>JARYHS010008074.1:24239882-24496983 GCA_031002005.1 Vandiemenella viatica | reverse complement strand
CAGTAATGAACAGAATACTCACAATGAACGGACCACCACCAGCGAAAAGAGTGCCTCTACTATCAAAAGGATACAAGGAATATGAAAAGATTAAACCACTCGTATTAAAAAGCCGCATTATTCCAGGCTTCCTGTATCCATACGAATTTCAGTTCCTGAAACTACAAATATATTATCTACCAGAAAATATCATCCGGAGTAACAACATCAATACAGCAATTTCACACTTCTTGAACAAAACTTGGCCCAACTACATCCATATTTACAGCGACGGCTCTAAAACTACGGAAGGTGCAGGATACACTTATTATTGCCCACATACTAACGAGTACGGACAAACATTACTACCTGCAGAGACGTCAATTTACACAGCGGAAACTATAGCCATGTGCGCAGCTATCAAGTACGGGCTAGACAAGCACTTTCCAAGGATCTTAATACTTACTGACGCTAAGAGCGCTCTCCAAAATTACAGAACCCAGTATGGAGTAACAAAATGCATCAATACGTGTATGAAATAATAAGATTAGCTTCAGAAGCTTCTTCAGTTGGCATACAAGTACATTTTCTCTGGATTAAAGGTCATATAGGAATAATGCACAATGAAATCGTCGACCAGCTAGCGAAACAGAGCATCAACGAAGGGCACTTTGCAGGCATTCAGCTACCTTGGAGGGATTTCATCCCACTAGTCTCTAGGAAGGCATACCTCAGTTGGAATGAAGACTGGTCCCGGACGCAGCTACTAAGAGGAAAACACTACTCAGCAGTACAACCTACAATACCGAAGACACCCTGGTTCGCAGAGCACAATATTGCAAGAAGACACGCAACAACCATTATCAGAATGAGGCTAGGACATGGTTGTTATCCTCACCACTTATGCCGTCTTCATATAATAGAAAGACCTATATGCACCTTAGACCAAGAAATTTCAGACCTCAATCACATCATTCTCTCCTGTTCACGGTTTCAATCAGAACGAAAACGTTTCTACAGGCGTCTCGAACAGCTTTCAGTCAAATTCCCTGCGAGTGTTACCACAATTCTTCAATCAAAAAATGTCCAAATCTACAAGGCAATAGTTCGCTTCCTTCAAGACACAGAACTGAAGATTTGAAGCCTCCAATACTCAGTAAGAAGAAAATAAAAACAAACATTAATGTATAATGCTGGCTAAACGGTCTCAGACCAAAGGGCAAATAAATAAATAAATAAAGTTACAATAATCTTTGCTCCTTGGGCGCAGTCAGAGAGAGAAGAGAGAAAAAAGTTACGCGGTTCTTTTGTTTCGTGATCGCTCAGGCGATATAAAAAGCGTGGAGTACTTAAAAATGCTATGGCATTTACCTATCTTGGTTTATTAAATATTTCTTGTTGTTGGAGTGTATGTTTGGTTTTTTTTTTTTATTGAATATCAAATTCAACCAACTGACAGACTGGTTAGATGTACCACAACCTGGCAGCATTAAAAGAAGCATAAACAGGTTACCTATATCTGGCTTACCCTGTCAAGAGAAAACGGAAACAGGCTGGTTATATCTGGCGACGTCTGCCAGGATAAGTTTCAAGAGGGCTAAGAATGGTTATGTCTGGCTTTCCCCGCCAGGATAAATTGGCAACAGCCTGGTTTATCTGGCGACCCTGCCAGGATTTACAGGTTTTAATTACACTAATAAGCTTAGCACTCTAAACGACTGGACGTCTGATCATCTACATCCATAATCTGCAAATCACAATCATTGTGGGTGGCAGAGGGTGCTAAGCACCAATCCTAATTCTGTGCATTCCAATCCCGACTAGCACGAGGAAAGATAAAAGCATCAGTACGGCATCTTATTTCTCGAATCTTATCCCTCCGGCCATTGCGACCTAAAGAGGTTGGTGGAAGAAATATATCATTGCACTCGTAATTTAATGATTTTCGCATATTCTCCAATAAATTCAAACGCAAACGATGTCGTCTGTCTTCCAAACTATCCCAGCCCAATCTATATACCGTATCAATTCTGTGACGCTTTCATAAGGGCTGTAACAACCACCCACGAATTGCGTATCTCTTCTGCACCCTCTCCACTGAGTCAATCAGGGCCTAACGATACGGATCCCATACTCCACAACAGTAATCCAGATTCAGGTACGAACACGTTCCAGTTCTCGCAGCTAACTAATTTTGACAACATAAAGACTAATTTTATAGTTTTTATTTTGTTTAACATTAAAATTTACTGTGCATAATTTGTAAATAGAAAATTTGTATGGATAATTTGAGATAGTTACTGTTTTTTCATTGATCGTTCATTAGTGAGGTTTATTGATATCAAACATTTATGAAACGTGTAGATTATAAGATTTGATACCTTCTATTTTATTTCATAGTTTAATGTACAATATAAAAGTTGTTTAATAGTTGTGATATAAATCTCTACATTGGCTATGTTCTAATAATATTTAATTAAATTGAAATGAAGCGCGCACTCCGGTGGCAATTTCCCTACACACTCATCTTCTTCCCTTCCCTGCATCCACCTATATTTGTCCTTTACAAATTTTAATTTTAAATTCTTTCAATGTTTTTGGTAAATTATTCATAATTTCTTTTGGTAACTTATTCCAATCCCTGTCAGCCTTACCTAAAAAAGAGAATTTTCCTACACCCTTGTGCCTGAAATGGGGTGCCAGCTTGTGGTCATGTTCATCTTTTCCCTTCCAAGCATTACTTTTAATTCTTACACCAATATCTTTCCCTGCCTCATCACCAATATACGCCTTATACACTTCCATGACCCTCTTCAGCCTCATCCTGTCCTGCAGTAAATCCCATTCGAGCTCTTTTATCATATCTGTTACTGATTGCGTTCTGCAATAATTTCCAGAAACAAATCTAGCAGCCCTTTTCGCCGTTCCAGAATTCTATAAAGAAAGAACAAGGTACAATAACTTTATATCGTTTGCCTGGTGTTAGTTAGTGTATTATTAGCGCAGGATGCAAGTGATCAACGCGGTAATTGCTTTGATGTTGAATGTTTGTTGTAACCATGACGCAACAACAATTACGAATCTAATCGCATATTTGTCATTACCATTGTTACTGATTTAAAAGTGTTGAATATTGATATTTTTAAAATTAAACAAAGCGGGCGTCAGTAGCACTCTTCCTGCAGGCCTGCAGGCCCGATTTGATGGTATGTCTACATTTATTTTAACAAATCTATCACAAAAAGATGAATAATTTACAAAAATAAATTAAAACATCAGTAAAGGAAGACAGTGGTGAAACCTCCTATTTAAAACGAAATACTTTGATGAGATTATAATATTTGTTAAATAATGTGCAAATAAATGTGTGCAAACCGGTGTTTGTTTTGAAATTAGATTATTCTTTCGATTGTAAAATTCATTACAGCAAATCAAGTGTACAATTAAAGGTTTTCCGTAAGATCCATGTGCTAATTACTTTTACTTTAAGTTTTATCCTAACAAAAAACTTACTTTAACTTATTTTCCTAAATAAACAATTTACTTAAAGTTTACCAAGTACGAACGAAGTCGTCCTGTATGCGATGCGATGCGATGCTTCATGCTAGTGTTTGATTTATGGAGGAAGGAATTATATGGAGGAGAAGTGACGTTAAATCGGTGAAGCAAGCACTAAACTCTCCCGCATGGTGGCAGCACCGGCAGCGACCATATGGCGCTTCCCAACAATTAAGGTGTTCACATTGTGGTAGATGCAGTGATTATTTCATTTAGTATTGTGTATAAGTGTTTAAAAATGCCAGCTTGTGTTGCGTACGGTTGCACAAATAGGCCAGACAGGAAAGAACCTGGAATATCATTTCATAAGTAAGTTGAATTGTAATTATCGTTGTTGAAGTGAGCGGTAGACACCGCAAACTTTGCAGCACGTCTATAAATATTTAGTCATAGCTCTCAATGGGATGACTTTGTTCTCAAATTTTTCTTGGTGTAGTGTAGAAAATCAGCAAACTTGCTATTTTGCACATAATAGACTAGCATTATTTTTTAACGAGTGTTTAAAATGAGATTTAAAGGGGCGTGTTTTACTTCGCGATTCAGTGAATTTACTATTACGATTTCTTTCGTCACGTTGCTGATTATACTGACAATGGATGATGAAATTAACTGTTATGTGAGAAGCTGTGAGTTTTATTAATTTTTTAAATAGCTATTTCAGGCCATTGACTTAGGTTATTTTTAAAGCTTCATATAAGACTTGTTTCTGTTTGTAAATACGTCTATACCTATTTTTACCGATTTTGAAATCTTTCTCATCTATTTATGTCGAAACAGGTTCATGCAGAAATAAAAATGGGCTTCATAAATAAAGAAGTTATTGGCCTTTGAACAAAATCAATTTGGGGAATGTGTTTCTAATTTAGTCTCTTTTTTTTGTACAACATTCTCCCCCCCCCCCCCCGTATCTAAATCTAACTGAGAGATAATTTTTTTACAATTGTCCTAATAAGTAGGGCTGTGAAATTAGACAACACATCTTGATCAAGAGAATGTTCATTAAGGTGACTGAATAAACATTTTATTTCTGGTACCAGCCTACAAAATGTCTGGGTTGCTCATCCCTAGAGTGGGTCCTCTTACTTTTTTTCTGGTCTAGGACACATTTCAGACTAACCACAAGTGGTAGTAATAAAACTGAAATATCCATTCTGCATGTCAACCATGTAATCATTGTGGCTTTGACAGAATTAATTTTTGGTCCAGCCTGCATCCAAACCTAAACCCCTCAATTTGGATGTTGTATATCCCCCAAACTAAGCAAGATATCGAAAACATTTATTCCTTATTATCGAGTTTTTTCGTCGTGTTACATAAGAATCCATCATTAAATTTGACTTTTGCGAAATTTTTCTTCTGCATTTCAACTCAAGACACCTCACTTTTGAGACAGTATATCTCGAGAACTAGGTGAAATATCGAAAAATTTTACTCTTTATTTTTTATTTGTCTCGTCTTTTTAAATAAAAATTCATCATAAAATTTGACTTTGAATAATTTTTTCTTCTGAATTTCAACCAAAACCATTTCACATTTGAGACAGAATATCTCGAAAACTAAGCAGGATATCAAAAAATTTTATTCTTCATTTTTTATTTGTCTCATCGAGTTACATAATAATCCATCACCAGATTGCGGCGTCACGTTTATCCTAGAGTCCCCTTGAGGTGTTTGTACATATTCCCCGTGTTTGTTGGGAAGCGGTCAAGCCCCCACCACTCCGGCCATGCCCCCCCACTCCTCCGCCGGCCTGCTTCACTCCCATGCGTGGTAAAGGTCTCTTGCGTCGTCTCCATATTATTCCTTCCTCCATGGTTTGATTGTACCGAAAGTAAGGAGTAACGAATCGATAGGATAGTAACGAAGTTATCCCATACGCGGCGCCACTCGATATAATGCTTCATGCTATTGTTCGATTGTACCGAAAGTAACGAGTAACGATTCAAAGGTAACGGGTATTGATTGGTTTAGTAACGAATACATACGGGTACACAATTTCTCGTTACTTTTACAGCTCTAATTTCAATGGGATACGTCAGTCACTCGGCCCAATTCGGCAATATTCGGCCCAGTAGATCGTGTCCAGCTGACAATTAGTACATTAACGGGGTAGATTTACCTTACAGTATATCACGAAGAAGATTTTGTTCTTATCTCGTTTATATTGGTGAGAATACGCGGAAACCAAGTTTTCGACGTCCCATCATCGGCATAATTTTATGTCGCCAATAAACGTCAAAATGTTGATAATTTTTCAGTTTTTCGTCTATAACTCCTTCCAGATGAGTCCTAGCAAGAAATACTTTATTTAGCCCTACCATTTGAAAGATGACAAAATTTCCTACAACGTTTCTACTACAAATTCAAAACTAAGCGAGCTACAGTTCTAAAATCAGGAAAATTTCACACTTTTCCTAAAAGTTAGGTTTCCACCCACATTGTCACTCCAAATGACCTGTAACCACTGTATATATGATTGGTATATATGTATTACTGTATGGCATAGTATATATATATGTACTGTACTTTGATTTCGGAAGTTCAATACAAAAATCATATGGCATTGTTGGCCGAGAGATCACGGAGGATTGTACGGCCGCCAGGTGATAGTTTTCGATACGCGACGGAATGCGCCCATTTTTAGCTATCTAACCTAACCAGGTAATCGTACCGGGTATAGGAAACCTACACCTTAACGAGGAATCGGAACCAGAGAAGTGTTCTGGCTTACTTCATTTTACACAGCAAGCTGTGGCAGAGCTGAAGGTCAAGTTAATGTCCTTTGAAAATCACAACTGAGACTACACCCGGGATTTCTATCTCCAGTCAGTTATTAAGTCGTAATAAATTCATAATAAGTTAAAAATTTGTCATAAAACAATTTCTTTTCCTTTGGGATTATCCCAACTTATCAATGTCCTCGTCTAGAATTGTGTCTCATTCTTCCATTGCATCAGGAGCAGATTCCTCGAGGTCTAAGTATGCTCTCCTTCATCTACTTCATTCTTAAGAATGTTTACACGAAACAGGCCAGAGCAGTTTTTGCAAGCAGCTGAATAGTGCAGTCCTGATTTGCGACAGCTGCGTGGCGGAGGACCAGATTTCTTGAAGGAACGTGATGCAACCTTCGGAATAAACTCAGGTGCAGCGTCTTCTATTATTGTAACTGGAATAAGATGGATGAGCCTTTCCTTCATCCCCATGGCAATGGGTAAGTTTCTCTATCCAGCATGCTTTCACTAGGTGGTACGTGCGTATTAAGTGAAACGTTGCAGCATCTGATGTTGGTGGCAACCGTGCTAGGTTGAATGCATTTTTGGCAGATTTCGTATCCGAGCCTTTCAATGTTCCACAAGAAATTTGTCCGTATCGTTCCAAGATGAGCTGTTCCCCTGCGTGTTCTCCAGATCCTAGTCTCCAGAGGCTAGGAGTTCTGAGTATTTAGCATGCAAGTTGTATATGCAATATTGAATATTATGGACATCCCGATACGACAATTATCGTGTCTGGTGCCGACATTCTATGTATTTTGATTGAATAAACTTTGCAATAAATGCAGTTCTTGATTTCGGCACTTCAGTGTTATTGATGACCATCTTCAAACCATTTTAAATCATTACACTTTCAGATGTTGAATGAGGCAGCTAAATTTTTCTTTCCTACAGCCGAAACATGATGATATTGTATCGCATCCTGTTAATTCTTGGATGAAGAAGATATTTTGGGGTTCAAACCTGAAGGAAGTGGTTGAGTATCAAACCTTTTCCTTGCGTTTCCCTGGTTTATGGAAGTACATGTTCTTGTAAGTGTTATCAATGCCAATTACCAGAACGAGACAGCCAATGTACTCACTTAGAATTATCATACTGTTGGATTTTTCTGCTTGTGAAATAGCTGCGGCAACAATCAATTCAGCTGCATCTTCTTTTGCCTGTTGAATTTGGATACCTCCTTGTTCAGTTTTTACATTCAAAATTATACCGTTCTTGTTGCTGTCATTTGCTTCGTCACTGCAGCACTTGTTTCCTCACTTAAAATGATGTCTGCTGAAGTATCTATTATTTTCAAGTGACAAAACCTTATTGATGCCTTTATTCCTCTCTGCGCAGCATCACTTCGGTATCCGTCAAATATAACTGTGATGTTTGATCAATAGTGCGTTCTTAATTAGACTTCATATTTTCCATAAAAGGAACCAAAGCTTTCAATGCGATGCCACATAACCTTATGAAGGAGGCATTCTCCGTCCACAACAATTTTTTTATGTTTCATCTTGAAGAGATGTAAAATTCTTCATGTAGAGACAATCTTATTCCCCTGAACTACGGAGCGAATTGAAATAGAAAACAATATTTCAAACTATCCAAACGGAAAAGAAATAGATTTATGGCTAATTTTTTACTTAATATAAATGCTTACGGGATTATCGCTGCGTTGCCATACACCTCCTTCTTCTTTTCCCGACGTTTTAACCAAGTCTTAGGTCATCTTCAGTGGTCGCGTGCCGGTCTCCAGCAGATCACAATCTGTAGCAGATCGGCACGCGACCCCTGAAGAAGACCTAAGACTTGGTTGAAACGTCGGGAAAAGAAGAAGGAGGAGTATAGCAAGGCAGCGATAATCCCATAAGCATTTATATTAATATGACGCCTGCGAAATCAACAAAATCCTTTATAATTTGTTACTTATATTGACTGTGTATATAAACTTTGTGTTATAACATTATACTCTCATTTTTTTTGCAAATCCGTTTTTCAAACTGGTATAAATACCATGAGTAATATACCGGTCTGGTAGCTCAGTGATCAAGACGCATGAACGGAGATAGAAATCCCGGTCTTAGCTGTGATTCTCAAAGACCTTCAGCTCTGCCACAGCTTGTTGTGTAACATGAAGTAAGTCAGAACACATTTCTGTTTCCGATTCCTCGTTAAGCTGTAGGTTTCCTATAACCGGTACGATTAACTGGTTTGGTTAGATAGCTACAAACAGGCACATTGAGTGCGTATCGAAAACACTGTCACCTGGCGGCCGAACAATTCTTCGGGATCTTCCGGCCAACAGTGCCATATGATTTTTGAATTGAACATCTGAAATCAAAGTATAGTACATATATGTACAATGCCATACAGAAATATATATATCAATTATATATACAGTCGTTCCAGGTCATTTTAAGCGAAAAAGTATGTGGAAACCCAACTTTAAGGAAAAGAGTAAAATTTTGTTGATTTTAGAACTGTAGCTCTCTTAGTTTTGAATTTAGAGAAAAATTTGTACTACAAAAGTTGACAGAGATTTTGTTCTCTTTCAAATGGTAAATAAAGTATTTCTTGCTAGGACTGATCAGGAAGGAATTATGAGATGAAAAACTGACAAATTTACCAATATTTTGAAGTTTTTTGGCCATATAAAATAGTGCCGAGTGTGAGGGAGGTCGAAAACTTGGTTTCTGCATACTATCACCAATATAACAAGATAAGAAAAAAATCTTCTACGTGATATAATGTTTGTGAGCCCCCTAATTACGACCTCGTTACTGGACTAAATACCTTCACCTTTGTTGGGATCAGTCTGTCATATTTGGTTGCATGCGGCCGACCACGATCGGATTAATTCGGTGCCAGTGGATGACCGGCCTAACTCTTGTAGTGTTTTTGGCATTGGGATGCTTAAACTATGTCCTTTACATAAACCCCAAGAAGAAATCACATGGTGACCTGGCGGGTCCATAACAACACACGAACATCATTCGGACCAGCGTACCCTATCCAGCGATGTGGCAGTTCTTTGTTGAGAAAGTCACGGACATTTGTAATCCAGTGAGGTGAAGCCCCATCTTGTTGTAGGATGGAAGTGGAGGAGTCAGTTGTGGAAATAACCACACCTGCAATATTTTCCGGTACACGAGTTTCTCACTATCTGCTCAGTGAGGAGCAATACAGGTTTCTCTTTGATATGGCGCGGAAGACATTCACTTTTGGTGAATCCCTTTCCAGCTCCACAAAGGTATGCGGCAATTTAGTACCCCTACTCTTAAATCGTGATGATTAACCTTTTCAAACTGATAAAATGTCGTCTCGTCGCTGAATACAAAGCTCCCCGCCAATTCCTCATCATTTTCCATAGCTTTCGGCATAGGGGTAAAAAAAAATAATAATAATAATAATAAAAAATCTGCAATAATCATCTGGGGTCAGGTGTTATACCAATTGCACACGGTAGGGTTTGAAACGCAAATTCCGACGCAAAACATTCCACACTGTTTTCTGCGCAATGCCCAGTACACGGCTGGCACGAGCGATTGATTTTTGTGGAATGTGCACCTAGCTCTGTCTCATGTGCTTCACGTTTTCCTCTGAGACTCGTGATCACCCCCGTGCTGGTTCGTTTACACAGATAACCAGTGTCACAAAACTGGCGAAACGAACGTAAAATGCTATGGTGACTGGGTGCAGCTTTTCCGTATTTTCAGACGAATGCATGCTAAACATTAGAAGCCGAAGAAACACTTCGGATATTTTAACACACAAAAATTCTTCTCCTACTTTTCCGTCATCTTGTTCACTGCTGCCATCTAGCGTTCACGGCAGACACCAAGGGGGCTTTTAAACATGGCGAGTCTTTGTAAGTCTTTGTAAGTCGTTTTCAGTACACAGTGTTTTGAAATCCGATGAATAATTTAACCCTGTATAATAGGCACTCAAGCTTAGGGCTGACTGCCTTTATGGTTTGGACATGAGTTTCTGGATCTCTTTTGAGATGCTGAAAAATGTCTTCCTAAAAGCAGACGGTGTCAGTTAGCAGATGTAATGCATGGTCTGCACGGCGGCTAAATGTTTTGGCGAATCAAGGCTAGGACACCGTATACCTCCCATGGACACAGTAACTCCAGGCTGATGTCATCTCCATGCGGCAACTCACTTTGTCACGCACAGTCCCTCTGCTATTTGGTGCAGTTCTCCGAAAATCCTAGCTTTTCCCGCCATACCACCTCCACTTCACGTTGATTGGATGAAAACATAGAAGATAAAAACACACCTTGGAGTCGTAGCAGACGCAACTCACTTAATTCGCTGAATGTACCACACTCTCTTGTCACATACGGCAATCCATTCATTACAAAAGCAAACAAAAAAACCTTCCTTCTAAATAGACGGTCGGCGCGAACCAGTCTCCACTAAAGTACGTTAAAACGACATGGCATGGCAGGCCGTCCACATGCTACTTGGCCAACAGTGCTCTCTTGCCCCAGAAGACATCTGTCTTCGCACATCGTCTGCTCACCAGAAAAAAAAGACATGTTTACTGTCTCGAGATGTGCTGGGCCGGAGCGAAAGCAGCGCCCACCAAAACATTAGCAGCCTCTGTACTGGATAGAGCTGTAAAAGTAACGAGAAATTCTGTACCCGTATGTATTCGTTACTAAACCAATTAATACCCGTTACTTTCAAATCGTTACTCGTTCCTTTCGGTACAATCGAGTATCGAGTCACGCAGCGTACGGGTTAACTTCGCTACTATCGTATCGTTTCGTTAGTCGTTACTTTCGGTACAGTCGAACACTAGCATGAAGCATCGCATCGCATACGGGACGATTTCGTTCGTACTTGGTAAAGTTTAAGTAAATTGTTTATTTAGTAAAATAAGTTTAGGTAAGTTGTTTGTTTGGATAAAGCTTACGGAAAACTTCTAAATATGCACTTGATTTGCTGTAATGAATTTTATATTCGAAAGAATAATCTATTTTCAAAACAAACACCTGTTTGCACACACAAAAAAAGACCTGACATTACACCTGACTGTGGCACATCTAGTGACAATAACTAATGGCGATTATTTTTTAAAGTAGCCTACTCAAAACCCTGCATGCAAGCCTGAAATGATAATGGGACACGTATTTAACAAATATTATAATTTCATCAAAGTATTTCGTTTTAAATAGGAGTTTTCACCACTGTCTTCCTTTACTGTTTTCATTTTTTTTGTAAATTCTTCATCCTTTTGTGATAGATTTGTTAAAATAAATGTGGATATATCATCAAATCGGGCCTGTAGGCAGAGTGCTTCTGACTCCCGTTTTATTTCATTTTAAAAATATTAATATCCAAAACTTTTAAATCAATAATAAAGGTATAGGGCAAACAGGCGATTAGATTCGTAATTGTTGTTGTGTCGCGGTTACAACAAACATTCAACATCAAAGCCAATACCACATTGATCACATGGATCCTGCGGTAATAATACAATAACTAACCCCAGACAAAAGGAATAAAGTTATTGTACCTTGTTGTTTGTTCAAGGAATTCTGGAACTGCAAAAAGGGCTGCCTTTTTAAAAAATTGTCGCAGAATGCAATCAGTAACAGATATGATGACAGGACGAAGAGGGTCATGGGAGTGTACAAGGCGTATATTGATAATGAGGTATGGACAGATATTGGTGTAAGAATTAAAAGTAATGCTTTGAAGGGAAAGGATGAACATGACCACAAGTTGGCACTCGATTTCAGGCACAAGGGTGTAGGAAGATTCTCTTTTTAGGTAAGGCTGTCAGAGATTGGAATAAGTTACCAAGAGAAATTATGAATAATTTACCAAAAACTTTGAAAGAATTTAAAGTTAAAATTTGTGAAGGGCAAATGTAGGTGGATGCAGGAAAGGGGGGAAGATGAGTGTGTGTGGAAATGACATAAATGTTTGAAATCAGTAAACCTCGCTAATGAATGATCAATGAAAAAACCAGTAATTATATCAAATTATCCATACAAAATTTCTTTTTACAAATTATGCACAGTAAATTTTTATGTTAAACAAAATAAAAAAACTACAAAATTAGTCTTCAGGTTGTCAAAATTAGTTAGTTGCGAGAGCTATAACGTGTTCGTATCTATACGACAAATGCGAGTAACGAAATGAATTTGTGAGTAACGATTCGGTACTTCGAGTGAGGCGACGAACCCGTTACTCAGTAACTTTTACAGCTCTAGTATTGCATTACTTTTTTCGGTTGGAATATTAACTTACTTATTACAAGGTCTATAAATAAGTTTAAATCAATAATAACAGGATAATTATTGATAGAAACTAGTTTGAGCAGGCAAGAACGCAGGAAAGAATTTATCATATTTATTTTATCAAATATATGATATTTTATCAGGACCGTTACACTACATAAAAATTTTCATCATAGTTATCTGAAATGAATGAAGTAAACTTGTATACTTGCGTAGAGCAGTAAGTGCAGCTGTCACAATACTATATATTATTATAGTCAATATTTTTTTTAAAGAAAAATGTTATATTTATTGTAATTCAGAGACACGATGACAAAAAATAATAATTCCTTGAGAAGCTCTCGTTGCAAAGAACAGGAAGATTCTATCAAGTCAGGTGCTGGTACAAACAACATTTACCATCCATCCTTATGGTACTATGACTTATTAGAACTTATAGATGCCTAAGAAACTGCTCCAATTATAGACTGGCGCGTAACAATTTTCTCTTCCAATTATGGGTTTTATTAGGCACAATAACTTATTATAGGCTGTTTCATCCATTCTTAGATAACCACGCCAGTCTTCCGGATCTTCTCTCAAATATTCAATTAAATTAACATGTGTATGTATGTTTCTGCTTGAAAACCACTTTTGCTCCGTTAGTTTTACTATATCGCTTGTTTGTCTGTTGTTTTTTAATTAGTAAACAATGAAATAATGCGCCTATTAAAAAAAAAATCTTATTTTTGCCACATCATCTCAGCTCCGAAGAAACTCAATTTGCACGAGCTTATCCGAACCGTGTGGCCACCGTTCCATGTTCCGTCTTTGTGTACAGTTTTGATAGTGCAATTTTACCTGCACAAGACGGAGCGTGTACCCGGGGCATATTGTCGGCCTAAGAAACAATTATGATATTAGAAGTAAAAAATTTATTGACAAATCAATTTTTTCTCTGTAACCTTCAGTGCTTAGTAACATAATTACATAACATAAACACAGTGGACATCGATTTCTGCTATTTTCAAGTATTTCACATTTCAAGGAATACAGAATAAAAATGTTTCAAAAATATATCAACTGTGGTTAGTTAGAAACTATATTCTTTGCCATTACAAAAGCATGATCTGCGGATTCGTTGGTGTTTTGTTTATCGTGGTTACACAGCGTAAAATAGCGTATAGTGTATGTTGTGTAGGTAGGGTAGCGGAAAAGTCATGGGTTCAAGATATGATCGAGCAATTACAGTATTCTCTCCTGATGGACATTTATTACAGGTGGAATATGCTCAGGAAGCTGTCAGAAAGGGTTCTACTGCTGTAAGTTTTAGAGAAAATTTTAATCTCTAATTTTAGTCCTAACATATCCGGTAGGGCCTACTATTAATTCAAAAAAATGTTTGTTGTGGTTTATTTAATTCACTGTTAAGGATTTAGAATTTTATCGAAAATTCATCATATTAACAAATAATTTTGTTTTGTGAAGTATATTTATTTGTTCACTGTCATGCTGAATGGTTTGTATTGTGATGGTCACTCATTGAACTATATGCTGTTTAATGTTTATTTCTTTGAAAGAAATCCGGTAATAGCCCAGACACTGGGACTCATCAAGGAATACTAGTTTGTAAGGTATGTATAAGTTTTACAGCTCTAAGAGCAACATATATTTAATAATATCACCCAAGGAACGTGTGTAACAGTTTTCAGACCAAAACGACAGTTCCTTGATGAGTCCCAGTGATTGCGCTCTTGCCAGAAATCCTTTGGTACTCGTATGAAGATTAAACTTGATAAGTAGATTGTAATGACGGTGAAGGCACATATATTTTGTAGTTTTGAGTGGAGCGTTCAGTGGACACTGTGCTTTTAGGGCATTATTATTAAAATATATCTATTTGATTCACGATGTCTGCCAAACTATGCTATCTAGCAGTATTGTCGGAAATATCAAAAACTCACTGCCAACACATAAAATAGTTTAAGTTTGACCCCATCACCCTGATCACTACAAGGAATTTTGGGGATTACTGGAGATCGCGATTCTTCCAGGAGTTGTCATCATAATACTGCAGTGGTCAAACGCAAGTCTCCACCATAAATTATTCCCTAAGTACATTTAACGGTTTCATACTGGTCCAGGCTGTATTACAACATAATTTGTGCTTGAAAATAATGGTCCAGGCTGTATTACAACGGAATTACTGCTTGATAATAATACGTCTTGCGACTGACTACATCAGTATTCCAACGATGTTACTATATGTGGCAGTTCTATCATTACCGTGGCGCCAAAATCTGATGATGAATTCTTGCAAAAGTCGACGAAATAAATCGAAAATAAAGAATAAAATTTTTTGATATCTCGCTTCGTTTTCGAAATATAGCATGTTAAAAATCAGCCATAGGTAGCCTATAGTTTCTTCTGCTTTTGATGTTTTTTCTTCTGATACAGGTCGTATTTCAACCTAATAACAATCACTAGGAAGAAAATAAAACACCTATAGTGCATTTCCACAATGCAGATATGGTGAAAAAAAATTTTTTGGTCCAGGCCGGATCTCACCCTAACCTTATCACTATGAGATACAATATCTCGAGAACTAAACGAGATATCAAAATAATTTATTCTTTATTTCCCATTTGTCTCATCGAGTTACGTAAGAATTCATCATCAAATTTGGCTGTAGCGAAATTTTTCTTCTGGTCCAGGCCGTATTTCAACCTAACTACGTCAGTTTTGAGATACGATATCTCGGGAACCAAGCGAGATATCAAAAAAATTTATTCTTTATTTTCGATTTGTTTTGTCGAGTTCTATAAGAATCAATCATCATATTGTGGCGCCACGGTAATGATAGAATCCCCCTATATGTTGTAGCGGAATCGCGATCTCCAGTAGACCCGAATTTTGCTATAGGTGTGAAATTTGCTTAGAAGGTATTATATAAGAAAATGTTGGTAACACAAAGTCCGACAGCATGTAATATGACAATAATTCGTTTCAGAAATTAACACCATACTAAACTCATATTTCAGATCAACAACTAACCTATTAGCAGTTCCAACAAACACACTTCATCTGAAATACGATTGCCAAAGAGTATTACGTAATTACTGTACACATGCTCACACAACTTGCCTACTTAAGTTCGCATTAATGGTCCAGGGATGATACCTCTGCCCACCTGATGTTCTAGTTAATTTTGCACTAATAGCCCAAGCTGACACCACTGTTCACATGATGCTATACTTATTGTAAGGTCTTGGGGCAATACAGTGCCTGCTGTACATCACTCAATGCTATGTAATACAGAATGTTTAATGTGCTGTTACTACCTGTCTCCTAAAATTGTGGTAATTAAGATAAAAACAATTGGAGTGATGAAAAAGTGATTTGATGGATTGAGGAATTCTAGGTAGTTCTATCATTACTGTGGCATCACAATCAGATAGTGAATTCTTGTTGAACTTGACGAAACAAATCAAAAACAAAGAATAAAATTTTTTGATATCTCACTTGGTTTTCAAGATATAGCATGTCAAAAATCAGTAATAGGTGTAGTTCCTTGCACTTTTGGTGACATTTCTTCTGGTCCAGGCTGTATTTCAACCTAACAACAACCACTAGGAAGAAAATAAAACACCTATAGTGCATTTCCATCATGTAGATACAGTGGTTTTGATTAACTGTTTTTTCTTGTCCAGACGGGATCTCACTCTAACCTCCTCACTTTTGAGATAAAATATCTTGAGAACTAAGCACGATATCAGAAACATTTATTCTTTATTTTCAATTTGTCTCGTCGAGTTACATAAGAATCCTTCATCAAATTGCGGCCCCACGGTTATCGTAGAATCCCCAAGAATTAGGGTACCAGTTGCAAATACATGATCAAGAGTAGGAAATGGAAACACAAGTGCGAGAGGGACCTTTGGTGTTCTTTTTTTCTAATGAATGACTGTGTTCGTGGTTTACAGGCAGAATTTAGTTTGTTTTCTGATGACATAATGTTAGATAATATCTGATTAAAACTAGAGAGGATTGAGGGCAGTTCTATCATTACTGTGGTACCACAATCTGATGGTGAATTCTTGTAGAATAAAATATAATTTCTTATATCTCACTTGGTTTTCGAGAAATCTGTTGTAGGTATTTGGGAGGATGGCTGCTCGAATCCCCGTCCGGGCATCCAGATTTGGGTTTTCCATGGTTTCCCAAATCACTCCAGCAAATGCCGGGATGCTTCCTTAAAAAGGCCATGGCCGAATTCCTTCCCATTCCTTGCCCCCAACCTTTCCCATCTCTAAAGACCTCGCTGTTGAGAGACGTAAAGCAGTTTAAAAAAAAAAAATGTTATAGGTATAGTTTGGTGATGTTTCTTCTGATCCAGACAGTATTTCAACCTAAGAACAGCCACCAGGAAAATAATAAAACACCTAGGTATAATGCATTTCCACCTTGTAGATATAGTGGTTTTGGTGGAAACAAATTTTCTGGTCTAGGTCGGATCTCACCCTAACCTTCTCACTTTCGAGATGCAATATCCTGAGAACTAAGCAAGATACACACACACACACACATATATATATATATATAGTTTTATTTTTCGATTTGTCTCGTCGAGTTACATAAGACTCCACCATCAAATTGCGGCGTCACGGTTATTGTAGAATCACGGGTTGAGAACTGCTACGGGAGATTCCGGGCAGTGTATCTAGCTGAGTAGATAAGCATGAAATTAAGATAATGCCAAGAAGAAGCAGCATATTAGGTATACAGATAAATAGGTTAAATGAAAACACCTAAAGGTAAATTTATTTTTTAAGATTTTAAGTATAACTCATATGTAATAACATTTGATATTAAACTCAATTGGGCAGGTGATCGGGTGAAGTTATGAGAGTAGATTCCAGGGAAGCGAGGGAATTGGGTTAAAAATCAAGGTTATACCATTGATTAAATATTGTGGTGTGGTATGGGAACCACACTTTGCATATCAAATTTATGAGATTGAGGTGTTGCAAAGAAAAGCAGTTAGGTTTGTAGAAATTAATAAAGAACACAATTGGTGACTGCTATGGTAAAGCAGCTAAGTTTTCAATCATTTGAAAACAGGAGTTTCGTGTAGAGAGTGCTTGAAGTGTATAAGGAGTATATGCTCAATGACATTTATATGGATACTGTTAAAAGGATTGGTAGTGATACACGGAAGGCAGAGATGACCATATCCACAAGCCAGCACTGGAGTTCAGAAATGATGGAGAGGAGGAATATGTTTTTTTAAGGTAAGGGAGTCAGAAACTGGAATAGATTACCGAGGCAAATTCTCAACAATTTATCAAAAACACCTGAAATGTGCTGTAATTAGATTTGTACTGCACATAATATTTTTAAAATGTTAAATTATGTCACAGACCAATACTAAGATTGTACTCACCGTAGTGTAAGGCTTTTATTCCTTCTTTGGTGGTACCACAGTAACATTCTCTAACAAGGACCTTTGTCAACAACAATGTTAAGAGAAACTATATGTATACCCATGGTATGACTTTATGTATAATACTTTAAATAAGCAGTATCCTGTAAGTGCTTGCTCGCACTACAGGTAACAGTTCAAAAACAAAGTTTAGCAAATGTGTTGAGCTGCAGTGCAAAGAAAGATTAGGCAACAGAATTTTTGTATTTGGCCTGTGTGTGCATAGAAGGTTAATTTTTTTAAGTATGGATTTTGCATACAATACACACTTTTTTCTCTTGTTACAGTCTTCAAAAAGTGCGAAAATTTAATGAGATGAAAGAATTGCTAGGAATTGTGGGGGTCAAGATAAAATGGAAGAAAATCTGAATTTGTGGCCGATTACAACAGCATCTTGCAGTTTCAAAAAATTGGAGAAACCAAAAAAACCAAAATTTTTAGTATAGATTCTTCTCTGTTGTAACAAAATTATGAATTATAGGGTGTAGAAATTGCAGATGCTCTGTGTAAGATAAACTTCAAGAATCTGTAATAAGAATCTGTAATTTCAATGAACAAGGTAGTTGCCTCCAAGATCTAATGATAGACTCTGTGTCATCATCAAACTTTTATGGACTTTGTTCATATACATTATGCCAGATTCCAAGTAAAAGTGTAGGTTCCGAAAGGAAAAAACTGGCTGTCCTACCTGTGACTTACTGGCTTAGTACACTTCCTGCCAGTGGATCAAACCAACCTTCGTGCTGTGGATTAAATTAAAAGAAACTTGAGCTAATTATAAGGTGATACTGTGACGACAAGTTGAGAAGGATGTGTGAGGAAATTTAAACTAAGAAAGATTACAGTAGCCTATCATTATTTAAGTAATTATGCATAATATAAAATAAAAAACTAGAACCTGATTCAGGTAGACCAGTGTTTGGTGGTCTGACCTGGCATATGCATTTGTTCCACTGTCCAACCGTCTACATTTTAATTTTAAGTCGTTTACTGAAATCACTACAGGTGAATGCCAGGATAGTTCTTTCAAAAGACCACGGTGAAGTTCCTTGCCCCTGTCAGCTCTAATGGCCTTTATGTTCACAAGCCTTAAAGCCCTAAAATTGCTTTAAATATTTTTCATAAAGTAACTGTTCAATTAACCAAAGCTATCAATAGAAGAATATAGTCTTTGTCAGCATTGTATTTGTAAAAATATTTCTCAAGGAAACTAATGAGGCAAATGCTTGAGAATGGTGACAGATTTTTACTGCCAAAGCACTCTGTTTTATGAATAGATTCTCTCAGCTAGTTTCCAAAGAACGTTTCATTTAAAGTAAACTGTGTTTCGAAGGGCAGGAAATCACAAGTAAAAAAAAAATGTCATATTACTGCATTAGTCTAATAAAAAATGCTACTAGAAATACTTTCCAAAATAGTTTTAGCAGTCATGCTGGGTGTAGTGTGTATTACAACCTAATTACTGCTTCAAAATAATACATCTTGCAGTTGACTACTGCAGAATTTTGACTTCATTAGTCATAGGGCAGCAATGTTGTTGCAGTGGAGTCGTAACCTTCAATTGGCCCATTATATTTGTAGCCCAGGCATTCAAAAATATAGATTAAAAAGTATTGATACTTCCAGCAATCTTCTCACTAGACACACGGTGGCAACTTGTTTAAACGATGGCTTTCCTGGCGTGTTGTTTAAATGGAATGTGAAAGTGTTCTTTCTTCTGGTAATAAGTTATTAAATATGTCATAGAAATATGGCTGAATAATAACACGGTTAACAGAGAGACGGGTCTGTGGCTCAGCGACGCATGGAAACCAGCTTCTTCCATTCTGAGACAACTATGTTCCTTACAAATGGATAGTAAAGCGCCAGCGGAAAATGAACAACAGTAAACAGCTCACAGTTAGATCGCCAGCCCCTCATCGTGACTGACAAATTTTGGAGACTTTGCCAGCCCATGTGACTGTGGGGGTAGAGCGAACCGCTAGCCACCCAATGTGATGGGCCAAAATGTAGTATATGATGACCATGCGACAGAGCAGGCAGGAGTTAGGGCAATGACAGTGCAGATCCGGTTGTCACTGGACCTGAAGTTGGCAGTAGAGCTAGCCGTTGATAGCTCATTCTTCTACAACACTATCTGGCGGAGAACCTGTGAAGATTACATTTCAGCTTGTGTAAACTCTTTTTGTACTTTTAACAATAATGAAATAATAGGTGTTAATAGTGAAACGGAATTATAAATTAGGATAGAGAAATCAATCACCACTTACCATAGATGATGGTCGTGGGATACGAACATATAAAACTGACAAAACACAAATGGCATAGATAAAAATTTAAAAAAAATCAGGTTTTAGCCCTTTGCCAACTAGAGAACATTGTGGAGGGTGGGTGTTGTGGGAGACTGGTTCACAGAGTGACTGCTAGCAGGAACATGGTAAGGGCAAATTCAAACAGAGGACAAGTAGAGGGTAATGATTTAAAGCTAATATCCAAACAATGCTAAATATCAAATCTAAGCTCTGGTATATAAATAAATAAAACTAAAAAAATAAATGATAGAATCTATGATGTTAAACATCACCTCCGGTTTAGTGGTGGTTCAGTTTAGGTAGTGGGAATGAAATCGAGGGCAGGATGGTGAGAGGGGACAGAAATAATGTCTCTTAAATGGAGACCAGTTAGTTCCCTTGTGCCCAGTTTGTCGTAGGCAAGTAGTCCAGTAACGGGGTCGTAAAAAGGGGATCTCACAAACATTATATCACATAGAAGATTTTTGTTTTCTTATCTTGTATATATTGGTGAGAGTATGCAGAAACCAAGTTTTCGACCTCCAGCACCCTCGGCACAATTTTCTGTGGCCAAAAAACATCAAAATTTGGGTACTTTTTTCAGTTTTTTCGTCTATAACTCCTTCCTTGACCAAGTACTAGTACTGCATATAGGGAACCTACAGCTTAAGGTGAAATTAAAACCACAGAATCATTCTGGCTTTCTCCATATTACACAGCAAGCTGTGGCAGAGGTAAAGCTCGGGTTAATGGCCTTTGAAAATTACTGCTGAGAACGGGATTTCGATCTTCAGTCAGATACCTTAACCACTGAGCTACCATTTCGTTCTATTACCTGATGGTTTTTGTACCAGTTTGAAAAACGGATTGGCAAAACTGAAAACATAATGTTATTGCACAAAGTTTATTTATGCAGTCAAAATTAAGTCATAATAAGTCAAAAATTAGTCATAAATCCATTTCTTTTCCATTTTAATGGATTGAAACAATGTGTTCCATTTGAATTTGTTCCGTACAACAATGGAAAAAATTGTCGCTATATGAAGCATTTAAATCTCTTCAAGATACAACACCAAACACAAAATTTTTTGCTATGCACGGATGATTAGTCCTGCATAAGGTTATGTGGCATAGTAGTAAATACCTTGCCTGCTTCTGTGGAAAATATGAAGCCTATTTGACAACGAACTATAGATCCAACATCACAGTTATATTTGACGGATACCGAAGTTATGCTGCGCAGAGAGGAATAAAGTCATCTGAAATGATTTGTAGATTGAAAACATCAGATACTTCAGCAGGCATCATTTTCAGTGAGGAAACAAGTGCTACAGTGACGCGGCAAATGAGAGCAGCAAGAACTGTGTAATGTTGATACTAATGCAAAAACTGAAAAAGGAGGCATCCAAGATCAACAGGCAAAACAAGATGCTGCTGGATTGATCGTTGACACAGCAATTTCCCAAGCAGCAAAATTCGACAGTGTGATGATTCTAAGTGAGTATATTGGCTTTCTCATTTTGCTAATGGGCTTTGGTACCACAAGTTTGAATCCACACACATCCTCTTCATCCATGCATTTGCTGGATGTGATACAATATCAGCATATTTCGGCTATGGGAAAGAAAACTTCTACTGCATGATTCAATACCAACCATATCTGAAAGTAACATGCATGCTAACTTCTCAGAACTCTAGCCTCCAGAGAACATTTGGAGAACACGCAGGAGAACAGATCATCTTGGAACGGTACGGAAAAATTGCTTGTGGAACATTGGAAGGCTCAGAAATGAAATGATTAAGAAATCTGCCCAAAAAATGCATTCAGACTAGCACGGTTGCCACCAAAATCAGATGCGGCAACGTTTCACTCAATATGCACGTACCACCAAGTAAAGGTTGGTTGGGTCGAGAAACATACCCATTGCCGTGAGGATGAAGGAAAGGCTCGTCCAGTCTTATTACAGTTACAATAATAAATGCATTCAGGAGGACGTCGGTTCGAATTCCCGTCCAAGCATCCAGATTTGGGTTTTCCATGGTTTCCTCAAATCACTCCAGCCGAATGCCGGGATGCTACCTTCAAAAGGCCATGGCCGAAATCCTTCACGTTCCTTGTCCCCATTCCCATCGTGCCACTAATGAACTCGACGACGACGAGGCGTAAAGTCATAAAAAAGAAACAATAATAAAAGACGATGCACTTGTGTTTACTTCGAAGGCTGTATCATATTCCTTCCAGAAACCTTGTACTCCTCCATGCAGCTGTCACTAATCAGGACTGCATTGTTCAGCTGCTTGCAAAAATTGCCTGACCTTTACCTCTGCCACAGCTTGCTGTGTAATATGAAGTAAGCCAGAACGATTCTGTGGTTCGGATTCCACCTTAAGCTGTAGGTTCCCTATATGCGGTACTAGTACTTGGTCAGGTTAGATAGCCACAAGAAGCGCACTGCGCGGCCTATCCATAACACTGTAACCAGGCGGCCGAACAATCCTTCGGGATCTCCCGGCCAACAATGCTATATGATTATTGAATGCACCATCAGTAATCAAAGTATAGTACATACATATACTATGTCATACAGAAATACATATATATCGGTTATATATACAGGGGTTTCAGGTCATTTTGAGCTGCAAAGTAGGTAAAAACCCAACTTTTAGGAAAAGTGTGAAATTTGGCTGATTTTCAAATAACTGTAGCTCGCTTAATTTTGAGTCTAGAAAAAAGTTTGTGATACGAAAGTTGTAGGAAATTTTGTCCTCTTTCAAATTGAAAATAGAATATTTCTTGATAGGACTTATCAGGATGGAGTTATAGACGAAAAACTGAAAAAAGTACCCAAATTTTGATGTTTTTTGGCCACAGAAAATTGTGCCGAGGGTGTTGGAGGTCGAAAACTTGGTTTCTGCATACTCTCACCAATATATACAAGATAAGAAAAAAAAATCTTCTACGTGATGTGATGCAAGTGAGAACTACCCCGTTACTGGACTAAAGGTCTCACCTTCTGGAGGAGACTGATAGCACAGACCATGAAACAAGAGTTAAAATTATTGGCTTCATGGTAGATGGAATGTACAGGGGATTTGGGTTTGATGTGAATACGTCTATCGGTGGCTGTTCATTCTTTTAGGTAGTGGATTGGTGGTGAAACCTATATATGAAACCAGGCAGTGGTTGCACATTAAATGATATATTACAGGGAGGGTTTCGGAGGTGGTGTTTCATATGATGTGAGAGATTTCCCAGTGACAGCGCTGGCAAAAGAGGTGTAGACATGGTGTATGTTGCATATCTTGCAGAGGCATCTATTGCACAGGAAAGAGCCTTGGAGCTATCTGATTTGTACACTAGAAGTTGGCTGGGTGGGAGGATTTTGGGAAAAATTGATCTCATTTCTGGACACGTTAGGAGGAAATCATAACCTTGCTGAAGGATTCTGTTGGTGGATTCGATTCCTGGATAGTATTGTGTGATCAGGACTGAACTATCATTAGTTTTTTGAGGTTTAGAATCGTCAGTGCACTGAACAGGTTGCAATTTGGCCCATGAAAGCTGTATGAGAACCAAAGCCAGAGGGTAGTTGTGGGATGTCAAAGCTTGTGAGATGTGAATACTGCATGAAGGACTGTCGGTTGAGCAAATATGATTACCCTGGATGCCAAGACTGTAGGGAAGGAAATTTTTGGTATGCTGCAAATGGCTTCTGTCAGAATGGAGATATTGTTGGAGATTGATTGACTTGTTTTGGAATGAGGAGTAAAGGTATTAAGATTGTTCAGGAAATTAAAAAAAAAAATGTTTTTCCCATCTGTCCATATCATAAAAATATCAGCTATGAATCTGACCCATATGAGGGCTTTGAGTGAATCTTTCTCCAAATGTCTGTTCCCATTGGCCCATGATCATGTCAGCTATGTGGGAGTTCATCACAGTGACACAGTTTGATGGTAGATGTTGCATATGAAGGAGAAATTATTAAACTATCAAAATGGCCAAGTTGATGAGGAAAGATGTGCTAGGGAGGTAGTTGTAAGATTGCTGATTTAGAAGATATTCCATGGCAAGGAGCCCATGCCAGTGTGAAACATGGTGTACAGTGATGGGACATCAATCATTACCCGGATGGAGTTACAAGAAAGAGGCATGGGCATAGAAGAAAGGCAGAAGAAGAAGTAGTGTGTGTCATTGACACGGGAGGGGAGCTGACATACTATAGGTTGTACTCTATCCCCACTACCTAAATTGAACCATCACTAACTGGACGGAGGTGATGTTTAACTTCACTGATTGTAGGGTTTAATTTATTTATTTTTGTCTATTTATATGGATAAGATTTTATTATATTATTTTGCTCTTTGTTAGTTGCTTAGTTTTGATATTTAGCAATGCTTGGGCGTTAGCTTAAAATCACTACCCCCCCTATCATGTTCCTGGCTAAGAATCACTCTGTGAACCAGTGTTTTATGTGTTTGGCCCCACAATCATCATCTAAGGTAAGTAATGGTTCTTTTCCCTATCCTATTTTATAATTCATTTTGTATGTTTATTATTAAAGTATTCTGTGTTACCTTGTTGTCTCTTAACTCTGTATCATCTTCTCACAAACCTCTTTAACCTCCTCACCTCCCTGTTCCATGTTTGGAGGTTCTATACTTGTCTTTATTTTCTGTGTTGGAATAAATATTTCCTCATGTAAGCTAATGTAGAATTTTGTAAACTGTGTAACAAAATTTGTTTATAGAATAGCGGCCTTAGTTGAACAACACGATACATCGGCTTCAGAGTCAATTACATAGTTAATTCAGGAAATAAATCAAGTTTAAACAGTAAATTCAAGGTTTAAATCTAACTAAACAGCTGTAGAAGGACTGAAAATAAGATCTGCATATGTAATATTTGGTTTCAGTATAATTTTGTCAAAGTTAACATTTTCTTCACTTTGAGAGGCATTCAGGATAATAAATAGTAAAAAGCGAGCTTTGTAGCGAGGAAACTATACTAAAAAGTTTGAATACATTAATAGTTTATTTCACATCATCAACAGACCCCGACAAACCAAAGCACACTGGTTTATTGAAACTCAGAAGGATCTTGTAGAAGTTAGCCTAGTCCTATTGACATCTACACACAGTACCAGTGGTCGTCAAACTTTTCTGCTCAAGGGCCAAAACTAACAGTATGATGTGGCACCTCGGGCCACAGACTTACATGTATCTTTATTAATTGGCAACGCATGTAAATGGTGTGTTTTGAACCTCCAGTAGACTAGCTATAGTAAAGAAGCGAGAGGTTTACCACTGACTTTCTAGCACTAATTGTTAAAGTCGAGACCATTCGGAACACTTTGTGTAGAATGTTCTGTTTCAGATTGCTGCCACCCTCAGCGACCCCTAAATAGTAACACTGTAATTGCCCAACGAAATATTGCTGCGTTGTCTTGGTGAGCAGATGGTTAATAACGACAACTGTACTTACATTTAAATGTATTATGTAACATGAGACACAATCACAACTGTTTACTACATGTTTTGAAAGTCATATTTCTTCAACTCAGTGGACTAAACTACAACAGCCTTAATTTCTTTCATACTAGTTGGCATTGACTAGATATGTATTTATTTCAATCTAATGTTATTTTGTCTCTTCCTCCCCTCACTCTCTGTCGCCCATGTTGTCCTTCCCCTCACTCACCATCTCTTCATCCCATTCTCTGTCCATTTCGCACTTCCCCCTGTATGTGTCCATCTCCTCCTTCCCCTCCTTCCCCTTCTCCATCCACATTACCACCCCCCTCCCCCCCCCCAATCCAAATAAGACGTTGCCTTTGCTTACCCCACAATATTTCTTCACAGGTGTGGAGGATAAACACCAACACATACACACACACACACATTTTTTTAAGAGCTAATGACTAATGATTTCTTTTTCCAAATATTTACCACATATGAAGCTGACCGCCTCTATAAGCGCATTCATGAATCCAAGGCACTTTCATTTAAGATTTATACAACAGCAGATAATTTGTACGAGGCACACACGCCCATGAGTTGTCAGCACTGAGAAACAAACAACAAAACATTTCCATTATTACATCCCCTCACACAGCAACGACAAATCTATCTGCCTCTGTACCGAGTGGCACCTGTAAAGGCAACTGAACAACTTTACGTGCTCCTACTTATAATTCTTCCATTATATTTTTCATTTGACGAAGGAGACAGGTAAAGCCGAAAGCTGCAAACCATTTATTCTTTATCGGATTAGGATATACATCATTTATCATTCTTCAGAAGCTGTGAACATTAGCACCTGTTAAAATGAAATAGTACTTTCGAAAACAGACCATTTGCAACATCATGCTGCCCGTGCGAAGCTGAGGAGGGCCGCGGGCTGCACGAAAACTTCATTCGGGCCGCAGTTTGACGACCAATATAGACAATTAATCAAGTCACATAAATTTGCCCCTATGATCCCAACAGCTAAAAATTTGAAACTTAGAAATGCATGGACACGAGAGAGAAGTCAAGCCCACAGCGAATGGATGAGGAGGTTTTGGGAAGAATAAGGAGGACAATGCAAATTAATGGTTCCATGCGCTCCTTAGTGGGCCAAAATAAAATAAATAAAAATAAAAGCCGGCATAGAAAATCAACACACAATTACATACTTTAAGTTAGAGAAGTCGTATTTTGGAAAAAAAGATAGGAAGTCAACTTATAACAAGAAAGAAACGTAATTTTTGTTTATATAACATATTAAAGTTTGGGAAAACTCAGTGAAGTTTAAAGATTGTTTTTCAAGTAATATATAGTAACTTTGAACACATGGCATAAGGTAAAATAATCAGTTTAGTAATATACGTAAATTCAAGGGAGGAAACCATATTCATAACACACTATAATTTGCTAGAAATAGTTTACAGTAAGTCTTGTTAAGAGATATGAAGTATTTCGGTTAGGATGGAACATTTTTACAGTTTAGAGAAACATGTTTGAACAGGCTGGTGTTGTTTGTTGTACCACCAGGAAGTAGCGTTCACTTTAGAAATTTATAGTAAATCGAAGAAAACTGCTAGTGACTTCAAATTCACTCAGTAGTCATTTTAGAACACGTAGAATCTTTTAAAGTAGGTTTCAAAGACGTCAGAAAGTTATTAGCAGGGTCAAAATTCATGATTGCACCAAACTCACTTCAACCTGTTAGGAAATAGTAAATTCGGTTTGCTTAGTACCAAATGGAAGAACATTAAATTAGAAGTAAAACAAAAGCTGTTTCAGCCTCGTAGCTGTAAAATTGTAGAAATTAGAATTAGTTTAGCAATTTATCTTGTACAATCATTATCCCATCACCAGCAGCCCTTAACCTAGAAAAGGCACAGTTCTGGCCCCATCATTACTGGAAATGGGCATCCTAACTAACTCCATATACATAAATTATTTCCTATTTCTATAGCGTACTCTGCAGGAATTGGTAAATATTTCCACTACAGATTCCTGAAGTCATTTGCAGGAATTATCTGAATTGTATAAATTCTATTTCACTGCTGGCCCTTGCTTATCCTTCACAGCAAAACCGTATCAAATGAAAGGGTGAAACAGGGGCTGCTGCTTATTTGCTTCCAAACCCTTGGTGTGCTCCTTGACAAAAGCCATCATAATACTCATATCCAATTGAAGCCAGTCAGTCTCTAGTGGTATTTCCACCTCGAGGTGCCTATATTTAATAAATAAGAGTTGTCTGTGCTCCCACCCATACTGATATTCTGAGTCAGTTATTTACACAATATGGTTTAAAATCTTTTAAGGCGTGTTATCCTGCAGTAATTCCCATGAACTCGCACAAAAACACATTTTCTGTATCATATCACACTTTGTAAGCAAAAAACCATCAGGCTTCAATAAAAATAAACCACAGTGTAGTTCGTGCAACTTTAAGGGTTCATTCTGTAAATTTTGTAGAATTTCTGTTTAGTATGGAGGGAGTTAGAAAGTGTGATGACAGATTTGTGTGGACAGATTTGGCCTGACTGTATAATAGAAGGTACAACCGTGTCCACAAACAATATTTCAAATTCCAAAATAAAGTATGTGCAGTTTAGTTGGTGGATGCATGACTTATTTGACCTATCAAAAAATGGTACCAAGCTCCTGGGATTTGGATTTATTGCTTCCGTATGATGAATTCTAGAAGTTCCCCACTCAAATTGTATGGAAAAGTCGCCACAAATTAAAAATGCTAATATATGAGATGATTGCGCAACTGCAAAATGCCACCACCAATGGAAAAAATAATGCAATTTGTGGTTCAGGAATACTATCAGCCTAAACTGTTTTGTTTTCTCTTAGAGGTTGTAATTAGTTTTAATTTGGACAGGCTCCAAAAAAAAAAAAAAAAAAAAAAAAAAAAAAAAAAAAAAAAAAAAGTTGAAAATTTTTCTCAGTGGCTTCCTTATCAAAAATGGTACATTTGTTTACAACAAAAGCAATTGTTTACCTCTATTAATACTACATGGCAGGCATAATTGTAAGAAAGCACAGTCAATAATTTTTTGTTTATAAATTTGATATGATTTTTAACAACATGGAGAACATGAAATACTAAAAACTCATTAGAACAAAGGAATTAATCAATGTTTCAAGAGATTTGTATTAATTTTGCAGTACTGGTAGCATCTGGTACTAGCACAGCATATTTTAGCATTTTTACTTTTGATTTTTATCAACTTTTAAATGTGAATGGGTTAAATGAAGAACACATTATATCGGAGCAGTATATACAAATTCCCAGAGGTTAATACCATTTTTAGATAGGTGGGTAAAGTGGTGCAATCCCCCCAACAGTCCCCCCCCCCCCAAGTTTTTCTTAATGAAGGTACTTTTGAGTGAGTGTTTAACAGTAGTAGTAGTAGTAAATAACGTTTCAGTAATAGTATCTGTTTTTGATTAAGTTCCATGACAACATAAGCTTGTATTTATGGTGTAGAAGTATTTCAATCTAATCATAACTTTATATGAATAGTTTTTTTTATTGATATTGTTATTTCATCAGTCTTCCAAATGAGGCCTACCGATGTTAAAAGAAATTATTGTTTAAGCCAACATATAACTTTGATTTTCATTCCCCCCCGTTTTGGCCAAAGAAGACAAACGCAAGTTATAAGACAAATAGAATGTTTACTATATGATTTACCAAATACGTCTGTTTATTATTTATTATATTAATGTAAGTCATTTACAGGTAGGCGTGCGTGGAATGGATGTTGTTGTCCTAGGAGTTGAGAAAAAGTCTGTTGCAAAGCTTCAAGAAGAACGTACTGTTAGGAAAATATGTCTACTTGATGACCATGTTGTGATGGCATTTGCAGGTATGTGAAAGTAAATGTTTCTTCCACCTCTTCTAGTCCTCCCCTCTTATTTTTCTTCAATATAGTATCCTAAATATTTCCTTCTATTTTAAATCCATTAATTATTGTCTGAATAAAGTATTTGAAATTATTGGCAGTTGTTATAAAATAAGTCTCCCCTATAATTATGTCTATTATTGCTGCTGAGTTCTCTCAAGAGATGTTCATGTGAGAATTCTGTATTTGATCTCTGTTGTGACCATTCAGATCTTGGTTAACCTTGATGTTAGGAAACGATTAAACCTTTCGGTGGAATATTTAAAGAGAGGCAAGACTGAAGAAACAGTATGTGAGAGTTTAGTTTGGCACTTAGTGAGGCATGGAAATGGTAGCAGGACAGATAGATTTCTGAAAGTAGCATATTGGGGAACGAGATTAGGGGCGATAAGAAGTCACAGAGGAGGAATGTAAAACTACTTGCCTACAGGGATGCACAGTCAGTAAACGTAACTAAAAAATGGAAACTACTTACAATGTCAAAAACGATGAGTGTAGAAAAACACAAACTATTTATAATGTGAAAAACGTTGAGTGTAAACGTAAAAAAAATGAGGTGTTTGCATTTACTTAGGGCACAATGTCTACACTTGCATACCAAACGTTCCTTCCCGTACAGCCTTGCCATCCGTGGAAGTAGCATCTGTTCTGATGAACATTCCCTCCGCCTATACTCCCACAACCTATCCCAAGGCCCTTATTTCTTGTTGTTACCCCAAGTATATCGTACATAAATAGATTTCTCACGTGATCACTCATGCTCCACGTAACCACTCTCACTTGTCCTCCACAGAAACCAACCATAGCCCTGCCTTTGTCACCCAGTTCTCTCCTGGCCTCGAGTGCATCAGCCATGTCTTGCCACTACTGCACTAGTTCCTACAAAAGACTCACCACACAGCAACTATCAATGAGAATTAATGGCCACAGACAAACAGTCCATACCTGCAAATGCACTCACTGCTACCCAAAGTTCTACCCACTGTCCCATGTACATGTTTTAGCATACCACCCAATCTTAAGAACATCTTGGGCCACAAATACCCTCAGTCCGACTCTCCAAAAACACCATATGGATCTTTTTGATGCAAAAGACCTCACTGTAAAACCTGCAGCATTCTTCCACGCACCACAATCCTGCCACAGAGGAAACTTTCTCCATCACTGGACATGGCACGTGTTCAACGACTCATGTTGTATACCAACTAACTTTCCGCCACTGCACTGGTTCCTACATAGGCCTCACCACACAGCAACTCTCAGTCAGAATTAATGGCCACAAACATACCTGCATATTTTACTTTACAATACCAGAACCTGCCAATAGCCATGATTCCAATAACCTCAATGATTGCTTTACTGTGAGAGCAATCCGTTTCCCTTGTGGCACCATTGCATCAGAACTCCGGAGATGGAAACTAGCGTAGCAGAATATCCTGGATACCATACACCCTTAACCACCGATAAAATCCTACCACTTAACCCATCACTTTTTAATTTAATTAATATTTTTTGAACTTGCATATTTTAACTAGTAATAATTTTTTGTGTCAGTACAAGGTGCCCTTTGTTATATATATTCATTATACCGTCACCTGCAATTTATTATCTCAGACATTGCCGATATATTGATAGTCCACTCCTTAGCAGTTCCCCCACCATTTCCCCCACCACCTAGTCAGTCATGGGGTAACATTCTGAATGCACACATGTCCGGAACCAAATGGCGCATTCTCTATTACATGATGAAGGTTAATACCGAAATATTGCATTTGTGTGTCCGCCTTACATGTTTTCTCTCGTCACAGCCTTCAACTTTGGTATGTGATGGGTTAATTTCTAATAATTCAAAATTTTTAAAGGTGAAAATAGCACTGATGCAAAATAATATAAGCGTGAGGCAGAATCTCATCAAAAAGTGGAGAATGGATGCAAGAATGCTTGGTAAAATGAAATTGATAGTAAGATAAATGGTAAGGGAAGGTTTGATATATCAGAAAATTTTGTTTAATTCAGCCACAGACACTACTTTTGTGGTATACAGGAGGTATCATAAAATATGTCTGATGGTGAAGTGCGTACTTTTTTTTAAGAATCAGATTTTATAACCTTATTCCTCTGCAGGCTAAAATTTGTTTATGTGTAAGACGCCACAAATAACTTGAAGTTGTGGTTTGTCCTCGAGGAAACATTGAGAAAATGTAGCAAACACTGACACTGTTGTGCGTTTGGGTCCTAAATTGAAGTGGGATATTCATCATTTTGACGTATTGAATTATCACATCAGCCTTAACAGCTTCCAGTCACCAGCAGGGTCTGCTTTGTGCACAAGCCTCTCCATTTTCTTCTTCCTTCCCACCACCTATCTGTCACCAGCTTGGTACAGTCCTCTTTTAGTTTCCAGACACATTCCTTCACTCATCTCGACCATCCATCCCTGTCTTCCTCTGGATCGTTTACCATGCATCTTTATATATAGAGAGAGACTAAGAGAATGGTGGAACAGAGGAGGCTTGGAGGCTGTCATTGTGCACGGACCTGCTGAATAGCAAAATACCCTTGATGATTTATATCTTGTGATTCTCTGCTTCTCCATTCTCTTTACATGTCCATACCCTCTTAGTCTGGCCTTTTCTGTCATCAATTCCATCATCTCAAATCAAAAGCTGAACATTTTTCTTGTAAAAAGAAAACGAAATGGAAAGCAATTATCCTATGCTTCTTATATATCAGATCTTATGCCAAGGTACATGTTGGTAGTTGCAGACAGTGGTATAAAAATGATCAAGTGAAATTTTATGTGAGTGTAACATGGCACAGTGTATAAGGTGATATTACAGTTCTGAAAATGTTTTAAGTATGAAGATGACTATATGGAAAAATAAATACAAGTCTTGATGCGCAAATAAATATTTTCATTAATGGAAGAAATTGGTTTCACTCATAAGAAAGTTTTTCTTATCAAATGCTTTCATGTAACCGTTCATATAGTAGCAATTGTAGGGGTTGGCAAGGAATTGCTAGCTGAAAAATTGAAGTGTAAATATCTACTGGGTACGACGAATTGAGTGGAAGGCTGGAAAAAGTTTTAAAATCTTTTATTTATTCGAGAGAGTAATGGTCATCCTGAGAAGTGAGAGAATTGGGTTTCAAAACATTGGTCAGACCATTGCTTGAATATGGTGGTGTGTTGTTTGGCCCACATAATACAAGAATTGGAGGGTTTACAAAGAATTGCTGGTAGATTTGTCACTGGAAGTTACTGCAGAACAGTCAGTAACTGATATGATAAAGAAGCTGGAATGGGAATCATTGGAAGACGGGGAGGGTGAAGAGTGGCAGGAGTGTAGGAGGTGTATAAAGATATTGGGGGAAGAATTAAGACTGGCGCATCAAAGGGGAAAGATGACCATGACCACAAGTTGGCACTCAATTTCAGGAATAAGGGGGAGGGAAACTTTACTTTTGTAGGCAATGGAAGTGATAAATAATATACCAAAACACTGAAGGAATTTAAAATTAAAATTTGTAGAGCGCAAAAGTAGGCAGGCACAAGAAAATGGAAAAATGGGTGTGTTGTGAAATTGCCACCATAGTATACCCACTATTGCAATTAAATTAATTGTTTACAATGGATATCCGTGCTAAGTTATGTGTCTCATGATTGGGGATTCATCCAGAATATTGTTTGTTTCATATTTAAAAACACTCCTGCTTCTTTGTTGGCAAATGATGAGCTTCCTTTCTGTATTCTTATTTCAATTTGTATAACCTGGGTGATAGATGATCAAATGTTAATTATTAAACATTTCGTGGTATCATTGCATATATGATGATCAAATTGAAATTTCAGATTTGGTGTATAATTTTTATACCTATTGCTAATTTCCTTTGCAATGAATGGTTTCTTACTAATAAAACTATTTTTTTCTATATATAGTAGGTACATGCGATTATTTACAAACACACTTTTTGAGTTTCCTATTGTGTTTGAAATTGAGTGCTTTTTTCCCCCTCTTCCTTTTTTATAAATAAACTATGCACTTTTGTGGTGCTTATCAAATTGATGTCTCCTGTCTTCATACTCAGGTTTAACTGCTGATGCAAGAATTCTTATAAACCGTGCACAGATTGAATGCCAATCACATAAGTTGACAGTTGAAGATCCTGTTACACTGGAGTACATTACTCGATATATTGCAGGTGAGTGTGATTGTAAAACCTCAGTTCACACTTCAGAAATTCTGAATAAATTAAAAGAATCAAAAACTATTTCTATTTTTGTAATGACCTAACTCAAATCTTGTTATTAGTTATTACTTGGAATTGTTAATTCATAATGGTGTAAGGGTAATGAGATTTTGTTCTCATAAGTTGAAGTATTAAAAGAGAAGTGCCTTATGCGCACCTCTTGGTTTCTTTTAGACTAATATATTTTGGTTTTCAAAGAAATTATTTTATATAGATTTCATTTAATATAATCACAGAACATACAATCTTTCTTTCGGTTTGGCAGATTGAGCAGCAGCTTTAAGCTTACAGTTAGTAGATTTAGTGGTAGACATTTGTGGTTCATTGGATTTATAATTTTCCATAACAATTGTGGAACTGTAATGGTTGACTGGAAATATGTAGGTTTATCTTTAAGTGCACTGTTCTGTGATTCTTTACTGGCATGGTGAGAGCTATCACATGACAACAAGTATGATGTAACATGTTTTTATATATATATATATATATATATATATATATATATTGGCTAATTCAAGTGCATAACTGTTTAGTTATAAAGTCCTGAGAGGTATTTCCAGTCATGAGAGGTGGCATTAATGAGAGGGGGTTGGCTGGGACTTAACTAGTTGCCACAGTTTTGTACTTTTAAGGTTGCAGCCTTTGGTATGAAAAAAAAAGTAAAGCTGCAAGCAATAATAATATTAATTCGTAATGACCTGACGACAGAGTTTCTACGGGCTGCACATTCCACTCCTGTCGTAGCCGCCTTAGCCCACTAATCCAACTGGGTATAGGGGACCTACAGTTTAATGTGGAATCCGAACCATGGAAGCATTATGGTGTACTTCACATTACACAGCAAGCTGTGCCAAAGGTGAAGATCGGATTAAGGGCCTATGAAAATCCCCGCCGAGACAGGGATCTGATCACCAGTCAGAAACCTTTACCACTGAGCCACCAGACTGCTCATCTGCAAGTAAAAAGAAACAGTAACAGCCACAGTAGAAATACTCTAATAACATCAGAAAGTAAGCCACCAAAATATAAAGGGTTCTATAAATTTATTTAAAAAGTTAAATTTCCCATTCTTGATTTTAAAATTATCTCGTGTATAGTGCAGTACAAAAATAATTAATGAATGTAACAGTGCATCATAATATGAACAGGAAGGGTCTACAGTAACCAAACATGAGACACAAATTTGGGCCAGTCCCTTACTGGAGCAGTTATAAATTGTTGCACATGGATATTTTGGCACAAACCCATTGTAAACCTAGCCACATGAATATTGTGGGCCATTTGGCATCTTGCACATACCATTTCCAAAAATATTATTTTTGTTTCCCCTCACCATCTATGTTCTGAACATCCATGTGCTTGTGTTTATTATGATTTCGTATGATGGCCTTACAATGTGTGTTAATTTTTCTCTACATATGGAAGGGCCTGACCCAAAATATTGTGTTTTTGGGAAAGTGGAAATGTTTAAGTTTTACTCATTTGTCTGTCTGTCTGCCAAACCTTAATAACACCTGAACCCTTAAACTTATAAAGTTGTAATTATGTACTAGTTTAGTTCTTGGTAACTTTAACATGATTATAGCAGAAAATATGCAGAGAGTGAAAATAATTATGCTGAATTTAGTGGGAGGCTGATGCAAAAAATTTCATTTAAAAAGCCTGAAAATGAGCATCATTTTTGTGGCAATGTGTAGCCAACAAATATTTTTGCATTTGAGTGGCTCACAATGTTACAGCAATATGGTCATGTTGCTGGGCAATATAGCCAAGTAGTCCGGCCATCTATCTGCATTGTTGCTGATATTACAGTGTGTGATAGCACTGTAAACGGTGATATTGCTCGCTGGGCTTGCAGAACGTTTGTTTATGTTTTGATCTTCATTAAATCAGCATTTAGGTACATTGCGCATGATTTTATTTATTTTATCTGCTTTTTAATTAAAATTTTGAAATAGTTATGTTTTTAAGTGTCGAAATGAATAACTAACTGATCATAAATGAAATACTTCCAACCATAGTTTGGGGTTGTAGAAGCATCTGCTTACAACAATCAAGAAATAAAGAATGACAGTTGGAGTTACATTGCCACAAAATTAAACATATACATTCATAGTGCATATGAAGAATTTAAAAGTCACAGCTCCGCTATACTCTAAGCCAATGGGGTGGGTTGATACTGTGAATACTTATATTAAACTCAAGTTTAATTCACCAGCAGCCAGAAATCATAGTGCGATAGCTGTCCTTATAGCAATCTGTATTGCTTTCCTTATGACTGTGTAATTTTTTTATTTTTCAAAATGTACAAATCAAAACTTCAAAATCAGTTTTCAATTTCCTTCTAAAAATTTTAAATAAATAATAATCCAGTTATATTTCTCTGCCAATATGTACAATCATAACATAATTACCCAATAAAATTGGAACATTCTGGTGGCTCAGTGGTTTAGGTGTCTGAATGGTTATCGAAAGGTCCCCAGTTCGAATCCCTGTCTCGGAGGGTATTTTCAGAAGCCTTCTAACCTGACCTTCACCTCCAGCACAGTAAGCTGTTCAATGTGAAGTATGTAAAATCCTTCTGTTCCATGTTAAACTGTAAGCTCCCTTTACCCAGCACCATTTAGCAGGCTAGTTTGATTAACCACGACAGAGGCCCAAGGATGGCAGTGAGGAGGGAAATGTGTTGAGAGGAGAAGACTTGTAAGGCCAAGAAATGTTTTTATTTCCTGACCTATGGAGATGGTGGGATCTGTAGTGTGTGGATGATAGTTGTATGTATCAGATAGCTGCCTGAGCTTCATATTTACAGTTGAGCGCTTATCAACTGGGGGTTTCTGACAGCTATTATTAACATTTAAGATATAATACCAAATTATTTCTAGGTCTGAAACAAAAATACACCCAGAGTATGGAAGAAGACCATTTGGTATATCCTGCCTTCTTGCTGGATTTGATTATGATGGCTCACCCCATTTGTATCAGACAGAACCTTCTGGCATCTATTATGAATGGAAGGTAATGATTTTTATACCTGTGATTCCTTATTGATGTAAATTGTTTGAGTTTGACTAACAGTAGTATCATAAGCTGTAGTTAGTGTTAATTGTTATCAAGATCATTGTTTTACAAGAGCTATTGTAAATGGTGCCCACCTCAAAACACAACTGAAGATTGATAGTGCTACCCCTTCCTAAATCAGCTGTCAATGAAACTGCACTGAGTAGTGTGTAGCCCTGGTTATTATGGGAAAGAAAGAAAATGCATTTGTTTTTAAACCATTGATATATACAGGGTGTTACAAAAAGGTACGGCCAAACTTTCAGGAAACATTCCTCACACACAAACAAAGAAAATATGTTATGTGGACATGTGTCCGGAAATGCTTACTTTCCATGTTAGAGCTCATTTTAGTTTCGTTTCCTCGATTCATCGCCACCCTCTTGACTTCCATTTATGGGGGCATTTGAAAGCCCTTGTCTACGCAACCCCGGTACCAAATGTAGAGACTCTTAGTGCTCGTATTGTGGACGGCTGTGATACAATACACCATCCTCCAGGGCTGCATCAGCGCATCAGGGATTCCATGCGACGGAGGGTGGATGTATGTATCCTCGCTAACGGAGGACATTTTGAACATTTCCTGTAACAAAGTGTTTGAAGTCACGCTGGTACGTTCTGTTGCTGTGTGTTTCCATTCCATGTTTAATGTGATTTGAAGAAAAGTAATAAAATGAGCTCTAACATGGAAAGTAAGCGTTTCCGGACACATGTCCACATAACATATTTTCTTTGTTTGTGTGTGAGGAATGTTTCCTGAAAGTTTGGCCGTACCTTTTTGTAACACCCAGTATATATGTAGTAACAATGAAATCAAGACGCTAAGTAGCGGAAAGGAATCAAATTAGGATAGGGAAATGAGCCACCACTTACCTTTAGATGATGGATGTGGGGCACAAACACACAGAAAAGACAAACATAAATAATAAAGAAATTTTCGGGATAAACCTTTCATCAACGGGAGAACATTATGAGGGGTGGGCGCAGCTGGAGACTGCCTCACAGAAAGACTGCCGGTCGAATGTTTAACATTTTTCCCAGTGACTTTTTGGATAAGGATCTTATTACATGCTCTATATCCACGAATTTATATGTAATAATGTAATAAATGTCAGTGTTAAGGCGCGTTTCCACTGAGGCAACAACAAGCAACTTGTAGCATGCTACATGAGTTATTTTGTTGCTACATGTCGTCGTGCGTCATCATACTTTGTCGAAAGTCAAATGTCGCCCAAGAATCTGTTGCCAGTTGTCGCTTGCTACTTGTCGCCGTTGCTTGTAGCATGCGGCAAAAGCATTTCACGTTATGCGGCCAGTAGTGTGCGACATGGCATCAGAAGCAGTGGCAGCTGCTGCTTATTTGATCATCGCAAATGGCAATAAAAGAAGAAAACGGAAAAAACCTAGGTGGTGGATCAGAGATTTATTTGTTAAAAGTAGTACGAATCGCCAGGAATTTTTCGAAAAACTTATTTCAAATGATGGGAGTCTGTTCAAAAATTTCACACGTATGAGCAGGCATGATTTTGACTACCTAGTCGAAAAGGTCACTCCTTTGGTGAAAAAAGCACGCGCACGAAGAGTAGTAGAAAATACTTTCGGACTATTATCATCAGTATTTCATGTGTTTCGAAAACCTTCAATGGTAAATGTTAAAAATGCAGAAACCATCACATCTGCGTGTGTATATCTACACAATTTTTTAAGAAAAAGCAATACCTCAAGAACACTTTATGCACCTTATGGAACCTTAGACATAGATACACGAGGTGGAACTGTTATTCCAGGATCATGGAGGACGGTGGTAGAAGATGACACAGGCATGATGAATTTACAACGCAAACCACGAAAATCAGGTGAAGATGCAAAAGACGTTCGGGATGAATTTGCAAGGTATTTTGTGTCAAAAGAAGGAAAAGTATCTTGGCAAGACAAATACTAAGACAAAAACATAAACTATGTATTCGTACGTAAATTAATGTATTTAGTTACGTTACCATTATGTGACAATTTATCCCTATCATACACAACTGTAAGAGTGAAAAGGCGATTCAAGAAAAGTTTTTTACTATTATTTACCACAATCTAAATTGGGAAACACTTTTCTACATAAGCTGTAAATACAGCCTATCTTAATTATATGTAAGTCCTTTTGTAAAGGAGTGTTATGCAGGAACTGAATAGGAAGTGAAGGAATTATAGTTAATAGGCCACCATACATACACAGAAAATTTAGATCGACGAACCTGTAGAAACTGTCAGCAAATTGACCTATCCAAAATAATCAGAATATCGATAGATGAAATGAAAGAGAGAGACGTTTAACTGATAAACTGGACCAATGTATTCCTTAGGAAGATAGAAACTACAAACATTTATAAGTAAAAATATTTGTGTAGAGTGTTACTTAACAGTTGTGAATTGAGAACCGGTGGGACTGAAGAGCACAAGAGACTAGAAGCATTTGAGATGTTGTGCTATCTCTGATGGTGAAAATTCAGTGGATAAAGTGGCAGGTAAGGATTTATTAACAAGGGTGGGCAAGAAAATGAGCGATAACAACAAAAAACATTAATAATGTTAAGGAAAAGAACATAATAGAATGGCTAATAGTGACAGACAAAAATTATTGATGTTAACTGTGATAAATTCAGCAGATTGAAGAAATTTTTATAATAGAACTAGCGGAGTTCCTGGCGTTGCCTGGTATAGTTGTCGTAGATTTAACCGTACCATATTTTTATTCCCGCAAAACATTTGTACAAAGTTTCATAAAATACGCGCCAACTTTTTCGGAATTAAAGCAAACTTACATTCACCCGCCCCCTACCAAGAAACTGGTGGCCTGAAGTTTATTTGCACTTATACTATTTTCATTCGTCCGAAAAGATTCATGTATATCAAGCTTCGATAATTTGATTAAGAAATTTCATTACTACATTACTGAACAACCCTAGATTATGTTAAAAATTCACGTTTGATTCAACTGCGAAGTGAATGGATATACTTGTGGCTCGAAACGCCAGATCCTTTAACTCTGCAGATAAAATATCAAAAGTGAATCCGGAATAATATTATTGTAAACAAAAGACTAATGCTGAAGGCCAGAGATATTGTCCAGAGATCGTGCTTAAAGAAAATCTGTTGTTTTTACGACTATCTATAATCTATATCGTTTAAAAATTGATATCCCGAATTAAAGGAAACAATACTTCAAGCTATGGCTTTTAAAAATTGAATATATCGAATTAAAAGAAAGAATACTTAAAGTTTTGTTTAATGTGCAAAATAGTTATTACTATAAGTTGTCTTATTGCTTTAATTAAAGGCTATGGTCAGAGACATTGTGTTGTGTGTTTAGTGCAGAGTATGCGGCATCAAGTGATTCCTCCTGTGGAATTTCTCACCATACGTTCAAAATTTCATTTAATGCTCCTACATTATTTAACATTCAAACTTATGGCATGCCAGACAAGTGAATTAAGATTCTAAGCTTTAGAACGGTGAAAACTCCATCGAAATCTACCCCGTAGTTTCCGAGTTTTTATACGACCAATATGTCCGGTTTTCATTTTATAGATATAGATTAAATCGAGAGTACTAACTGCTGCAAATAAATCTAGATGCTGATGATATGGAGGGTCTTTAAAATTCCAGCCTTAATCAGAAATCAAAGCAGGTAACTCTTCATAGATACACACATAAAAAAATATATGGAATTGTACATTAATTTGCTTAATATTAATTTTATTATAAAGTAAAATTGGTTTCTACTTTAATTGAGCTTTCCTTTCCTTACCTCCCTCTCTCTTCAATACAGTTACCTACTTCTTGTTCCATTGTTGACAGGCTAATGCAACTGGTCGCAGTGCAAAAACTGTGAGAGAGTTCCTGGAAAAATATTATACCCCAGAGCTTGTTTCAACTGAAAGAGGTACTGTAAAATTAGCCATTAGAGCTCTCCTTGAGGTCGTCCAGTCTGGCAGGAAGAATCTGGAGATAGCTGTAATGCATCAGGGTCAACCTATGCAGGTTTGTCTGAAATAGTACTATACAACTAGCAACTTTTTAGTAGTCTTCTTACTTTATTGGCATAATTGTAATAAACAAGTCATACTTTTTTCTGTTTGTGTGGATATCAAAAATCAAAATTTATTCTTTACATATATTTATAACCTGGAAGGTATTTTTATGCCACATTTCTAATTTTTGGTATTGCTCCTTGTTTTTTGTGCCCCTTTAATAGCTGTAAAGATCTTAAGATTTGGAAGATTATTCATAAAGTATTTGTTTTAGTTTTGACACATTGGAAGTACAATTTTCTGCAGGAACTAAAACTATCTACATCTATACTCTGCAATTCACAAATGCTGTGGGTGGCAGAGGGTGCTAAGAACCAATCCTAATTCTGTGTATTCCAATCCCGAATAAAACGAGGAAAGAAAGAATAAATAAAAACATTAGTACGGCATCTTATTTCTCTAATCTTATCCCTCCTTTCATTGCGACCTAAATAGGTTGGTGGAAGAAGAATTTCATTGCACTCGTAAATTAAAGATTTTTGCATATTCTCTAATAAATTCAAATGAAAACGACGTTGCCTGTCTGCCAAACAATCCTAGCCCAATCTGTATCAATTCTGTGACACTTTCATAAGGATTGTAACTAGCAGTCACGTATCGAGCGGCTCTCTTCTGTACTTTCTCTAACATGTCAATCAGTCCCTTGCGATATGGATCCCAAACTCCACAACAGTAAGGCAAATGTTGACACACTAGTGTTATCTATGCTATTTCCTTTGTATGAGCATTACAAATTCTCAAATTATGACCTATGATTCGTAATCTAGAATTAGCTTTGCCTACGATGGAAGTTATGTGTAAGTCTCATTTCATGTTGCTAGATACTTCAGGTAATCCACCGTGTGAACAACTGAATTGCTAACTTTTACGTGTCAACAAAGTCTTTTTGTTACTTATTTTCATTGCCTTGCACTTTTTGCAATTAAGTGTAAGCTGCCATTTATGACACCATTCCGAAATAACATCCAGATGGCGCTGAATTTCTAAGCAATCGTCAGAGCACCTTACTTCCCGATAGATAAGTGCATCATCAACAAACAATCGCATCCTGTAATTAATGTTGTCACCTAGATCGTTTATAAAAATTAGGAGAAGAAGTGGTAATACTACACTTCCTTGAGGAACGCCCGAAGTATCATCTAGCTTAGAAGAAGCTTCACCATCAACGACAACATACTGTGGCAGACCAGTTAGAAAATCGCGTATCCATTCGCATATCTGATCTGATATACCGTATGCTCGAATCTTCACTAAACATCGGTTGTGTGGTACAGTCATAAGCTTTCTGAAAATCCAAGAAAATTTCACCAACTTGTGAACCTGCATTGGTAACTTTCATTACGTCTTACAAAAATAGGGCCAGTTGCTTTTCACACGATCTGTTCTTTCGAAATCCATAACTCGTTTTCATCTAGAATCTTCATAATGTTAGAGCATATGACATGCTCTGGAATTCTACTGCAAACAGATGTAAGAGATATGGATTGATAATTCCTAGGATCTCTTCGATCTCTTTTCTTGTAAACAGGAATCACCTGCGCTAATTTCCAGTCAGAAGGTACTTTTATTTCTTTTAAAGATTTACGGAATATATCTGACAGAAATGGTTCTATTACTTCCGCGTATTCGGAAAATACTCTTACTGGTGTACCATCGAACCTGGTGCTTTCCACCACTACAGGAGCATTAATTGCTTTATAATACCTACACTATCAATTTGTACCAGATCCACCTGAAATTCTACATGCTGTGGAAAAGCAGGAATGTTTTACACGTTTTTGTCAGTGAAAGAATTTTTAAATTCGGTGTTAAATACGGTAGCCTTATTGTGGCTGTCATCAACTTCCCAACTGTCTTGTAGTAGAACTGGCATATTGCTGTCGCTACCACTAACTTTTTTATGAAGGTAGGGAAAATATCCCTCAAATACATTGTAAAACACTCCTTTGGAGCCTTTTTGAATCTGTAAACGATCCTTTCTTTTTGTGTGCGGCTGTTAATTTTACTGTAGCAATTACAGCTTTATGATCACTTATTGCCATGGTGGTAGAAATGTCCATGAATAATTCAGGCCTATTTGTGGCAAGAATATCTAAAATGTTTTCGTTACTGTTGTGGCAACGCGTTGGTTCAGTGACAAGATGCTCAAGATGGAGATCTGAGAAAAGGTCAAGAATAATTTCACAGGATGTTTTATCCTCTTCACCAGTAACGTGAACGTAATTGGTCCAGTCGATATACGGAAATTAGAAGTCTGAAGTCACCTCCTACAGGGCCAGATTAAAACAACGCGGGGCCAGTATCAAATGTGAAGAAGGGGCCCTTGGTTTTCGCCGTCCATGGCAGTAGTAGAGCTAAAGAAAAAAAGTCGCCTATCTGGCCTGACGGCTCCCAAGAATCGAATCCTGGGGGCGGCGTGGGGCCCATAGCATTTGTTAATTCCTGCTATGTGGCTAATCCAGTACTGACCACCTAGTATTATTGCATGATCCGGAAATTGATGAGCTGTATTAATTACTTTATTCCTTAAGGCTTCAGCAATAATTACATCTGCATCTGGTGGATGATAGAAAAACCGTATTACAAGTTTTGTCCTAGCTACGTTGAGACTAATCGATAGGATTTTACAGACCGTATCTATATTATTTGAGAAATTTAATGTGGTATCTATGATAAGCTGAGAAAATTTATATTTCTAAAGGGAACATGGTTGGGAACTAAAATTCTAAAATATTGAAGGTCAGGAATTTAAGTAAGAATGTAAATTTTGGTCAATAGCACTAACATATTGTTTGAAGAGGAAACTAATTTATTGCTTTAAATTCTGATTATTTTTCTATGTAGATTATTAAAGACAGCTCAAAAGCAATACATAAGACTGATAAACGCAGCTATACCTTTTTCACTCTCAACTGGAGTGTCAAGGTCATGTTCCCCTCTCCTCGCGCCTCTCCTCACCCCCCTCCCCTTCCCCCTTCCCATTGCCTTCCTCTCCCAGCAGACTGCTGTCTACAGGTAGGCAGGAGGCATTCTCGTTTGTCACAGTATTGTCGTGTTTATACCAATACATCGTTTAAAAACACTGTAAGTGGAATGGCGTCAGATAGTTGATGCTAGAAAACTCTGAAGAGAAAGCTAGTACATTTTTTAAGGAACTGCAAAAAATAACAGCAGAGGTGTGTGGCGTATTGCTATGAACAGTGCAGCATCTATGTAGCGAAGCCAGGCTGAGTGTTCCAGGGCCATCCTTTCCTTCTCCAAAGGAAAGCATTCACCGAGAAAGACCGGTCACAGAGATGGATGATTTCCGGAAAGATATCATTCGACATTCTGTACTAGAGTTTTATGATTGAGGCGAATATCCTACCATAAGAAAATTGAGGGAGATATTGAACGAAAAAATTAACTACACTGGAGGCATCACTTCTTCGCATAAATTACTATAAACACTCTGATTCAGATACAGAAAATGTAATGACGGTAAAAAATTTCGGATGGAAAGGGTAGACATTGTTGCAGCACAATTTAAGAAAAAAGCACAATTTAAGAAAAATGCATGATTTAAGGAAAGAACATCCTATTCTATCTACCTATCACCTCCTACCTTGACGAGATGTAGCTAAATCAAAATCATGCAAGGACATTTATTTGGCAGCAATCTAAACTAAATGGTGGTTTCAGGGTTCCTGTAGGTAAAGGATCTCGATTAATCATTTTTCATGTTGGGTCAGCAACTCGTGGATTAGTTGAAGGAGCTGGTTTAGTGTTTCAATCTAAAGTTCTGGTGACTATCACCAAGAAATCAGTACCTAGTGAAGTGTTCAGATAATGGTTTTCTAACTTGCTTTAGATTGTGGAAGAAGGATGTGTCCTCGTAATGGATAATGCAGGTTGTCACTCAAAACTCGAAGAAAAAATCCAGTCCCTATCACTTTCATTTCAAAATTTATATAATGTGTTTTGAGAATTAACTTCCCTGGGAAACACATCTAAAAATTGGATTTAATTCTCGCAACTTTTAAAACTAAAAATAATGACTGGAAGCAGTAAATTTTGTCCATTGATATCATGTAAATTATTTTTATTAACATATGAAATAGAAGTTGGTAAACACACAATTTATACCACACATGATTCACTAATTTCGCTCATGACAAATAATTAAAATACTCGATTTTATTAAAGAAAACATCACATTAGGTGCGACATATTGTACCACATCCATTGTGAGGACGTTTGCGCACGCGCGGCAGCTGTTTTCCCTTTGCCTCTAGAGGTAAGGGCAGCGGAATGTGGATGGAGCAGGGTGACCTTGACTCGCCTCTTTTAACTGAACATAGTATAGCATTAAAGATCTGACTTGAAGCAGCAGTGGTTGCCCTTGTAGATCAAAATGGTCAATGTTCAGCAGTGCTATGAAATTTTTTTAGTTTAATTAAAGATGCCAATACTCTCAATAAGCTCAGAAATTTGGGTGGTAAAACAAGTAATTTTTTTTTTTTTTTTTGCATTATTCAAATTTATTTTGCACTAGTCGACCCAACAGACACTGTCCTAACCAAATTTCAATAAATTTGTTTGTGTTCATTTTGTTAGTTTGCAAAAAGCTGTTTAAAACATGTAAACAATGTAAAAATAAGAAAAAAATATATTTCTGAGTGATCATTATATTTAACAATGTCTCCATGGTTATTCAATTTGAGGAGGAGTACATTTAGAAGCATGCGGATGGGAAATTTTATATGTGAAATTGATTCTATCGGCAGTACACCATTGAAATGCTGGAAATGGGTGATGTGCCTGGAATGTGATCGACTTGGAACCATGTGGTTTTGTTCCAAAATTTAAGTCACAATTAAATTAAGTTAGAATTTCATGATAACCAAATGATTTATTTTCTTCCATTAAATTTTGAAATCTCGCTGAATCTCAAGGTGTTTTAATTCCATTTCGATCTTCGCACCACCTTAGTAGATCTTGCATCGTTCAGTCTAATGCCTCCAAAGACTTTTTATGTGCCATTGTAAATTAATCTCAAACGATCAATTTACAATGCTGCAGAACTTTGTCAATCACACAGTTCTTCGAAAGGTTGCATGTTGGCGTTTCATATATTTGCATATTCAACGGCAACTTGAATGTTGAATGAGCTGTTTGACTGCCTTCCAACAATTTAGCTGCAATTCCTGATTAAGCAAGTGCAATTTCATTCTGCAAGTGAATTGTTGCCAAAATCAATGACATCAAAAAGTTCCTCAGGAGTGTCCAAGAAGAAATTCCCTCTAGTTCTATCATTAACATCTTTCATGAGTATATTTTTGTTGCTGATTCAACAGTGTGACATTCTTTTGAACTGATTATCTCAATCATGTTGTTTTTTGTCCTTCAACTCTTGATTAAATCTGCCATTCATCGGATGATTGGAATGATTGGGCGTAGTCATGAGCATGATCAAGTACATTTCCTCAGTTAATATAAATTGAATAGAAATAAAATAACTATATTTGTTGGATAGATAGTGAAACAACACAAAAATAAAAGCAAAGGTAATTTTAATTTTGGGTGGAATTCGTTTCTTGAGGTTTTTCTCCAGATTGGGCACTCTTATATATATATATATATATATATATATATATAAGATAAAAATGAAAAAAAGACACTAAGTAGCAGAAAGGAATCAAATTAGGATAGGGATATGAGCCACCACTTACCTTTAGATGATGGATGTGGGGCGCGAACACACAGAAAAGACAAACTTTTCTGTGTGTTCGCGCCCCACATCCAACATCTAAAGGTAAGTGGTGGCTCATATCCCTATCCTAATTTGATTCATATATATATATAGAAAACCTTTGAGTTATTTCGATCCCAGGAGCATAAGGAATAAAATAACTAAACATATCCATTTGACTCACGAGTTATGGTCTTGAGTGTGTATAAAAATCCAATAGGAAAAATACCACCTTCAGTTTGTTCCAAATTTTCCCAGTAACTTTTATGATTTTTCTTTCCATAAAAATCTGAATCGGGCTATTATATTTTTTAAAAAAGAAAATTGGTCCATAAGGAAAACACTTTAAATTTGTTCCATGTTTTCAGGCCAATTTTTTCAGTTTTTCCTTTTCTAAAAACTTTATTCGGACAATTGCAATGATTTAAAAAAAATGCCAAATCGGTCCATACAGAAAATACAGGGTGTCCAGAAAAGGACTCCCTGATTTCAAAATTAAATATCTCGAAAACAAAGATCGATAGAGGAATGCAGTAAACGGTATGTTTATTGTGACAGCTGTAAGAAGTGTATACAGCAGTGTGAAATAATAGTTACAAAAGCTGCTAACAGATGTACGCTGTACAGCTCATATCAGCATACATAAGTGAAATAATCGTATGAAAACAATCTTTGCAAACAATCACATCACAATGTTTTCAAAATGTTCACCATTGGCACTACAGAGGTGGCGCAAACGAAGAATGAAATTCGCCGTCACATTTCGTAGTGTCTCGACCGAAATGGATTCACATGCCGCAGAGATCGCCGATTCCAGCTCGTCCAGCGTGGCGGGATGCTTCGGGTAGACCATGTCTTTCACTGTGCCCTACAAAAAAAAGTCACAGGGAGTCACATCCGGCGAATATGGAGGCCAATCCATGCCTGCACCAGTAAATTCGGGATATCCCAAAGCAATGACTCGATTCCCGAAGTATTCCTCAAACTGCTGTATACACTTCTTACAGCATTTCTCTATCGATCTTTGTTTTCGAGATATTTAATTTTTAAAACAGGGAGTCCTTTTCTGGACACCCTGTATTTTCAGCTTTTCCAAAATTTTCTAATTTTCCAGGCAACTTTCCCAGTTTTTCTTTTCTGACTGTTATCAACATTTTAAAAAAATAACAAAATCGGTCCATACAGAAAAGTACTTTCAGTTTTTCCTGAGGTTTCCAGGCAACTTTTCCAATTTTTCTTTCTCTGAAATCCTTATTCAGACTACTACAAACATTTGGAAAAAAATTAGTCAAATCAGTCCATAGAAAAAGGTACTTTCATTCATTTCCAAATTTTCAATTTTTCTTTCTGTAAAAACTTTATTTGAACTATTTTGAATTAAAAAAAAAAAAAAAATAGCAAAATTAGTCCATAGAAAAAAGTACTTTAATTTTTTTCTGAATTTTCCGGGCAACTTTTCTAATTTTTTTTCTCTAAAATCCTTATTCAGACTACTACAAACATTTGAAAAAAATTAGCCAAATCAGTCCATAGAAAAAGCTGCTTTAATTTATTCCCGAATTTTCATTTTTTGTTTCTCTGAAGACTTTATTTGAACTATTATGAAAATTTAAAAAAAAAAAAAAAAACAGCAAAATCAGTCCATAGAAAAAAGTACATTCATTTTTTCTGATTTTTCTGCACAACTTTTATAATTTTTCTTTCTCTAAACACCTCATTCGGTCTATTACAAATATTTTTTAAAAATTTGGCATATTGGTCCTTAGAAAAAGTACTTTCATTATTTCCTGAATTCTCCAATTTTCCCAACAACTTTGCCAATTTTTCTTTCCCTAAAACCTTTATTCAGACTATTACAAACATCTTTTAAAAAATAGTGATATTGGTCCATAGAAAAGAGCACCTTGTTTTTCAGAATTTTCCAATTTTCTTGGCAACTTTTCTAATTTTTCTTTCTCTAATAAACTAATTCGGACTATTGCAAAGATTTTTAAAAAAATTACAAGTCGGTCCATAAAAAGGTTCTTTCAGTTTTCCAGATTTTTCCAATTTTCCAGGCTACTTTTCCAATTTTTCTTTCTCTAAAAACCTATTCAGACCATTATAGACATTTAAAAAAAAAAAAATGCAAAATTGGTCCAGCCATTTTCAAGTAATGTGATTACCAACAAACAACATTTCATTTTTATTTATATAGATCACTGGGTTGAATAATCTGTAGTTGAAGCCAGACACTTTTTTTGTTCATCCTTATAACTGTTCTGACGTAAGAAATAACCTTACAAACAATGCAGTCCCAGTGTATACATTAACACTATGCTGTAATCTGGTTCATGCTTAATCCAAAAACTCAGTACTGTCACCATCTTCAGCAAGGTACAAACTTTAGGCAGATTGTGAACACAAGGCTCTCCAGTGTCCTCTCTCAATACCATTCCACCCCTTCCACTATTGTCCAGCTCACTCCTCTACCTTCCACAATTTTTTTAGTCCCTTGGTCCATTTTTTGGTCACCCTCAAGGTCTGTTTCTTTTGGCAAATTGCACCTTTTCTTTGGCACCTTTTCATTACACATTCTCTTCATGTGGTGGGGGCACATAAAGAGATTGTGTAGTGAAAAAGTGGTAGGGGATCTGGAGTTTTGATCTTTCTATTTTATTCTGAAATGGTTCCTCATTTACTACTTTCACAATATTGGTGGTTATTCAGTTTCTTTTGTAGCACTGAGTGAGTGTACATCCATTGTACCATCTGCCATTCAATCTAAGTATTGAAAAAGGAATCCATGAGACAACTGGTGGAATGAAAATGCCATTCATACAAGTCACCTTGTATCAAATTGCCAGACACATTTTTCACCCATGCAGTCTGATCAGAATTTGCAGTGCCAAATCTTCAGGTTTTTTACAGGATAGTGTAGGAATCCTACAGCAACGCCAACTTTGCAGACATTTTCTTCCATATTTAATAAGCACGTGCTCCATGTAGGAAATCATGTTATCAGACTGTTTGTTACATGGCTTAACCTCTTTTAGCTTGTTCTCTCATGAGGCTGTGCTTGGAATAGGAATGGTAACATTCTAAGTGTTCAGAATGCTTCTAGTTCCAGCCATTGTCACATATATCCTGTGCATTTTCATATGTTCAACTCATCTCCCAAAAAAAAAAAAAAAAAAAAAATCCACAGCTTATAAAATTTCCACAAGTTACTGTTAACAAGGAAACTGAGAACTTAAATACACCCCATATATGTTATCTGTCATCTTCTGTGTTAAATGGAAGATCCTTTCTCCATGCTTTTACAAATTTTTTAATCAGCTTATTTTTTTCCCCATACTTCACTGACCTTCCTTTATCTTATAATCCCCCCCCCCCTCCCTTTTATACAGTTAACTTTCATTGAAAAGTTAGTTGGTAGTTGATCTCTGAATTCCATACTGTGCACTTATAATGCTGAAAAAGAGTTTAAGCCTGAAAATTTCTAAATTGTTCCATATCATTTGAAGTGTCTTGCTGTCACCACCAGAAAATGACTGTTCTTTCCCTTTTTTCCTGTTCATATTTTGTACAATAGGCTTCATACAGTTGTTTTTCTATCATCTTGAATGATCTGGTGCAGTCTGTCAGGATTTTGTAATAGGGATTCTAATTGTGAACAACGAATTTACAAGTTTGAACTTGCATGTAAAGTAAGGGGCCTATTCATGGTCGATCTTATAGGACATCCATGTAGAACTACATGCGCTCACTCATTCACGCTACTCTAGATGTTCCAAGCAATCCTTTCCAATCCTACTTTCCCCTGGCACACCGTGTGTCCTAATCGCACACTCGTAGGATGTTTCCTTCAATAGCTTCCTCCAATATCTATAGCTTGTTGGACAGCAAGGACCCTTTTTGGTTGCCTGGAAGCCAACAATATCCTACGCCTCGTAGATGTATACCTGTAACCTCTTTCACGGCCCATCAAGAGTTCTTTTATCGAAAATCGGAGGTACTACAAGATGTACTGTGAATGCGCCACTAGAGCAGTGGAAGGCAGGTGGCAAGCTTGGAACTGAACGTGGCAGGTAGGCGTTAACGGCCTGGCCACGCATTTGCGAGGACGCCGGTTCGAATCCCTGTCTAAACATCCAGATTTGGGTTTTCCATGGCTTCCCCAAATCACTCTGGACGAATGCTTCCTGTAAAAGACCATGGCAGAATTTCCCGTACCTAGCCCCGATCCTTCACACCTCTAATGACGTCGACAAGGCATATAGTCATCAGACAAAAAAAAAGTGAGCGCAGAAATGCGTGGTGGCATGGCCTTGTGCTTGACGCTTGAATTAGTCTAGTTTTTAGAAGTGTGCGTAATTTTGTAAATATTTTATTTCACTTTTGAAATCATCCCACATTTCTTGTTGTTGAAAGATGAGGCAAATTAATCAATATGGCAGTATTATATTTACTTATAAAAAAAGATAGAATTTGGCATAAAATCTGTACTTATTTTTGATAAATATTAAAATCTAAGTAATTCTAAATTTATTTTTCTGCATCCGCTCCTGCAAAACATACGATTCCGCGGATGCCAAGCACTTACAGGTAACATCCGCAAAGATGACATCTGTTACAACCCTAGTAGGAAACTCTTTGGTATTGGTGGAATGAAAATTGATAATGACAACTTTCAAACAAACTATTAATTTTTTTCCAGGATAGAAACTGTCCTATGCCACTTCCCAGACAATATACTAACTCCATGCCAAATTTCATTTTAATCTGCTGAGCAGTTAAAGTGTGATTGAGGCAAATAGTCCAAACTTTCTCATTTACAATATTATTAAGACAAAATTTGAACTTGAATTTTTTGACAAGTTCATAACTGTCGCAATATGATTTTTATAGACTTGGTATCAAGATTCATAAATGCTTTATTTGTTATTACCATTATTAATGTTGTTATTGTCTGTGCTCTAGATGTTAGACGCAGAGAAGATTGAAGAATATGTTGTGGAAATTGAAAAGGAAAAGGAAGAAGAAGCAGAGAAAAAGAAACAAAAGAAATGAATGAACAATAACTAAAAATTTCTTATTGTTATATGTGTTTTTAAGTGTTTCTTGTGAAAATAAAATGTTAATTGTGCTATTTGCAAAAATTCTTTAGTTATTTGTTAGTGAAACTTGTGTTTTCATTTAGCTACTTACTTACCTTTTTCAAAATTTGATTTATTACAAGGTATTCACATGGTGGAAATGAAACTTCTTTCTCCAGAAAATTGATCAGATTATTCTTTTCCTACATGAGAAGGTATAGGTGTTGGGCCAAGTTGTATTAGAATGGTTGATTACAACCACTTAAAATATTAATGTGGAAAGTAAAGATAAAATACACCCATCAATCATCAAAGTTAAAGAGAGGAAGGCAGCAGTGACAAAAACACTCTACAATAAAAATAAAATTAAAAAAAGCAATATTTCAGGCTGTTTCCTTACTTGTGAAAATAGATACATGGGATTGAGCTCATTAATGTACTTGTGGTCAGCACAACTGAGATGTGGCTGTGTGGACAGGGAGGATCTGTGTGAGCTGTAATGTTTCTATTTTCATAGGTGAGGACATCCCAAAATATAGCATTTGTTGCCACTGCTGCCCCCGTCTTCAACTTAGGTGAATTCCGTATTCTAGAATCTCACAGCATTTCTTCATACTCCGTTGTTGCATAATTTTATCACCTCTCGTAACTCCACTTTTTTTTATGGAGGCTTGAATCATTTGAACAATTGTTTATATGAATGTTGGGATGACTGACAATTAGCTCAGTAATTGACATGCAACACATCAAGTGATCCATTGAGTCGAAGTTCAAATCACAGGCCCTGCATACCAGCCATGCTGACTGTGTTTTATAGGCAGTTTTCTGCAGTCATGTAGGCAAGTGCATCTCATTCACTACAAATTTCACTAACAAAAATACACTTGTCACATAGAACACAATTTACATATGTAACAGACAAATGGCTCAAATCCCCCTTCCATACCCCTCATAAAAATTATGACGGGCCTAACAAGCTGGTAGTTGTTGGAACCTTGCTTTCAAAATAAGCACAGCCTTGGAAGAGTGGAAAAAATAAAAAATGATGATGATGTGAACTGATGCGTCAAAAACTTTTTTTTTCTCTTTTTTTAATCTTTTTCACTGGACTATTTTGATGGTGTAATTAATTATATCTTATTCCCAGTGACTTTGTAGCTTATAATTTTAAAGTTTCAGTTACATTTACGATACATAGTAAAGTTTTTCTGAATTTAACAGGAAATAAAAGGTGGTCACTAGCAAATGTAAATAAGATAGACAGACACCATCACTTACTACGATGCAGTTACTTTCCGAATCCAACACTTTTTCAAAATGAAACTTCTTTGGGTGCAGTAGTGAGAAATTGTTAGCATTACACATTAAATGTTATATTTGCATGCGATGCTAAGTTCTGTGCATCCACACTTAATGTTCTGTGTATTCTATGCATGTGCACTTAACGATACTTTGAAGTAAGCAGCTACCATATTAGATGTTCAGTGTAGATGGTTTCATTAAATTCTCTGATCGCTGGTATAGTAAGAAAAGAGATATCGAATCATGTTTACACAACATGAGCGATGTATTTAGGCACATGTATAAAAGCTTTCATTTGCATGCAGAAATATTAGCATTCGTCTTTACAGCAGAGGGAATGAGTTATTTTAGCTTATAAATTTTTTTTAGTTGTGAGCCAGAAATCTGTATTCAACTTGTCATTTTTGATGGCTTAGAAGCTAGTTATTAACAAAAATTGATTGTATGTACAGTTATCAGATAATTTTGTCCACGTTGTTCTCTCTAAATACAAAATGCAGACTAAGGCTCGATCCAATACTCATTAATCTAGGGAAGTGGGCCTTAACTTTTTAATAATTTTCATTTGTTTACGATAATAGCTTGGACAAATTTCCTATTACTGTACAATCCAATAAAGATGGTAATGACTGCAAAAGAAACAAAACAAAAAATACACAGAAAAAAAAAATCACTGGAAAAATACATAGAAGTTTGACTTATTGCACGTATACACACCGATACATGCACCAGTTTTTTTTTATGTATTTGACTCTTCGTCTATCAAATAATTAACAATATTATTTTCCTTTATTGCAATATTTGTAAATCATAGGGAGCCTATCAGTGTTTGCAAATGATCTTGGACAGTAATAGTATGATGTGTATGAAATATGCCCAAAACCAATTGAGAGACTGATGACAAAAAAAAAAAGCAGCTCTTACATGCATGTGTTCCTATTTGATGGATTTTACTGGTGAACCTTCTTTTATTCATTTTGCGAAATTGAACGTCAACCATTCCATCACTGATTCAGTAATAAAGAGGCATCACCTGGTCTGGTCACAACCCCACTGTCTTAATGACTTCTGCCTTGTTTCTCAGAATATGACATGTTTAGGACAAGGGAGAGAAATTGTTAATAAAACTTTTTATCCATTTACACCATAAAATAATTTTGGCAATAATGGGGGAAAAGATTCTTTCTCCACTAAAGGAGAATAAAAATTTCAGTATGGGAGTTTAACAGAATTCATCAAATTGCAGAATCATTCATGTGCAAAAAAGTTAACATGTATTGATTGTTGGCCAGAAGATCCCAAAGGATTGTTGGACCACCTACACGACAAAGTCTTGATTTGCTGCACATTCTAACTGTGTCATGGCTAGACCCACAGTTTACCATATAATCCGAACCCTGACATGGCCTTTTATAGTCAGGAGCACTGATAGACAGTATTGGGTGATGGCAGATAACTTCGGCAACCCTGTAATGTCTTTGCCCAATGATGCAGTCTCTGTTTGGTCTGTTTCAGTATCTTTGACTCCACTCCCTTAAAAGTGCATAATTAATTCTAGGATTCTGTTTTTGTTTGTTGAATGGGATGTCAAACTTCAAAATTTTGGGTAACCATGGCAAAGATTTGCTCAATGTCTCTGGCCATCTATATGCTGAATACAGATTAATTCCTGACTTTATAGTTAGTTGTGACATCGAAACAACTAACATGTCTATTGATACTGAATGTACAGATAAATTGCACTCAAAGTTTATGGAAGGAGTGGTGACAGACATTACCCAAACATAATATTTCAGGCTTTGCCCCAATTTGTGAAATTAGAAGTTGAAGCACATGACTAGTTTTGCTCATAGGCCTGAAGTTGTTTTTGACTGGTGTAAATTAATATATATATAGAAAAATTTGTAGCAAAAATGTCCAGTAAAATGATGATAGGGGAAAATGCTCTGATGCAATGGAAATGATAATAATAAAAAGAAATTAAACACACATGCAAATGGTGGGTTTATCAGCAGGGGAAGATAAAGAGGATGGTAAGTATTATCTGCAGTTGATGCCCAGAGGAAGTCTGGAATGCAGAATGTGCTGTTAGGCCAATAACCATCTCCGGATTTCATATGGAGATGTGGTTTCAGGTAGTACAGTAAAGGTCTGGTTTTCAGAGTTCCAATTATCTGAGCTGCTGGGTTAACTGAGGCAAATTTTTGGAGAAGATAAAAATGAAACTATTCCAGAAATTTCTCATGCTGAAGGTTTAAAAAGAATAGAAGCAGCACTTGAGTATATTGAGCAACAGGAAGAAAGCACAGCAGCCAACATAATGATGCTACAGTGATGGCGCTATACTTCTACTAAGAAGAGAAACAAAATTATGACACAGAAAACAATTAAATAATTTTTTGGCAAGTGATCATAATTAATGTACAGAAAACAACTTTATTGCTTCACAAATTAGTTTTACACTATAAATAAATTGTATTATTTCAGTTTCAATACGTTTTTTGATTCATTGTAACCTCTTTTCTTGACCTCCGTTTATCCGAGTTTTTCATTATCCAAGGTGGTCCCGGTCCCGTTTACCTCGGATAATTGGACTTCTACTGTACTTTAGGGGCTCTAACTGTGAAACAGTTATTTGAGGTCATATGAGTTGTGAAAGCTGGCTGGCTAGCAACAGAATGGTATTAATTGTTTGGAGGAAACTGTTTGTAACCATTCATTCTGATTGATAACTGCTTCATGGTGAGGCCAGTGTAAGAACCCTGCAATTGAGGTAGGTGAGCTGGTATGTAAGATGGGGCATAGTATAGGTAGCATGGTCTGTGATGGGGTAGGTTTCGCCATTGGTAGGATTACAATAGGTTGTGGTGGGTGGTTGCATATTGCAAGAAGGCCTGTTGAAAAGCAAGGAGCTGAAGGGTTGGTATTTGTGTACAAATATATTTTTTAATTACATGGAAAAGAAAAGGGAAAATACACCCAACACTCACCAAAGTTGAACGGAGGAGGGCAGCAGCAACACAGCACAACACACAAACAAATAAAAATAAAAAACAATATTTCGGGTGAAAATCCCCTTTTCAAGTTAACAGAGAGGTGGCTGGTCTTGCGCAAGACTTGCGTAGGACGCAGCCACTCATAGAACGCAACAGACCGTCGGAGGTGGTGGGGGCAGCAACGATAGTATAACCGCGAGTATACGAAAGATTAAAATGATCAAAAATATACATATATATTAGTTATTAAAAATATATATAAAGAAAAAATATAATTGAAAATTAAAAAAAAAAATGAAACTATTGAACTATAGTACTGGCCAGTGGTGGCTGTACAGGGTGAGGATGGAAGATGTTAACGGAAATTAAGGCCTGGGGGATGTCTGGTTTGAAGGATGTGTTGATATGCCAATTCCCACCTGCGGAGTTCAGATTGGGAGGTAGTGTCTGGAAGTACTCTAATGGCTCTTACTGTGAAGCAATTACCACCTCCGACGGTCTGTTGCGTTCTATGAGTGGCTGCGTCCTACACAAGTCTTGCGCAAGACCAGCCACCTCTCTGTTAACTTGAAAAAGGGGATTTTCACCTGAAATATTGTTTTTTATTTGTTTGTGTGTTGCTGCTGCCCTCCCTTCAACTTTGGTGAGTGTTGGGTGTATTTTCCCTTTCTTTTCCATGTAATTATTGCCTCGCGGCATTTCTTTCCTTTCATTGTTACCTATATTGTTGCCTCGTGGCGTCCCTTCTGTGTTTGTCCTATTTGTCACTATCTTTGTGTTCTTTCTTTTCTTCCCCCCCCCCCCCCCCCCCCGTCTTTCCCATCTTCATTACTTGTTGTTCGTTCCAATTTTTCTATCTCATATTTGTATAATCCTCCACCACCGTCCTAACATAACCTCCACTTTTGGCTTTTTTATTTCGTTTATTAGCATCAAAACTACTGTCGGCGTTTGCAATTCCCGCTTCTTTGGCTCTTTCTTTGTTGTTTTACTTACGAAATCGATTTTTTTATAATTATTATTATCTAATCCAATAGTTTAACATATTCCCGTGCCGATTTTCCGCGCTACTTTCGTATTTCATTTTATTTGGTTTTGTATCTTCTTATTTCATTTTCTGTGTTCCTTTTACGATATATATACTGTTTTTCGCCTCTTATCCTTTATATATTTAACTGACGAGTTGTCCATAGCCACAGCTGGCGTTACATAACCTTTCACTTCTGGCCGTTTTTTACTACTCGGCGTTCGGTGAGCACAAAAACTATTTTCCGTGTTTCCATATTCACTTTTTTGCCTCTTCCTTTTTTTGTTTGACATATTTAATTCTTTCGCCCGCCTGTGACCATTATTCAGCCCAATAACGTTACATTTTTCTGCTCCGTTTTACCGCGCTACTTTGGTACCTCATTTGTTTTTATTTCCTTTACGACATATAAACTTTTTTTTATCATGTATATTTCATAGCAATAACAATCTACTTTTTATATACGTCCCTCCTTCTCGCCGTTCTGACCGCCAAACTCCGCTGTTTGTTCACAATTTTGTCTTCTATTTCGCTCACACTATTTTTTTTTTTTTTCCCATTCATCATGTGTTTATTTCAGAGTTACCTTTCCCAGTATAAGCACCATGCTACTCATCTTGCTAAACTGAGGTCTCATATTTTATTCCTTCTATCCTGCCTTTCTCTTAACATACCACCAAATGGCCTTACCATAAAACTTCCTACACTCCACTCATTCCGCTTCCAACAGTCCCTGGCACTTACTCACCTAGTTCTCCAACAGTATATCATAAAAGCCCAACAACACTCATCCCACCTAATTTCCTTACACAAAATCCTTCTCCTTGCATTCCCTGGTTGCATTCATTATTTACATAACATCCTTAACCATTGCAACCATTTGTTAACCAAACAAGCACAGAAACATCTTTCAAAGCTCTCTTCCCTCTGCAAGAGCTATTTTGTTTTGGGCCTTCACCTCCCCAACTCCGATTACAGGCAACACATTACCCCTCCACCACTTATCGCCACTACGCCATGTATTTCTCATATTCTCAACTTTCCCCATCCAGCACCTCTGCCACCCACTCCCTTCACCCCCGCCCCTACCCATTCCCCACCACTGGAGAAATCAAAAATCCCTATTGTGAATCTTTCTTCCACCCCCCTCTCCGAACCTGAACTATCAGTACTTTCAAAGGGTCTTTCTTTCTCCCCCACCCCTAAATTCGATCGGATTACTCTTATTAAGGACTCCCTTTCATTCTGCCGCACACTCAACTGGCGGTATTATTTCAATACTACAGGCAGGGGAGACAGCCGATGTGATAACCTGGAACCCAGCCTCCATCAATTCCTACCTACATCCCAGCTAGATCCACCTCCCCTCCCTCAAAACCATCCCCTTCTCCTATTCCAGGAATTCCTCATGTCAACCCTCTCATCACCTTCCTTCCTGAATTCAATCCCCCACTCCAGCAACCTGACCCGTACTGAAATGCGGGCAATGAGTAAACTCTCCAACAATAAAAACATCATAATCCTCCCAGCTGACAAGGGCTCGACCACTGTGGTCATGGATCGAAGCGACTACACAGCTGAAGCCCTCAGCAGCTGTCTAACACCTCCACTTACTCACCTCATACCACTGACCCCACTAATTCAATCTGTACAGAAATCCACTCTTTCCTCAGTCTCCAAGGTCCCTTACAGGGTCTTTCACACCATTCCATTTACCTTTTGACTCCTAAGACCCCCCGAACCCCCACCCTGTATCTTCTGCCCAAGATACATAAGGCGGGCAATCCTGGACGTCCTATAGTTGCTGCCTTTGGGTCTCCCACAGAACGCATTTCTGCATTCGTTGATCAGCACCTACAACCTTTCATCCAGCACTTCCATCCTATGTCAGAGATACCCCCCACTTTTTAGAGCGTTTGTCAACAGTCCCTACACCCCTACCTAAAGATTGCTTCCTGGTCACTATTGATGTATCATCGCTATACACCAACATCCCTCATGGCCAGGGCCTTAGTGCCATGGAACATTACCTCGACAGTCGCCCCCCGCACACCTTCCCTACCACTCATTTCCTCACTTCTTTGGCTCAATTCATCCTGACCAAAAATTTCTTTTCCTTCCAGTCTCAGGTTTACCATCAGATTCGAGGCACTGCTATGGGCACTCGCATGGCACCTTCATATGCCATCCTTTTCATGGGCAGACTAGAGGAACATTTTCTTCAACAGGTTACCCTACAACCCACCGTGTGGTTCAGGTATATAGATGACATATTTATGATCTGGACCCACGGTGAAAACCTCCTTCTTGACTTCTTGCACTCACTGAATAACTTCTCCTCCTTAAACTTCACCTGGTGCTACTCTCAGACTGACATCACTTTTCTGGATGTAGACATCTCTGTACGGAATGGTCACTTACACACCTCTGTCCACATAAAACCCACTAACCTACAACAATATCTCCATTTTGATAGCTGCCATCCATATCACACAAAACGTTCCATTCCATACAGCCTAGCCATTCGGGGCAAACGCATATGCTCTGATCACGAGTCCTTTACCCTCTACACCAACAATCTGACCCAGGCACTCATAAACCTGCAATTATCCTCCAGAACTAATTCAAAAACAAGTATCAAGGGTCAGGGACAGTCCTCCACACCGACACAAACAACCTAAAGCCAATCAGAACCCTGTTTTTCTCACCCAGTTTTTCCCTGGACTGGAATCCCTAAACAAAATTCTTCGTCTGGGCTATGACTTTCTTAGATCCTTTCCTGAAATGCGCCGCATTCTTCCATCTATCCTTCCCACCACACCCCGAGTCACCTTCAGCAGACCGCCTAATCTAAAAAACATTCTTGTACATAAATATCAAGCCTCTGATGCTCCTAAACCACCGTTTGGATCCTTCCCTTGTAAGAGACCCCGTTGCAAAACTTGCGGTATGCATCCACCTACCACTACCTATAGCAATCCTACAACTAGTGAAACCTACCCCATAATAGGTCATGCCACCTGTACAACCACCCATCTCATTTACCAGCTCACCTGCCTCCACTGTCCAAGTTCCTACATTGGCCTGACCTCAAACTCATTATCCATCAGAATGAATGGTCACAGACAGACAGTTTACTCCCAAAACCTGGACCTCCCCGTTGCTCACCATGCCAGTACTCACAACACCCGTGACCTTAATAACTGCTTCACAGTAAGAGCCATTAGAGTACTTCCAGACACTACCTCCCAATCTGAACTCCGCAGGTGGGAATTGGCATATCAACACATCCTTCAAACCAGACATCCCCCAGGCCTTAATTTCCGTTAACATCTTCCATCCTCACCCTATACACCCACCACTGGCCAGTACTATAGTTCAATAGTTTCATATTTTTTTTTTTTTAATTTTCAATTATATTTTTCTTTATATATATTTTTAATAACTAATATATATATATTTTTTTTGATCATTTTAATCTTTCGTATACTCGCGGTTATATTATCGTTGCTGCCCCCACCACCTCCGACGGTCTGTTGCGTTCTATGAGTGGCTGCGTCCTACGCAAGTCTTGCGCAAGACCAGCCACCTCTCTGTTAACTTGAAGAAGGGGATTTTCACCCGAAATATTGTTTTTTTATTTGTTTGTGTGTTGTGCTGTGTTGCTGCTGCCCTCCTCCCTTCAACTTTGGTGAGTGTTGGGTGTATTTTCCCTTTCTTTTCCATGTAATTATTGCCTCGCGGCATTTTTTTCCTTTCATTGTTACCAATATATTTATTAAGTTAGGTAGTCTGCAAAGGTGATAAGGAAAGGCTAGTGCGAAGTATTCTACCTCCATCTTCTGTGCATTTTAATCCTGAATAGCATGAGGGAAGAAAGAATTGATATAAGCATCAGTATGATATCTTATTTCTCTAATTTTCTCTCTCCTGTCTTTGGTGGATGAAATTTTTCAACGCACTTGTAAATGAAAGTAGATGTTATCATATTAGTCAATAAATTCAAATAAAACTTACGGATGGGGGTCAATATCATGAAAGTGACATTGATATATCTGAACCACATACTTTAAAAAGAGGATTCTTCCCAGTTTCTCATTGGAGGTGTCATGCAAGTGTCCAAGGCATTGCCTCGTATCAGGCAGTAGAAAGGGGACTGGAAACTGAAGAAATTTTTGATTAGAATAAAGTGAGCCAGTGAATTGATGAAGGTAGTGTGGGCGCACATGGCCAGGTAGTATTCAAGGGCACTTAATGGGCAATATTGGTCAAGAGTGACATACATGGTGATCAGTAAAGAATCGACAGGTAATGGTGAATGGACTGTTGACAAACGGCCTGAAAGTTGAAAGATACGTCAGATATAATGAAGTTTCTCAAGGTACTAATTAAGAACACAACACTGTAAGAAACAACTGACTTTTATTAAACATACATAGATTCGCTCACAGATGAGAAACACATTCGTAAAATATAAAAGATACATCAAGAAATTAATTATTTCAATAAAACCTTCCTTGCTAATTTTAAAATTATATGTTTTATAGAGTGAAGCTATATTAATGTGGAGTCATTTTGTAAATAACTAGCTGTAACATGACAAAAAGTTTACATATAACAATAAACATTTGTACATTAAAACAATAACAGTGTAAAATTATTTTAAAACATTAATTCTAAACTGATGTTGATAGTATATTCATGTTTAACAATAACAAATGTATAACATTTTTCTAAACTTTTAAAAGTATATTTAACATATATAAAGATCTCATTTGTTATAACTAGAATTAGTGTACTGGAATAAATTGTGACTATATATTATAAAGGTTCAGATTTTACAGGACTGGTATCATTAACACTTTATCTCTTGTATCATGGAGTAGGTGAAAAAAAATACAGCTGAAGTAATTTTGTATAAGCTAATCCGCACACAAAAATATCATTAACACAGCATAATAATTCTTATTCTGGAATGTCTTTTTTTCAGTTATTTGTTGGCTCTGTTGTGAATGATGGAACAGTGATTGGTGTTTCCCATTCAATAAAAAATGCTGATTTCACAAATGAATTATCCATAACTGTTGACTCTGAAATTTAAGTACATTTTTCTCTTATAATTTATCAAGCACAACATGATAAAATTAATTTATTTTGCAATATAGACTTAACATTCTTCATGCAGATCAGTCACATGTTTCTATTTTTATGAAGAAGAGTATAGCCTGAATGCTGGTTTTTTATGTGTGTATGTTGATTGTTTTTGTCATTGCTTCCCTCCCTCCTTCAACTTTGGTGAGTCATGGATATATTTTATCTTTCCTTTCCATATTAATATCACTCATGGCATTTCTTCCGACTCCAATGTTGGTAGTATATGTAGTTACAGTGAAACAATATGCACTAAAAGTAAAACGAATTACAAATTAGGATGAGAAATCAACCACTGCTTGCCTTAGATGATTTGGACACACGTAATAGACATGATCACAAGAGACACTGAAATAAATTAGTCAGCCTCTTCCATGCTTCCACCTTGTTCTATTGTTGATGAAGGACCATAGATCCAAAAATTTCTGTTCTTAATAGTGTAAGTCTGTCCATGTGTGTACATGTCGGTACCCATCCTGCGTTCAACTGTGGTAAGCAGTGGTTATTCTCCTAGCCAAATGTTGAATTTCACCACTCGTAAGTGCCTATTATTTACAACATATATAATATATATATTGAAAGGAAAAATAAATTATACCCAAAACCCACAATAGTTGAAGGGATAAGGGCAAAAGCAACAAAAAATAATACATTAACACAATATTTTGGGCAAAACCACTTTCCAAAAAATATAGAAACATGTGGGTGAGCTCACACAAGCACCTGCAGTCAACATAGATTGGAATCGAATGTTGGAGGTGGAGGGAAGCAATGATAATATAATTGACAATATCAATTGCAAGAAAGAAAACAATATAAGAAAAATGGAACGTTTAAAAGAGGCTTAATAAAAATTATATGATTAGGATAGGCAAATGATCCACCATTTACTTAAGATTACAGCTGCGTGGTGTGAATACGCAAAAAGATGGATGCAAATGACTGATTTTCAAGTGATACCCTTTATCAACGAGACAACTTTATGGAGGATGGGTGTTGTAGGAGACTGCTTCACAGAATGACTGTTAGCCAGGAATGTGGTGCAGGTAAATTCATACAGAGGACAGGGAGAGAGGAAGTGATTTGGAGCTAATACCTGTGCATTGCAAAATATTGCACAAAGAGCAGAATCTAATATATAAAAATGGATATTGATATATATATATCCGAGATTAATAGACGTCAATACCATTTGACCAATCAACATGAAATTTGGCACAAACATGTATTTTTTCATGGAGAAGGTTTCTATCCAAAAAAATCCAAGGGGTCGTCCATTAATGACATGAGGTGTTTTCCAGAATTCCTGATCCCCCTTCTGGTGAGATTTGGTCGGACCCCCCCTCCCTCTAAAATGACGTGAGATTTTGACGGAGGACCCCCCCCCCCCCCCCAATAATCGACCTCACAATTTTTTAGGTCTCATGCATTGAAAGGCGGTTATACCCACCCCTAAGTTCGGTTTTTTGGACCAAATACCCCTGTAAGGTCTACTTTTGCGTCATTTGTAGACTTTCTTTTCTTTAGCCAAGAATTTCAAAATTTCACGAGAGATTTCTGTTGACACCCCCTACCCCCTCCCCCCTCCCATCATTAATGGATGCCCCCTAACCACCACCCCCTCTCCCCTTTTAAAACCCTTAATTTTTATACAAACCCACATTTTTTATCTGATTTTTTATGGAACTTTGCGCACGTATACTTTAAAACAGAAAAAATACTGTACACATTAATTTTATAAAACCAAACTACTCTTCAACTTTCCATCCCCTTAATTTTTGTCAATGTTCTTTATACAAAGCTACAGTTTCTATCAGATGTTGAAGAAACTTTGCATATGTGTACTTTAAAACGAACAGAAATATACTGTCTAAATTTGGTTCGAGAAAGCCCAACTCCTCTCTCCCTTTAGCTCCATCCCTCTTGATTTCTAATGTTGTATGTAGAAACCCACATTTTTACTAGATTTCAATAGAACACTGCACACTTATGCTGTTTGCAAAAACCAAACCCTAACTCCTTTACCCCATTTTATTTTTTCAAATGTTCTTAGTATAAAAGTACAGTTTTTATACAATTTTGATGGAATTTTGCACATAAATTCACTAAAACAAAGAGAATAATGCTCTCCACTTTAATTTGACAGAAACCTAATTACTCTCTCCCTTTACCCCACCTTAATTTTTGTTAATGTTCTTTAGAAAGCTATAGTTTCTCTCCTATTTTGAAGGATCTTTGCACATGTATACTTTAAAACAAACAGAAAAATACTGTCTACATTATGTTTACAGAAACCAAACTCCTCTCCCCCTTTACCCCCACCACTCTTTATTTCCAATTATCTTTATAGAAATCTACAACTTTAAATCCTGTCAAAATTGATTTAGCAATTTTCAAGTAATGCTCGATTATTCATAAATTAATTTGTCCTAATGTGTCAACATGTATGTCAGATTTTAACTTGGACCCAAGCTTTCAAGTTGTGAAAACACATTAAAAATCTGTATTTTCTGCATGATGCTGGAACAGACTGATATATTCCAGATGTGGTACGTATTAATGTGTAGACGGTATATATTTCGATTATCAAACAGCAACTTTAACAGATGATATGATTAATTTGAAATGTGACCTGGACCAAAATGTAAACATTCTGTATCACAGCATCCAATGCACCCCATTTGGGGAATTGTTTGGGTATATGAATGTTTAGTTTACTTCTGGAAATGGTTGGTGTCAATTACGAAACTTGGTACACATGATTAACATCAGAAATATAAAAACAGCATATGGGTAAATTAATCCTATTTAGACCAGGCACTGATGGGTACTCTACTAGTAATATAATAAAATCTAAACAATAGAATTATGAGCACAAAAAAATAATGAATTTTGAACCAAAGAATTTATGAAGATAACCATCATCACCTCTGGTAAGCGGTGCTTCAATTTAAGTAGAGGGGATGGTGGCAAGGCAAGGAGAGGTTAGAGGGAAGGAATGGTAATGACTGGGTATTGTGTTAAATTGAGACAAGGAGGTTGTGTTGTGCCCAGTTTGTATTAGTAGGCTAGCTCACACCTTCTGAGTTCAGAGCAACTGTTGCTGTTTGGAGGACTCTTACAGCAAGCACTGTGAAACAAGAAATTAAATTATTGGTGTCATGGGAGATGGCATGGACAGCTACTAGATGTTTTGGATTCCGCGTGAATATCATCTGTCAGTGCCCATCCATTCTTATGGCTAGTGGAATGACTGTTTTGGCAGCGTTTGCAAATTAGCTACCATATTACGTGGGAGGTTTCACAAAGAGCATGTCCTATGGTGGGAAACCTCTCCGCAGTGAAAGTGGCTGAGGTGTGGTGTATGTTGCACATCTTACAGCGGGTCTAATGCATGTAAAAGACTCTCGAGGCTGTCTGATGGAATGAGGAAGACTAGGAATTGGTTGAGGTTGGTAGACCTGCTAAAACAAGTTCTGTGATGGGCAGGTAGGTTTTTGAGAAGAATGGATTTCATTTCTGAACAGGTTAGCAAAAAAAATAATCATAACCCTGCCCAAGGATTCTACTGATGGATCCAAGGCCTGGGTAATATTGTGACTAGGACTGGGCTATGGTTGGTTTTGGGGGGTTTAGGGTGTTCAATAGGTTGAGCAGGTTGTAATGTGGCCAGTGAAATTCGTTTGTTAACCAAAGTCATAGGTAGTTACATGATATCAATGTTTGTGAGATGATGTTTCAATACTGCATGAGGAATTGCTGGTTGGAGCATACACAATTGCCAAGACTGTAGGGGAGGGAACATTTGGAATGATATGGATGGCAACTATCAAAATGGAAATACTGCTGTAGTTTGGTGTGGACTGAGGAGTTGAGGTAGTCATTGGAGAGAGATGATCCACATCCAAGAATGTAGCCTGGGTGTAAGAGTATGTTCATGCGAAATTCGGCATACTAAAGATATTCAGATTGTTCAGAAAATTTAGAAGGTTGTTTTCCCCATACGTCCAAGTGATAAAAATATTAAATCTGAGCCACATGAGAGATTGTCTTTTTTTTTTTTACTCAGTTTTATGTTGTTAAGATTTTATTATATTATTCTGCTGTTTTCACAATATTTGTCAATGCTCGGGTATTAGCTCTAAATCACTACTCCTCTTCCTGATTGAATTTACCCCCACCACGTTCCTGGGTAAGTCATTTTGTGTGGCAGTATGCTACAACACCCACCCTCCATAATGTTCTCATGTTGATAAAGGGCTAAGACCCAAAAATTACTATGTCATTTGTGTTCTTGTCTTGTTTTCATGTATTCACGCCACACTACCATTATCTAAGGTAAGTGGTAGTTTGTAATTCCTTTTTGCTACTTATTGTTTCACGGTATTAATTATTCTGGCCAGTGATATCGGGAAGTACTACAATGGTACTGTTACATAGGAAGCGACTTTCGTCGATTTTTCACCATGACAATATTGGCCAAATTACACAATAATATACATTTCAGTGGAAGTGGTTACACCATGACACCTACTTGGCTGAACTGCACCAGGCTCTATCAGCATCCATCACCGACCAAATAATTTTGTTTTATTGTCTCACATCATCTTTGAATTCATATTTAGCCACAAGGCTGCATCAAAATGAAGGAAACTCAGATATGCACATTTCACAGCCCCAACAATACAAATGTACAAGGGTTCTCTGTAAAATAAGGTTCCCAAGATGCTGCAGTCGCAATCCGGCAACACTGGAGTGTGGCTTGGTTTCTCCTCTCCCAATCCCCACCCCGGTGAACTGTTATGTTCTACAATTCATTTTTTTGTTGTTGTGCAAAACAAACTGCACCAGGGCACATTCATTCCCAATTGTGTGTGAAGTCAACGGAGAAAAGTGTACGAGCATACAACACGTGCGCAAATGGTGCAGAGAATTTGAAGACAGACATACAGATGTCCATGACAAACAGTGTTCCGAACAGCTATCAGTTTTGGACGAAATGATTCCAAAAGTGGAAGAAGAAATGCTGAAAAATCAAAGGATGACAGTTCGGGAGCTCTGCAAGTTGATCCCTGATGTCAGCAAGACTACTATTGACAAAATTTTGACAGACCATTTAGGGTATGCCAAGGTTTTTGCAAGATGGGTCCCAAGAATGCTTATGGAAGACCATAAACGGCAATGTCTTGAAGCAGCCCGTGAATTTCTTCAAGCCTATGAAACCGATGACGAAGAATTCTTGAATTTAATTGTTACTGGGGGTGAGACCTGGGTTCAACACCTGTCCTACAGCCCGGACATAGTGCCAAATGATTACCATCTCTTCTCTGAATTAAAGAAACACTTGTCTGGGACTCAATTCAGAACCAAACAGGAGCTGAAAGAAGAGGTGTTAAACTACATTCGCGGCACGGCAGGAGAGTTTCTACAATTCGGGCACAAAGAAGATGGTACACCGCAAGCAAACAGGTAGGTCTCGATTTTGAGAGTAAACTGTTCATCTGTGACCATTCATTTTGATGGATAACACATTGGAGGTGAGGCCATTGTAATAACTTGGGTAGATGGGACGTGGTACAGGTGACATTGCCAATGATGGGAAACGTTTCTCCAGTTGTAGGATTACAGTAAGTTGTGGTAGGTAAATGCAAACTGCACATTTTGCAATGAGGCCTGTTGCAAGGGAAGAAACCGAAGGGTGGTTTAGCAGCATTAGAGAGTTGGCATTTATGCACAAGTATATTTTTTAGGTTAAGTGGTCTGCTGAATGTGACACATGGTGTTGTGGAAAGGATAGTGATGAGAATTCAGCTTATTTCAGAAAAGGATGTCATAGTAAGGGACGAAGATTGTGATTTAGCGATTCCAGACCAGGAGAGAACTGGGTGATAAAAACAGGGTTTTGGTTGATTTTGGATTGTGTTTGTTGGTGTGATGGATAATATTCGATTTGAGATATATGTTTGTGTACCGATTCTGGATTGTGGTGAATAAGTGCTCTGGTCAGGTTATTGAAGTAGAGAGTAAAGGATTCTTGGTCAGTACAGATGTGTCTGCCTTGGATTGGTAGACTGTAGGGGAGGGAGCTACCAAAGTGGAGATGTATATATACAGGGTGGCCACAAGGAAATGATTTAAAAATTCCCTGATATTTCCAGGTTTTCCAGGAAAATTTGCCATATTTTTTCCCTGATTAGAAAGTTTATTTGCATGATTAAGATATTTAAAGTTTTAATTAGATTCTGATTGTAAATAATTAAATCTGGTATAAAACTCAAAAAATTAGAAAAAGAAACATGTTTAAGAATGTTTATTTGAAAATTTTATAACTAATTTAGTAATCTTATGAAGCATAATTAAAAATGAGTAGCACAAAAATAAGATAATGACTAAGATGAACTAGAACAAATTATTAATCTTTCAATATTTGGTATTGAAGATTTTTAAATTGTTCATCAGTAACTTGACTCAGCTTTCTTATGCCTTTTTTCATTTGCTACACTTTTCTTCTGGTTCAGTTATTGTAGCTTCTTTTGTTCCATCTTCAATTTCTTCTGTTGCCGAGTTAACATTTTCAAGTAAGTTTCCGCGAGTCTACGCAAGATAGCATGAACATGAGTTTGTATAAACTGTGCAATCGTGTTGGCTCACCTTGCGTGGTTGCTCGCCTTGGCAGTAGTTTATTTGGTGCGAGTCAAAGGCACAAGAACAATGTTTATACTGTAACATCGATTCAGCATTTGAAAGAGCTCTGAATGATGCAAAACTTTAGAAATCCTACCTATTTAGACATTTGGTTTGTATTTACATGGGTTCGAGCACAACGTCAGGGTCCCAAGAAGTAAACGTGCTATCGGTCTGAAATTTACTACACACGTTCCTAAATGCATATTATTTCATAAAACGATGCATATGAAGCCGTAAAACGTATGAAAAATGTATAAAGTTGTTTGAAATATGGGTAGCTCGTTACAAGTTATCACGCAATAAATGTTATTACCGTCCACGTTATTACATGTTGATATTTTTCTGCGTGTTTCTTACTTTTAACTATTGGTCCAGGCTGCATTTCAACCTAACCACAACTGCTATTATCAAAAATTTAAACTAACTTAAATTCTCTGTATCCAACATCCGTTACGGTAGCGCCATGTTTTACCCTGGAAGGTAGGCTGCCATGCAATATATCTCAGCATTGAAATCCAATATGTCGCCACGCACATATGAATTGTAAATGTTAATGATTTTCTTCTTATCAAGTGTAGGCAATTTGCAGGTGGAAAGCAGTTTTTATCCAATAATGAAGACTTAAGAACACGTGAAATAAATATTAACAGCTAATAACGTGCATTTATTGCGTGATTACTTCTAACGAGCTACCCATATTTCAAACAACTTTATACATTTTTCATACGCTTGACGGCTTCATATGCACCGTTTTATGAAATAATATACATTTAGGAACGTGTGTAGTAAATTTCAGACCGATAGCACGTTTACTTTCTTGGGGACCCTGGCGTTGCGCTCGAGCCTTTACATGATCTTATGTATTATTTTGTTCCTGCTTTAATTCGCCTTATATCATTAATACAAAAAAGTTATAAAGCCGTATAATTATCGCTATTCACATTTTTGCTGGCATTGGTATCTTGAATCTATGCTTTTGTTTTGATATTAAAGGTTCAATTTTTCTCACAAGTAGTTCAAAACCAGCTTGTGACATTCTGCAGGACTTCAAAGACTCTCCACAAATTAATTTTTTAGGAACATCTGTTTCACACTTAGCTTGAAATTGTAAATTTAGTGAAACATAACACCTTTATAAACTTACTACTCTACGATTGCTGTTTTATTCAGTAAAAAATATAACTTCTGAGTTTGCATGTAGTACTATAATTCTGATTTAGACGTCATCCACCTTTTTTTAAAAATATAATTTAGAATGCTGAGTTCCAGAGAGAGTTCATGTCATCGCTCACGTATGAATATCTCGTCGTCGTATCTCGATGAGGCGCAAGACGAGATGGCAAGTTGCTAGTGTAAATGCGGCATTTGTTGGCTATTTTAAGTCAAAAATATATAAGCTGAATTATTTAATGCAAAATTTCAATATTAAAATAAATTATAAAAAAAAATTCCAAATTTTGGTTGTTGCTTTTAAAATTCCCTGATAATTTTGGAAATTAATTGCATTCCCTGATATTTCCATGATATTTCAAGGTTGCTTTAAATTCCCTGATAATTCCAGATTTTTCCAGGTTTTCCAGGTCTGTGGCCACCCTGATATAGATTGTTAGGAAATGTATATGCACAAAAAAAGTTAATAAATTAAACATTAGGATAGGAGCAGAACCACAGCTTAGCAAAGCTGAAGGCTGCTTGATGCTGGCTTACGAACCACCGTCTGTAGCTACCTCGTTGTATTGTTGATGAAAGGATATAACCCAAAAATTTCAACACTCAATTTGTATATGCATTGTTCTGTGTTTTGACGCTCCAGCAGCCTTCAACTTTGGTAAGTGGCGGTTATTCTCCTATCCAAATTTATATATATAATAGGCACTATGTAGCAAAAAGGAATTAAGAATCAGGATAGGGAAATGAACCACTGCTAACCTTTTAGATGATGGCTGTATGGTGTAAACGCTTGTAACAGACATGTACATAAAGGACATTGAAATTTGTGGGTCTTAGCTCTTGATGAACAACAGAACATTGCAGAGGGTGTCTTGTGTTCATGCCTGTTACATGTGTTCACGCCACACAGCCATCACATAAAAGGTACATAGTGGTTAATTCCCTGTCATGCTTTGTAATTCCTATACATAAATATAATTGCAAGGAAACAAAAGAAGCTGGATAGCAAAACAAAAATAACAATTAGAATTGGGGAATAAACCACTACTTACCAGAGATGACAGCTCGACGATGTAGACACACAAAAAAAATGCAAAAAAAAAAATGTGGAACATTGCAATTATAAGGCATATAAAACATGCTTTGGTAGTAAATCATGACTGATACAAGACAGAGTTACAGGCCAATTGTTGTTATGAAATCTATATATTACTAGGAGATTAAAGATGCTGGAGGAAGGGAAAATGAACCACTGCTTACCATAGATAATGACAGTATGGGGGCCACATATGAATAAGATTCTGATGCACATTAAACATTCAAGTTTTCAGTTCTTTACTTTTCCTCAACAAAAGAGCATGGTGCAAACATGCCATGTGCCAAAGGCCAGTTTGTATTTTTCAAGTGTATATACTTCCTTGGTAGAAGACTAGAGCACTTAAGGTGGGATTCAAGAGCCAGTTATTGTGAATGGTGGCATTTGAGTAGATGGATGGGGTGGGGACTGGTTAGAAAATGGTGGAAAAGGAGTGATGGGCAATGAGTTGAATAGAATTCATCAGAAAATTTGCAAAATTAATAAATAGTTACATAAGGGTATACAAAAATGAACAGTTAAATTTATATTTTTCCAAGCTATTAACAAACCTATAGTGATTGGTGGTTTGTGTTGGGTGAAGAGAGATGGGGAGGGACAGGGTAAGAATCGAAGATAGGTGTTGGAAATGAGGGAAATTAAAATAATCAGTTTGTGCTAAATAAAGTAAAAACTATTGGAGTGGATGAAAAAGTGATTTGCTTGGCAGATAAATTCTTAAAAGGTAGAAAGCAAAAAGTTAGGGTAGGAAATGCAATATCAAAAGAAGTGTGAGTGAAAATGGGAGTGCCATAGGGTAGCATTTTTGGAACATTGCTATTCGTTATTCTAATGTAGGCGTTCCCAAATTTTTTTAAAGTACGTTCCCCCCCTTTTCTGTTAAAAGAAATGTTCACACACCCCCTTTCATCAAAAGAAAAGTTTCATCACCTCCCCTCCCCCTGTGCCAAAATTTTATCATTAAAAAGGTAAATGCCTATTTTTCAGCGCTAACAATCACATCTCAGAGGAAACTCACTAAGTCTGTGATTTTAAAATAAAGGTTTTTGAACTATAAGCTACCACACTCCCCCCCCCCCCCCTCATGTCTTTGCACCTCCCATAATGAAATGGTGCCCCCACATTAGGGAACCTATATTTTCATGAATGATTGTATTGATGATTTACTATCAGAAGTTAGGTTGTTTGTAGATGATATAATAGGATCAAAATTGTAGAAGACTTTGAACAACTGCATAGTGTTCTGGACAGGATATCTAGCTAGGTAGATCAACATGGGATGAAGGTAAATGCAAAGAAAACTTATTAGCTACACAGTTATAAAAACTAAAGGTTGATTATGATTATAAGATGTGGAAGCATTGCTTGTTGGATACTTAGTATAATATTTGATGATAAACTCAACTGGACAGGATACATTGTAGAGTTAGTAGGAAAATGTTTAAAAATCCTTCACTTATTGGAAATAGTGATGAGGGGATGTACCAGAGAAGTAAGGGAATTTGGTTACAAAACTTTGGACAGACCATTGTTTGAATGTGCTGGTGTAGAATGGGACTCACATTTTGGGTATCAAATACCCAGGGGGTGCAAAGAAAGGCTGCCAGATATGTCTCTGGAAATTACTGCAGTAAGTGATATGATAAAGAAACTGCATTGGGATTTATTGGAAGACAGAAGGAGAGAGAAGGGAGTGTACAAGGGGTAGATCGGTAATGTGGTGTGGAAAGATATTGGCAGAAGAATTAGGAGAGTTGTAAGGAAGGGAAAAGATGACCAGGACCACAAGACGGCACTCGATTTCAGGCGTGAGGGTGTGGGAAGATTTTCTTTCCTAGGTAAGGGGGTTAAGGATTGGAATAAAGTACAAAGAGAAATAATGAGAAAGAATTTAAGGCTAAAATTTGTAGAGGGCATAAGTAGGTGGGTACAGAAAAATGGATTGATAAGGAAATTGCCACTGGAGTGTGAGCACCTTCGCAGTTAAATTAAATTGATAGGCCAGATCCAACTAAACAAACTCAGAGGACTCACTCCTACTGGGGTGGACTTGAAATACGCAGAAGGGTAAAAGCATTTTCACTCTCATTATCATCATGTATGTATCAAATAATAAGGTGTTGAAAATAAGGAATGATATGGAAAGTAAACCCAACAGTGACTGTAGATGAATATGGTCAGATTTTGTAGGGAAAAAGAAACACAATTAATATAATATTTTAGAGGGAAACCTTAGTCTTGCTGGATGATGAAAAATATGGTGAGGAGATCAGATGTTCAGCAAGTGACTGGGTAACCATGCAGGGATGTCGGAAAATATTGAATCAGTAATTGTTGCAAAAAATTATCACAGGAAATTCGAAAACACTGCAGAAGTGTTGATCATAAGATGTCATAAATTTGAATACAAGAAAGATAATATTAAAATTAAGAATTTTAATAAATGATAGTATTACATGCTGGGTCTACTAGAAGGGTCTTATCAAAGCTTGAAGCCAAGAGAATCACTGGTATCAAGAGTATATCAGTAAGGTAGTTCCCATTTGCAGATTTCAGAGGGTACAAGTGGGTGGTCTGAGTTGTTGGCGTAAAATATTTGTCTGTGGCCATTCATTAGTGCTGAGGTCAATAGAACTGGTACAATGAGGTATGTTGCAGTATATGTGGCATGTGCAATGATGGGGAATTTTTGCACTGTGGCCCGATTGGAGCAGGTGGTAGTGGCAAGTTTAGCAGCAGGGTCTATTGAACAGGAAGGATCATGTGGCAGTTTGAGAGAATCACAAGTGATGTAGTTGTGCACCAAATGTTCTTGAGATTGAGTGGCCTACTGAAGGATATGCAGGACACATTGGGCAGGATTTTATGGAGAAGGTTGTGAATTTCTGAGAAGAATCATAGGAAGTTCTGCCCACAACAAAGAATTAAATGAACAAACTTGAGCACAGGAGAGAACTGGGAATGAATATGAGATTCACAGATTGTGTAAGAAAATGTCATCATCAAGAATGGTGATCACAGGTTGGAAGTGCAGGATAAATATGGCTTATTTGTAATCCCTACCTGTGAACACCATGTTCTTCTGCTGATGAAAGGCATACATTCAAAACTTTTAGTATATCTATATTAATTCTAGTGTCAGCGCCATCAACTGTTGTAAGTGGAGGTTTCTTCCTCTAACTGAATTCTGTCTTAATTTGCTATCTAGCACCTTTAATTTCATTTGATACTACATACCTATAACCAATGGTTTTACCAGCCTACTAATTAACCATTTCTAATATTTTTCAAAATGTAGTTATAAAATTGCTACATAAATTACAGTTCAATCATATTTTATAGAATCTTTTTTTCAATTTTGACATTATTAAAGACAGAAATCTTATATATAAAAATCAATGTTTGTTTGTGGGTTTGTTCGTCTTCTATGCATTCCTATACCAATTATCAGATTACAATGAAACTTGAGAAAATGAGAGTTTTCGAGTGTGCGTCTGCGAAGGTTCCTGTGAAAAAAAAAATCCAAAAAGTCACCCCCTATTCCCCATAACAACCCCATAATTTAGGCAAAACCACAAGATAGGAATTTGTACACTTATACTTTAAAACAATAATAAAAATACTGCCTACATACGGTTTCCGAATATTAATCCCCTCGCCCCCTTTCCACCCCCATAATTTTTTCACCCCATAATTTAGGCAATACCACATTTTTTATCCGATTTAGATAGGAATTTGTACACTTATACTTTAAAACAAACAGAAAAATACTGCCAACATATGGTTTCCGAATATTCATCCCTCTCACCCTTTCAAGCCCCATTACGTTTTTACCCCACAATTTAGGCAAACCACATTTTTTATCCGATTTAGATAAGAATTTGTACACTTATACTTTAAAACAAACAGAAAAATACTGCCTATGTATGGTTTCTGAATATTCATCCCCTCTCCCCCTTTCCAACCCCATTACGTTTTCACCCCATAATTTAGACAAAACCACATATTTCATCAGATTTCAATGGGAATTTGCACATTTATACTTTGAAACAAACAGAAAAATACTGCCTGCATATGTTTTCCAAAGCGCATCCCCTCTCACCCTTTCCAACTGAAAATAAATGAAACAGCAGTTTAAAATTTATATGTAAATATTTTTTCATTTAACCTATGTGCCTACTCAAGTCCAGCAATAGTGAAGCATTGCCGGGTCAGCTAGTCTTCTATAAAATATAGATATATTCAGAAATATGAACAACAATGACACAAGAGTAAGGTGACGGCAGAAAGAAAACACAAAGAAAATGGAAAGGGGGATGGTTGAATAAATCAAATATAGTAATTACCTTCACTGTGGCAGCCCGAATCCATACTGTTGTCAGAACTATCACTGAACTCTGCAGCCATAGCTCTTGGATAATGGTACTGTGCTACAGCTCTCTCCAGTGCATCTTTCAGGGCTTTCTGTATAATTGGGAAAAGGGGCAATATTAAACCACAGTCGCATTAAATGGCATTAAATGAAACTGCCATTTCTGAAAATCATCATTGTATAAACTGAATCGATGGCATTTACCCACTTAATCATTTTTGTATAGATTTAATTCTACTTGATCTCACCATTTCCACACAGTCATTGCATTTTCCACAAGTTTCAAAGTCCATGTTCTACAAAATTGAGTCAGTTTCCAAAAATGTGTTCTGAATAACACAAAATGAAAAGATGTGACATAGCATAGACATTTTTGACCCGATATGAAGAAGAAGGTAATGACTTGTTGGATCCCATCACAGGGTGATTACAATATCTTCATGCATCTCACGAGGTTTTTCAGCGGCAAGTGTTTCAACAGTGAAAACAAATTGAAAACAGCTGTTCAGTAATGGTTTCCAGAAATAATTGCAGCAAACAAGTAAAAATGGAGCATGAACTACTAGATGTAACATTCTTATAGCTGGAATGTTCTTTGAAATCATGTTTATCAGAAAAATTAATTTGAGCTATAGATTAAGCAGCAATAATAAACCAAAAATCATTCTTTATTGATTGCTGGAAAGCTCCATATTTGCCTATGAACTTAAAAAATATTATTGTTGTATTTTCTATGCCTCAATTAATAGCTTAATCTTCTATACTTGATTCTTGTTGTGACGCATTGTGTATGAGGAATTAACAAAACATATATAGGTTTTTCTAATGCTGTATTTTAGTCAAAAGTTTGTAAATAAGAACAGAATATAACCTATTCTGTACCTCTTAACAGCGGTGGCCTTAGCCATTGCGAGGCCCGGGGCGACAGATCTTTGCGAGACCCTTGTCCTTTGTACAAAATATGTTAATCACAAGTAAGTATTTCTGATTATCAACAAAAAATGCAAACGTCATAAAAAATTAATATCGAGTTTTAAAATATTATATTAGAAGAGTAATTAAAAGTTAAAAAACATGACAAAATTTTGAGGATAAACTGAAGTACATTAAGGCCTTGAAAGATATACGCAGGGATTTAAAAATGATGTTTGCGGCTTTTCTTGAAACTAAAATATTTCATTAAAGCACAAGAATATAACGAATGAGCTATGTCATTTTCAATTCAAAGAATAGAAAGGGCCGAAAACCAATCTTGTGGCATCGAATTACTCAAATATGTTTTAATAATTTTTAATCACTTCTTTCTGCTGACACAACTGAATTACATCTGGTGACGATAATTCTCGAGACTACTTCGATATTGAGGTACACTTCAGTAATTCAGTTAATGTTTTTTTTTTCTATTATTACTTCATCACCAAGATAACGCCATCATTTTTTTTCTTATACACGGACACACATATTCAGTTCTTCATGCAATTCTTGTCCATCAATATCAGATATTTCTCCTGCTGTTATAGAAATGTGACATTGAATAAATCTAAATGATAAATTTTGATTAGGTATTTATTAATATGTACTATTCTATCAATTAACCAACTTTATTGCTATCACTAATAGCTAACAGATAAAATATTTTATTCAAACACAAGCTTTAATCAACTCGGGTAGCTGTGCGAGGCCCCTCTAAGAGTGAGGCCCTGGGCGACTGCCCTGTTTGCCACAACCCAAAGACTGCCTCTGCCTCTTAACTGAACATCAGATTATAAAATTTCAAGTTAGGAAACCATTTCTGCAGTACTCAAAATCTAATGTTCACAGAAATTTTAAAATAATAAAAAAAAACAACATAAATCAAGGATAGAAGAAGCTCTAAAAAGAATATTAACTCTAGAAGCGCAGGCATTAAAAACAAAGGTACCTATGTAATTGGTATCATAAAGGAACTGGGTTAGGAGTCAGCGGAACAAAGAAGGTGGGTAAGGAGAGCAGTGAAGTTATGTACATTGGCGAAGCAGTCTGAATTGACCATAAAGTGACACCAGATTTAAGCATTTCTAAATAAGAGAGTCAGGGACTGGAGAAGATGCTGAACAATTTGGCACCAACAGTGAAAGAATTTAAAGTAAGAATTAACTTGATTGAAAATTAAATTAGGAAGAAAATTGCTACCAAAAATAATCTCCAACACAAATAATAGTAATGACTATAAGACACACCAATGGATTGGGAAGGCACAACAGGAGCGGGTTTGAATCCCGGTTTCCGATTATCAGCCGTCCTGATTGCAGTTTTAGTCAGTCTCTTGCAATTATCTAGAGCAGGCAGGTAGTCAACTTTTTTATACCTACCACTCACTTTAGTACCTCAGTTAGTAGTAAAATTTTCTAACAGCCCACCGCTTAGAGAGTAATGGTGATTTATGAAGTTGGAAAGTAACTTTATTTTATAAAATAAAATAAAGCATATAATAATAATTACCAAATCCTTTATGTTAGACTGTCACTAAGTTTGGCAAACAAAACCTGTAGTTAAATCTATCTTATTATTGCACCACAAAAACATGAAGTGTGATGAAATTACACTAAATTATAAATGAGATCCCTGATGCTGCAAAACTAAATACCGGATATCTGGCTCAATTTTTGTAAGGAGCAAATGAAGTCTACTCTTTAGAATATATTTAGGTGGTTTCTTTCTTTGGTTATAACATGATTAACAGCACTAAAACCAGATTTCACGAGATTCATGTAATGTGAACTAATTAAAATAAGTAATTTAAATTGTTGCTGGGATATTTAGGAATACCTAATGAATTATTTTTTTTATGCTATGATTTAAAAAAAAAAATCAACAAAATTAAAAAAAACGAAAGTGCTGCAGTATCGGATAAAACCCCTACCCCCTGCAATGAAAGCTAAAACACCTGTTAATAGGTGATAGGGACCGGGGTAACTACCACTGATCTAAATAATGAATGCAGGATTAAAAAATTACAATAAAAAAAACACAAGTCACAGCTGGCAACATATACATTCCTCCAATCAGTTGCTCCAGGTATTGCAAATCCTGTACTAAAACACCCAAGTTATATCACTCTGGACACCTGTGTAACAGGTGCTGGTATCTGATGGTTCTATGGGGCCAATTCAAAGGAGAAGGAGGAACTAAAAAATATTTCACAACCAAAGTAATAAAATTCACAGTTTTATATGCAGTCTCTGTTTTAATTACAGAGTACTGAAACTAGAGAGCTCCATTCTATTTTTGGCTGATAATTGTACTAATGTTAATATCATATTATGAAATAATGAGACATTTAACTACCATTTACACAATAAACTGAAAAAGAAAGCTCAGAAGAGTGAAAAATTGTAACCAACCAACTTACAGGTTGTTAACTAGAAGAGATAGGTGGGGAACATCATCAAGCTTATCACACAGTATGTGAGGAAGGAAATAATTTTTGGTTTCTTGCTTTTCTTTGTTAGGACTTTTTCTGCACAGATCATAGGAATGGCAGCACTATCATAATCATAATGCCAAAAGCTGATGATTGGTTCTTACGTAACTCAATGAGAAAAATTGAAGGAATAATTTTTTTGAGCTCTTGCTTAGGTACTTCTTGAGATATCGACTGTCAAAATTTAATTACAGATATAGTTCCTTGAGCTTTAGGCCACGTTTTTCTTCTGGTCCAGGTCGCATTTCAACCTAAGTACAACCAGTAGTAGGAAAAACAAAATACCCAATGTGTATGTTCAGTGTGTAGTTCCTCGGGCATTTTGAAAAAAAAAATTTGGTCCAGGCTACATATCAACCTAACCATTTCAATTTTCAGACAGTAAATCTCGAGAAGCAAGCGAGATATCGAAAATTTTGTTCTTCACTTTCGGTTTGTTGAATTCCACATGAATCCGTCATCAAATTTGGCTTTGGCGAAATATTTATCCTAACCACTCGACTTTTGAGACGGTATATCTCAATAAATAAACGAGATATAAAAAAAGTATTCCTCACTTTCAATTTTTCTCGTTGAGTTACATAAGAATCCATCATCAAATTTCGCCACCGTGGTTATCAAGAATCGCCATTGTAAAAAATGGAAAAGAGGGAATAGTAAGAAAAACATTCTGAAAAATGAGTAAGGAAATCATAAAATTTACGGTCAAACTGCCTACATATTCAAATGCATTAATAATGATGCAACAATAGGTATCAGTAATAATGAAAGTATGGCTAGTAAGAAATTTTAATATCAATCCATAGTAAATTATAATGTTTGAGGGTGATACAAAATTAATTTTAAAATCCTATTTTAAAGAAACAACTTGAATTTTAAATAAAAACACATTCATATACAACAACAAAAAGAGAAAAATTTATGTTGCAGTCAAATAAAATTGATAAATACTATTACCCGGCACTTTATCAGAGTTGAATCAGGACTCCTGTCTGCCTGGACAACTGAGGAGTTATTGACTTTAATTTTATTTGATGATTTTTTCTGGGGAAGATAAATTTTCCTAGTGACATGGATCAATAAATCCTTCCTTCCAAACTGGAAGTTCTTATGAAGGAATTCGTGGATATACGGATTTTCCACATTATTAGCTGCTTTATTCTCAGTCACTTTGCGAAAACCATACAGATTAAGCTGTCTTATAAAACTGGTGATATGCCTTGTTTTGAATACAGATGTTTTGCGGCTAAGATACTGTTCCTGAAATCTGTTGTAATCTAAAACTATACTTTTCCCTTCAAAGCCCCACTGTATTGCTCCAGACGAGCAAGTATTTACTATATCCCATAACTTATACGGAAATCTTTTAAAATGTGGTACTGAATCAGTAATCATTTCCAGTAAAATACAAGAATTGGCATCTAATAATATCGTAAATACTATTCCGCCAAATAATTGAAAGCAACAATTGACATTCATTTTTTATTACAAAGATATTCCCTATGTTGAAACATTTTTAATTTTAAAACATGATAATTACATTGTACGATAATGAGTGGCAGATGTAGGCCTAACAATTAAATTGGAAAAACAAATTAAACACACTCTATCTTCAAGAATATTTAATTATGATTATTTTTGGAGTTTTAATTAATTCCCGTGTTTTAAACTCAAACACGAACATCTTTGAACTGGTTAATCGAAAAAAAATCATGTCAGTTTTGCCGAGGCCACAGTAAGGTTAATATCAAATTTCCATTTATCGCAATAATTAGCGCGCCAAAATATCGGATTAAAATAAGCGTTAAAAAGGGTTATACACTTAACATTTAACGTTGTAATGCATACGATAAATAAAGGAATGGAGGTTGAGCCTGCTTTGGTGTATTATAAGAGTGTCTATAATTATTTTATGAATTTATAAAATTAAATAAGAAACCAAATAACACATTTCTTTTTGTACCTTTATCATTTTTTCCTCTGCCCTCTTCATATACTACAGTTTACAGTTTTGGCTTTGGCGTATACCAAAAATAGCAATGTGTTGTAAACAATAGTGTGCACACTGTAAAATACGAATATTTTATAAATTTCAGAGACATACCTCTGTGTGTAATGTGGTGTCGCTTACGTATATAGGTTGGAGGAAGCTATACATGAAGTAATATGCAAACCAATGAATCGAATAAGTAATCATTTTTCTTCTCACCAGATTTTACAGATTTCTTATATTTATTTGAATGTAATCTGTAGTAATCTAAAAGAATATCCTTTTAAAAATCTACTAATTGTTGAAAATAACTGCTTGCATAATCCGGCACCAACCATCAACCCGAAAAAATACGATTTTTGTATGTTTTCAGTCTTCCAATTATAAAGCAAATAGTTAGGACTATTGTTAGTGAGGCGAAATAAAAACATTTTTCACTCGGTAATAGAGCTTCAAAAATCGCATACTCATTTCTGTTTCGTTAGTTTTTGATTTAGATATAAGCTGAAAGCTTGATAGTTAGATTAAATACTGCAAAATTGTAATTAAAATTATAGGTACATCTAATTTAACATCTCAATTTTCTTGTTTAACTGAAAAAAAGTGTTATAGATTCGGATTGTTGTAAATTGTTGCTAAGATGTATTTAGACTTTTGTTTTGTCTGAAATATAACAGTTTGTTATTTTCATTAGTATTAAAGCATAAAAATAACCATAATCTGCTAGAAATACAACAAATAAATATAATAAATAAATAATTGTTAATATCTGACTTCTGATTCGATAGTATCGATTTAAAAAATATCGAATATAGATGTAACTTCGTAAGTCAGATATATTTATTATTTGATTCAGTCTTTAATATTATAGTTTCTTAATCACTTATTTCAGTCTTAAATATAATAGTATTTACTAATAACAGTAAATGTAATAGTATTTACTTATTTCCAAAAATATTAAAATATCAACTTCTTAGTAATTTTTTTAAGTATTTGATCAAAGTATTTTTATGTACTTATTAATTACTGTAACTTGATTGAGGAGTAAAGCTCTTATCCGATTAAACAAAAACGTTAAACATATTGTATAAACTTTATTGACTACTTTATCAAAAAAATTTAAGGTTCATTTACAAGGTAGGCTACTAGAAGTATTTCTGAAAAACCATGACTGGAAAGTGTGGCGCCTGCCGCAGGTACGTTGCGAAGGGGTTGGGTTGTAATTGGTGTAAAAAGTGGTTTCATTGGGCATGTAGGGAAGAGGAAACGTGGGAAATAAGTGAGACTCTCCCATTGTTTTGTTCACTTTGTCTTAGGGATGAAAGGATGAGGAGATGGGCGAAACGATGAGAGAGTTTTGTGAAGGGATCAGGGTTCTTGAGGCTCGTCTTTTGGAGGCTCAGCCTGTAACGGCCCCGCGTGCGGAGGCTCAGCATGTGGGGGCTCAGCTTGTGGAAGCGCAGCCTGCGGAAGCACAGCCTGTGGGGGGCTGAGCTAACTCATGTTATAGAGGCAGAAAGTAGAGGTAGTGGGTTGGAGGAAGTTGAGGCTCGAGCTGGTAGCTGGTTACAGGTCTTAGCAGAAATATGCTTAATAGGATGAAGAAGCCAGACACTTCACAAATTGTGGAGAAAAATGGGTTTGACCTGTTACCAGACACAGGAATCATGTAGATGTAGGAATAGGTAAGATGCAGCAAGCCTTTAGGAATAAGGGCGTGCAAGGCAAGGATAGGGAAAAAAAGGGTTCTACTGCTAGGTAGTAGCAATGGGAGAGGTGTAGGCCCCCTTTTGGAAGGATCAGTTAGGTACAGGTTACAAAGGTCATTATTGTTTTCAAACCTATTGCAACATTAGGTCAGGTAATACAGGATATAGGTTCACTTTGTAGGAGTTTCACTAAGGGCGATAGAGTAGTGATAGTGGGAGGTGCGGGGAATAGTATCGATAGAAACGCGAGTTATAGTATAGAGAGTGACCCAAGGAAGGTGGTGAAGGAGGCACAGCATACCAGGGTGGAATTCATGCAGGTCCTAAGTCGCCATGTCCGGCCACTATTGAACTATGCTGTGAGCCGTGAAAATGTGGAAACGGAATTGCTACATGGGAAAGGCATTAGTTCCGTCTTGGGGGTTGTGCCTGTGAGCACCATTGGTAGGTGGGGTTTTGCCAGGCATGGCCTACATCAAATTAGAAGGGGAAAGGGAGTACTTTCTGAGTTGTTATCTAAAGCTGTAAGGGAGCCCACTTCCAGTTATGATGGGGTCAGGACTGTGTCTTTTTTAGGATAGGGGCTGCTGGTGAAGGGATGGAAATAGATGATAAAAGTGATTCTGATTGTAGATCCACGATGGGAAAAATCACAGATGTTAAAGAAATAGATGAAGTTGCTGAAACAATAACTAACTGGGGTAAAACTGGGAAGGAGAAGGTTAATGCTGAAAATATAAAGCCAGTAATAAGGGTGTTACTGGTGAACTACAGAAGTACAATGAACAAAATAATCGAATATGTAAACTTAATAGAGATACACGAAAAACAATTAATAATTGGGGTAGATAGTTGGTTAAAAGAAGAAGTACTAGACAGTGAGGTTTTTACCGATGGTTACACGAGTGTACCGCAGAAATAGAGGAGCAATTGATGGAAGAGTTTTCATACTAGATAACAAAAACTACCAAAGTTCACTGGTGTTCATAGATCATGACCATGAGTTACTTGGAGTAGATTTCTGGGGTAATAAAAAAGAAAAAATCAGGGTGTTGAATGTTTAACGTAGTGCAGCGTTTCGCAATTAGTGGTACGCGTACCCCTAGGGGTACGTGAGATTGCTTCAAGGGGTATGGACGGTAATCTCTTGGCTAAGGTAATCACTCCGATACTAAAAAAAAAGAATTAGGATAACAGTACTCGCCAAAAATACATATTAATACAAACTGTGTGTGTGAATTATATTTCTGTAATGCTGTTGTGCGAAGCATTCGACTGGGATAAACGCAATTATTTATCATTTCAGCTATAATGGGGGTACGCGATAGTGAGCTCTTTCTTGAAGTGGTACTCGAGAAAAACTAATTGGGAACCACTGCCGTAGTGGAAGAATAACAGATGAAGATGAGGCTCTTGGGGAGAAATTAAATTCATACTCAGATTTCAGAAGTGAGAATAGAATTGTCATTACTGGTGGGAATTTAAATTTATCAGGTGTAAACTGGGTAGGAAATAAGGATAACACAAGGGAACAGAGATTGACAAGTACCCTAATAATGGAAGAAAAATTTACACAAGTGGTAGAGCAGAATACTAGGAGACAAAATATTTTGGATATATTCCTAATAAAGCCCGATGATAACCTTTTAGGGTGTCAAGTAACCGAAGGAATAAGTGATCATGAAGCAGTTCTGACGGATATTAGAGGATTAAGTAAACCAGCCAAACTTTCAGGAAACATTCCTCACACACAAACAAAGAAAATATGTTATGTGGACATGTGTCCGGAAATGCTTACTTTCCATGTTAGAGCTCATTTTATTACTTATCTTCAAATCACATTAAACATGGAATGGATACACACAGCAACAGAACGTACCAGCGTGACTTCAAACACTTTGTTACAGGAAATGTTCAAAATGTCCTCCGTTAGCGAGGATACATGCATCCACCCTCCGTGGCATGGAATCCCTGATGCGCTGATGCAGCCCTGGAGAATGGCGTATTGTATCACAGCCGTCTACAATATGAGCTCTAACATGGAAAGTAAGCATTTCCGGACACATGTCCACATAACATATTTTCTTTGTTTGTGTGTGAGGAATGTTTCCTGAAAGTTTGACCGTACCTTTTTGTAACACCCTGTATAAATCAACTATTACCGTTGCAGGGAAGGTATATTAGAATAATATACAAGCTGGACAGGAATGCATATGCAGAGAAATAATTACACAGGGAAATATTCTTATTGTGTTTTTACTATATGCAGGGTAATAATACTGATTCAATGTTATCCACATTTTAATAATACAAACAATGAAATTCATGAGTATTAAACTCAAATAATGTCTAATCTGCATATCAAAAGCTATCATTCCATGTAAGCTGATAAGAGTGCCTGTGAAACCAGAGCAAGGCTCCCACTTCATTCCCTTGAATGGTAATGAGTTTAAAAGAGAAATAAAAATTATGTAAATAATAAAGCCTCATATAAACTTGATGAATTATGAATAGTATATAAATGCACTACTTAATTTGTAATGTACTGTATTTTGTGATGTACTTTATTTTATATGACTGCTAGGTCCTATATTTGTTAGAAATTTGTAATTACAAGTATATTCGTATATTAACAATAAAAAATATTGTTATTATTATTTTAAATTACACAGAACTTGTTATTGAGGAGTGTAGGTGAGAAAAGGGACTGTGGAATATATGAAGAAGATAATTGATGACATATGTTGAGCTAAAGAGATTAGCTCAAGAAAGGAAGAGGTGTAGGATTACGTCAAACCAGTTGAGAGACTGATAATAACAAAAATGTAGATGTTCACCTTCCCCTCTCATTTTAATCACATTGTGCAACATTATATCATACACAAATAAGCTTGCTTCTGACAACCCACCATTAATTAGAACAACAATCATTAACAGTTCCAGTTACAACATGTGGCACCTTGAACCCCAGCTCTTTGCTCCTAAGCTCTTAAAGATCACTCCATCCAGCAAGTCACTCCTTAAAGTGTCTCTTTATTTTAAGCTTATTTACCACCATTTGAATCCCTGCAGAGATACAGTGCCATACTATTAACTTCCCTCCATTTTAATGCACATAGATTACAGGATATAAGATTGTTGTAGTAGAGGATAAAGGTTCTTGCTCAGAAGAGATGCTTGTGCCTTGAAGAATTAGGCTGTAGGGGGAGGGAGTGCTTTGTGTGATATGGATAGCAGCTATCAAAATGTAGATATTCTTGTTTGTCTGTTAGTCTGATGTGAACAGAAGTGTAAGAGGCCATTAATCATAGAGATGTTTATACCAAGGAAGGAAATGTGCATGTAAGATCAAGACTACATGAAGTTTAGGGAGTGAATGTTGTTCAGAGATTTTAGGAAGTCTTAGAGAAGGTTCTAAGCATGTGTCCAAATCATAAAAAAATGTCATTTATATATCTGAAACAGTAACACAATACTGGCTCATCAGTATTGTGTTACTGTTTCCTGGGATGACATCGATGTAGGATTGTGCAAGGTAAGAGTGATAGAATTTTTCAGCGGCGGCGAAGAATAATGATTAAGTATGTACATTCCAATACAAAATTCTTCAGTCATATTGACCACTCACATATAAGTACTAGGTTACAAAAGAGAAGAGGAATGGCCATCCCTTGGCAGAAAACACTACTGGGACAAAGCCATTCAGGCAATTTCGGTTCAGATCGTATAATACATTACACACAGATGTTAAAAGTAGGATGAAGCATACCCTCAATAAATGTCTTTCTGTGCAGCTTTTTAAAAAAGTGATTCAATTAATGAATTATTTCAGTGATCTGTATATTCATCTTGAATATAAACATGTCTTTACTAATGATCTAAGATGATACAATTTTACAATGATCATAAATTTCTAACATACATTATAATTACAGTACTTTTGTTTTAATATGTAATATAGCATTATTATATTAATTTTATTGTGTAATAATCATGTATATATAGCATGATAATTTAAAAAATTACAATAAAAAATAATTTTAAATGCTACTTGTATACTATTTTGCAAAAATGAAGCCAGCTGGAACTTGAAGCCACACACAAGCTTAATGTATGTGAAACTTGTAACAAAATATCTGTTAAATTATATTAAAATATGTTTCATCAGTTCTGTAAATAAAAACTGTAAATAAGTAAAAAATCTTAATCATGACCAAAGTTTAAACCAAGATAATGCTCTCTATAAATTCTTCTCGGGTTTCCAGCTGGATAAGTTCTGCATGAATAACATTTCAATAGCTACCTTCACTGTCTTCATCAGGTGAAGTAGTAGTTTGAAATGGTTACTGCGACATGTCACTGACTATAGCTGTTGAAATATCATGCATAGCAAAGCTTCTCCAACTGAATACCTGAATTTAGAAGCTGTATACCTGCAAAGATTCAACACTTGCAACAAAATATTGTGCCCCCCCCGCCTTCTGCTTCAATCTTTGGCGAGTGATAGGTTTACTGTGGCTAGGTATCCCTGTTTTTGGTTTTGCCTGAAATCATTATCATTACTATCCTAATACTGAAAAATGGTTTAAAATTTGCAGTTTTATTGTATAAAATAGATATAAACATTTAAAGTTATTAAGAAAATTAATTTATTCTATATATTGTGCACATTAGTCTCTAGATAGAGAAGATCATCACCACTGTACATTATATGGTACTTGGACTGGTGTAGATAATTTTTGTTTTAAAAACTGCTGACAGCCTTTTAAAATGAGATTGAAAGGTGAACCTGATGTGTGTTAATAGATATTTTCTCTGTATAAAATCTTCAATATATTCTTTTTTTTTTCTTTGAGTCGATTTTTTCTTTCTCTCTTTTGGAAACAATTTAAGAAAGCTTGATTTTAATCTTCTGTCAACGTCAGAAGTGGGGAGATCCTCTTGCCATATGCCCTCCTCTATTAATGATTAAGGTTTATACTTAGGTTTGTGCTTTTGTGTTCATGGTGGCCCTTCTGCTTTCATTTGCATTGAGTGACAGGTTTACTTTCCCTGTCTTTCTTTATTTTTATTGTCATTATCCTAAAATCAGTTTTATTTTGATTTGTTGTTGTAGGAATCCAGAAGTAGTATGGCCCAATGCCAACAAAGGCACTGATTTTCTTCATATGAGTTACATCTTATTCATCAAAAGATTTTGAAGAGATAAGTATGAAGAGAATAAAAGTTGTAGAATTGGAGGAATAGAATAATAGCATATGAGGTTTCTGGTTTTAGTATGATAGTCAAAATTTAATGTGTAACATAGTGGGATATATACACAACTAATATATTATTAACTATTATGAATTTTCATTTGCCAAATAATGTTAAACTATACCAGTTCATTTCTATTTCTCTTATTTCCACTTTATCAAAATGAGAATTGCTTTTTAGATATAATGATAAACCTTGCTTCATAGGTTTGTACCTGTCACATCATACATTTTAGTGCCATTGTTGATGCTATACTATCTGTCTGGTCTTGTGTAGACAATAAGTAAACATTAAGGTATTTAGTTGTTCTATTTCTATCGAAAAATTCTCACTGCAGAATATATATAGATTTTTTTTTATGGAAGTAATTTTGCAAATTTTATACTTTTCTTTTAAAAAAATCATTGATTTATACAGTATGTAGTTTATCAAAAAAGTTCTCTTTTCATAACTTCTCAGTGGAGATAATTCTTTATTGTTCCACTAGATGAAACAGAGTGTCAAACGTATGTACCAGTATTTGAGGGATTCTGTGCATGAAAATATAGCAAATATTTAGAAAGGACTCCAAAAAATACGTGTCCATTTGACAGTTTTGCTTCCCGTATGTCTTTCCTTATGTACACTGCCGTTCCGTAAACTCATTAATGCGTGTTGACTTTGTCTAACGGCCTTTTTGTATAGCAAATAAGTAGCCTTACAGCATTCACTTAACTTTGCTTAGCGGTGCAAGGGAAGTTGATATAAGGCTCAGCAATAGAAGCTTCAAACCATTCTTTCTGGGACACGCTTTCATCTTGTCAGGTAGGAATTGCAGTAACACCAATGCATAACAATACATAATCACTCAGTATCTGCAATGCTCATAGATAACTATCCTTTTTTTTGTATATCATTTTACTAGCTTCCTAAGTCTTCTCTCTGCTTTTCATTGTTATAGTATTTTATCTGTTTTATAATATGTAATTGTAATTTGTATAAAAGATGTTGAAGAATTGGTAATTTTAGATTTGACATTATAAATGCAACTCATATTTCATGTAAAAGATTACACCTAAAATTCTTAATAGCTCTTGTATATAAATCTTTAAACAGAAGAAGAGTTTGATTAGATGTGGTTTGAAGTGTTTGATATCTCCTAAGAGCTCAATGTACTTGGAAATTATACTCTAAAGCATTATGCAAAACAGTATTTTTCAGTTGTATTGATGTGTAATTCTTTTATCTAATATTGTTTTTATTTATTGTGTCATTCCATAAGATGTCGGACAGTAATGATGGAACAGGAAACAATTGAAATTGCATCATGGGTAGTGGTAAAATATTGTTATTTCTAAATGCTACTTTCATCTTCATATTTCTACTGTCCTTGTTTGTAACCTGATAGATTTTAAAACTGTACAGTGGTTTCCAAAATATTACCCAGTACTTTAATGTGTATATACCTGGGGTATTAGTTGAAATTTGCCAGTTTTTTCAATAAAGGAAACACACAATTTGAGAGGAATCTAAAAAAAAAAAAGAATAATTATTCAAAGTATTGACCATTGCATTCTACACAACTTTTAGGCAAATTATGGATACGATTCAAAAAAAACTTTTTCTCTTTTGAGGCAAACCATTCGACTTCCTCAAAATTGGCGAAGCGCTGCTCTGCAAGTGAATGTCTCATTGATGCAAAAAGGTGATAGTTGGATGGGGCGAGGTCCGGAGAGTATGGCAGGTGTAATAATATTTCCCAATTAAGTGCTTTCAATGTGTCCTTCACCAGTTTAGCAGTTTGAGACGACGCATTGTCATGTTGCAAGATAACTTTTCAATGTCTTCGGGCCCATTCCGGCCGTTTTTCGATCTGCGCATGATTCAAGTTGATAATTTGCGATCTGTTCACTGGTTCACCAGGTTTTAATCACTCCTAGCACACCACACCACACTGGTCCCACCAAACACAGAGCATTGTCTTATGGCCAAAGCGATTTGGCCTTGCAATCGATGTGCCAGCCTCACCAGGTAAAAGCCATGATTTTCTTCGCTTCAGGTTCTCAAAATAAATCCATTTTTCATCCCCCATGGCAGTTTGGTGTAGATTTCTTTTCAAAATGATCAAGCAGCATTTCACAACCAGTTTTTCAATTTTCCATTTGTTTATCGTTCAGTTGGTGTGGCACCCATTTTCCATACTTCAGATCTTTCCCATGGCTTTCAAGCGTTGGCAAATTGCTCCTTGGGTCATATAAAGTTTTTGTGCCAATTTTTGTTGTGATTGGGTTTTCATCCAATAACGCCTGCAATTGCTCGTCTTCAAACTTTTTCACTGCACCAGGATGTTCATTGTCTGTCAAATCGAAATTTCCACTTTTAAATTGAGGAAACCATGTCACACAAGTTTTAATCACTGGAGCATGTTCATCATAAGTTTCTACCAGTACGGTTCAGCTGTTTTTTTCTTTTGGTGAAATAAGAAAAGCAACGAATGCCGCAAATGTGATTTACTTGGAACAAAACTCGGCATATTCACTGAGGAAAACAACGATGATGCTATTATTGTCACAGAATGTGACTTGTGTATTGTTGAAGGTTAATGTCAATAGAAAAAAAAGACATGCATGCCAAATCATAGAAATGTATACATATTGCTAGCGATATCTATAAGTACAACCGGTAAACTTCAACTAATACCCCTGGTATGCCGAATATGCATCTTTATTCGGGTCACTTCTGGCGCAAGTTTGTTTTCCTTACCATTTATGTGATCTTCAGTTCTATTTTATTCTTTGAAGTTTAGATTGATATTTTAATTTACTATGACAGATATGCTTTACCAAATTCAGTTCATACTAGAGGTGGGCAAAGTGACTCACTAAAAAGAGCGGTGTTCATTTGATCACTCCACGGAAATAACTAGTTCTTTTGAACGGTTCACTAGCTCAGTTTTATTTGAGACTTTTTTTTGTTTTTAGGTCTCACCCCTCAGAATCCGGTTACACCCACACTTTACGATGAAATACCCCCCTTAAATCGACTTTGATGCAATTAATAGACTTTTTTTTAGCTCTACAGTCTACAAAACCCACGTGAATAAGCTCTTCTTGATCTTCGGAATTAGCCGACTTATGACCAACTCACCTAGAAGAACTACCGTTCACTTTTAGTGAGCCACTGCTCACTCGCTCTTTGAAAAGAATTGCTCTAAAGAACTGATTCACCCGTGAACGACCCATCTCTAGTTCATACTGTTCTGTTTCATAACCTACTAATTCTGCAAGACAATAGCTGAGATTGGGCAAATGTATTGTATCTTTCAGTTTCATCCCTAACAGCAACATGGAAATAATATTACCATGTGCTATGGTAGCATAAAACAGAAATAAACCAGACAGCTTAATTATTTGAAAATTTAATGACTGACAGTTCTGGGAGGTGGAATAGACATTAATTGCAAGCATAAACAACTAAAATATCTATTTAAGGAGTATGTGTGGGAGAATTTGCATGACTAAAAATGTGAAGATTATTATTTTTCAGTTCATTACAATTTTCAATTTATTTCCAAATCAGCTGGCTATAATTACTAAAAAGCTGGCTCCAGAAATATAGTCTAAATCATTTAATTAATTGATTAAACATAACTAACCACACAATTTGCTTATTTCCATTATTTCATGGAATGTGGCAGTCTTTATATTTTATTTTTCAAGAGACAAAAAAAGTGTTGAACATATTCATCCCATCCCCAACCATCACTGTGTTATGTGTAATTTTCACTTGGTGTGAGTGAAATGTTCTCTTCATAAGCTGTGACCGAGGATGAAAATGTTTATTAATCTGATACTTAAATCGAAGTTTCTGCTAGATTGATCTAAATCAGTCACCAAACTGTTGAATTAACCATAACAGATAATTGTAGGGTATAATATAGAAATAAAAAGTCACTGTTGATAAGTTCTGAAGATAGGCTATAGTGCACGTCACGAACGAAGGCGGGTGGCGCAGAGAGAGAGACAGAAATAGGGACACAGGGTATACGACGTTGCCGCATTTCCAGCAGAGAGAGGAAGGCTACTTCTAATAATATTACTGCTGTGTAAAGATGTTAAAAATAATAATATGCATTTTAGCAGCACTTTATGTGCTAATACTATTGAGAGGGACAGAATGTCTGCCACAGCAAACAATCAACACTTGTGTAAACAAGACAAGTGCTGGTTTGTTACTGAATTCGATTGGCTACCGGCAGAGGGATGACGTCCTGTGCAGAGCCTCGCTAAACTGGGCTACCTTTGTTCATGATGCGCACTATAGTAGCAAATCACATGGTTTGCAGCAGTAATAGAATATTAGATCAGACTTCAAAACACATTAGAAGGCTGCTGGTTATTCTTCAAGTCACATACCCTGAAATAAAAGCATTCACTCTTGTAATCTTGAATTGAATTCCAACTCCATATCGAGTGAGCTTACAAGAACTGTTCTACACTTTGAATATTTGCTAGGCCACACGTTGTTTGTAAATGTTTCTATAACTGAACATCATGACTATTGTGGCAATGTTTTTAAGTCCAACACCATGTTATGTTATTCGAAAGAGGTTCGACCTACATCTTTGAAAGTTGTTCTGATACAAATCTTAAAATTGTTTTACCGTCTTTGATAAAAATTTTAGACTACATAAACCAAATCATCAAAATGTTTGTTTTTAATAGTACTCTAGCTGAAAATGAATATGGCTATTCCCACCTATTTTATTTTCCACATATTACACAATATTTTTTTAAATAAAATCAATTGAAAGCCCTTTATTATTATAATTATGTTTATATTATCAATTTACTGTGTTAGAGTCTTCTAATTAATCCCCCTTTACCAGTTTTGGAAAGCCTATTTATCCATGACAACTACTTTAACAGCTGTTGAATTCACACAAGCATTTTCTTTTTTTTCTTCAATATACCTAACTTGCATAACAGCATGTCATCTTCATGCTCTATATTTATATAAATTAAAGTGCCAGTACCCTTTTATCCAGACATTAGTGAATATTCCACCTAACACATGCAGTGTTATTAATCTTTCCACTAGCCATTCCCACCTATCTTCTTAACATCTAGTACACAGACGGAAAAAAAAATCCCAACACCAAGAAAGACTTGTGTTAGATAAACGAAATTTGGTAGGCGTGTTTATACATCTGAAAGATGACATCGATTCAAATTTCGCGCTTCGCGCATAAGTGTGGCGCTAGTAGCGCTACTCAGAGCTTGCAAATCAGGTTTGCTTTAAATACGCGCTGTAAAGTTTGTGAACGTTATTTACCGCTGAGATTTGACATAGTGAGTTGATGTTAGCCAAGAATGCCTTTAAGAAGACGAAGAAGCCATTATCAACAGCTCACCGAGTTTGAACGAGGTCGTGTAATAGGGCTACGAGAAGGTGGATTTTCTTTTCGCGATATTGCAGAAAGACTTGGCCGGAATGTATCCACTGTGCATGATTGTTGGGTGCAGTGGTCAAGGGATGGTACTGCCTCAAGAAGACCGGGTTCCGGGAGGCCACGTGGCACTACTGAGAGGGAAGACCGCCGTATTCGGCGTACAGCTGTGGCGCATCGTACTGCGTCTGCGGCAGAAATTCGAGCTGCAGTTGGTACCACAGTGACACAACGAACTGTTAGAAATCGGTTACTTCAAGGACAGCTCCGAGCCAGGCGCCCTGTAGCGTGCATTCCACTGACTACAAGCCATCGCCGTTTGCGACTCCAGTGGTGTCAAGCCAGAGCTCATTGGAGGACGGAGTGGAGATCTGTTGTGTTTTCTGATGAAAGCAGGTTCTGCCTTGGTGCCAGTGATGGCCGAGTGTTGGTCAGAAGGAGGCCAGGGGAACGCCTGCAACCAAACTGTCTGCGGCCTAGACACACTGGACCTACACCTGGAGTCATGGTCTGGGGAGCAATTTCCTATGACAGCAGGAGCACTCTTGTGGTTATACCAAACACACTGACTGCAAATTTGTACGTCAGTCTGGTAATTCAACCTGTAGTGCTGCCATTCATGAACAGCATTCAAGGGGGAGTTTTTCAACAGGATAACGCTCGCCCTCATACCGCTGTTGTCTCGCAACGTGCTCTACAGAGTGTCGACATGTTACCTTGGCCTGCGAGATCACCAGATCTGTCTCCAATTGAACACGTATGGGATATCATTGGACGACAACTCCAGCATCATCCACAGCCAGCACTGACCGTCCCAGTATTGACAGCACAAGTACAACAAGCATGGAACTCCATACCACAAAGTGACATTCGAAACCTGTATGACACAATGCATTCACGTTTGCAGGCTTGCATTCAAAATTCTGGAGGTTACACCGGCTATTAATTTAACAGTATTTCACATTTGAAATGCATTTTCTTGAGCTTAAATTAACCTGTGATCTTGAAAATTTAATCAATTAAACATGTTAACTTGACAAATGCATTGTCCAAATTTCATTACTCTACAATAATTTTTTCTTGGTGTTGGGATTTTTTTTTCCGTCTGTGTATAAACAATTCCTTATACTATGTGCACTTTGTCTTGAGTGTACCATTAATGTAAAATAACACTCAAACTAATCAAGTTTGCTCTCAGTATTCTCCTCCTGATATCCACTGATCATAAATACAAGTCATAATGTAATAGATGACATAACGTTATTTATTCCTTTCATCTTGTTAAGTTTTTATTGCTGATTCGTACAGACCAACAAACAGATAACAACTTCTACTAGACAGTACACTGTACAGCATGTCGGTACAAAGATTTTACAACAACAAAGATATAGCACACACACATATATCGAAATCATTCAATACATTTTGACCAACTCAACACATTTCACTAACATACAAGCAGAGCCGGCGCTAGGAATCTTGGGCCCCGGGTAAGCGATCTTAGGCCCCCCTACCGAAAATATTTTTACTATACACTTTTTTTGTTTGTTTTTGGTAAATTCAGGACCTTTTAATATACAAATGTTACAAATTATTGGTGCACATTTTAAAATTTGTGTTTGATTTCTATTTATTTAGGCACCCAGGCCGGCTGGCCCCCCTTGGTGGCCCGGGCCCTGGGTACTTTTGCCCCGCTTAACCCCCCCTAACGCCGGCCCTGCATACAAGGCACTTACCAAGAGATATAAAAATTAGCAGTAGTTCTTTCTGTCTATGTCAAATTTCTGTCCCTCTAAGGCATGTAAATTTTATATATGTTATCATATTAGACCCTAATGGGTGTATGAATTTTTTTTTTTTTTTTTTTTATCTGCTTAACGTCTCTCTAACAGCGAGGTCTTTAGAGACTGGAAAGGATGGGGGGCAAGGAATGGGAAGAAATTCGGCCATGGCCTTCTGAAGGAAGCATCCCGGCATTTGCCTGGAGTGATTTGGGAAACCATGGAAAACCCAAATCTGGATGCCCGGATGGGGATTCGAACTACCGTCCTCCCGAATGCGAGGCCAGAACACTAGCCGTTACACCACCACGCCCGGTCCTATTGGGTGTTCTCTTAGTCTGCAGCATCAATTTTATCAATACTATTCATGATATCTTTTGTACCTTCTACCAGATAGTTCAATTAGCAGTCTTATTTAGGACTAGACTTAAAATAATTCCTTATCTTTTTCAAGCTATATCAAACACAATTGTTCTAATATATATTTTTTTAATATCTACCAAGTGATCTCCTTTCTTGCTGCCTCCACCAAAAACAAAATCCTTGATAGGGCATTATAGAAATTGTGAGCTAATCATTCTTCCATGACTAGCCTTTTCATGAGAAAAACTCTAAAATTAATAAAATCTTGTTCAGCTCTAAACTGAACATTTTTTATCTCCACTACTGCCCCAGGCAGTGACAATGGGGGTGGCATATGGCAGTTGTGGCGTCAACCTATTTTTTTTTTTTAGTTCCATTACTGCACTGGGTGGTGGCAGCAGAATAATGTTTGAATGGATGGGGGATGGCAATCTCAGAGTTTTTTCCCCAGTTTGGAAAATTGGTAGATCTGTCACTGTTAATCGTTGCCGTTATACAATTATCAGGCACCAACATTTATTCTCTTCTGACCCTACTTCAAATACATACAAAGATATCTGTACCTTTGTCCACATACAGAATATTAAACTGAAATCAATCTGTATTGTCAATCAATCAAAATCCTTACATCTTTTCCTATAAATTCCTCAAGGAGTTGAAAGTACAAAATTTTGTAGATTCTAGTTCCCTAAATAAATAAAAGACACTCTGTTTTCTGAATCATTTTTCCATATCACCCAATTTCTTCCTCTGTTACCACTGCCATGAATTTACCTAATGGCATGTGCTATGACTTCAGTGGTGTGAAACCTTTTTGTGAAATAATGCCAACAAATCTATTTGTTCAACACTGATTTATTATATTATACTATTCAATAATTATTCCTTAGTCTAGTCTATAGCATTTTTATGGGCACTCAAGTGGTTCTTCCTCAAGTTATTCTTGGGTTCCTTGGAAGCACATTCATAAGAGAGGAAAATTCCTAAAACCATCTGGAATCTAGGGGATGATCAAATATTATATACATTAGGCATGGAGTCTTCCTACTTATCAGTTCATGAAGGAGGGAAGATATAGAGGGCTGAGAACTTGAAACTGATTTGTTTCTTTTCAGTAGTAGGTTAATTGATAGAAAGATTAGTATACAATGTCATCAGCAAAGTCTATGAGTTAATAAAGAAAGTTATTTATAAATCAACAGTATGAGTTTAGGAAAAGTTATTTGTGTGAATCTCAGAGCAAAATATTTCAGATGAAATGTACAAAGAAGCCCAAGTTGACAGTTTGGTAGTAGATACGTCAAGGAATTTAACATCTCCAAGGCATTTGACAGGGTGATGATAAATATGTCTGAAACAATTAGGAACATCATATGTGTTTCACTGAGTGGAGTAATTCTTAGGAGGTAGAAAGCAAAGAGTAAAGGTAGAAAATTCAGTATCAAGGTGGATGGAGATGATATGGAGGAACAAATAAAAACAGGATTGCCACAACATAGCATACTAGGAACACTACTGTTAATTTCTGTACATAGTTAGAAAGTGTGTTGTTTAATGTGATATAATGTTATATAATAGGTCAACATAAGGGACAATTGTGAGCAGTTACAGAGGTATCTGGAAAGGATGTCTACTTGGATAGTTCAACATGAAATAAAGGGCTAGGTTATTAGGTACACAGATAGAAAAATGTTGGTTATATGGTGGAACAGAAATCAACTTTAGAAGGCATAAAATAAAATATCATTTGACCATGGCTACATTTAGGCTGTGTGGATCCCTAGGCTATATATGTGGTAGTGGCGTAAAAGTTTATGGGCTACTTTTATTTTTAGCTCTACTACTGGCCTAGTTGGAGGCCCGTCCGGCTGTGGTGTGGGTCCCCTTCTTTTTGGCGGGTGCCCCCTTAGTGGTGTGGGCCCCACTTTGTGGTGTGGACCCCTAGGCTACAGCCTATGTAGCCTATGCTTAAATGCAGCCCTGCATTTGACAACAAATTCAGCTCATCAAGATACTTATGGGAGATGGTATTAGAGGTTTCAGAGTACTAAATCTGCCAGAGGAAATGAAATCAGTAACTGCTATCATAATTTTTATTTTTGCTTCACGCCATATTCATGTCCAAGTCATTAGAAGTGGGAAAGAAATTGGGGGGGGGGGGGAGGCAAGGAGCAGGAAGGAATTTTCCCATGGTCTTTTGAAAGAGACATCATAGCCTTCACCTGGAGTGATTCTGGGAAACCATGGATGGCCAGACAGGAATTCAAACCTTTGTCTTCCTGAATGGGAAGTATGTATTTTTTTTAAAAAAATGTATAAATGCAGCATGAAAAATAGAGGCAATTCATGGAGACATCAACAATTACTCATTTTTCCTTTGTATGAACTGAAATGACAATGGTTTACATCTGAGGCAAGTACTTCACGAAAAATTTTAAAATTTAAATGTTAGTTGACGTTTAGGTTTTAGGTTTATGTATCTTGACCATCTGAGTTTGTAACTTAATGATATTCCAAGAGAATACCTAATACAGGAAAATGGCATGTAGTTCACACAATTTAAATATTCCCATTGTTTTCTTTCCATCTATCAGAATTATTTAAAATGTTTGCAGCTTCCTAGTATGTACTTGGTAGCCACACAAATGATAACAGTGTAAACATTTCTGACAGGTATGAGGTGGTTATCTGGTGTGACGCTGGCTTGCTGTTATGTTGCAGTACTGACCTTACCAGATGATGGGGAACAAAGAAGCTATCAACATGGAAGATGTAAGTAACTTAAAAGTAAAAGTTCCATTTGCTTCAAATATTTAAAAGGTCTGTTATATAATTAGTTTAGAGGAAAATGATATGAAGGGTAAAGAAGATTGGAAGACAAAAGCTTGAAATTATGGCCAACTTAAACTATTTTTCATTAAGTAATGAAAAATGCAAAGTTTACAAGATCATCAAGAGCATACTATATGTGGATGCATTTAATTAGGATGCATGTTGCTGATGTGGAAGAAGGAAATCCCAATGAAGTGTAAGAAAATAATGTATAGAATGTACTGTGTTCACTTTCTGACATATGCAGCAGATACTTGGACAATGGCACAAAAAAGAAGATACAAGCCAATTAGATGAATTTCTTGAGAAGTGATAAACAAGGATGTTGGGAAAAAAATGGAGTTAAGAGACTGGATGAGAGAATCAAGAAGAATTGTAAAGGGACTAAGGTTTTGCATCATACCAGTAGATCTAAAAGTAAAGTTTCAGTCAGCTAAAAAGTAGCATCAGCAGTTAATTTTAAGTATTATTTACATTACCAACATATCATTAAATTTTTTTACTTAAGGTGTTGAATTAATGAAAAAAAGTAATTGAGTAGGTTTGGGCAGTGTGTTATTGTTATAAATCCAGTCAGTAATGTAGAAGCATATGGTTTGGTTAGCAGTTTGGGAGGAAAAGGAAAGGGGTATAATTAAGTCACCCTTTTGAGAGCCAGTCAGTCAGAGATATTTATTGTATGAGAACTTTGTTGGTCCTCGGTCTGAAATCGGGCTTGTTAGATGGCAGTTATGATGTAATAGGTGAGTGCTTAATAGAATCAAATGTATATTTCTCAAGCTGAAGCCAAAGTATTATGAATGATTAGTACTCGATCTCTAGGTATTTCACATTCTACAAATTAAAGTATGAGTGTTCTTAAGATATGAATGTGGATGCTATCAGTGGCGGATACAGGGGAGGGGCTAGGGGTCTGAAGCCCCCCCCCAAAAGCACCAAGGTCACTCCTGACGACATGGATTTTGGGACCTTTTTTTGCTCCACAGTTTTAACAAGGGCGGCAATCTAGAATAATGAGATTTCTGTTGGCGAACCCCTCCTCCCCCGAGTCAAGCCCCCCCCCCAAACCAAATCCTAGCCCCCCCCCCAAAACAAAATCCTGGATGCGCCACTGGATGCTATGTTCTGTATTCATGAGGACTTGTGATTTTGGTGAAAAATTTTGATAAACTTATTTTGGACTCATATGAGGGTGTTGGAGGAACTTTTGAGAATTCTATTATAAACTATACAACCAGCTTCCTAGTTTGAAAAACAATTCATAAGATATTTTCTCATGACCAGGGAATGGCAGCTATATATATACTTTATCTTCGAAGCATTACGTTATGCAACCACTAATATCATTATTATACTTCAAACTGCATAAATGGCCAGAAACAGTTATAAGTGATTATATGTGAAAAGGCAAACTTCACAATAAAGCTTGATAGAGTGAATTAAAATAAGGCTTGGGCATAGAGGAGGAGAGGATGCCAAGACACATAATTGGAAGTTGGATTGAAAGAAAGAGGTTAAAAGGAAGACCCTGGTCAGAATGTCTGGATTCAGTAAATAACAATATATACGGAGAAGGAATCTGGTGTGGAACATAATTGTAAAGGACAAGTAATGGATGGAGAGAGGGTGTGGATCACAATTGTTAATTTATTTTTTAATTTAATTGCAATGGAGCAATTTTCCTACACCCCCATCTTCCCCCTATCCTGCACCCACCTACATTTGCCCTCTACAAATTTTATTTTTAAATTCTTTTAACGTTTTCAGTAAATTATTCATCATTTCTCTTGGTAACTCATTCCAATCCCTGACACCCTTACCTAAAACAGAGAATCTTCCCACACCATACCTACTCCATTATCTTTCCATGCCTCATCGCCAATATATGCCTTGTACACTCCCATGACACTTCTCATCCTCCTCCTGTCTTGCAATGAATCCCATTTCAGCTCCTTTATCATATCCCTCACTGATTGCATTCTGTGATAATTTCCAGAAACAAATCTAGCAGCCCTTTTTTGCACCCTTTCCAACTCCTGTATTTGAAACGTAAAATGAGGGTCCCATACTACACTACCATATTCCAGCAATGGTCTGACCAAAGTTTTGTAACCCAACTCCCTCACTTCTCTCATACATCCCCTCATCACTCTCTCCAACAAGTGCAGAATTTTGATACCTTTTCCTACCACCTGTCCAATGTGTCCTGCCCAGTTAAACTTGTTATCAAATGTAATGCCAAGATATTTACATTTCAAGTCTTCAGCAAGCAATTCTTTCCCCACCTTATATTCATAATTAACCTTTTGTTTTTTATTTGTGTATCTAATAAGCTGACTCTTCTTTGCATTTATCTTCATCCCATGTTTATCAACCCAACTAGATATCCTGTCCAGATCACCCTGCAACTGTTTACAATCCTCTATCATTTTGATTCTTTTATACAGAATTATGTCATCTGCAAACAATCTAATTTTAGGTAGTAAACAATCAACACAATTATTCATTAGAATAATGAATAGCAATGGTCCCAATATGCTACCCTGTGGCACACCCATTTTTACTTCCACTTCTTTTGAGACTACATTTCCTAACCTAACTTTCTGTTTTCTACCTTTTAAAAAAATTTCTACCCAGCAAATCACTTTATCATCCAATACAATGGTTTTTACCTTATTTACTACCATTTTATGGCTTACTCTGTCAAACGCCTTTGACAGATCTGGTGCTACACTATCAGTTTTGCCTTCTTGTCCATTTCATCTGAAATATCTTGCATATATCCCACCAACTTAATGACCTTTATATAGGTGATATAACCATGGGTGCACACATTAATGTAGTCATCTGCTTCATTATCTTTCTCACATGATTTAGCAGTCATTCAAAATTTTGTGTCCTTCTTGTGTTTGATTTTTTTTTTATCCTTTTCATAATAATGTGAATGGTGCGAATTTGACAAAAAATAATTGGTGCTGATTAAAAAATATAGCTTACTGAACATGGTGGGCGAGTTATTAATGTTCTGGCCTCACATTCAAGAGGACATGGATTTGAATACCCATCTGGGCATCCAGATTTGGATTTTCCATGGTGTCACCAAATCACTCCAGGTGAATGCCGGGATGCTTCCTTCAAATGGCCATGGCTGAATTCCTTCCCATGCCCATCCTTTCCCACCTCTAATGAACTCAATGTTGATGAGGCATAAAGCCACAAGCAAATAAAATAAATAAATAAACAAAGAAAGTGAGAGGTTTCCTTGCAGATTATAAGGAATTGCAGGACAGCATAGTGAATATGGAGTAATTCTGAAATTTCAAATTGAATCTGTAGTCAATAGATTATAAAGTGCATGAGGTTGGAGCTAGAGAGTACTTCACAGTCATTACTTAATTAAAGCTGAATTTAGGAATATGGGAATAGTGGGGAAACTCAAACTAGGAACCACAGTGTAAGATACTACAGGAAAAGGAAAGAAGGCTGGATCAAGTGTAGAAGAGAATAAACCTGAATAAATAATATATATTTGTGTCAGCAATTTAACAAAATGAGGAAGGGTAGTAAAAATAACCCCTTCACTCACTCATCACAGATGGAGCCAGGAGGGACACTACAAACAAATAAACATGAAAACACCTTCTGTGTGTGGCTGTGTTGACTGCAAGACTTGTGCGAGCTCAGCTACTTGTTCCTCTCAACCCCATTGTGTTTGTGTATTATTTTGTGTTGCTACAGCCCTCTTTTCTTTAACTTTTGTGAGTGTTGGTTGTAATTTATGTATCATTTCCACAGGAAAACACCTTACAATATTTCAGTTGTCTTTATAGGTTGACCAGATGTGTAAACACTGAGATTTGCTACATGCAACTATGTCTCATTCCTTTGCCATATGTCTCAACTCTAAACACAATTAAGGTTTATACCAAAATATTGTAAGGTGTGTTTGCATATATGTGTTATTTGCAGCCCTCCTGGCTTCAACTGTCTATATTATCTCTAATTTCCATTGCTTAATAGAATTTTCATTATGACCAGTAATATGTCAGGATTACTGAACAAAAAAAATATATATATATCCATCAACAGAATCCTCCGGCAGGGCTATGATTTCTTACAAACATGCCCTGAAATGAGATCCATTCTTCCTAAAATCCTCCCTGCCCCTTCTAGAACTTGTTTCAGCAGACCTCCTAACCTCAGTGAACTTCTAGTCCACAAACAAAGTCTTCCTCTTCCTAACAGTCAACCCCAAGGCTCTTTCCCATGTAATAGACCACACTGCAAGATGTGTGACATACACCATGCTTCCACGACTTTCATCAACCCGGTCACAGGGGAAAGCTTCCCTATCATAGGACACGCCACCTGTGAAACCACGCATGTAATATACCAGTTAACATGCAACCACTGCCTGGCTTCATATATAGGTTTGACCACAAATGCACTCTCCATAAGAATGAATGGCCACCGTCAGACGGTGTTCACACAGAACCCAAAGCACCCAGTTGCTGCCCATGCCATAACCCACGACTTGAATAATTTCAACTCTTGTTACACAGTCCGTGCTATCAGAGTTCTCCCTAATAGCAGCAGTTTCTCTGAACTCAGAAGGTGGGAACTTGCCTACCAGTACAAACTTGGCACAAGGCAACCACCTGGTCTCAACTTAAGATAATACCCGGTCATTATTATTAGTAGTACATATGTTTAACCTTTTTTTATTCCTCTCCTTTCCATTACCTATATTGAACCACCACTAACCTGAGGTGATGTTTACTTCATAAATATTATTATTATTATTATTTATTTGTATAATATTTTATATAATTTTTTTTCAATATACATTTAGTTCTAATTATATTTTGATCTTCCCACCAACCAGAAATTAGTTTGGATATTTATTTTTGTTCGGGTATGAGCTCTGATTCACTGCCCCTCTACTTTTCCGATGTTTGAATTTACCCCCACCATTTTCTCGACCGGCGGTCTTTCTGTGAGGCAATCTCCGGCTGCACCCACCTCCCTTAATGTTCTCTTCTTGACGAAGGGTTTTTTTTTCCCGAAAATTTCTTTATTATTTGTGTTTGTGTCTTTTCTGTGTGTTCGCGCCCCACATCCATCATCTAAAAGGTAAGTGGTGGCTCATTTCCCTATCCTAATTTGATTCCTTTCCGCTACTTAGCGTCTTTTTTTTTCATTGTTATATATATATATATATATTGAATATTTGGATAGGAGAAAAACCACCACTTACCTGTGGCATCAATACACGAAAAAAACACGTTCACACATAGAGTAATAATTTTTGAGCCTGTGGCCCTTCTTCAGTAGTAGTGGGATGGCTGCATGATGGATATATATATATATATATATACAATGCAAAAATAAGTGAAGTTTTTGAATTTTGAAAAAAATCGCCACTGGTGAACAACACAATTGAGATGTTCAAATGTAAGTCACAAAATGAATGTATGAGCAATACCTAAGGCCAGAACTGCAAATCATTAGTTTGTATCAAAAAAATATAGATATCATATGTAACTGTCTAGTCACATCAATGTATAACCCTCCCACTGCTTTCTTCCTTAATATACAATCAGTAACTGATTTGATAAAGGAGCTGGAAGATAGGAGGAGGATGAAGAGAGTGTACAAGTCATATATTGGTAATGAGGCATGGAAAGATATTGGTAGAAAAATTGAGTATGTTAAATGGAAGGGAAAAAATGACCATGACCACAAGCTGCCACTAGATTTCAGGCATAAGGGTTTGGGAAAATTTTCTTTCGAAGGCAAGGAATTAGAGATTGAAATATTACCAGTTTAATCCCTATTTCACACATCTGTCTTTGTCACACTTTTCACTACGGTTTTGCCCTTAACCACGTCTCTCTTCACAGCCATGATACCACAGATTTCTGCGTTCCTTATATTAGTGGCGGCCTACTTCATCCATGTTTTTCATATCTTTGGAGCCTACTGCAACCCTACGCTTCCTACATTGAACCACTCTCTCTACTATCCCCTAAACAATCCTGAATTTTGAACCATTTTTTTCAAAAACACCTTGCATAACATATTATCCAGCCACAACCTAACTTGTGACTTTAAACCATCATCACAATCATTCATTAGAATAATTAATGGTAATGGTATCAGGTCAGTTTAGTTTATATTGTAATCATCTGCAAATTGTACATTATTTTTTTATGAAATATTTTATTCTTTAATGACACCTTTACATTTTCAGCATGCTTGTAGTAGAACCTTGTAAAGGACTTTCAAAGAAGAACAAAAGAAGTAATGAACATAAATGTTCAGTTCCTGATATGCTAATAAAATACAAGTGATTTTAGAAGTGAAACCTGGCTAACTTTCTGCAGAATTTAAGTTTAAAAAAAAAGGAAATTCCGTGTTATAACTGCAATATTTGTAACACACCATGTGGTGCTCAATAAACTGAGGATGGTAATCTAGGATGACATGAAACAAAAGTGTTCTGTGTTTATAATGTCTATTTCTAAGTTAACTCAGCATTTACCAGTATATAATAACAAAAGTGTTCTGTGTTTATAATATCTAAGTTGGCTCAGCATTTATCAGTATATAATAACTAAGCGAAGAGATGTTTTTGACTCAAATAAGATTTTTTTTATAGTACTTTTAAAGTCTAAATTTTAAAGCTACACTAGCACACTGGCTGTAGACTTGAATAAAGAAATATCAAATAGGCATTTGGAAGAAGGAAAAAATATTGTAAATGTAGAATACCTGACATAAAGCATGAAACATAGTAATAACAACACCTTCATTGTTGATGGTTATGTTAAATTATGTTTTTTGGTTGGAAGTAATGTATTAATTGTGTCTATATTTTTGTCTGGAAATGGTTTTGAAATTACTTTTTGAAAACTGTGTTGCAGTCATTCTACCAGTCACCCAGCAGCGGAACAGCATTTGCTCTGGGACAGTTAATGGACGGACAGCTGTAGGTGCATGCATTGACAGGAAAGAATGTTACCTCATTGGAGGAACCACTATCGGATCTTGTGGAATTTTGGGTTCTTGTTGCCTTGGTGAGCATTCTGTCTACTTTCTGAAATCTATTTATTTAATTTTACTTTCTCTGTGGAACTAAGTGTGCAGAAATCACAAAAAAAACATGCATTTTTTTGTTTGTTGAATTTTCAATTTATAATTGCCCACCCCATTTATTCAGTTGGTTATGGCACTGTGATGGTGTCTGGTGTTGACATGGGATTAGCTGGTTCAAGTTGTAGAGTTGAAAGAAATTTACATCGTCACAAATTGGCCAGCAGGGTGCATTATTACTGAACCATCAGATTGTTCACCAAATTCCTTGGTTAGATCCCAAAGCTCTCCTAGTGTGTGTAAATGGTGGTCAGATGGGCACATTAAGCCTCTCTTTCGGAAGAGATACAGTCTTCCGTGGGTCGGCACCTGGTTTTCCGCTCTCTCTTCTTCGTTTCTCATTCCAAACAACACTCTATATTAAACACACCCACTAGGTGTATAATAGCTTTAGACCAGGAGATTTATTGAAAACAACTGAGTCCTGAACTTTCTGTGGCTTGTGCTTTTGTTTTAAAGTAACTTTTTAAGACCCTCATATTCCACATATGCTATGAAATACATTCAATCAGATAAATATAATACACCTAACAAAATCCAATGTATTTTTATTCTTATATATTATATATATATATATATATGATAATTTTCCCTTAGTTGTATGCTTCCTTAATTATTACCTTATGATTAATTTCTTTTCTGCATGTACGATTTTCAGCAATATTGCTTTTTGTCATCTTCCATCACCTCCACTCTGACCCTAATGGTAAAAAACAAAGTATTCATGAAGTGGAGTTGTCTGTGGGCTCATGTGCGAACATAGACATGAGCTTCAACTTCTATATTCATGAGTTAGGGCTATTCATGAGTAAGGTCAAAACATAAAATATTTTGGTTTTCTTGTGCAGGGTGTTCCCCCATACCACTCCAGCCTCCTTCCTTCAATTTTAACAAGAGGTGGTTTGGCATTATCTTTTGTTTCATATTTATAGTTTTTGTGAAAATTGTGAAAATTACTTAGAATCTGTTTCTGTGAAAATTTCTTATTTCTGGAATCTGTTTTGAATTTTCAGCTTAATTTCAATTTTAAAAATATATTTCACTGTGCATTATTATTTTCACACTGTGCATTATTATTTTAAACTTTGTTATATTAATAATATGAAGACAAAATTTTCTTAATAATGGGTTACAGAGTTTATATTAAAGAATATATAACATCAGTTACAGACTGAAGTTTATATTTCATCTGTTATTGTGTGTGAGCAATAGATTCATGTTTAGATCAAAGCTTTTCAATTTACTTTCTTTTAAAATATGAATCTCAGAAATTATATGATGAGAAGTTTATGGTAATGAGGAGTGTGGCTTATGATGTCAACAAACCCTTGCTCCTTAAACAATGTCTGAGACTTTATTCCAGCATTACTTATATAACCACAACTGGACTTTCCTGGGAACTCTTACTTTTTGTTATTGATTAGTTTCAATCATTTATCCAGTTCCCTACAAATATATTTATGCTATATGTGCATTTTTATTTCAAATTCTTTGTTTGATGTTTCATTCTTCAGTACCTCCCTCCCTCATTTCCTTACTTACAAACAAGACTTTCTCATACCATTATGCTTCAAGTTAAATGCAATTTTATAGACATCTTGCAATACCTACCTGGACTCCATTGAAAATGTATGCCTCATAAATATCTATCACTCTCTCTACCCACGTCTTGTATTCCATTATCTCCCAACATAGCCTCTCTATTATATGGTGGTTTCCACAGGTAAATCTTACTGATCTCAAAATACTGCATCTGATGTATGTAACATGGACCGCTGCCATTCTAATATACTCAAGAAAGTGTCTGATCAAGATTTTGTTACCAAGCTTCTTATATTCCTGGCACATCCATTCCCTTGCTGGTCTCTGTAACTGATGTAACATTTGAAAATGTCCCCTACCATGTGCGCAACTAAGATTGTTTTCAAATGATGTATCCAGATATGTACATTTTATATTATACATTGTATAATTAAACATGACCTTTATATTATCTTATCTGTATCAAATAATCTTAATCTTTTTATTCCTTGCTAATCCATCTAAGTATCTGGCCATATCCCCCTGTAGCTCATGGACCTGTAATTTGGGGGATGCACGTTCTTAACTCCAGCTGGCGGTCCTGATTTAAATTTTCCATGGTTTGTGAGTAAAACCCAAGTGTTTGACTGGTCCAAGAAGTTTCAATCCTCATGGCAGAGGGAAAAATCAAAGCCATAAATGGAATCACCTCAATCATTAGAAACAGCCCACACTTCATCTAAATCATCTCAACACTTATAAGTTAATAAAAAAGGACATCCTAATTAGCTTTGATGTTGTGTCACTCAACACAAACGTGCCTATGGAAAAAGAGCAACAGCAGTGATATGCACTAAACTGTTGGTCCACAACATCTCAGAAGAATATCTTGGCCAAGATATATATCAAATCTACATTCTTTCAATATGATGGAACATTTTATGCCCAGGTGGAAGGTGCAGCCATGAGCACATCATTTTTGCCGATAGCAGTTAACATCTTCATGGAGGCACTGGAGACAGAAGATACAGGCCATATGTCCCTCAAACCACGTCCATGGCTATGCTATATCGACAACACCTTCACTGTGTGGCCCCATGGATGGCGTGCCCTTGGGGAGTTCCTGGATTATGTAAACAAAGCACATCCCAAAATAAAATTTACTATGGAAACAGAGGGACAATTACAGCTGCTGTCCCTAGATTGATTAGTAACAAGACATGATGACGGAAACCTGGGTCACTCGGTTTATTGGAAGCCTACACACATAAACAGATATTTACATGCCACATCACACAACCATCCAGCATCCAAAATAGGTGTCCTTGTGATGTCGTGTACCCGAATGACGAAAGTGTGTGACATTGAAAGTTTGTTGACAGAGTTGGAGGCACTGTAACACACCTTCAGGCCTTATGGTTGCCACAACCTCTTTATTAAAAAGGCTCTGGATATAACCATGATAGGGAGAGCCGCCAGTGTTGCCAAAAACTCGGCATGAAACCAACCCACCACTCACGAATGCAAAGTCTGCCCTACCTATGAGACATTAAAGACAGTATTACCAGACTATTAAGAAAATTCGACATTTAACCTGTTTATAAGCCTGCCACACAACAAGGTCACAGTGGGGCAGTCAACCACAAACTATACATACATCGGCAATAGCCCTTTGTTATTCTGTTGCAGAATATGCATGCCCAGTTTGGTACTCATCATCTCATACCAAACAGGTGGATGTAGCCCTCAATAACACCTGTAGGCTAGTGACAGGTTGTTTAAAACCTACCCCAGTTGATAGGCTTTACCAGCTTTCGGGCATTGCACCACCCAGTATTCGGAGAGAAGTGGCTGCGAACAAGGAGAGGACCAAAGTAGAATGGGAAAGCGCTCATCCACTGCACGGCCATATACCACCAGCCCAGAGACTCAAATCCAGGAAAAGCTTCCTCAGGACATCACGGGAACTAATTGGGTCACCTGAAAAGGCAAGAGTACAGTTATGGAAAATGAGGGTTCCCAACATCTCGGTACCACTGACAGTTGCAGAGCGCTTGCCACCTGGTCACGAAGAAGACTGGAACATCTGGTGGTCTTTAAATCGATTGCAAACAGGAGTGGGCAGGTCCAAGGAAAATCTAATGAGATGGGGTTATACTGATACTACCAGTATTAAGTGCGAATGTGGAGAAGACCAAACTATGAATCATATGCTCGAGTGCCCTATGTGCCCATCATCCTGTAACAATGAAGACCTGTTTCAAGCAACACACAATGCGATTGAGGTTGCGAAGTACTGGGCTAAGTGTGTTTAAAGTTGTTGATTTGCACAATGTATTTAACTGTGTATTTTGATGTTTTTGATACGAGAATAATAATAACAAGGTCAGTAACTTGCTAGGTCAATGTCAAGGACAAACTGCCCGCACTACACATTGCAGGGTTTATGAGATTCCATACACCTGTGGCAAGGAATACATAGGATATACAGGGCACACTATAGAGGTCAGGCTGTGAGAGCACACTCTGAATTATAGATGTAATAACATGGAGAACTCAGCCATTGCAGTCAATGCCATTAACTTAAAAAACACTCGACTGATATTATGCGAAGATCAATGGTGGCCAAGGAGGGCAAAGTTGGCACTTGATATTGTCAAATATCTAGAGAATATAAATAAATAGAATGGGCTTAAGCTTCAAGACACATGGCTTTCGCGAGTGCGGGTGGAATAGGTCACGTGCCGTTCTGTACCATGCCGCGCCGTTACCCACGTAGCCAACAGAACACTTGACGGGTAAGACATCTCGATTGACCAGGTGGATCGAACTCTATGGTCAGGCAGTGGGTATATAACAGCGCCCAATACCAATAGAAAACACATGAAGAGACAGCAGAGTGATGGTTGAAATGTCCGCTTTACATATCACAATGCGGATTCACCCAGACAGCCAAGAGATAACTGACTCTGGTCTCAGTAGCCAACCATCACAAACCTTAATAATGTTTAGAGGTGATGTGTACACAATGAGACTCACCACATGACTGCATATGCTGATTGTCAGTGCTCAAATATGTGTAAACACAATTAGAATGTATAATGAAATGTTCATATTGTTTTTTGCAGCCCTCATGCATTCATCTGTGATGGATGACTCGTTAACTTTCCCTTATCTCAGTTATTTACATTGCCTAATAGAATTTTAACCATCACATTTATCATAACTTCCTGGTAACATATTTTTATATGATATTGCAATTTTTTCCTGGCAGTTGAAAGAACATGCTTCAATACAACGCGGATGAAGGTCTCATACTTTGTGAGTCCATCAACTGTCCAGCAGCCACGCTGTTCACTACAAGTAGATTTGACAAACAGAGATGTCTGTCAGATAAGGTATGTCACACCCTTAATCAAAAGCCAATAAAAATAAAATAGACATTGGAATTTCTTTCATTCCTCCTTTTTTTTTCTTAAAAAAATTCTTTACTTTACACCTGCAATTTGCACATAACACATATTCATTATTATTATTATTATTATTGGATGGACGTAGTTGAAGAAATAAGGTGAAAATGATAGTCACTTCAAATGAAATTTTTATGCTCGTATTTCATAAGAACATTTCTAAAACCACAATTCACATTTGGTTTTTGCCATTTTATGATTACAGTTGCTTACACAATATAAAGTCATTAAGCTACATGTGGTCCTCAACCTGAATGATGCATACTAAGCCTGGTATCACAGGTAGGATGGCGAGTTCTGTTCCTCTTTACCTAACCCAACCAGGCCCACTGCTAGCTGTATGAATGCCCGCATGCAATACCGATTATCATCGTCGGCCTTAGTCATTCTGAGGCCCTGGGCAGTAGATCTTTGCGAGGCCCTTGTCCTTTGTACAAAATATATTAATCATAGGAATCAACTAAAAATTCAAACATCATAAAAATAAATTTTGAATTTTAAAATATTATGCGAGATGAGTTATTAAAAGTTAAGAAATATAAAGGTGACATATTATTATTAAGGATAAACTGAAGTGCATTAAGCCCTTGGAGGATATACGCAGAGATTTAAAAATGATGTTTGCGCCTTTTTCCTGAGACTAATATATTTAATAAAAGCACAAGAATCTAACAAATGAGCTATTTCATTTTCAATTCAAAGAATAGAAAGGGCTGAAAACCAATCTTGTGTTCCTCAAATATGTTTTAGTATTTTTTAACCACGAAAAACTTATTTCTGCGGACGCAAATGTATTACGTGTGGCGGTAATAATTCTCAAGACTACTTCGATAGTGAGGTACACTTCAGTAATTCAGTTTTTTCTATTATTTATCTCATCACCGAGATACCGCCTTCATTTTCTTCATCAATATCAGATGGAATGTGACATTCAATTAATCTAATTGAGAAATTTTGGTTAGGTGTTAATAAATATATACTTTACCATCAATTAACCAACCTTACTTTATTGTTACCACTAACAGCTGAAGATAAAATATTTTTTTTAAACATAAACTTTAATGAACTCGGGTAGCTGCGCGAGGCCCCTACAAGAACGACGCCCTGGGCAATTGCCCTGTTCGCCACCCCCTAAGGCCGCCTCTGCCGATTATGCCACCCCCTGTCTAACTAAGCCAGTGGTGGATCTAGGAGTTTTCCGAACCGGGTCAAAAAACTGCGAGATTGCCGCCCCTTCGAACATTATTTTCCGACCCCATTGTTGCCACCCCAAGTGTCGCCAGCCACCTAAAGCAGCAGTTAAGCTAAAAAAAATTCTATCGTGGAGCGGCGACTGTCGATCACTCGATTTGCTGCCCCCCGCTGTACCACCCGCGTGTGGTGCACGCCCTGAACGCCCGCTTACTGTGGGCCTGAACCCAACCCAGTAACTCCACAGGGTAAAGGGGACATACAGCTTAACATCGAATCTGAGCTAAGGAAGTATTCTGGCATACTTCAAATTACACAGCATGTTGTGCCAGAGGTGGAGGTCAGCTTAAGGGTCTTTCAAAATACCTGCCAAGACACGGATTTGAACGAGAGCTCTTTCTGCCTCCAGTCAAATGCCTTTACCACTGAGCCATCAGATTGCTCATGAATTCATTATATTTTGAAAACAAAATCTGACCGGAGTTAGCTATTCCTGTATTAATATCAGCAGTCTGATATATGCATACAACCACCATAAAGTTTTCAGCCACTTTTTAAGGAGGTATATATTTTAAGATGTGAGCTTAAGTTGAGCATTCACCATTTCTGATCCTTCAAGACTACAGAATATGCTTTAGAGATTTCGTCTTCTTATGACATAAATAAATAAAATTTCATGAAAGTACTTAGTGACACTGCGACATGTCTCCACCTTCTAAACAAGAACAAATAGATGAAAAATAAATGTAGTGAAAGAAATATAATATTTATAAATGTGGCATTCTCTAATATGTTATAATTTATGACAGCTAGGGAAAATATTGAACACCATCTGTTGGCTAGATCAGTGTTGTAGAGACAGATGCCAGATGTCACGAATCATGAATGCGCTCTGACGTTTTTGTGGAAATACACAAGGGAGTTGGGCCACTTTAGTAGTGCTGGCTGGTGATAACTTCATTCTGTCTCACGCTGGCCCTGGGCAGTGGGCAGACAGGCGGGCTCTGCAACATTGCGGAACTAATAAAAGTTAGTAACACTGTCGATAAAGCGCAGCAGCAGCTGCCATTTTTGTCACATTCAACTACATCCCCTAGATCCTCATACCACTGGCAGTCTGAAAACATGGTTAAGGTGGTCCGCATGTAAAATGTTAAAAATTTTGAACCATATTCGAACTGTATAAGGCCATAAGCCCAACTTTTTAAAAGTCTTCAATATTTCAATGAACAGGCAAAAATCTGACATTTCCAGGATGAGGATAGGACAGTATTGATTCTACAATAGTCTATTTATTTCCAGATGGTATAAAAAAAAGAGTGCAGTTCATCTAGGGATTAATCAAATGACTGTTTTCTGAGGTTCTTGGATAGGTGTGAGGGACCACACAACATGGTAGGGTTTTAACATGAGAGTGGTAAAGTAAACAAAAATTAATGGTGTACAGTCTAGCTTCTTTTATTTTGTGCATGTAGGCTGTTGGTATAGTGTCCATCCTGTAGTAACATTATTATTTATTTGGTTTGGTAATATTAAGAGTCTGGGCAGCATAGTTCATTTCCAGTTTTATAACTGAATTTTTGTAGAAATTCATAACATGGTTTTAGTTTTTATTATGTTATAATAATGCTATACCAATATTAATAATATACAGGGTTATTACAAATGATTGAAGCGATTTCACAGCTCTACAATAACTTTATTATTTGAGATATTTTCACAATGCTTTGCACATACATACAAAAACTCAAAAAGTTTTTTTAGGCATTTACAAATGTTCGATATGTGCCCCTTGAGTGATTCGGCAGACATCAAGCCAATAATCAAGTTCCTCCCACACTCGGCGCAGCATGTCCCTATCAATGAGTTCGAAAGCATCGTTGATGAGGGCTCGCAGTTCTGGCACGTTTCTTGGTAGAGGAGGTTTAAACACTGAATCTTTCACATAACCCCACAGAAAGAAATCGCATGGGGTTAAATTGGGAGAGCATGGAGGCCATGACATGAATTGCTTATCATGATCTCCACCACGGCCGATCCATCGGTTTTTCAATCTCCTGTTTAAGAACTGCCGAACATCATGATGGAAGTGCGGTGGAGCACCATCCTGTTGAAAGATGAAGTCGGCGCTGTCGGTCTCCAGTTGTGGCATGAGCCAATTTTCCAGCATGTCCAGATACACGTGTCCTGTAACGTTTTTTTCGCAGAAGAAAAAGGGGCCGTAAACTTTAAACCGTGAGATTGCACAAAACACGTTAACTTTTGGTGAATTGCGAATTTGCTGCACGAATGCGTGAGGATTCTCTACCACCCAGATTAGCACATTGTGTCTGTTCACTTCACCATTAAGAAAAAATGTTGCTTCATCACTGAAAACAAGTTTCGCACAGAACGCATCCTCTTCCATGAGCTGTTGCAATCGCGCCGAAAATTCAAAGCGTCTGACTTTGTCATCGGGTGTCAGGGCTAGTAGCAATTATAAACGGTAAGGCTTCTGCTTTAGCCTTTTCCGTAAGATTTTCCAAACCGTCAGCTGTGGTACGTTTAGCTCCTTGCTTGCTTCCTTCGTCGACTTCTGCGGGCTACGCGTGAAACTTGCCCGCACGCGGTCAACCGTTTCTTCATTCACTGCAGGCTGACCCGTTGATTTCCCCTTACAGAGGCATCCAGAAGCTTTAAACTGCGCATACCATCGCTGAATGGAGTTAGCAGTTGGTGGATCTTTGTTGAACTTCGTCCTGAAGTGTCGTTGCACTGTTATGACCGACTGATGTGAGTGCATTTCAAGCACAACATACGCTTTCTCGGCTCCTGTCACCATTTTGTCTCACTGCGCTCTCAAGCGCTCTGGCGGCAGAAATCTGAAGTGCGGCTTCAGCCAAACAAAACTTTATGATTTTTTCTACGTATCTGTAGTGTGTTGTGACCATATGTCAATGAATGGAACTACAGTGAATTTATGAAATCGCTTCAATCATTTGTAATAGCCCTGTACATGTAGATATAAATTAGGCCCATGTAAGTTAGTGGCCCATGACATTATTCTTAACAATTTACTGGTTGTCAGATCGAAAAAGATTGAAAGATGCTGCTCTAGGAGCTTTGCCAATGCAAGAGACAATATTGTTTCTGTTTCTTAGTTCCATTGAAAGAGAATTGCACAATTTTATGAATGCAGATAGCAGAAAATTAAAGTGAAATGTGTGCCACTGTCGTCGTGGTTATTGAAGGCAGTGCCGAAGTAAGAAAGTTAGGATGCCTAGCCACTCAAAATTTTTGGGTCCCTCTGTTTTTGAAAAAAAAATTATGTATTTTGTAAGTACAAAGAAAAGGAGATCATATTTTTTATTTGATTAAACAAATGAATTTTACAATTTATGATACACAAAAAGAATGCGTGAATTTGATTTGAGTAGTATAAGTGGTGGGAGTGGAATGTAGGAGTTAAGGATCTGTTGTTAGTTAGAGCATCCAGTTTCAGTAGCAATGGCTCAGTGGTCCGTGCAGCATTGCGTTTTTGCTGTTGAACATTTTTTCAAAAATAATTAATCTGTTATCACAGTTCAACATCATTTCTGAACACAGTTCAATGTTTTGCGAAATGGTTTGGTTCCTGATCGCAACACAATAATTCATTGGGTTAACTCTTTTCGGAAAAACTGGAAATGTCATGAAGCAGAAGTTGTCTGGTCGTCCTCGTACGGTGCAAACCCCAGAAAATGTCAACAGAGTAATAGCGTCTGTTCTTCAAATTCCTCGCCACTCCACTAGGTGGCATTCTCCAACTCTGGGTTTGTCTCATCGCTCACTGCAGTGTATCCTGAAGGATGAGTTACAATTTCATCCTTACAAAATTATGCAGAAGATTCATGAACGTGATCATGAGCAACGGAGACTGTTTTGTGAGAGAATGCTTGATGTTCTTGCTAATGATGATGTTTTGTTTATGATGAGCGATGAAGCTCACTTCCATTTAGATGGTTATGTAAACAAACAAAACTGTCAGTATTGGGCAGCAGACAACCCACAAGAACTGCATCAAACACCATTGCACAGTTCAAAAGTGGAAATCCTTGGGCCTTATTTTTTTTGGAAAAGGGTGGTGTTAGTGTAACAGTGAATTCTGAACATTATGTTGCAATGCTATGCAATTTTTTGCGGCCACAACTTGACACTGTAGGGATTAACATGGCAGAGATGTGGTTCCAACAGGAAGGAGTCACCACCCACATGGCGAATGATTCCATGGCAGTTGTCCGAGAAATGTTTCCACAACACGTGATCTCACGTTTCGGCGATGTCCACTGGCCTGCACACTCGCCATATTTGTCGCTTTGTGACTTCTTCTTATGGGGTTACTTAAAAAGTAAAGTTTACTGCAACAAACCTCATACATTCAATGATCTGAAAGTTGCAATAGGTGAAGAAATCACTGCTGTTCCACATGAAACTTTGAAGAAAGCAATGGATAACTTCGAAGAAAGACTTTTAACGTGTATACACAAAGAAGGCCGTCATCTGTCTGAAATTATCTTTAAGTGTTAACTGCAATTCATAAACTGGATAAATTACATATTATATTGATGTGAGTACATTTTCTGTGCGACCAAAATAAAGCCAATTATAACAGTTTGAAATTCATGCATTCTTCTTGCACCACCCTGTATTTTGAAAATTATTTTATTTATCTTACACTACAGACAGGGCCGGATTCAAACAGCACGGTGCCCGTAGTACATGTGAAGAAGGGGCCATTGGTTTTCGCCATCCGGAACAGAAGTAGAGCTAAAAAAAAAGGTCGCCCATCTGGCTTGACGGGGAGGTTCCCAGAATCCTAGGTGGAGCCCCACTATACCCACCATAGAAGGCACGAGGCTCCCTAGAAGGCACGGGGCCAATAAAATTTGCTAACTCCTGCTATGAGGCTAATCCAGCACTGACTACAGAGAAATAAAAAAAAATTAATTTACATGCTTTTAATATTGTTTTATTTTTGATGATTTTTATTATTATTATTTATATTTAATGAAAAAAATTAACTCTCAGAGGGCCTTTAAAAATTGAGGGTTCCAGGCTACTGCCTAGTCAAGCCTGTTGGGGAATCCAGCACTGCCTGTAGGCCAAATCATTGGTTTTTGGCTAATCAGTCATTTTTTTACCTTGTAATCAATTTTAAAGAATTTATCATTAATTAATTTCCAAATCATTTCTTTAATCCGGTGGTACACGCATGTATTAAGACTTTCACACATTGCAAATTTTTATATTGCGAGATTCTTAGTCAACATTGAGCTGTTCCTCCAGGCACCTTTCACTTCTACAATAAAAATCAGTAATCCGATGAAAAATTTCAATTTTGTCACTACACGAGCAAATCACTTCGGCCACCACTGAAAGTAAAAGTATGTTAAGAATTCAAGTGCCATGATGGTGCTTTGTGACTAGTCTTCAATATCTCATCAGTGATATTCAGGAACAAGATTATTTTCAGCAATCTATACTTGTATGTCACCACCGTTCATAATAAGGATTTTATATGTTGTGAACTAGAGCAGTTCATCATAAAAAAAAAAAAAAAAATTACTAAGCAAAACTAAGTCATGTCAGCTTGTGGCTCATTTGCCTCACTATCTATAAAAGTCACTCAACACATTTGTTGGTGCAGTATCACTGAAACATTACACACACATACACACACACATAACATACATCCAAGATGCTGTTCTGAACTTCCTTTTCTTGGAACATTTAATGATAACTCACTTATCCTTGTCTTATCATCAAATATCCAAATCTCATAAATTTTAGTATATTGCCTTGAGAGAACTAACCTAATGGTAACATTAATTCATGTTTCCTAATGTACATCAATTATGGTAGCCTTAACTAAGTTAAATTTTAGCTCACATAGCTAATGTCATATTCGTGATTGTGTCACAGCTTCCTGTGCAGCTTATGTGTTTGAAAATAATTGCCTTGGCCATCTGGATTTAATAATAATTTCCTGAAAGAATCAGATGATTAATCCAAAAATGTGGCAGTGCTCATGTGAACTTAGTCATATGCTTCATTTCCTATTTCCCTGTGGAAGATCAACACTCAGAATATTACAATATTTGTGTTTGTGTAGTGAGTTTTGTTTCTGTAGCTCTCCCTGTTTTACTTAAACTTTTGTAAGTGAGGGGTCTACTTTATCTCTAATTTCCATATTAAAATTATTGATTTATATAGATGTCACTTTCATGATTTTTTTCTCAGATAAAATTATCTTCTGAATTTCTCAACAGTTTTTTTCCCTTAAAAATTTCTCTCCTGGAAAATTAATGAATGGTTTCTTAAAAATGCATGGCTCCCCCATTCTCTCCTCTCTATAATGATCTCAAAATCGACAAACCGTATGGCCTGAAGCAAAATTAAAATATAAGTATGTCATTAGGGAAACATATCTCATCGTAATACATTTTATATCTGAGAAATCTTTTTTGTCATTTACCATCTGATCTACATAAACCATCTTACCATCAAAATAGACACAAAACCAACTCAGCTCTCAGCTCTCCAGGAGGATAAATGGTGAGCAGAAAATGCAAGCTTGTATTTGTGGACATTATGAGCAAGCTAATGCTGCTACTAACAATACAATCACCTTAAAAGAGGTGATAAGATCTTTAATAGCAACATCAGTTTCTGTAAGCACATGTTATTAGAGCAGACATATAACAGGCATGTTTGATGTATAACATCTCTACAGTCTTTCAGTCCATAAACTGTCTTATACTTCATTTTATTCCTTTCTCATTAATTCCTTATGTTCATAGTAAGAATCCAGCTCTTTTAAATAGCCTTTCATGTGCAGTTTGGTAGCTCAGTGTTAACCCTTCCACTACTGATGATGTCTAAAGATGTCATGCTGTGCAAGTCATGTTTGCAGGGGCCACTACTCATTAAGTGGAAGTATGCACGGTTGTTCTTAACTCCTTACTATAATGTCGTTAATCCTGTTTATAATGTAACTGGTTTACTAGGATAGTTGGAACTCTGTGCTAGAGCCAAAAATATGGCAGTAAAATAGCATGTGATTTCATTATTGTGCCACTATGTTCAACTATGAGCGAATAAGCATTTGTTTATAATTTTGGAAATTATGCATGTTTCATTTTGTAAAATGGTTGAAACTATTCCATGGCCTTCAGGGGGAAGAATCCAAACATGTGAATAACCTTATCTGTCTTTAGGGTGTATGTTTGTATTTATGATTGTATACATTTCTGTAATTTAATAACTCATCATATTCACCTATAAGTGCTCTCATCTTGATTATGGTGACAGACATAATTATCAGTAAGGATAAATTAGCATGTCATGTGCAGGGGCGTAGCTACTATGGGGCTAGGCGGTGCAGTGCACCGGGGCCCCTACGCTCAAAGGGTCCGAAGCATACCTCATGGAGCCCCCATGCGCACCTCCGGGGGCTCCCAAGCGCAGTTCAGAGGGCCCATGTGCCTTCACAGCAAACTGGTGACCTTTACCTTTATTTTTTTAGCTCTATCATCGTCTAAGGGGGCCCCTGAGACACAGGAAGGCCCTAACTAAGGGCCCTGCTCAGGGGGGCCCAACCCACTGCTCAGGGGGCCCCCAAGCGCAACTCAGAGGACCCCAGCCTCAGCTCAGGGAACCCCTACCAGCAACATAAAGCAAAAAAAAAGGCCGCCCATCTGGCCTGAAGGCCCGAAATAAATTTTTTGCACCGGGGCCCTTGTTGACCTAGCTACGCCACTGGTCATGTGTACATCATTCGCTGCTTTTTTTGCTTCTATTAGTAATGCTCACTAAAAAAAGTTACTGCTGACAATAATATGATGTATCGCAGGCAAGTTAACAAAAATATTGTCCAGCTCTAGATTTGTGGAAGTTGATATTATTTCATCAGCGAATCTGTCAGTCCAACATTCAAATCCTGGTCTGAAATTCAATAAACCTATGGTTATAGTTGCATCTTCAATAAAGATGATAGAAGTAAACTGTGGGAAATTATAGAAAGAAAAGGTATTCAACAACATCTTCTAAATGCCATGAAAAGTCTATACGTAGAAACAAACATTGAAGTAGAAACATATGTGAAAATAAGAACAGAAAAATATTAGTCAAATAGTTGGCAGCATACACAGTCTCAAATAAATAGGGTATCAAAGAAATATAATTACTCAGCTGAAGAAAACATGTGCAATAGCTGGAAATCACAGATAAATTTGTATATACAAAAAATGAAGTTCTGTTCAGAACTTAAATTTTGTTCATGAGTTCCTTGTTATTATTTCTTTTTGATTATTGTAATGTAAGTGGTACACAATGAAGTAAAACAATTCTTAATGCAGCTATGTTCTCCAACAGTGCTGTAAGTTTACTTAGTAAAATTATTCTGAACTGCTGTTTTCAGTAAATATCTAATGTGACTCAATATCTGATATATGTAAAACTGTGTCCAGGTTGGATTTTGAAACATTTCGCTTAGCTCCACCAGTCTACACGAGGTATCTGGTGAATAATGAAATAGTAACCAGCGGCTACCGGTGTCAGAATGACAGCTTTACAGTGACCAGTACTCTGAGTGGTACAAATGGCCTGGGATTCCGCTCTTTATGTGGCCGCAACGATGGGCAGCACAGTTGAGTATAAATCCTTGAAATCAACTAAAAATAAAAAAAATTAACACTCAATTAAGAAAACATAACCCATTTTCTATCACGCAGATAGGTAGTTGAACTTTGACATAGTCTTTGCTTACATGAATGCTTGTATTTTCTACATTTTTTATTTAAGCTTCATTTGTTTGAGTGGCCAAAAATGCTCATTGAGTGTGGGGGAAAAAGAAGAAAAGACCACAACGTGTTGTGGTGTCTTTAAACCAGCTACAACATATTGTCGCTTATCAGTATCTAACTCCTTGCGTTCTTGACAAATCGGTCCAGAGTGCATTTTATATATATGATTCTTCTTACCTGTCGTGTTAGAAGTCTGTAAAAAAAGAAAAGAAATAAAACAGAAATGTGAATCGTCATGAGTGGAGAATGGGTCCTGGACTAGATGCTAATTTCGTGTTGTGGCCTTTTTGAGATAATCACAATGCATCCTGGCTGTTTTTTGTAAGTCCCATAACACGAACTCATTAGAGTCTTTTTTCCCCCCTCGGTGGGTATTTTTGGTCTTTGAGCCTAACATACAGATTTCATATTAATTTGTACACCTTTCTAAATTATTCCAAGAGAAAGGTATGAGCCTTTATAGCATGAATCTGCTTCTCTCGCTAACAGTAGTGTAATAATACATTTATTTATCATTTAATAAAAATTTATTTGAATCTGAAATATTCATTACACCCTGTACTCTAATCCTGCAAACAAGTTGAATCAAAAATAGCTATTTCATTAATACTAAAAATTTATTTTACAGAAAATTTAAAGACATGTTTACTATTTGAGAATATTTGGCCCTTGAACCCATGTTGAATTGGTTCCCATTTTGCAACATAAACTAACAAATCTGAGAGTATGGACTGCAAATAGTTTAAAACTATGGCTGTGGCAGAGGAACGAGAGAATATTTCAATGAAAATTTAAAAGCATTAAAGATTTGCGTTACTTTCCCTCTTTATTCAGGAATTATATGATGTGGTTGCCTTTTTAGAATTTATCTTTACATTTATATATTACAAGGAAATATACATTTTTCATTACATACAGTTTTATGATTTCCACTTGCACTTGTGTGTATGTATCATTTATTGTGGGGTACCAAGCATTGTCTGTGATCCTTACTGTTTGATACTGGTATTTAGGAGAATCCAGATTTGGTCTCGAGTCCAGTCATCCAGATTTTGGTTTTCTATAGTTCCCCTAATTCACTTCTCATGAACACTTCCCCATTCCTTATCTTGCAATATTTCCATAGTTTTAAAGACTTTGTCTGTAATGAGCCATAAAACCTTAATTACAATAATTATATTTTTTGATATTCCTTTCTTTCAAAAGTACTTTTCAACCCATAACCTTCACTTTGTGTTAAGGTTGAGTTTTTTTTGTTTCTCACAAGTTACTCTCAATTGGCCCTGAAGATATTTGTTCTTGATTTTCAGAACTGTGCATTTAGCATATTTTCCCCTAATTTATTTATTTGGCTTGATATCTATTAGTACTGCTCTTTTTCTTTTGAGTAACATTCTTGACAGGTGAGCTGTTACTGGCAATATGGCTATAGATGTGTAGAATCATTAAGAAGCACTACAGGAGATATTAAAACTTGGCATCAAATGTGATTAAAGTACAACTTCAAAGCTAATTCTGCACACGAGGTGTTAGTGTAACCTTATGGCAGAATATATTGAGAGTATATATTTGGTACTGTAATTCTGAAACCTCTTTTATAATGCCATTTTTAATCCATATTCCAAGGTTGTTGACCCTTTGTAGATGAATGTAATATTATGCCGGTGCTTTTTATTTTTTCTGATGTAAAATGTACAGCTGGTGACAGTCCATCCAGATATGTTAATTTATTTTGCACAACATTTTAAACAATAAAGAGACTGATGGATATGTATTAGACATAAAATAACAAAGAAATATTGTGACTGTATGAAGAATTAGAAGTAGTATACAAAAGGAAAGACATGACCATTGTTTTAGGCATGTTTTAATTTATGATTGAAGAACTTCAGTAAGTTATAAAGGGACGTTTCAGACAATAAACAGAATTTAAACTGAAAATGTTAACAAAGTATAGGTAAAATTGCATTTGAGACATGTCCTCTGTCAAGAACCATCTAAATTACTTTTAAGAGTTTGTTGGAAATTAGGATGACCATATGAACACCTTAATTTTTATCCTCTCAAACACAAGCCTAACAACTTCATCATCATATATCACAACAATTGTCATCTCTTACAACATTCATATTAATTCATCCGGAGAGAGAATTATTATAAAGTAAACTACAGTTAAAGTACTAGAAAAGTGTGGATTCACAAATACTTTTATTGACTATTGGATCTTTTGATTTTCATATGGAATTATTTCCAAATAATGGCAGACCTTGCAAGAGGCTGTAAAGTATCCAGGATGATGATAAATTATTTCCAATTAAATCTTCATAGAACAAGTATTTAAGCTCATGTAACATTTTTTTTCACTCACTTACAGTATATGTGCCAGTGAACTCATCACAGGGAGCCGGTTCAGTGACACTAAACTTCGAGCTGGCAGATAGGAATGACACATTGCTGCTGCCAGCAGCACGATGGCGAGTGAGAATTACACAGCTGGAGTGTCCCTCCAGACCCTACGACTACTCCACCATCACTGCCGCCGTCGTATCCCTCACACAACAGCACCTCGAGAAGTTCTCTCCGCGGCATATTGACTTTGAATTGCTAGGTATGTTTTATTAAACTTGAACATACTTCTTTAATTTTAATTCATGCAGATGGTTGGCAGGAAAATTATTCATCTTGTGGAGGTATAGGTCAGGAATCTATGCAGAGAAAACCATTGTATCATAGTTATGGAGAAGGAAGTAATGCTTCGAGGCAATATGAATTTGAACAAGGCTGGAGAAAATAGTCATATTATTTATCAAACTTAAATAGAAGAAAGACAAATGCAACAAATAAACAATATTTGGGTGCTAAGGATATATGAAACAAATCATAATAATAATTAATTATAAAATACACAAATTTATAAAACTAAATAAATGACAGTTTTACCATAGAAGGGAAGCCACAATATAATAATAATGATAACAATAATTGATCAAATTGCGATGGAGTGCCTGCTCCAGTGGCAATCTCCCTACACACCTCCTTTCCTCTTCCAACCTACTTTTACCCTCAACTAATTTTAACTTTAAATTCTTTCAGTGTTTTGGGTAAATTATTCATCAATTCTCTTGGCAATTTATTCCAATCCCTTACACCCTTTCCTTCAAAAGAAACTTTTCCCACACTCTTAGGCAGTGGTGTAGCTATTGGAGGGCTAGGCAGTGCAGTGCACCGGGGTCCCCAAGCTCAGCCCCCCCCCCCCTAAGCTCTGGGAGCCTCATAAGACTTGGTAGAACTAAAAAATATGGTCAAACATCTGGCCTGAGGGCCAAAAGTACTTTTCTGCACTGGGGGTCCTTGTTAACCTAGCTAAGCCACTGCCCTTATGCCTGAAATCAAGTGCCAGCTTGTGCTCATGGTCATCTTTACCCTTCCTTGCGCCTCTTTTAATTTTCCCACCAATACCTTTCCATGCTTCATCACCAGTATAGGCCTTGTACTCACCCATGACTTTTTTCGTCCTCCCTCTATCTTCCAATGAATCCCACTCCAGCTCCTTTATCATATTAGTTACCAATTGTGTTTTTCAGTAATTTCCAAAGACAAATCTGGGAGCTGTTCTCTGCACCCCCTACAACTCCCATATTTCATATCCAAAATGTGGGTCCCACACTGCACTACCATATTCCAATTTCCTTACTTCTCTAGTGCATTCCCTCATCACTCTTTCCAAGTGCAGGGCATACCTGGTGCTTTAGAAATGATGATAGGCTACTTCCTACATGCACAATTTCAGTGGGATGGTAGTCTCAGTGAGACTCTATTGCTCTGTGAAGCAGGATTGTCTAGGTGTTGGATATAAGTCATGTCGCTGCAACCATTAATCCATATGGACAGGGTGTTGGTCATGAGACAAATACACAAGCTGGCACAACGGATACAAGCGGGTTTGGTTATTAGATGGATTGTGGCACAGGTGAAATGGGCAATCATTGGAAAGATTTGATGAATGATGATGTTTTGGAAAAATTTTCAGGGATTCTATTGCAGAGAAAGAATAGTGGTTTATTTTAGTACCAAAATCATCACCAAAATCTCTCCTGTTCTTGTAAACTATGAACCAAATACATTATCATAGGATAATTGGAAAGCTAAACAACACTGTGCAAAATGGAATTGTTATTCATAAACTTAATATGTATCAAGAAGCTTTTTGGCTTTAAAAAGAAAAGTAATAAAATGTATTACTGTTATGAAATCACAATTAGTGAGACTGGAATTTTTTTTTCTGGGCTTCATGTTCAGTAATGAAAATTTTATGTTTACACAGAATTTTATGATAATAATGGAATGTGTATGGGAATGAAGGATGATAAGAGTGTGTAAGGAACCAAGGCCGATACCGGGGTGAAGTATCGCCTTAGTGCCTCAACTTACACTCTTGATGGTGACTCACAGTTCTCTGTAAAACTTACGAAATAATTTTGAATTGACCATGTAGCCTGGATAGTTCAACTTGAATGCCTCAGGTCGCCACAATATTTGTTGACCCACAAATATCGAAAAGGGTTATCAGCTAACTACGAAATTATAACAGTTCACTTTTCCAGAGTTCTTCAAATTTATTCAAATAAAACCAAAAGTTCAAAATAGCATTCTAAAGTTGATTTGGCGAATCGAACACTCTTTTCTAAAAGTTGCAGATTGTGGAGAGAAATCTAACCGACCGAAACCCCTTTTAGTAAATTTACAGTCATTGAAGTTACGATATAACACGACACCCCACATGGTCGCAAACAACCCAGACGACATACTGGAACAGACGACGGACCGGAACAGACCACAGGCAGGAACAGACACACCATAGTGGCGGCGGGGTCTTTTTTATAGAAACGGCTAGAACCAGTGACGTCAGCAACTGTATCACATCTTTTTGCTTCCGCGTAGCTCAAAGTATGTGTAATTTATTTGACGATCCCGACTATTAAAAATGTTCAAACTTTGACAGTATCTGGACTTATCTACTAGAAGTCCGACGGCAGTCTCTTGAGAAATTTAGAGTAATTAATTTTAAAGTTTTAGCTGTTTAAGACTCCGCGTAGTGATACATTCAAATTTGGGTAAAATCCCTAAGTGTTCTAGAACTTTTTACGCACGTGCACAACAATCCGCGACAATCTATTTTACAAAAACTTAATTACTGGACAAATACTAAAACTTTTTATGGAAACCCATATATGTATGAACTTGTCTTAATTAGGGCTATCCACTGATGTAATTTTTAATTTAATATCTCTTTTAATAAAAAAGCTTATTTTTTTCTCTTAATTAAAATCACTAATTAGACTTTACCAAATTACTTAATTTTATTACCAAAATATCGGGGATAGTGCTGACTATAGCTGGTGATAAAAGTTCGGTTGTGGCTTTACGCGATTTAGAGATATTACAGATCTTAGAATTTCTACTTTTACGATCGCGCGTTTCAAAACGTGAACAAACGGGAATATCTCTTAAACCAAACGTTTCCCGATATGATAATTACACTTTAAAATGATTTTTATAGCAAGTTGTTACTGTGAGCAAGATTACAGGGAAATTACTTAAAGTTAAAACTGCGCTTCTCGAAATTTCTAAATCCCGCCTAAGCAAAACTAGAATTTGCCAAAATTCTAAGGTGCTTACAAGTGCATAGATATGGCTGAAGAGGCACCAGAAGGCTAGTAATTGTTTCCTTAAATTAATTTAGAATTAAGTATAGTTGATTTATTTCATTATTATATATCTTTAGTTTTAATGTTTCTTGTGAAATTGTTTTTTCATGTTTGTTTCATTCACTGATAAAGAAATTACAAAATTTACTATTCTTTTCAACCAGTCATGGGTAATTGCATAGCCAGTTGAAATAGTATAGCCATGTTTTATCTGAGTAAATCACTGGATGGCCTTCTGTTCTGCTTCATGTTCATTTTCATGTGAGCAGATACTGAAGGTTAAAACTTTATTTTTAGTTGGGCTTTAGCTATGATGATTAATGGTTTATCTGTTACAAATGGCAGGATGAAAATATAACTTTAAATAAATATTGCATTTGGGTAGATATATTTTTGTTAATGAAAATTATTGTTATTTTTTTCGTAAATTGAAGGAGAAATTTTAAAGGCAAAAATAATCCTTTCCTGGACATGAAATCTGTACTTAATAAGATGTATTCTTTTCCAGCACCCCCTGGCTGTCTGCAGTACTACACTGAACGCTCTGGCTCATATGAGACTTTCAATTACCTTGGTTATGCCAGTGAACCTACCATTGATGCTCAGTACATATGGAATACACACTATGCAATATGCTTCAGGAGAACACCAGATGCCTGTGGCATAAGGTATCTACACTAAATCAGCACTCTAAAATTCATTTTTACATATATAGCAAAAAAAGTTAATTCATGGTTGTTATTTCTGGGTCTGAGGTGCCTATAGACATTTCCGTCTCGTTGGATACCTCATTGGTATGTGTCTTTCTCTTTTTGATAGGCCTTTTCTCCCTACCAACGAGTAGGTTGGGAGGTGATGAGGAGTGGGACATCACAAATTATGAAGGGTCCGTCTCTCAAAACTTTGCACCCTGAGCTTTTTGTTTACTTTTCCTATCATTTGTAGCACTTACAGATGTTGTTGCTGCTGCAGCAGCTGGTTATTTAAACCTTGCTGTGTGTACCGTAGCCTTAGTGATTGTGATTGATGAGGATGCTGCTGGTGTAGATGTCTCAAATGCTGCTGCACTGGTTGAGATTGCAGATATGTTGCACTCAACATCTGCGGCCCTGGGTGTCCTGACTTTAACGGATTTTGAACCGCATTTCCATTTGCAGCAGCACTCGGTGCTCGTGCTTGTGTCTGTCACAGATGTCTGAGTAGCAACACTTTCTTTCATTATGAGAGCTGCAAATGTCTTTGCAAAGCTGGTTGCAAAAATGGGTTGAGCAAGTGCCTTAAAATGCCTCTTTACTTCACTATATGGGATGAGCTCTTTGGATTTTAGCTCCAGTTTTTTTTTCTCTTCGAGATAAATTCAACACCCCTTGCTCCCAGAGCAGTTTATGCACACCTGTGGGAGGTGCATTTGCTGCCCAGCTCATGTGCCACCTGACCACACTTGCCACAAGTTAGGTTAACCTTGCAGGATGCCAACGTATGTCTGAATCATTGGCACTTAAAACAGCACATCGTTCCTGTACATTCAAATTAATAAACCCTGCTTTAATGTTCCTGGGTAATGTAAGAGTGTCAAATGACAGCACAAAGGAGGCAGTCTTTTCAAGAGTGCCATTTACCCTCCATGAAATCTACCGAACTTCGACCACATTCTCTGGTGCTCACTCCTTAAAGAGTTTTTCAGACTTTAAATCAATTCGACTGCAGCAGGTGACCACGTCTTTGCTGAAATTTAGAGTTTTATGAATTTTGCATTTGTCACCAAGTCCAATATAACAAGGGTGCAGCAGATGCCCCCTAGGTTGTATGCTAGCAAGTGGTTCACATCACCACTCATTCACCTCCTCGGCATGTTACTCACCTTGAGGTTGAGGTTTATTTTAATAGAGGTTTTTACCAGCCTCACTAACTGGGCAATGAAGTCAAGATCCTTATTCTCCTAGACACACAACATTCCACCATCACATCCTACAGTGGTCGTTGAAGCATGGTAAGAGCTTAAGGTGTGGGAAACTTGCGGTGCTCACAAATTTCCAGTTCAGGTACTGCACCCCATACCTGGCACTGCGTACCAGATCCCTGGGGAAGCATGCTAAGACAGATGGAAGCAAAACACTAGTAGATGATACACTATTGGTCTCTTGTTCTACTGGAGAAGATAGCTTTGGACGTGATGCATAGTGAATAGCCATACATTTCGAACACATCTACATCCTATTTCCCCTCACCCCCCCCCCCTTCATTTGGTGGTTTACCTCCAAAGTTTTCATAATATTTATATGCCAGCAATATTTACATTCTTATTTAATTAGTGAAGATCCTTCTCAAAACTAAGTTGTTTCTTAAGAAACTAAAATCCATTTCACTACAATTTTTAAAAATATTATTATATCTGATGTTAATGAAGTATTGTTACTCATAAAATTAAATTCTGGATACATGTCACAGTGTCACTTACCAGAAAATGCAATCTATAATTACATGTAAGTTGTCTAGCCACTACAATTATTACATCATTACTGTATTTAACAACTTGTGATTGCACTGTCATAATCCTTGAAGTAAAAATTATACGAAACATTCAAAACCAATTAATATTTTAAAACAATTCTTTTATTAGTATACAATAGTAAAGCATGAAAATAAAAACTTCATGTATCTGTAAATCTGAACATTAAACTGGAAAGGGAACATATTTTGTACCAAGACACAAATATCAGCAACTATCAAAAACAATAAGTGATCAGACAGATAATATTATAGTCTGACACCAAGTGCTTCATTTTATCGCTGTTTGTAATTCCTATATCAGTAGTGAATATAAATTTATTTTGGGTACCTTCTTCAAGACAGGATTATTCAGACATTATTGCAGGGTGATCTGGACAGCATATCCAGTTGGGTTGGTAAACATGGGATGAAGATAAATGCAAAGAGTCAACTTATTAGATACACAAATAAAAAACAAAAGGTTAATTATGAATATAAGGTGAAGAAAGAATTGCTTGCTGAACACTTGAAATGTAAATATCTTGGCATTACATTTGATAACAAGTTTAACTGGGCAGGACACATTGTACAGGTGGTAGGAAAAGGTTTCAAAATTCTGCACTTGTTGGAGAGAGTGATGAGGGGATGCACGAGAGAAATGAGGGAGTTGGGTCACAAAACTTTGGTCAGACCATTGCTCGAATATGGTAGTGTAGTCAGCGGCGGCCCTAGGGCAGTGCGAGCGGTGCGACCGCACCAGGCGCCGTCATAGGGGGGGCGCCGAAAATGCAGTGAGAGATCGTCTGCACAAACAATTAAAAAGAAATTCTATAATAACCCAGCTTTCTGTTCACATATTATATTAACATATAATCATCCAGAAGAGTTTCTAAACGTAAGAATTTCAGCTTAAAGCATAGTCAAATGTCCTCATAGAATCGAGTCAACTCCAGTTACTCTAATCAAGAAAATCACAACTTGTCCCATAATTAGTTAGCACTCTCCAGTGCCGTGCCACGCCTCCCACATCTGTTTCCTGCCTTTTCGGTGGTACTCTTGGAGTTCTCGTGTGGGTGCAAGTGTCTGGGGCAAGATTCAACCTACTAATCTATTTCTGCCATGTTAGACCTTAGATGATTGCAATTAATGCTGGTATCATAAATATTTACAAAGCATAATGTGTCATTTACAGACAAGTCGCTATCTATAAGAAAACCTGTCTGATGTACAATACTTAAAGAAAACAAAACCAATGCGTAGCTAAGAAAGCTTCAAAATTGTTTAGAGTTTAGAAGTCATCTGAATCGTTGGTCCCGGAACTACTTCAACACGCGACGGAAGAAAACTTATTTAATAAAAGTTCTTTAGGCGACGCCCATGATAATAAAGAGCAGCATGTACAAGAAAATTTAGCAATGGTTTGAGCATCATCTGCAGTTCAAAATATTACAGAATGGGGTGTCAAAGACATACCACCACTGTCACCTTTTCAAAGTACAAATTATGATGATATTTCAAAATGGTCACTCTTTGACTCTGCAGCTAGAGATGAAATAATTATCCGATCAACGAAAAAATCCAAGAAACAAATCATTGACATCATTTTTCAAATAAACATTTTAGAAGAGTAGTGCCAAATGGAGAAACTTATAAAAAAAGATGGCTTGGCTTGTTTACTCTAAATTTGCAGATAAAGTAATTTGTTTTTACTGTTGTTTATTCAACAATAGTTATCACTCTTATTAGGGAGAAAGGATGATTTGATGAAAGGAGCTACTTGTCAGAGGGTCTCAAAACTCACAAAACTGCCTCAAATCACCATGCTTAGTTGGATATCAGCATTGAGTAGATTAAAAAAATTCAGTGTAACATACAAGCATTTGCAAATACAGATTTAAGACTAAAAATCACAGTGGTTTGCTATCCTCAAATGAATGATGCCCAAAGTATTCTTTTTAACATGGAATAATTTTTTGTTCAGAGGAAGCTTTGTATCTAAAATGCTAAATACTTCTAATAATGGTAGCTTCCTAGGTATATTACCCTGTAATGGTGGAGCATCTCTGCCATATTACTAATAAGGAGAGTAATGTCTATTATTTTGGCAAATGTAATTATTCAAAATGAATAAAGTTCATAATAAAATTTTGACTGTGGTTAAGTCATCTAAATACTTTTCCATCATACTGAATTTAACTCCTAATGTCTGTTACGACGAACAATTATCTTAAACATCACTTTTGTTGACACTAATGCAGACGAAGTCCAAGTGCATGAGTGTTTTGATGCTTCCAAGCCAGTAAGTGACTCTTTGAGAGCTGAGAGCTGAACTCAGTGAACTATTTATCGATATCTTCGAGCATTTTTTAATGCATGTAGTACTCATTAAATTAGGTAATAGCAGGAGCTTCCAAAACATCAGTTAAATCCGTTTACTTGTCCGGATTTCTTTAAAGAATATTTGTTCTATTCTCTCGATCAACATTGTGATGGGAAGTGATATCCAAGCACTTGGAAGAAACATAGCAAAAAAAAAATTTGGGAAACTCGTTTGGAGACTAGAGTTTCTAGCCTCGCTGCAGTTCGTTAACACTACTCTTCAATTTGTGACGCCCTTCTGAAAATGAATTACTCAGTTGTAGCAACAGAAGCTTGTCTCTGAGCAAGATTACGCAATCATACACGTATTCGTATTTGAACCCCACGGGACCAAATTTTTCGATTGGAACAAAATTAGAGAGCCAATACATTATTCCAAATTTTATCCAAAGCAGTTCTGTGTTTCAACGTGAAACAGTGACAAACATCGAAGCAAACAAACTTCTACATTTATAATATTAGTAGGATGTAAAAAAGTAAGTTATTTTCAGTCTGTTTGTATCGACACCTTGATCACGAATAAGCTATTGCTCATTTGGGGCACCACAATGAGATCTCGCACCACCTGCAAAACTTGCTAGGGCCGCCACTGAGTGTAGTATGGGACCCTCATTTTACATATCAAATACAGGAGTTGGAGAAGCTGCAAAAAAGGGCTACTAGATTTGTTTCTGGAAATTATCGCAGAATGAAATCAGTGAGGGATATGATAAAGGAGCTGAAATGGGATTCATTGCAAGACAGGAGGAGGATGAGGAAGGTCATTGGCGATGAGGCATGGAAAGATATTGGAGTAGGTATGAAAAGTAGTGCATGGAAGGGAAAAGATGACCATGACCACAAACTGGCACTCGATTTCAGGCACAAGGGTGTGGGAAGATTTTCTTTTTTGGGTAAGGGTGTCAGGGATTGGAATGAGTTACCAAGAGAAATGATGAATAATTTACCGAAAACTTTGAAAGAATTTAAAGATAAAATTTGTAGAGGGCAAATGTAGGTAGGTGCAGGATAGGGGGAAGATGGGTGTGTAGGGAAATTGCCACCAGAGCCTGTGTTCCATTGCAATTAAATTTTTTTAAAATTATTTGGTGGCCAAGGCTAAGGATAGGCAAGACATTGTTCAGTGTAGTATGAAACAAATGTTTGGTGCTACAACAGCATTTTTTTTTTTATTTGCATTATTGGCAATAGGTAATTTTCTTTCATTTCCATTTATTGCCTCACAACTATTGAAGGTATAATAGACTATATTGGTTACATAATAATCACTTCTGAAGTAAATTTTCCTAACTTTCTTTTAGAAAAATTAACCACAAGAATGACTCAGGTTGCTTGGATAATTTGTTAACAGCATTTGTGCTATTTGATGTTGATATTTTACAAATTTATTATTATTTTATTAGCTCATTTGATAAGAACAAACTGAAGCAAATCACACATAAATGCCCACATACGAAGCTATTTTCCCACTTATCACTGTCCTTTTTAAAGTACATTTCTCAACATTGAAGAGGATTCTTTATCCAGTGCCAAAAAAAGGAAAAAATTTAGATTGTCTTGTTGCCAATGGTCTACCATTTCTAAAATGTAAGTAAATAAATTTGAATCACAAAATGGGTGGAAATGTTGATAATTTACAAGAAACCCAAATATCTCTTAATAACATTTTTTATTTAGTTTTGTAAGTGAAATTAGGTATTAATATAAGAACTAGACTGTGACAGGAGGTATTTGACATGGCTCTTCGAAAGAATTGTGAAATTAAAAAGCAGTTATTCATCACAGTGTATCACTAGGACTGTTTAATAAAGTGATTATATTTAAAGTATCTGAGACACTAAAAAGATAAATGATTTCCACATCAGATAATTGTAGCTTTCTTGGAGTCAAAAATTAAAATTGAAACTGAAGATACATAAAAGTTTTCTAATATCAATCAAAGAGATAGCCAAAAGTGCTGTATATTATGCATTCTATTTAACCTATTTTTTGGCAGTGTGAAAAAAATTTGAGGAATTATAATTACACTTTGAAAAGTTTTTAATACTATTGAGATAACTATGCTGTTCTTATAACAACTTAAAAAGTCATTCTGAGAACTATGCAAAATTATAGGTAACATGACATAACCACTGTAACCACAAAATCTCTAAATAAAAATAAAAGTTTTTTAAATGGTCAGTTCAAGGTGATCACACTAAAATTTTATATGTATCAGATCAGATACAGAATTTTATTACAGTCAAAAATAAATTAGTGATTTATCAGTGAATGAGTGGTTCTTTTGATATGGCATTAAAAATGAAACAAAATTGAAGTACTAGAAAATAATGGCTGTACTGATCATCCCATGTCACTGTGAACTATATCACCTGACAAAATTTTAAAAATCTAAACAACTAAAATTTGGATGCTTGGTTGTCAGAAACGTGCATGGATTAACTAATCGATATAAGTGAAGCATTAGGTATCATCAAAAAGAAATAGGCCAAAGGATACAACATGACTAAACAATGAGTAAATAACAACCCTGATTTAGGCATTGGATACAGACGCAGCTGAAGTGGCTATGTTGGAGATAAAAAAAGGCAAACAATTGATCCATAACAGACCATGAAGACTTAAATAGTGATGCACCTGAAAAATGATGTTATAGAATGTTGCTGGCAAAGGCACAGTTTACTCTCTTCACACTGCCATTTGTTCTGTCATCAGTTACACATTATCAGAATGTGCTGCATAAATATTGCTTCATACTATGATAATTCCAGTATAGTAGTTCTATAAGACCATAATATGATGTATCCAGGCAAATTGCACATACTTACTGAGAGACTGGAAAAACATTGTGACTATTTCCTGGTTAAAATATTCGTGTAACGTAAAGCAGATATCTTGGAAATTGCCACCATGCTCTACGATAATTCATTAATGTCATGAAGTTAATGACACTTTTTTTTCTTAGATGAAGTAGAAATCCATCACCTCAACTTTCTTAATGTGAAGATAATCATTTGATTTTCATGAAATTTTGTGGTTGTATTTTGGTTTAAAGTTTTTGCTCTGATTAGAAGCTGTTGGACATCATCACTTTGAAAATAATAGTTCATTATTTTTGCTAATTTTACTAACATTCTTGGTAATTCAGAAACTTTAATTGAATTTCAAAATGATGTAGGTATTTGAGATGGTTATACACCATTTTTATGATGTATATAACAACAAGATGTTCCATTTTATTTAATGTGAAATTTTATAGTTATTACACAGTTATTTATTGAGCTTGCAACAGTAATTTCATCACCAACACTAAAAAGTAGTGAACCAGCTTTGTCTAACTGTTGAATAATATTTTTATAGATCAGTCGATTACTCTCTCTCTCTCTCTCTTCATGCAGTTAAATGATTGATTAATTTTATGCTATTCCTTCACTACCATCAATTTTACATCCATGAATTAAAAATATGTTATGACGTAAAATGTAGATTGATAATGTGAAATAAACAATCTGGTGATTACTTTATATTTCTGAAATCAGTGATGTAGATTCTAAAAATACACTTTCAACAGGCACACTGCAGAAGCCTTTAGTGTGGGTGATAACTATGGTTCGGGGAATGACACCGACGAGTTCTGTGATTCTCAAACATCTCGTGATTACCTGTACATCCCAGAAGGACAGATCTCAACTGCAGTGAATGCGCAGTATGTGGACAAATTCTGTGGCCGTTCACTGAACTCCTCCACCCCTGTTTACTGTAAGTACATCTTAGCAAGCTTTTAGAATTATGACATTGCAGTTAATGGATACTAATAATTATAATGATGACTTAACTGCTGTACATATTTACTAATTTTTGCATTTCACAAATTTTTCACTTAAATTCTTTCAATGTTTGATGCAAAATGTTCAGCAAATCACACAGTAATTTATTCTAGTCCCACACTCCATTCCCTACAAAAGAAAATTTTCCTCTTCCCTTATGTCTGAAATCAGATCCCAATTTATTATCGTAGTATAAAGTACAGGAAATTTGTATGGTTTTGCAATCTGGTGACAGTATCTATTTGCCATGTAAATTTCCTCTTGTCTTTCAACAACTACCAATCAAGCTCCTTTATCACATTGGTTACTGATTGTATTCTGTGGTAATTTCAACAAAACAAATATAGCTGTCCCGCTGAGTACCTGTTCTAATTCTGTATTTGATACCCACAATGTGGTTCCATTATTGTCCTACGTCACTCAAACTACTGTTTAAACAAAATTTTGTATCACAGTTTCCTATCTTGTATCTCCCCTTGTTACCCTTTCCCGTAAATGCAGTTCTTTGAAAGTTGTTTCTACCACTTGTCCAATTAATTTTACTGTTAGATTATATGACAGGATATTCACATTTGATATCTTCAATAACTGAATGACCTTCCACTGTATAACCATAGAAAACTTTATTTTTCTATTTGTGTATGTAAGAAATTGGCTGTCTTTAACATTTCCTTCATCATGCTAACTTACCCAACTAGATGCACTGCCCAGATACCACTTTAGCTATTAACAGTCCTCTTACATTTTAATGCTATGATACAGCATTATTTCATCAACAAATAAACTAACTTTTGATTGCAAACCACCAACACAATTATCCATTACAATAATGAAAAGCAATGGTCCAAATTCTCTCCTATTCTTACTTTCATCTCTTTTGATACAACAATTCTTATCCTGGCTTTTTGCTTACTACCCATTATCATTTCCTCTACCCTTAAAGACACATTTTGATTTACTGCAGTGGTTTTAACCTATTCACTATAACTCTGCATCTCACTCTATAGAATGCTTTTGTTAGGTCCAGCGTATACTGTCAACTTGTATGCCTTTGTGTATTTTATCTGAAATAACTTAAATGTAGCCCATTAACTGAGTGTTGCAAAGCACTTACTTTTTTTTATAGATAGTTTAATGACATTGTATATCAAGCTGTCTATTAACTTATCAACCATTTATATTGCCCAAACTATAAAACCTGGGTATTCTTTCATTTACTCTATTTCCACCAACATCCATCAGAAATAATTCCATCTCCTTCTTTCTCTAACTTTCCTGCCATATTCATTTTCTGATTCAGTAAATGTTCCCATCAATGCTGATGAATCCTCCCTTGGGATTTCCCACCTGTGGAATCAATCAGAGGATTATGCTCAGGAAGAAACCATCATTTCTTATTTAATGTGAGATGACCACTCTACCTTGAGCTTCTCCTTCAAGGTCTTTAATGCAATGGCATCCTAAAGCCACTGGTCATTTTTGATTCATCCATTTAGAAGACCTTCTTTCAGGAGGCCATTTATAAGTAGTTGATGACTCCTTATACCAAAAATCATTCAGTTACCAGGGTCTCACCTGTATGAAGGAGAGGTTGACATTTGGTTAAAGAGGATAATACAGTCTCCCCAAAAATCATACACTCCTGTGTATTGAAGGCATGTGCTAAAAACAAAAGCTTTTGTATCAATCTCTTTAGAGTAAGGGCATATGATGTTGATAAAAGCTCATAGCTCCATGAGAATTCTTGAGAAGTGAAAGGCCCAGTGACTGATCTACGAATATTTCAAGCCAGGGCGAAAACTTGAGATTGCCGTTACATCGGGTGTACCTCAAGGAAGTGTAATAGGACCACTTCTTTTCTTAATTTTTATAAACGATCTCGGAGACAAAGTGAAAAGCCTTTTTAGATTGTTTGCTGATGATGCGGTTATTTATAGGGAAGTAAGAACTTTGGCCGATTGCTTAGAAATTCAGCACGATCTGGATGTTATTTTGACATGGTGCGCTGAGTGGCAACTTACTCTAAACTGTAAAAAGTGCAAGACAATGAGCATAACTAACAAAAAGAATCTGATTGTTCAGAAATACGAGTTAAACAATACAGTTATTGATATGGTCGATTCTATTAAATATTTGGGAGTAACAGTACAAAGGAATATGAAATGGGACATACACATTAATTCTTTAGTAGGTAGAGCAAATTCTAGGCTGCGATTCATAGGTAGAATCTTGAAAAATTGTAATGAACAAACAAAGGAGATAGCGTACAAATCTCTTGTGCGTCCACATTTGGATTATTGTTGTGCCATTTGGGACCCGTTTCGTAAGGGATTGATCGAAAGTATAGAGAAAGTACAGAGAAGAGCCGCTTGATTCGTGACCGCTTGCTACGGTCCTTATGAAAGCGTCACAGAACTGATTAGTAGATTAGGTTGGGAGTCTCTGGTAGATAGACAACACACGTTTCATTTAAACTTATTGGAAAACATGCGTACTCCAACTTTCACTCATGAGTGTAGTGAAATACTTCTTCCATCAATCTATTTGAGTCGGAAGGACAGGAAAGATAAAATTAGAGAAATAAGGTGCCGGACTGATTCTTATATGAATTCTTTTTTCCCTCGTACCATTAGGGATTGGAATGTACAGCAAAGAGATTAGCTTTGGTGCTGAGCACCCTCTGCCACCCACAATTTTGTGAATTGCAGAGTATATATGTAGATGTAAATGTAGATGAACTTGCTGCAAGGGCAAGTGCGCCAATTTGCCCTCCCCTATATCCGGCACTGATAGAACCAAATGGACCAGTGTAGTGTCACCCTCTCTCTTCCTTTATCTTAATATATACACAAGCAACATCCTACATGTAATGACAGTTATCACATTTGTTTGCAAGTGATATGCTCAGGTAAGGAACCAGACACCCTGATTCTGTATCCTATAATTACTCTACTTAAAAGTATTGTGATTCCAAAATCAAGCGATCACTTTCATTTCTTCACTTCCTAAGAGTGATTACAATTATCTGAAAATCACCTTTCGTTTCTTATGTTATATGTACATTACTTTCTTACTTCTCTTTAGTTTACAGAAACAAAGTTAAAAATTCTTCTGCAGAGTAAAATTAGTTGAAAACTTTAAAAATCTCCAAATCTAGGATTCAGATAGTTAAGATTCCATACTGAGATTTGTTTTGAGATATGATAGGAGAACACAGTATTAGACAATAAAATATGAGATGAACCACAATAGCAAGCCGTTACTGTGGTAAGTATTGAGAAATATCTTAACAACATAATTTAAATTAAAAAAAAAATTAATAATTTAGTTGCAATGGAGCACACACTCCAGTGGCAATTTCCCTACACACCCAACTTCCCCCTATCCTGCACATTTGCCCTCTACAAATTTTAACTTTAAATTCATTTAACGTTTTTGGTAAGTTATTCATCATTCCCCTTGGTAACTCATTCCAATCCCCGAAACCCTTACCTAAAAAAGAAAATCTTCCCACACCCTTGTGCCTGAAATCGAGTGCCAGCTTGTGATCATGGTCATCTTTTCCCTTCCATGAACTACTTTTCATACCTACCGCAATATCTTTCCATGCCTCATCGCCAGTATATGCCCTGTACACTCCCATGACCCTCCTCATTCTCCTCCTGTCTTGCAATGAATCCCATTCCATATCTGTCACTGATTGCATTCTGCAATAATTTCCAGAAACAAATCTAGCAGCCCTTCTTTGCACCTTCTCAAACTCCTGTATTTGATACTCAAAATGTGGGTCCCATACTGCACTACCATATTAATTAAGCAAAGGAAAAAATAACAAAAGTAATTGAAAATCTGAAGTTTCAAATTAGCTTATGCTTGAATTCTGAGAGATTTGTAGTGTTTTGGAAGGATCTTAATTTGTCAAATAATAACTGAGATCGTAATCTCAACAATAATGGAGCCTGTTAATAATTGAGATTGGAGATAATATTGTTGGAGACATAGGCAGAAATCTTTCTGCCTGACATTAACTATTGTTTCACAAATCCAGTAGACAGATTTTTAAAAATGGTGAGGAAAACATATGCTTCTTTGTAAGTAAACATAATATGACAGCTAATTTTTAAAATTTACTTTTGTTACAGCATTTGCTCCTGGACCATTTTTTGTAACATTTCGCAGTGACAGCAGGCTGGGTATAGTACTAGATGCTGAAAGTGGCTTCAGAATTAATTACCAGATACTGACCAGTTGTATTAACCTCTAAGCAGGGTGCAATTCCATAATACTCATGGTCACTAATGAGAAATGTGTTTTCCCGATCAAATATTGCAGCTGTTGCTCAAGTTTTTCAGTGAGAATCAGGAAATAAAGGAGTTTTTATTTATTTATTTATACAAGATGTTTATACACTAGTTGACTGCTCATTTGTCACCCGCAATATGTTGACAGATTCTGTAATTTTAATATAGAGAATGTGTGAACTGTATTTGGAAACAGAAGTTTCTTTTATTTTATGTTTCCTGCCTTTCCACATCTATTATCATTGTTGATGAATATCAGACATTGTGAGAAAAATAAACATAGAACTGTGTAAGTGGTGTTTGTTTTGAAACGAAATTTTTGAGATGACAGTTTGGAAACAGGACTAGTACTTTTCCCTAATTAATCTGGAAAAATGCTGGCTTTGAACATTTATATTTGTCCACTGTTACCTGAAACTACACCAGCACCCAATACCCTTAGTCTAATATATCTGACCTTTCCATATAAATATTGCCTCACGGCACTTCTTTCGTTCCATTGCTACCTATATCTAATTTCCAGGAACATTGAAGTGAATTATAATGAGAACATTGTTAATGGAAAAACAATGTTTTACATGTAAGGAAGGAATAAGCTCTTACTACAAATTACTATATGCTTGTTGCATTAATTCTGAAGGTTTATGCATTATTTCATTCTCTCAGATATAATTTAATAATGGTTCTGTATTACTTAGGATATCTCTGCTTAATTTTGTCTTTAATTTAATTAGGGTGGAGCACACACTCAGTGGCAACTTCCCTACACACCCAGTTTCCTCTTTCCTATATACAGGGTGTTACAAAAAGGTACGGCCAAACTTTCAGGAAACAATCCTCACACACAAACAAAGAAAATATGTTATGTGGACATGTGTCCGGAAATGCTTACTTTCCGTGTTAGAGTTCATTTTAGTTTCGTTAGTATGTACTGTACGTTATCATGATTTCATACGGGATACTCTACCTGTGCTGCTAGAAGATGTGCCTTTACATGTACGACACAACATGTGGTTCATGCACGATGGAGCTCCTGCACATTTCAGTCGACGAGTTTGTACGCTTCTCAAAAACAGATTCAGTGGCCGATGGATTGGTAGAGGCGGACCAATTCCATGGCCCCCACGCTCTCCTGACCTCAATCCTCTTGACTTCCATTTATGGGGGCATTTGAAAGCCCTTGTCTAAGCAACCCCGGTACCAAATGTAGAGACTCTTCGTGCTCGTATTGTGGACGGCTGTGATACAATACACCATTCTCCAGGGCTGCATCAGCGCATCAGGGATTCCATGCGACGGAGGGTGGATGCATGTATCCTAGCTAACGGAGGACATTTTGAACATTTCCTGTAACAAAATGTTTGAAGTCACACTGGTACGTTCTGTTGCTGTGTGTTTCCATTCCATGTTTAATGTGATTTGAAGAGAAGAAATAAAATGAGCTCTAACATGGAAAGTAATCGTTTCCGGACACATGTCCACATAACATATTTTCTTTGTTTGTGTGTGAGGAATGTTTCCTGAAAGTTTGGCCATACCTTTTTGTAACACCCTGTATACCCAATTTTGCCCTCTACAAATTTTAGCCTTAAATTCTTTCAGCGTTTTTGATAAATTATTCATCATCTTGGTAATTTATCCCAGTCTCTGATCCTCTTACTTATGAAAGAAAATCTTCCCACACCCTTATGCCTGGAATGGATTGCACTACTCCCAATTCTTCAACCAATATCTTTCCGCATCTCATCATCAATATACACCTTGTACACTCCCATGATTCTCTACACCTTCCTCATTTCTTCCAATGAATCCCATTCTAGCTCCTTTATGGTATCAGTTACTGATTGTGTTCTGTAATGTCCAGAGACAAACCTACCAGCCCCTCCAAATTCTGTATTTGATACTGAAAATGTAGGTCCCATACTGCATCACCATATTCAAGTAATAGTCTGATCAAAGTTTTAAAAATCACTGGAAGGCATAAAGAACATCCAAACTGTTTTGAACAATGGAAGGATCATTTGAAGAAGTGCGTTGTGGTCAATGGAGAATACTTTGAAGGTGATCAATATTTGGTGTAAAAATGTTAAGAAATAAAAACTTTATGACAAATTTCCAATTTTTTTGTTTGTTTTTTTGGGTACCCCCTCTTATGTATTGCAATGTAAACAAAACTTTCGCCATATATCCGCATTAAAGATTGTGTTGCAATCTTGTTAATTTATTTATTGTTTTTGGTGTGCAACAGTCCTTCCTATAAACATAAAAGAAAATTAAAAAATTCAAACATTTGGTCACATTTCCTTTCCAGTTTTCCTTGATGACAAAAAAAATGGAACAAGCCAAAAAACGGTGAACGCTACTTGTGACCACGATAAAAAGACTAGCGATTGAGCTGTCAGACGAGGCGACAACAACGCTGTGTAGCAGAGACTGAGTCACGTGACAGACACAATCGCGTGCTACTCATGAGAATTGAACATGTTCAAATCGAATCGCTGCTATTTTTGACAGCTGCTAGTCGAGTCAGTAGCAACGATTACATTGTCACACGAAGCGATTAATCGCTGCTATTCAAGTAGCTGCGATAAAAATCGTTCCGTGTGACCGAGCCTTTAGAAAACCTCGATTTCGCGCCGATTACTAACTTAACAATGCGATCGACTCCTCTCAGGGCGGGCTTTTAAGGTAGCGCGCCCTGAGTATGACCAAAGGCGGTAATGATTTAAACCCTCAGTCGAGACACCTCCTCCCTTGAAAGAAAAGAAAAATCAGAGGTCGACTACCCTCACAAAATTCTTAAACTTTACTCCGTGCCCACCAGCCGCTGGGAAGTGATAACGAAAAACAGCAAATCATCTATTAAAATACTTCCAAAAATACGTTGGAGTGCTCATTATGCTGCAGTAAAAGTGCTAATAGAAAGTTTTTATTGTGGCTGCAATTAAAGAATTATGTTATCAAAAAATATAGACATCAGAGGTGCTGCTCTTAAACGTATACCTGCAGTATCTAATTTTACTTTTCTTTGTTGTTTTCTTTTGGAATGGAGGTAAATTGTCAGATTTGAATGCAAAGTAAAAGCTTGAGCCTTGAACAATCAATGATAAAAATTAAAGCACTTCGTCTTTACATTTAAGAAAAGCTGTGTCGTATTGTACAAGTGAAAATAGCTGAAAACCAATGACTGGCGAAGAAGCCACTGATCAGTGGCGTACGTAGGGTGGGGCAGGTAGGGCACCTGCCCTGGGCACCGCTAAAAGGGGGACGCAAAATTGGCAAATTACTAAACATAAAAATCAAGATAAACCAACAATAAAATTCATATTCAAATATTCTCGCGCGTCGCTGGTGAGGTTTCGTGAAAGAGCGACATGGAGTAAGTAAACAGCGAATCGTGTAAGTTTTTACTAACCGGTACACGATCGGAAGGTACATTGCGTGCTCTGTCCTTGAATGGGCCAATAGTAGCGGGCCCCACCCCGCGCCTAATCTGGCAAGTTTTGTTCTGGGGATAAAAGACAAGCTATACTTTCTCCATTGGCTAATTGCTGATAAGATTGGCGTGGCGCAATTGTGTATTTCATTTACATGCCATTTGTCGCGAGCGATCGTCAAGCTTCTCGATATAATAAGTTAAATTACCGTCAACGACAATGCTTTGAACAAAAATATTTGATATTTTTACGGTACGTACCAACATTCATTAATTTACTGAAACTATTTTCCACAGTAGGTACTTTTTTTTTGTTGCTGTCGTCAGTCTTTCGACTGGTTTGATGGAATCCTCCATCCTTTCCTATCCTGTGCTAACCTCTTCATTTCTACATACCCCTTACAGCCCACGTCCTCAATTATCTGTTTCATATATTCTAATCTCTGTCTTCCTTTACAGTTCTTACCTTCAACTGTTCCCTCCTTTAATAAATTAACCAATCCAGCAAGTCTCAAAATATGACCTACCAGCCTGTCTCTTCTTTCCGTAAGCTTCTTCCAGGGCCGGCGTTAGGGGGGGGGGGGGTAAGCGGGTCAAAAGTACCCGGGCCCCACCGGCTGATGGGGGGCCCGATCACCGACTATAGGGGCCCTTAGGCCATGAAGCCAAGAATACGCCCATTGTCGCCTGGCCATTTAGTAGTAGAGCTGAAAAAAAAAAAAAGGTCGCCCATTTTACCCCGGGCCCGAAATTCCTAGCGCCGGCCCTGGCTTCTTCAACAAACTTCTTTTCTCACCCATCATTTCCAAAACTCGTTCATTTCTTACTTTGTCTGTCCACTTAATTTTCAGCATTCTTCTGTAGCACCACATTTCAAATGCTTCAATTTTCTTTATTATTTCTTACGGTATTCCTAAAGTCCATGTTTCGCTACCATAAAGTGCTGTGCTCCACACAAAGAGTTTTAAAAAGTTCTTTCTAATTCCTAGATCAATATTTGAAACTAAAAGGTTTCTCTTTTTCATGAATGCTATTTTTGCTAGTGCTATTCTGCTTTTAACATCATTCCTGCTTCGGCCATCGGTTGTAATTTTACTTCCCAAGTAACAGAATTCACTTACTTCTCCTATTGCATCCGATCCTATTTTTATATTTAATCTACTAGTATTGGTATCATTTCTGCTACATTTCATCACTTTTGTCTTACTTTGATTTATATTCAGTCCAAAATCTTCCTTCAGTATTTTGTTCATGCCATTCAGTAACTTCTCAATATCCTCAGCCCTCTCTGCTAACAAGACAATGTCATCAGCAAATCGTAGCATACTGATTTTTTCTCCCTGAAAACTTATGCCACTTGGAAATTTTTCTTTGACTTTCTTCATTGCTTCTTCTACGTACAAGTTGAATATTAACGGGAATAGACTACAACCTTGTCTCACACCCTTTTTAACTGATGCATGTCTCTCGTGATTCTCTACTATGCGCGATATAAACATTCGTATGTGACATGATCTAGAATCGAACTGTATTTATTTACAGTGAAATTCATTTGAATACCGTAATAATTAATAACGTAAGTAAATAACACGCGAAAACCTAAGCATAGTTAGTAGGTACAGTAAAATTCATTTTATATGGCTTACCGACCGATGCAGGTACCTGAGCAAGGACGCGTTCAGAGGCTTTGAATGTGGTTGTTTAGTATTTTCAAGACGCTTTTATCAGCTTAGTAAATACATAGTTATAAACAAGTTAAACTTGTTAATTATGAAACTAACTTCGAGCCAAATCTGCCAACTCAATTATCACCCACTTCTAAATATTGTATTAGGCTGAAAATTTGGAATCTTCTATTAGTCTGGTGACAATACAGTATTATGAACTTGGATTCGGAAACCTTTGAAACCTGATTTGGAATCCTACAGGTTCGGTTAAACTATTGGAGATAGAAAAAAAAAGAAGTTGTTAAGAATCCTGGGAAACTGCTAAAAATGCGAAAAAAATACAATACACAAGATATACAGTCCTAACCCAGCTTTATGTAATTTACTGTTGTGAAGAGTGGCACACAACACAACTCCCTTTCTTTTATTTGAAAAACATCCTATAATTATTTGTTTATTTATTCCAGGTTATTTAAAAATCCTTATTCACTTCGCAATCATACTAACACAATATGAAATAATTGTTTTCAAAGAAACAAGAGTGGGGATGAGGGACGGAAAAAACGAAAATTGCAGGAGGAAGTAGCACAAAAATCCAATAAGTACTTCGAGAAGTCCACTACTGGATGTTCTAAGGAGTTGCCTACATCAACATGTACAATAAAATCCAAGGTATCCAACACTAATTTAGCACAAGACGAGGAGGATGTAACTTTAGATGATTTTGAGTGTGATGAGATTAAGAAGTGAGGCTACCAGTTCTAAGGCTAGTGAAGAATTTGAAGAAAACATAGTAATTTTTAGAGAAATTGCAATATTAACAAAAATTAGAATATAACTAACTAAGGGAGAAACAAATGCTTTTAAAATCTCTTCTTTCTAGCTATAACAGCCCCTAACTTCGAAAACACATTTTAGGTTGCCTCCTTTTAACATGGTAACATTAGCTAGTCTCCTGTTGAGCATAAGTAGATTTTGAATTATTTTAATTTAGTAACGCTCGTTTGACACGAATCAACTGTTACGCATTTTGTCGTAAATAATTTTAGTGTGACAGTAAGATTCGGAAGGGATTCTAAAAAATCTAATTTCTCGACGAATTTAAAAAGTGTAAAGCTACACACTCATTTGTTACTGAAACTGTAACGTAGGATGCTTTTAAATCCCTTCTCAACTTTGCTATTTCCAGAAGTTTTGCTTCTGATACCTCATCATAAAAAACGATACAATTGTTTTTACACGCTTTATATTAGCTTGACGTGTATGTATGTATGTATGTATGAATGAATGTAACGGAATTTTACAACTCCATTTTGACCCACTGCATGATGTCCGAGCTGTTTGAAATGAAATTTCGCACACATATTAAGAACCGGTGACAATACAATAACGAATCGTTTGAAATTTTGCATACTTATTAAGAACCGACAAAAATTCAATAATATCATTCTCACCGCGTTGTCAGTAAAAACTTAAAAGTTGGTGAATGTAATAGAAAATTTCAGTTCAATTTTCACCCACTTCAGAAAGTCCGAATTGTCTGAAATTTTGTACACATATTAAGAACCGATAACAATCCAATAATTTCATATCTATGCCTTGGTAATCTCATTACTTTGACTAAGAACACTAAAGTAATGTAACCGTCTTATGACAGATGTGGCTCATTTTCATCCACTTTCCCCATCACTTTTCATGGCTCAGTTGGTTAAGGCGAGTGACTGGCGAACAGACATTCCCTTCTCGAATTTTTACGGATATTACAAGTGGCAAAGATTAGGCTAACCCACAGTTCGGATTTCACGTTAAACTACGGGCAACCTATACTGATGGGATTGGCGAGTTAGGCAAAATGGAGGCAGGGCCGGCGCTAGAATTCGGGCCCACTTACCCCCCCCCCCCCCTAACGCCGGCACTGAATGCAGCCGCGACATTAGTGCACAAGCGTGTTAATTTGAGAAACCTTGGTCATTTGTCGGCCGGACCCTTCGGAGATTTCCCGACCAATATCGCCATATGCATTTAATTTAATTACCAACTTCCAGGGATCTTAATTTTGCACACGTATTAAGAACGTTTAACAACACAATAATTTCACAGTTGTAACCTGGTATTCTCATTACTTTGACAGTAACAACAGAAAAATGGTTTTGTTGCGCAGCCTTTTGCACTTGCGCAATTGTTGATACTTTGGTATAAGCTGCTACGATAGTGTCTGCAGTCGCTTAGCGTGATGTTAAATAGTGAGTATTCGAAACATCGTTTTCGATTACTTTGCACTATTATAGAACAATACTCTTCCACATTTACCCTGCTATTGGACCTCTGGTGGGGTTGACTATTTAATTGTACGTTACTTGTGGGAAACAATCAGAACCAAAAAGTTAAAAACAAAATTGTAGTTTAAAAAACTAAAATCACGCTTTCGTAGTAATGTGAACTAAAAGGTTAAAATAATCTTTAAATTTAAAGATTTTTTTTAAGCGCTAGGACGCCCCACAATTCAGGATAAATTAAATTTTTCAATAAGCTTAAAGAATAAAGTCACTGATTACAAAATTAACTTTAATGTAAAAAAGCGTGGGGTGCTCTCTATATAACTTTTGCCAATGACTCTATCTTTACAAACAACCAGCGACAAAAAATATAAGGCGACTGATATAGCACCCCACGCTTTTTTTACATAAAAGCTAATTTTGTAATCAGTTACCGTCAAAATATCACGTCATTATTGGACGCCCCTTAAAGATGAAAGGTGCGTGTAGCTGAAACGACACTAGGAAAAGTGGTAGGGAGGTGGTGAGTGATAACCTGTGGCGCGCGCTGAAGGTCGGGCCACACTAGACCGCACCGCACCCGAGCCGCACCGCACCGTCACTTTTCTTATTGTTGTCGCTCACCGCGTGTCGGCCGTCACTCGGCCGTGTGTTGGCCCGGATAAATTTGGTTTATATTTTAACGGTGCGGCCCGGTGTCGGTCTGCTGTCGGGCTGGTCGATATGGAGAACTGTATAGAAAAGTTCGAAAATTTCCGTTGCTTTACGACTAAATATTGTTTTAACGTTAGTGATTGCTTTACAAGTGTGTCCTTTTTTTCCAGCCTCACTTCAGGTTCATCACATGTTCGCAAAATGTAGTTAGAGTCCTTGCATGTACGCATTAACAAATCAAATCTTTGCCAGTGGTGAAAGTCGATTTTAAGGCCTGTAAAAATTGCATCCGAGATCCGGATTTTGAACCGGGGACCTTCGTACCAAAATCACTCGCCGCCAGCATCTGAATCTAGAAGTACTGGAAAATATGTATACAATCAGATAATAAAGTACATTTGTGTTTTGGCATGGCGTATAAGTACGTTTATTTTATTATGTTTGAATAATAATTTTTGATTATAACCAGATTTGTCTCTTGTCTCAGAAGGTTATGGCGTACGATTGCAGAAATGAAAGTCCCTGGTTCAAATCCCTGTCTCAGCTGTAATTTTTATGGATCGTAAAATTGACATTGACCTCTGGAAAAGCTTTGATTTGTTAATGCTAAAATGCTAGGACGCTCCGTGTTACGAATTTCACGTTAATCTGTAGTTTTCCTTTTCAAATTAGGTGACAACGATAGAGGTGTACTGCGCAGCCGATAAGTAACTCCGTGACTGTAATTTTTAGATCTCATGAAATTATTATTATTTTACGGAATCTTTGCGGTCTGCATTAAAATAAAAATGTATAATAATCTTATTTTTGTTTAAAAAAATATTGAGTGACTCGAAAGGAACCTCAACCAAAACAAACACGTTAAATGTGAAGTGAGTGACGCTTGACATTTAATCGTGACTATATAGAATTACACGAAAATCTTTCAATACAGTGTGACGACCATTTATTAAAACAGTTTTGGAATACTATTTTTGTGCATAAGACATCAAACAATTAGGAGATAAAGGTCAAAGGAGTCACACAAAAAAAGTATTTTAACGTACTTTATTACCTTCGTAGATTATAAAGTACAGTACTCCATAATAAAGTACGGGTGGTAGCCACAGCTACGATACCGAAATCACTTTTAAGGTAATTTTTTAACATTATTTCCGTGAGACAGCCAAGTGTATACGTTAAAGGAGACCGAGCAGGAACCCGTCCGTCACACGGCCGTGCTACGGACCAGTGTGCACGCGAGGGGAGCGAGCCGACACACGGCCGAGTGACGGTGCGGTGCGGGCCAGGTGCGGTGCGGTATAGTGTGGCCCGACCTTGATCCGTGGATTTTGGCTTTGGGGGGGGGGGGCTTGAGTCGGGAAAAAGGTAGTATTTATAGCCTCCTCAGGCCTCAAATCCGTAGAGCTAAAAAAAAAAAAGGTCTCAAAACTACAATGTTGGAGGTGGACCAAGATACTTTTGGGGGGGCTTGAGCCCCCTGGATCCACCCCTGCTGCTACCTATGTATGGTATAAATAGAAGGCACGTAGAAATTGTCAGACTGAAGGAACTGAGATGCAAAAAAGGCCTGAGTCGCTTCTAGAAAAGAGCTGGGAGTGCCACAGTTGACTAGACTTGGCAGGCGCACTACTGTGCTCCCAGATGTGCTCGATCATTTGAAATAATGGGCTCGCAAACAATTCATTTTCGATGAGTATTGCTGTACTTGCGTTACGTCTATCATCCAAATAGTTTCCAAAGGAAGTACAGTAAGAAGGTAAAATTGAATATGCAATGTAGTCTTCACGGGTGTATTGCCTGATTGTGTTGTGGAAACACGATATTTTGACGGCTAGCTCCGCCGTCTTCCTCAGGTGTGGAGACATCTGCACTGGTCGGCTGACCCACAGATACTATTTCACCCGTGAAGACTACATTGCAGTTATACGCCGGGAAAGTCTTCGTTCTTACAAAATTGAATATGTTTATTAAGCTTGCTGATCTCTATGCATAACAGAAATTTGAGACATTTAGGGTCATCCTTAGCAAAGGACATATGTTCCGAAACACCATGCTCATAATACGAAGATTCAGATATCAATTTTTACTAAAGTCAGGAAGTGTAATTTATTTACACATTAGACCAGACAACAAAAAAATAATTGTATGCTTAGATTTTTTTTAAATTGTACTACCACTTCATGTGAGTCAAAAGAAATCAACGTTTTGAAATACTTTAATAACTTTGGTACCAGACATATGTGAATAGATAGGAAGAAAGTCATAAATATTCACAAGACATTGTGATTAAGGATTGCAATCCCGAAGTGTTTTCAATCCCGCGGGATTGGTACAAACAGTTTTTTAACGCATATATTTAAAACATAGTTACTTAAAACGTTAATAAATTAAATAATAATTAAATTAATAAATAATTTTTAATGTTAAATGATAAAAATTAACAGTTAACAATATTTTGATTGGCAAAATGACATTAAATCTTTTTAGCGTGTCTTAAGCATATTTCGAGGTTTTACATACTTGTTTTTTAATCTATACCAATTTTTAAATAAATAATAAAAATGGAAATTATTGTGTCTTAGGTCATATTTTGTGCCTTACAATACATCACATTAGTTTAAAAATATGGTTTGCTTAATGGCAAAGTTAACAGAGTTTTTAAAAAAAATTCTAAATAAATGTTACATAACACCGAGATAAGCATTCCATTTCACAAAATGAAGTGAATATACTCTGTAAAGTGTAGACTTGGCTCAGAACAAGATCTCATGACTTATTTGTCATTGTACAAGCACGAGACTTGGCCTTTTTTTTGCGTGATTCATTATTATTTCTTCCGATTCCTTGATTGATGTTACAGTTGATTCAATGTTATTAAAAGAAACTACTCACCAACACGTAAACTGTCAAGTATTTCTGATTTACTTGTGTGCCGTAACGACATTTTTAGAGTGGAAATTATTATTTTTTGTAAGAAAGGAGACTTTCTCGGCGAATGATTGCAGTGAAGTCCTCATAGGTTGTATCTCCGGATTTCATTGCAAACACACGAAATTACACACGTGAGGAAAACGGCTGAGGCTGCCGTCGAAGTATGGTGTTCCTACAACACAATTCGTAGATACACCCGTGAAAATTTCATTATAACTTTTTTTGCCTTTAGTCGAAATAATAACAAGGAGAAGAGGGATTAATCGAAAGCCTGAGCGGCACATGTAAGCAGGTGGCTTTCGTCAAAAAAAACGCATTGAGGCAGCGGCCAAAACAACAATAAGTGAAAGCATATACAATTTCCTTTTAATAGCTGTTAAATAAATAGGTATGCGATCGTTAAAATTACGATAACATTAGTTTCATATCAACGAATAATCAAATTTTCAGCATCAAATTAGGAAATTTTCACAATTACTTTATCTGCAAATACAGAATGGGAATAATGAAACCGTGAATAAAAATGTAACCGTGTAGCTCAGATAACGTGTGCGAAACTTAAAAAATAATTATATAGTTAGAAAATCGTACTAAATACGCACCATAACTCAAATTACAGAAATGTGTACTGGAAACAAACGTAAGTTTTGATGAATACGTAAAAGTGTATTTATGTACTTACGAATGACGAAGGTTGACAAAAACCAACGCTTTTTCACATGAGTCAAATGCCAACTGGAAGGGTACAGGCAAACAGCGCAAAATATCCGACAGAGACCGAGTGGGGAAGTGAGTCACGCAGACTGACACGCGTTTCCGCCGGATTTTGCGGATTGCGGATCCGCATAATTTTGTGCGGGATCCGCCAGACTGTCTAATGATGCGGGATCCCGCTTTGCTGGATTGCAATCCCTAATTGTGATGCCTCTAACTTCCTTAATAAAAAATAGATCAGAATTATATTTTGATAAATGAAAGAAGCATTGTACTTGAACAGTCTCTCAACTGAAAAACTGGACATCTATGAAATAACATTTAAACAGAGCCTCAACAAATCAGCAGTACAAGAACACATTTATTGTATTAGAAGTATCTTAAGTAGTCAGGGGCTTGAGTTATAAAGATACTTGATTAAGGATTGTGGGGTGTGTTGCTAAAATACTTTGCACAGAATTCTGTGGAAAAGTTTTTGTGAAATGGATGTGGAATGCCTGCCAAATTGGAAAATCTGTCACCTATGAAGCTGTACTACAAGCAGGGGTCTCTGAGTTAATCATTCCACATGCTTTTAATTTACTCTTTACTTAACAACACATCAATCAAATTGAATCGAATCAGTGGTTTCATTTGAATTAAATACACAGATAATAACTGTGTTGGTATCAAAGCCTTTAAATTCTTGATGTACAGTTTCTTCTCTCTACCAAGGTTAACGAATGAATAATTTACTAAGCACTCCTGTTATCATGAGAATCCATACCTCATATGCTAGAAATAATTTTATTTTCATTTATTTCTAAGTGCATTTTGAAACATTTCGATCATTACAAAATTTTATGAAAAATTAATGCAGTGTGCCTTCATTTATGTGTGACATCCACTAAGATTTTGTTTACAGTCTGGGGGTGTCGATTAATTTACATGAGGAGTTTTTCTGGAATTCTGGATCCTCCCCCACCCCTATTATGACGACGTGAGATGTCGAGGAGACCCCCCCCCCTGCTAACTGACCTCATAGTTTTTTGTATCAGCATCATTTGTGGACTTTTTATTACATCTACTGTTCTTCAAGAGGTTAAAATCATGGCAGGATATTTCTTTTTTTTTTTTTTTTTTTGTAACTGCTTTACGTCTCTCAACAGCGAGGTCTTTAGAGACGGGAAAGGATGGGGGCAAGGAATGGGAAGGAATCCGGCCATGGCCTTTTGAATGAAGCATCCCGGCATTTGCCTGGAGTGATTTGGGAAACCATGGAAAACCCAAATCTGGATGCCCGGATGGGGATTCGAACCGCCGTCCTCCCGAATGCGAGGCCAGAACGCTATCCGTTACACCACCACGCTCGGTAGGATATTTCTGTTGACCCCATCCCTCCCCTTGGTGGGAATGCCCTCTCCCCATTTCACCTCATGTAATTAATGGATGCCCCTATTCACCTTGGTATGTTTCTTTAGCTTCTCAGCATTTGTGTCCTTTTATTTAAAAAAGACTAACCTCATGTTCAGACCCAGAGAACTAGTACATGCTCCCCATTCCCTCTTCAACTTGTGCGACAATGGTTTGAGAAGGGTATGAGCACAATGCTCCGGCTTACCTGCCCCCATAGTGCTCATTTGACAGCATGTTAAGTGGATCTGGATAGCTGTTCTGGATGTTCAGCATGGATGAAAATTCATTGGCTTGGCCATGGATCGAATATTGGTCATCCAACCCATAGTCAGACACTCTCCTGCTTGAGCTACATGGTTACCATGTACTTTTTTATTAGTATCTTGAAATTAAGATGTACAGTTCATTTAAATTTGTATCTTTTGTTTAGAACAAGAACTAAAAATTAAAGATAATTACTTCAGAGAGAAGACATTTTACTAAGGAATGTGTGTCACATAAGTATTTGTGAACATGTTTCAGTTTCTGAAAACTGTTCAGTTTTAAAGGTCAGAAATCACTGACCTAAGAAAGTAGGGTTAGTACTGTGGAGTTGAGATCTATGTACTGTAAGCCAGACAAAAACAATGTAACTGTTAATCATAACCTACCATACCTTAACATGTGATTCTGTAACTAAAAATCAGTCTAGCAAAAATTTTAAATGCCTTAATTCTGATGTACAAGGCGTATTTTTTAAGTAAGAACCGGTTGGCGATATCCTCTTAAATCTCGCACGAACGAAATTGAGTGCATGCGCACACTATTCTGGCATCCTATGAGCACGCGTAGACGCAGTCATCGCCAAGTCAGCGTAGTGTACACTTCGTGGTGAGTGGTGGAAGTGTGTAAGACGATCCAGAATTCCGCCGCATGTGAAATAAGGTCAGTCATCAGATTCTTGTCAGCAAGAAATATGACACCGGCAGAAATTCATCACCAGATCAGTCAAGTGTATGGCCCCAATGCAATGAATGAAGGTAACGTTCATAAGTGGGTAAGATTATTCAAAGAAGGTCGGGATAATGTGCACAATGAACCGCTCTCAGGCCGGCCATCCGTAATCAACGACGACCTTGTGCGTGCGGTCGACAACAAAATTCGTGAAAACAGGCGTTTCACAATTTACACATTGTCCTTGCATTTTACACAAGTTTCAAGGTCCGTTCTCTACAACATTGTGTCGGAGAAATTGGATTACAGGAAGTTATGCTCCCGATGGGTTCCAAAGATACTTTCTGAGGAACACAAAACGAAAAGGTGTGCTAGTGCATTGACGTTTTTGACCCGATATCAATGAGAAGGTGATGGATTTTTGGACCACATCATCACAGGAGACAAGACTTGGGTGTCCCATCTCACCCCGGAATAGAAGCAGTATTCGATGGAGTGGCGGCACACAGCATCGCCTAAGAAAGTGAAATTCAAGCAGACAACCCCAACACGGAAGATTATGGCAAGTGTGTTTTGGGACAAACATGGTGTTTTGCAAACGCAGCTGCGTATTGTCAAACTTTGAAGAAACTTCGGCGATCCAGAATAAACGGCGCGGCCAGAGTTCTGCAGCTTCATGACAATGCGAAACTGTATACTGCTGCTACAACGCAAGCTTTGATCGACTCTTTTCACTGGAAGCAATTGGATCATCCCCCTTACAGTCAAGACCTTGTACCAAGTGATTTCCATCTCTTTTTGCACCATAAGAGGTTCCTCAGTGGCAAGCGTTTCAACAATGGTGATGAAGTGAAAATGGCGGTTCAGCAATGGTTTTCCGCACAGGTGGCAGACTTCTATGACAGTACACAAAAACTCATCTCATGGTATGAAAAATGCTTGAACAATAATGGCAACTATGTGGAAAAGTAGCTGAAATGTTGTAGAATGTCATTTTGAATAAATTACAAAAATATTTTTCGTTGTTAAAAGTTTATTGCCAACCGGTTCTTACTTAAAAAATATACCTCGTACCTATAAAATTTTGTATGCATTAGACTTAGTTGATTATCCTCAGTGCTCTGTTCTGAATTAATATTTTGAAATATATGGATTTATCTTCCAGATTTGTACGCAGATATTTAAATTTGCTTTGACCTGTTATAAAATTTCGTTACTTAGGACTATTTTGCTTCATATTTGTTTCCTTCCTCGAAATAACATGATTTTCAATTTCTTAGTTGAAATTTTCGTATTAAACTTTTTGGCTGTAAAGTTCAAGTGATTTGTTGAATATTGTAGATTATTCTCACTCGCAGCTATTAAAACCTGACCATCGCCGTAAAGCAAGGTATCAAGAGAATTGTTTTTCTGTAGTGTTGTACTTCCATGTATAATTAATCACTAGTTACTGATTATAAATATTAAAGAGTACTGGAAATAAAGGGCAACATTATCTCACTTCACATTTGACAGACTTCCAGTCTATTGGTTTCACAACTTTTAACTATTCATTTCTGTTTGCAGTGCATACAATATAAATATAATATTAATGATTTAATGACATTACATAATTGGTTAATGGCTGCTATTTTCTTTACAATTTGTTGATTGGGAAATCCTTTATATACAGCTGCTATGACCCAGACTTTTAACAACACATTCCACCTGTGTTATGTTTTTATAAGGCAGTGGGTGAAAGTTATTTCTCCTACCAGTCTATGAACCATTAATCAGTGTTTTGTATGTTTTATCCTAATTTGTGTGGAATGTTAAGTTTTTGAGGTGAATAGTCTCATGATTACCTAGATAAGTTTAAACACTGCAATTAAGATTGTTGGTACGTGTGTTTTATCTTCCTGTATCTGGTACAGTACACAGCAGCTAAACTGGATGTGAAAGACTGTAAAAAAGTACTTAACACACAATGTAACCTGATGCAATTACAGAATATAGTTCACAATCAGGAACTGTACAGCTGAGTGTAACTACTCGTCATGGATATGTATCTGTATGAAGAATTTCTCTGTGCTAATAAGGTAGGGTACATTATGGAATGAAACTGGAAGTTAATCAACAAAATTATCCAATGCTCCAAAGTGATCCTCTTGAGGGGTAGAAAATGAAAGAAAAATGTTAAATGTCATTTATATTCTTACTAGCTGTTACCCGCGACTTCGTACGCGTGGACTTGGAGTTTCATTTCCAGAATTGGATATAGAAAACTGTTAGTAACGTAAGATTTGTCCCAAACAACACCGAGTCGACATAATATGATGGAAAGCCATCATTATATCATCCTATCGTCTAATCTGTCTCATGAAGAGAATCAATTTACAACATATTTAAAAACAGAAAAGTAAGCGAAGGTGTGGGGATGTGTGTCTGTGTGTGTGTGTGTGTGTGGGGGGGGGGGGGTTAACTGATGGCAGCTTTATTTCAGCTTGGTTTTTTCTTCTTTATTCAACATGAGCATCTGAATCTTATAATCTAATAGCAGCACATTGTCTTCTAGACCTGCACCTTAGGCCAGGTTTACGTCCGTAAGGCATGTCAAAAAGGAAGACAAATTGGTGCCAGAAACTTTTATACCGACACAAATGAATAGTACAGAGCAAATTGACTTCTATACTAAATAATAAGTTTTGTTTCTTATCGAAATTTATTAATAAATCAAACACTAACAGACTGCGTGACTGAGCAACCAACGTAACATTACAGACTAACACACGAATCTGTCTGTCTTTCATCATTCGATAAGTTCATAAAATTTCGTGACTAAAATTGTTATTCATACCGAAAAAATGTCCTGTGTCCTTCCTACACTACTTCATTGTTAAATTCCATCAATATTGATATAGCCATTTAGTCGTCAAAACGTAACAAAAAGACAGAAACTTACTTCCACATTTATAATATAATAGCTGATACCCACAACTTCGTTCGTGATTGTAAAGTATTCATATTGAAAGCTGTAGACATCTAACCACCATAGTGCACGATGGGAGACTCCATACTATTACCACACACAAACACCAGTCTTCTGCGCTATGTAGTTCCGGCAGCAAAGTAAAATTTACGGATACACACAAGTCTTTGGATGAAATACGAAAATATTCATGATCGACCAATTTCAAACACCATATCTCACACACTCCCACAGTTACCGAATTTCGGCCAACGTTGTGATCGATGGGTGACTCTGTGTTACTACCACACAAAAACGCCGGTAATCTGCGATTGATAGTTTTCACTTAAAAGTGATACACCGTGACACATGCGTCTTTGGCAGAAATATGAAATTGCCGCAGGTCGACCATTTTATCACCCATTTCTCCCACACCCCCATAGCTACCGACATCTAACAACCATACTGCACTACATGAGATACGATTCTACTACCAAACACAAACACCAATGCTCTATGCTATGTAGTTGTGGCAGAAAAGTGACATATTCGGAGACAGTCGAAATACGAAAATATCCTTGGTCGGCCACTTACAACCACCATATCTACCACAGTACCACAGTTTCTGAAATTCGGCCGCTGTTGTGATCGAAAGGTGACTCTGTGCTACTACTACACACAAACGCCAGTTATCTGTGATTTATAGTATTCGCTGAAAAGTGATACACCATGACACTTTTGTCTTTGGCAGAAGTATGAAATTGCCACAGGTCGACCACTTTCAACCCCCATTTCTCCCACACCCCCATAGCTACCGACATCTAACAACCATAGTGCACTACATGAGATACGATTCTACTACCAAACACAAACACCAATGCTCTATGCTATGTAGTTGTGGCAGAAAAGTGACATATGCGGAGACAGTCAAAATACGAAAATATCCTTGGTCGGCCACTTACAACCACCATATCTACCACAGTACCACAGTTTCTGAAAATCGGCCGCTGTTGTGATCGAAAGGTGACTCTGTGCTACTACTACACACAAACGCCAGTTATCTGTGATCTATAGTTTTCGCTGAAAAGTGATACACCATGACACTTTTGTCTTTGGCAGAAGTATGAAATTGCCACAGGTCGACCACTTTCAACCCCCATATCTCCCACACCCCCATAGCTACCGACATCTAACAACCATAGTGCACGACAGGAAAGACGATTCTACTACCACACATAAATACCAAAGGTCTATGTTATGTAGTTGTGGCAGGAAAGAGAAGTATTCAGAGATACGAATTTTTGGTCGAAATATGAAAACGCCCTGCACTGACCAACTCTAATCATTATATCTCCCACATCCCCACAGCTATCGGCATTCGGCCAACGTTGTGCACGACAGGAAACTCCATGCTACTTCCACCCACAAACATCAGTGATCTGTGCTAGGTAGTGGTGGCTGAAAAGTGAAATATAGGAAAAAACACGTCTATTTTTATATATATATAAGATGTCAATTGTCGGCTGATTTTTATCAGCTAAAGCAACTAATTAGTAAGTCACAGGAATGATGTGCAGCAATGTAGAATTTTCCAGCTGGCAGCATCCAGCCAGTCAAATAGTTCCCAACGCATCATTGGCTTCGTCAGTGGAGAAATGGGTGGATACTGGTATGTTCCAACCATCTGACATTAGCCCCAATAGCAACAAGTGTGAGTGAACTGGTCTATATTCCAATATAGAGCATTAAAATAAATTTTCATTACTTGTGAACCCTTGAATTATCTAACCTTAACGAAAAGTATTCCTTGTTTCATATGTTACTATTTCCACTAATAAATTCATGGCTGCCAACGTCAGCTTTACTATCTGAACTATCAATAAGCATGAAATTAATTCCCTTCAGCATTTTCAGTTTCTATTTATAAATCACTATTACAGATATCTTCTTTAGTTGCTGTGATTTTTCTCATTAAATAAATCAGTCAACAATTTTTGGCATAAATAATTTCTTGATTGAAGTTATAGCTTTGTCTGTTTAAATAATGTTTAACTTCAGCTGTCTTGCTAACTCTACAATTAGCTACACATCAAGTGTTCACAAGATTTTCGAGAGGAGAGGAGAAATATTTGATCCTGAGGAAACATACAAGCAGTTTGTCATGACCCATGGACGCATTCTGTTAGATACAAGACTACCTTGGCCCCAGTGCAATGTGCACAGAAGACACCCATAAATTCTATGTTAAACGTTACTAAGCTGAATACTAAAGGAAACACTATGGTACTACATGAAATCAGAAAGGTGGCTGAGGAATTGAGATCAGATATTATTTGTTTACAAGAATCGTACTCCTGACAAAGCAAAATCCCGCACATGCCTGTAACATCATGAATAATCACAGAGGGCAATAACCCAATGGCAGCAATAATCGTTTTAAATAAACAGATAACAGTTACAAAAATTATGCAGTTATGTGATGAACACATAGTATGTGCTGAGATAGGAGCAGCACGGGGAAGCTTCATAATGGTAAGCATGTATTTCTAGTATAGTGATGAGATCTTCCCATACTTAGATAGAATACGGCAGATAGATGCAGCTCTGGGAAATTATCCACTAGTTATTGCAGCGGACGTCAATGCAAAGTCTGCTCTTTGGCACAGCAAGAAGACTGACAGGAGACGGCAACTTCTAGAAGAACTTGTAACATAACAGTAGCATTCCGCCGACCCGCAAGTAGCGCCGAAATGAGCGCATGAATACATTGTTTAAAGTTAGTCGTTATCGAGGTATGGTAGCGGACGGCTCGCGTCCCGTAATGTGAGACGCTATATGAACTGTGCGGGGTAGCAAGAATTAAAAAGAAGACTGAGTTGGTTTAACCATTGCTACGTGTGTTGTACATAGATTTGAACAGTGTGTTGAGATATCAGAACAGTAAAGTGTGGCATCAGAAGTATTTTAATGTGAACTGATTTGGATTATTAACTTTCCTTTTATCCAAGAATCTGGCAATCGACGGTTTACGAGGTTTCGATAGCTTTATCATCTAAATTTTGATAGTGGCCAACCGATTTGATGTGTACTTTATTTCAATAAATGTGTGGAGAACTTATTTTCATTATTTTATACTTGAAGATTTTTCTTAGTTAGTTATCCTCCCACTTTTATCGAACTGGTTTAGGACCCTGTCTGGCGACCGCGGTGACTACGAACTCATCAAAACTCAATTATCCGGCTTCTAGTGCTGTGTGTCAGTAATTTAAGAACTTTAGTAAGCACGAAGTTCAGTCTACAGTAAGAAAGAACAGTTCCCCACATCATCATATTATCATGCTAACCAAAAGGAAGTCATACAAACTGTTAAGCGAATTGGGTGTAGAGGTTAGAAACCAAGCACATAATCCTCCTACTTTCTCCAACAGTGTTGGCGCAAGAACAAATATCGACGTAACAATTACAAACATTCATGCGGGGAATTTGCTTTGGGGTTGGAGAGTGCTTGACAACATGACAACAAGTGATCACAATTTGATTGTCTATGAACTGGCCAGAATGCAGACAGAAGAAAGCAGTGGCAACAGAAACATTAAAACAGCATATAACGTCAAGAAAGCTGCATGGGGAAAATTAAGGAATGTGTTCATTGCACCGGATTTGCCAGAAAACCACTTCGATGTAGACAAAGCCAGGGGCGGATCCAGGGGGGGGGCTAGGGGGCTCAAGCCCCCCCCCAAAAGTATCTTGGTCCACCCCTGACACTGTAGTTTTGAGACCTGTTTTTTTTTTTTAGCTCTACGGATTTGAGGCCCGAGGAGGCTATAAAAACTACGTTTTTCCCGACTCAAGCCCCCCCAAAGCCAAATTCCACTGAAGGCAAGCCCTCTGAACCAAAATTCACTCAAGCCAAGCCCCCCCCCAAACCAAAGTCCACTCAAGCCCCCCCCAAAACAAAATCCTGGATCCGCCCCTGGACAAAGCCGCAAGAGAGCTGACAACTGCAATACAAAGTGCCATGAAATGGGCGATACCACTAAAAAAGATAGTAGATCCCACTGACAAAATATGGACAGAAAAACTTCAAAAACTACGACTAAACATGAGAAGAGTGAGGAGAATGTATCAACAAAGCATGGTGGCAGCAGATAGAAGTTTCCTCCTTGAATACTACAGGCAGAAGAGGCAGATTTTCAAAGACGCGATGAGAGAGACAAAACAAAAATGCTGGGAAGTCTTCGTGAGGGAAAACCTCATGAACAATCCATGGGGTATTCCTTACAAAAAAGCTGCTGGTAAAATTAGGCCTCCCACAATACTATCCACAGTAAAAAGAACAGATGAGCGATTAACCACGAATTGGAGAGACTCAGCGGAGGAGTTATTAAAAGTTTTGCTTCCTGATGACAACCCGGAATAAGAAACAGTAGAACAAGTTACACTACAAAGGAACATGTGGCAGCCCTGCTGGAGTCAAGAGGAAGGAAATAATATTACACCCGAAGAAGTAATAACCGCGATAAACAAAATGAAAAAAGGAAAGGCTCCCGGTCCAGATGGAATTCCAGCTGAGGTCCTGCAGGAGTTAATCATAAAATTAACCCCCGTCCTATGCAGGCTCCTGAACGAATGTCTATATCAGGGTAGAGTTCCAGGAATATGGAAGAAAAGCGAGGTGGTAATTCTAAAGAAAGGAGACGACAATGATCCTCTTCAACCGAAATCTTACGGGCCGATTTGTTTATTGAATGTGCTTGGCAAAGTTCAAGAGAAGATTCTATGCAAAAAATTACAAAGCCACCGTGAAGTTCAGGGAATGAATCCTAGTCAATATGAATTTAGAACCGGGAAGTCGACAGAGGATGCCATAAATCGGTCGATGGAAATAATTTGTAGCAGTACAAAAAACTACGTAGTAGGCATATTTATTGATATTATGGGAGCCTTCGACAATTTATGGTGGCCCGCTCTGTTTGAAGGGCTGAGTGAGATTGGTTGTCCAAGAAGATTATTTTACACCTTCAGGGACTATTGCAGATTTAGAACTGCTTCCTTGAGATGCCAGAACTCGTTCATCACGAAGATCCTTACTAAAGGATGCCCGCAAGGTTCTGTTTGCGGTCCCATATTCTGGGATATAGGAATGGAACCAGTGACTGAACTATTACAAGGAATACTTGAACTTCTAGGTCTAATAGCTTTTGCTGATGACCTTTTAATACTCGTGGAAGGAGCAACAAGAGCAGAAATTGAGTACAATAGTAATCTAGTACTTAACTGACTTAGCCAATGGTGCAGTAAAGTCAAACTGAGTTTAGCACCACATAAAACAACATTTATGTTGCTCAAAGGCAAGCTGACTCGAAAACCAACTATAAGAATCGACGGTAAATCAATTTGTAGAAACCCAGTGTGCAGGTACTTAGGCATTCAATTGGATGAACGTTTAAACTTCAAAGCCCACTTAGAGAAGACAATAGCAAGAGCAGTGGCGGTCATGAATAAAATCATTAATATTGGCCAACAAAAATTTACTGTCCCAGTCCAAACAATAAGACTATACCATGATGCAATTTTATCCTCTTTAGTGGGCTTCTCAGCAAGTGTGTGGGCAAAGCATCTAAGAAAAGTAAAACTAAAACAGTGAGTCAGACGTGTCCAACGAGGAATACTTTTAAGATTGACAGGAGCATACAGAACCGTGGCAACAAATTCATTAACCTTTGCCATTGGTATATGGCCACTGGACTTTGAAGTAAGGAAACGGGGTGTCATATACTGGCCCAGAAAAGGGAAACAAGATAAGGTAGCAGAAATTGTAGGGAGCGAAGCAACTTCGGAGATGCACATTCGGAAGCTTCTATTGGCGGAATGGCAACAAGAATGGAACAACAGTGAAACAGTTCGAAGAGCATATGATATGTTCCCATCCGTAGAGGAGAGGTTAAAGTTGAAGTACCTTCAACCCTCTCCCGGATTGGTACACTACATTACAGGTCACGGGCCATACAATAGCTGGCTCCGAAGTCGAAATATTGTGGACAAAGACAGGTGCGAATGTGGTGAAGAGAGTACGCCGGAGCACGTGGTATGGGAGTGTGAAATAACAGCCAGTTTGAGAGAACACCAACAAGCTCAGCTGCAAGGTAGGAGAATATTTGACATACTGCGTGACGTAAGTTTGTGGCATTTGCTGGACGAGGCAGCTGATCTAGCCTCAAAATTTTGGAAGGAGAAATTTAGAAAAAGGAAAAATGCCGAGCGAAATCAAAGGCCACAGATAGCAGAAGAGGAGAACACAATTACACCGGATTGACGGAATATATCCTACGACAATGAGCAACATCAATCGTCGGAGGAACTTCAGGAGGTCAACTCTTGATGGCCTGGGCGGCTGACTTTGCTGCCGGTTCCAGGGGACTCTGCCTTTGGAGTGCACACAACACCAAGAAAATGAACAATAGTGGACCGAAGTGCAGCTGTGACAATTGGTGGTGGTAATAGTAATATTAGTAGTATTAGTAAGGTATTAGTAGTAGTAATGTTAGTAGTAATATTAGGGACAATAGCAGTAGTAGTAGTGGTGTGGTACCCATTCTGTTTAACAGTAGATGTAATAGTTACTGGAAATTGAATCAAAATTTTCTTTCATTTATTGTTTATATGTTATATATATATATATATATATATATATAAGATACAAATATATGTAAATGTAAAAGAGTGGAAATAAGGGCCCAGATTAAACACTAGGTGCTGGGCTATGTTGCATATGAAAATAAATAACTAAAAAAAAATTACACATCAAGTGTACTCTAGAACCACAAAAACAATATATAACTTCCTCTCAATTTGAGTAAGGATCATATGGCAATTAATGATATGAAGTCGTCATTTCTTTTTTTTTTTTTTACTTTGTCTAAATATAATTTTACTGACACTGGTTGTAAACAGCAATGTATTGAAACAGTGGAGAAACTATATTTTTCATTTACTTTTTTATTTAAAAACACTATGGATTCCATACTGTCCTAGCCCTCAATTCAGTTAAAACTCACCTTCCTCACCCTAGTAAATCAATTACTTGCAAATATATACTTTATTTTCTCATCCTCTGCATTTGGCATACAGTAATAATGATTTTTAAATAATTTTTCACCACAAAATTATGTCAATTGCTGTTTTCTTATGATTTTTTCCAGCTGCCCTTAACATATACACCAATATTGTTTTTGTCACTTCCACCACCTCTGCTCCGATCCGAACAGTCAAGGACCGCCATTCTCATAGAAACAGATTTTCATGCATAAAGGCTTAGTCTGAAACATTGTCCTACCTTCAATTTTTTTTTCCCCTCTCTAATATTACCCTCATAGTATTTCTTCCTGCACCACTGTTGCTGATATATTTAATTTTTTTGTTATTTATGTCATGTGATAGGTCAAGTATACATCTGATCTCAGACATGATTAAGGTTTATGCCAAAACATTGTAAAGTGAGCTAGTGTTTGTTCATAATAGTCCTTGTGCCTTTATCTGTGGTGAGGATTTATTTTCCCTTTCTTCGCTTAACAGCATTTTTATTACACTACATTATTATTTATATTTGTTTTACCATACTTTTCTTCAAACTGCCCCAATCCGATCTTTTTCCACCCTCTTTACCACCTTTCGCACTGTTCTCTGGCTGAAAATCTCATTGTTTAAAGCAAATTTTCTTCTTGCATTTCTGTGCCAGATTGCCATCACCAGTTGTGAGCAATGGTTCCCCTCCCTTCTTTATTTGTATTAAGAAATACTTGCATAATCTATTCTTCTAGTAGAAAATATACAGTTTTACTATTGGCACCACAAGTCATGTTTTTCTCTCTGCTAAACAAATTATACTACTAAAATTTTATGCAGATACCTCACGTTTGTGTACTGAATATTAAGGATAATGATCATTAAAAGAGGATAGGTACCTTAATGAAAAAGAATAGTTCAGTCATTCAGTTACTTTATTCTACAAAAATACCACAGCTTCGGGACAAGTACAATTCAATCGTACATAGTGCAAAATTGTGATGTAGTGTTCGCTATAAATAACAAAGAAAGGGGGAGATTAGGGGGACTTGACTTCCAGGGACAGGAAATTGGGAGGGAAGACAAGTAAGAAGAGGAGATCAGACCATTTTTGCCCTCATTGGGACTCACAAAACACAAAGTCCTTTATCTACATTACAGAAACATTAACAATCAGAAAAAAAATATGTACACAAGTTACTACCTAACATACAGATGTGCAAAACTGAAGAAAATTTCCTCAGCAGCCCAATCAAAATTTAAATGACTGGAAAATAACACAACTGTCACTTAAAAATAAATTCATTTTCTTTGGGCGACCATTATCATACATAAATGTGCAACACACAGGAAGAAAATTTACTTATATTCATTATCATCAGTCTCCAACAAGTAAATGCTCAAGTTGTCTTTTGTGTATGTTAGCTACAAAAATGACATCTTTAATTTTTTTGTTTTTTTTTTATTTTATGTTGCATCATAAATAAAGCTCAAATCAAGAAGTCAAAATTGCAGTTGTCGAACAGCACTGACAGTATTCTCAATGACATGTTGTAGGGGTGAAATACAAGCCCTGGAAAATGAGCTATGCCAAACTTGCCCTAAGTTATAAACAAGTAAAAAAAAAAAAAAAAATGCTATGCTTACTGTGCGTTCATAAAAAGAAATGGTCTTGTTCAAACGATTTCGGGGACACTTCTTGAGATTAATTTCGAGGAAGACTTGAAATGAACAGCGCATCAGTATCTGCTGGCAACAAAATTCAATTGTAGCAGCTGTAGGCAAACCAGAAGTGTGGAATTATTTTCACCCAAGCAGGTACGGTTACAGAGAAATATCAAATATCAGCTGAAACATTAAATTTGAATATTCCAAAGTAGTTTAATCAAATACTTGCCGTCTGCAAGCAAATAAGATTAAAAGGAGACGACTTAACAGAAAAGAAGAAAAAAAAATCCCTCGCAGGATGACAAAGGTAAAAATGGGGAGAAAATATTTTTCTCCCATTTTAGCCCTAGCCACAACTGGGCTAAACAACAGCATTTCAAACTTAAATTTCCCCTAGATCAAAGCAGCTACAAGGAATTTGTGCCATTGAGTTTGCAGGTGACTTTCTGAATTGTCACACACCTCACTGCTTTTCAGCCACCAGTTGTGCATCTTCAGCGGGGATGTCACTATCGCCCCAGCCCCACACACCTCCCTCGTGACTGTGGCCGTGGCCTTCACTGTCCTTCTGCCCACTGCGGCTGCCGTCTCCCGTTCTCTGTGCGCGCCTACGAACCATCTCGGGCGGAACAGTTTTCAGGTCGTAGGCCCAACCGATGCGTGCCATCAGGTCGATAAAAGCTGTAGTAAGATTAGTGGAGTATCCACCCAGCTCGGCCGTCTTGTAGTCCCACGGAAAGACGTGGTGGTAATTGTGCCAGCCCTCTCCCAGTGCTAGCAGTGCAACACTCAGGTTTTCTGATGGGTTGATAAACCTGTCAGACAACACAGAAAATCAAGTTTTATTGAGATATTCATTGTTTTTGTAGACCCAAAATACGAGACAAATTTGACGGGGTATATGTCAATTCGCTTTCATTGTTTGTATTAAACATATTTGTTCAAGAACACATGACAGCAAATGTTCAAATAGAACAGCAGAAATACTAAGTAATGAAAAAGTTATCAGTATCAACTACTGGGCTACATACATTACAAATTAAGTACACATATCTCACTCTGAACCAGGTAAGTATTAAATCAAAAAGCTGCTTGCAATTGATCACAACAGTTTGATTTTGTCCACATACATTGAAATGCAAAAGTATTTTACTCAACTGATGCATTATTTATCCAGAGTCAAGTAACTACTTCTAAATAATACTGGAAGGAAAGAAAATAAATGGACCCATAACCTACCAAATTATACAGGAAGGGTGTGGCGATAGACATCTCTCACACAAACACACTAAAAAGTAATAGTTACAAAGAGTAATATGTTATTAATTAATGTGATGGACGGTCTTGCTTCTTGTAGCAAGAGGAGTCAATTTTGCTAAATATCAGTCTCAATTCACCATCGTTCATGTCGAACGCCTGAGACAGCTACAGCTGTGGCCAGGGAAATTGGCAGGTGTGTGCAATCGTGCTGTTGCTGCACTCTGGAATTTTCATACATAGAGCTCTAACTCTTAACACTAGCAAATGACAACACAGAGCATCCTGTGTTGCCTAGTAAAAGCATCAACACACAAACTATTTCACAGATAGCTTACATGGGGGATTCTATCATTACCGTGGCGCCACAATCTGATGATTGGTTCTTATAGAACTCCACGAGACAAATTGAAAGTAAAGATAAAGTTTTTTGATATCTCGCTTAGTTCTCAAGATATCGTATCTCAAAATTGACGTAATTAGGTTGAAATATGGCCTGAACCAGAAGAAAAATTTCGGTATAGCCAAATTTGATGATGAATTCGTATGTAACTCGATGAGACAAATGGAAAATAAAGAATAAAGAATTTTTTGATATCTCACTTAGTTCTCGAGATATTGTAACTCAAAAGTGAGGAGGTAAGGGTGAGATCCGGCCTGGACCAAATTTTTTTCCCCCCACCAAAACCACCATATCTACACGGTGGAAATGCACCATAGGTGTTTTTATTTTATTCCTAGTGATTGTTGCTAGGTTGAAATACGGCCTGGACCAGAAGAAAATTCACCAAAAGCAGAAGTAACTATACCTATGTCTGATTTTTAACATGCTATATCTCGAAAACCAAGCGAGATATCAAAACATTTTATTATTTATTTTCGATTTGTTTCGTCGAGTTCTACAAGAATTCATCCTCAGATTTTGGCGCCACGGTAATGATAGAACTGCCCTTAAATGAATAAAGGGTGGTGGGGGAGAGGGGGAAGAAAATGTAGAGGCTGGCAATGTTTGAGGAGTATAGAAAGATTACTATTAACTCATTGTTAAGGTTTACCAGTTTGAATACAGAGCATCTCGTATGGGTTAGAATTTTTACATGTGTAAGTTTTGTAGTTTGAGTATCCACATAAAAATGGACATTTACCCATGACAAGGTGGAATGAGACACAAATTGTTAATGGCCAAACTACCTCTCAGTGTTTTCCATTTAACGATAAAGTACACAGTTTTTTTCCTTTGGTATGTGAAACAGATTTGAATAGTCTAGTTCAGAAAAGATAGCTGCATTAACCCAACAATACATTACCTACCTATCCATAGCAGCCACAAACTGATATGGCTGTTCACTATGTTAAGACTAAATACATGCACACACTTTCAACTTACTTGTCATAGGGCTTGTTTCCCCACATGTGGGCGGCACTGTTAACAAGCCACGAGATGTTAAGAGTCAACGTGTAGCGGAACATGGTAGCAACAAACCACGCGTTTTTCCAGCTCTCACCCCAAACATAGACTGGGATCATTGTTGGGATAATAAAGCAGATCACTGGCATCAACAGCAGGTAGTACCTGAATAACAAGTGCAACTATCAGTGTCCGAAATAATATTTTCTAGAGCAAACAAACTGGATTATTTATTTATTTCATATACGAAGGATACAAAGATAATTATATTGAATTACAATAAATGGAATAAATGTTTTCACAGATTGGTATTCAGAGATTGCAGCCATTCAATTGCTCCTGCGGCTTCTTGATGAAGCTGCTGAAGTGTATGATTGCACACCTAAGAGGGCATTCCATGGTGATGCGGTGGATAGTTTGCTGGTGGTTACTACAATCCCCACCTGTGCAACCAATAGCTGCATCTACCACAGCCTGTTCTCACACTTTTCAGCATAGTCCAGGTTTTCCTAGATAATTACAATTTAGGAAGCAGTCTTGGATTAGTGCTAGTTTTTGTTAGAATCAGGATTGGTGCTCTCAGCACACTATGCTTAGTTCATGTTGAAGTAATTTTGTAACAATCTCTCACCAAACGTCCATGCTGAAAACCTTGTTTTTAAGATTAACGTGTGCAATCCTGATGTATTGGAAGTTATGGAATTTTTAAAAACATTTCTCATTTTTTTTTTTTTTTTTAATATCCACTTGTCTTTGGAGACATGGGGGAATATTAGGAATTACAGATAGCCATTCTGTAGGTATAAATTTTACAGTTCCAGATATTGTTCCCATAATGTTGTTTAGCTGAATGTATCTTTATTGTAAATTTCCTTTTTAGCCACATTGCAGTATTCATCAGATGAGTGTACCATAACAAGAGCTGATTCTCTGAGAGCTGTTGATTGCGCTGCCCAATCGATTCCTGAAAGTTAAGGATATTATCTCAGATTCTGACTTTTGCTGCTGTTTTATGGATTTGTTATTTGTATGTAGTGATTGGTCAAGAACCACTCCTAAATACTTTGGCTGAAGATTGTACTTCAGTAATTGGTCTCTGAACTATATTTGAGGTCTATAGTGGGCTTGTCTATAGTTTAGGTGGAAATAGCTGACCCCTCTTAATTATATTCAGTTTCAGGTGGGATGTGGTGAAGCATTAATTTAGTTTGTGAAGGTAACCACTGAGAATTTGTTCAGATGTTCTGAAGCAGCTACATTGTGCTTTCATGACTGTTATTGGTGTATATAGACTCGCTGAAAGTGGTTGATGGCAAATCTGCAGTGTACATGTTGAATGGTGAAACAAGGTCTGATCCTTGTGGTAACCCATTGTTTAAAAGAAAAATAATACTTAATTTTAAAAAAAACACAAAACAAAGTTTTCTGGATTAGACATGTTTTTCAACTGTCTAGTGAATAATTAGAAATATCTTAAAAATACAAAGTTAAATTACAAATAAGTACCCGTCACTTACCACAGATGAAGGCAGGAGGGCGAAACACGTAAAAACACAAAAACAAACGAATTGCACAATATTTCGACTTTAGTCTTACTCATGTGGGAGGCGAGACATATGGCAGGGGGAAAGATGTGGTCACATCCCAACCCACCACATGAATGAAGCACAGGCGGAAAACGCGTGGTAATGGTAGAATTGCCGGGAGGGGGGAATAGGCTTGACCAGCGATAAAAGTGAAACAAATCAATATAATCTTTGTATAGCATAATTTAAAAAGTTATAATTGAAAATAAAGGGAGATAGAAGAATTTAAATGAATTGATGTAATGTACATATAAAAATACCAATAACAGACTGTAAAATGAAATGAGAGATGGTAAGTGACAGGTTTAACGTAGGTTTAGGCCAGGGGTGTGTCTGGTGTCAAGGATATGTTGGTAGGCTAGTTCCCATCTGCGGAGTTCTGAAGGGGTGGTGGTATTATATTCAGTGCCTCTTGGCAGTTTCTTTGTTTCCTTTATCCAAAAAGTTAAATTACAGAAATAAATGAGGGCAACCAATGGTGCAACCCGATTTTATCACAATAATAGTTTATTATTTTCCACCAAATTTTTGTAGATGCTGAATTCTGATTCAAAAGTAATTAAGAACCTCCAATATACAAGTAAGCTGCATAGCCATAAGACAAAATATTTAAAAATTATAAATTTTAAACTACTGATAACAATATTACTTAAAAAGCAAGGGTCGAAATGTTGCCATAGCCAGGTAGAAAGCCTTTGAAAGTAAAACTAAATGTGTATTTGAACTTACCTCTTTTGGAACTGCACAACAGAATCCCTCTCCAAGTCACTGAGGTCAATCTGCCTCCCCTTGCGCATCACATCAGGATGTTTGCGCACCATCAGCCAACCCACATGGGAGAAGAAAAAGCCACGGGTCGCATTGTGCGGGTCAGCATTTGTGTCCGTGAACTTGTGGTGCACACGGTGGTCGCGTGCCCACTCGAATATATGATTCTACAAAACAAAAGGGAAGGTTACATCATAACAGTAAAATATTAAATTATATTAGGCAACAAACAAGAGAAACCAGAAGGAAAAAGTTGTAAAGTGAAACCAATTAAAATTTGTTTCAACTTATTAAGTAACCTTTAACAATGGCACCAAATACAACAATATGGTTAAAATTAGCACTGTTGCCAATTCCAATGAAATTGCACTCCTGCACAGGATACTTTGAGAACTGAGGAAGCCAAGTAAATATAATTCTACAAGGTAACCAATATCACAGCTGAAGGCACTACGTGTCTCTCAGTTCTACTGAAGCATAAAAAACCAAATGAGAATTAAATTTACATGCCTTCTTATGTTTCAAATTAGACACAGTGATGCCTCAACAAGAGAAAGTTATTTAATATCAATGTTATTTTTAAATTCATACACTTGCAGATTAAAATGTCTACCTCAGTTTTAACAGTATCCTGTTTTCATGTACTGTATTACAAATAGTTCAATCACTATTTGCTATTCAGATATGTAATTGAGTTAGAACAAAGTATACAGCACAATTTTGAAGTCACATTTTTATATGAATTTGACCCTTTCACGAAACCAATGATACAAAACAAATCTAATATTCTAATTGATAACACAGTTTGGCAAAAGTTTCCTACCTAAAAATATCTCTCTGTTATTAAACTTTAATTACAAGACACTTATTCAGCTGTTAAAACTTTCAGGATCTTGCATTTCTATGATGCCTTTGGAGATAAAAATAAAAAAGGGAAATTTCTTTCTTGTTGTCTGTTAATTTGCTAACCTGTCTGAGTATTGATACTAGTAGTATTACTTCAGGTAAGTTTTTCACATAGCTGCATTGTGATGTTATCTTGTGGGAGAGAGATTTTCTTTCTTTGCTCAAACTGTGCACTTTCATTAATGCCTCACAAATTGCTAATGTTTCTGACAACTTTTGCTATGTCTTTGGTGAAGTGACTTATTACACTACCATAATAAACAACTAATTTTAATTACTTTGGTTTCAAGGTGGGAGCCTCATTAATCCCCAGATAGGAAAATTGCTGACAGACAATAACTTCAAACAGGCATCAAACGGCAATGAGAAAGCTGCCCAGGCAGCTTTTAAAAAGGCTTTAAGGAATTGTAAGGTAAAGAAGATCAGAAAACCATATTTAGTATACAGATAAGCTAGCATGAAAATACCATCAGCTATGGTGCAACAGTTCGCAGAAGATTTACTTTCTCTATTCTCATCTCGGCTCCTACCCTGACAAGTGTGGAGATATAAAAGACAAACACGGTGAAAGATTTCACTGGACCATCTCAGTGATGGAGAAGAGATACTGGGTAAATGGGATGTGTCAATGCTCGCTGACTACCACTGGTCAACTGTAAGAGATGATACAGGGCAAGTATACAAATGAAAAGTGGAAATGTTCCAAAACATGAGAAAGCCACCGTACGTGATATAAACTTGAAGGATTTTTGTTTTTAAATATAAACCTTTATATCCAGCATTACTAACATTTATTACCATTCAGTGGTGAATCCAGGGGGCTCAAGGGCACCCCCCCCCCCAAAGTATCTAAGTCTATCCCCCACATTGTACTTTTGGAGACTTTTTTTTAGCTCTACTGTTTTTTTTTTTTTTTTTTTTTAAGGGTGGCATAAGTATAAAGCCTAACCTTACCTGACTCAAGTCCCCCCCCCCCAAACGAAATCTGCTCAAGCCCCCCCAAACCAAAATCCACTCAAGCTGCTCCCAAACCAAAATCCTGGATCTGCCACTGTTACCATTCATAACAAATAACTAATCTATTTTTTTTTTAACTGCGTAACATATGGAGTCTGTAGATTACGGTTGTGATACAATACCTAAGTTTATCTATACCATACATAGAATATTGCATTAAAATCGGAGTTGAAAAATTATTACAATGGGCATATTCTTTTTTCTGGCTCTACAAGCAATCAATTTTCTAACTTCAGTCAAGAATTTTTTCTGGACTTATTGTAACCAACAAAATGCACCATGGTTCAAGGAACGTCGGTGAGAAATCCCCACTGTTTCTTATCCTTATCCTAAAAATGGTTGAACCATGAAACAGCCAAGGCAATGAAGAATAAGTAGCATTACATGCCTTCTATATGTCAATTCTAAATCACTCGCGATCAGGAAAATAGGATGCTACTACACTAAGTTAACCGGATGTCTCTCCGTAATAGAAATGAACTACCGTACACAGGATAAAACTGGTAATTAAATATTCAGTTAACAGCTTACTTGGAATGCCAAAGTGTTAAAGACCATCAGCATGAATCTCAGTGGCCATCGTGCTTGATAGGACCTGTGAGACCAGAGCCTATGTGCACCAGCTGTTATACCCAGACCGGAAACTTGGTACATAAGGATAGCTGAAAAAAAAAGTTCCATATTAAACCAAAGTACAATAAACTATTCCTAATGCTAGTCAGTTACATTCACAAATGTTCTGCATTGGCGAAAACGCTGGGCAAAATTAGATGTCAATAAGCTTCATAGCCAAAATTTAACGCTTTCTGTAATACTTACCGAAGATGCTGGTCCATATCTTCGCCGAAGTGAACATCAGATATGCTCCATACAAAGCGGCTATGTGAAGATAGGCAAAAAGAATTGCATTCCGCCACACTATCTGGCGTTTGTACGTTTTTGGTTTCTCGACCTCTTCGTTAATCTCCATCTGTTTTGGATCCGTGATAGCATTTTCATAGAGAACTCCTGTCGGAGTGGAGGTAATGTTCGGAGCCATCTCGCCTGTCAATCTGTAAAGTAAATAAACTACACTTATTACAAAGGTATGCGCATGATAGAAACTTTTTTCACCAGAAATTTTTTTAATTTTTTTTTTTAAAAAAAGCTTTTATACTCTGTAAACGTTTTCCGAAGATAGCTCCTCAGAGCGCAGATAATTTGGGTTGTCGAATGCCCACGCATTTGCATCAAATAACAAGGAACGCATGCGTCGTTATTTTGAACGAGTATTGATGAAAAACATGGCCGGATTTTGCGACAGCAAAAAATTTTGAATACTAAGTTCAAACACTGAGACTGTTAATGGGCGTAAGGTCTTTGTATATGACTGTAGTCGTTATTACACTGCTTCACCTGTTTCCAGACATAAATTCAGCAGTAGTTCTAATGTCGAACTATAAGCCATGCCAGAAAACTGGGTTTAGAAATTATTACAACAATCGTCGCGACTTTTCGAGATCACCGCTCATTTTGATTTCCAACAGAATGAAACATTCAAACTATGTAATTTTTTCTCGCACCGAATTACACATGAACACTGAAACTAAGGCAGTTTTGTAATCTGGCGGCTGTCCAACAAGACGCCTTTAACAGTGGTGCCGTGAACTTGAAAACAGCTGACAGCAAGGTCAACTTGTTCGCGCAAGTGATGCAACGGGCCTATGACCTTGCGCAGCATCAGAGCGCAGCATTGACCGATTATCATGCGAAGGTGGCGCCGTGTTGCAGCCGACACAGGAACCATCATTCGCCACACCCGTTGCGCAAGCATCTCTCTTCGATCCAAGTACGGAAAGACAAAGCAATCTTGTTTTGACAGACCATCGGCTATTTGTTCTCTAAAGTCAGAGATTGTAACAATACATATGATCGGAAACTAATAGGATTTATAATCGGCATTGAGGACTGAGTTTCGAAGTTTTAGGGTACGGTAAGTTAAAGATATTTCGGTATACTAAGTTAACCAGTAAAGACGGCTTACCAATCCAGCTGGAAGACTGTATAATGCATTCTGCCTAGTTTTGTACATGATACATTAAATAGCTATAAAGAAAGCAGAATCTAATTAAACCTCCGTAAACTAGAAAGTCTGTATTAAAATAACGAGAATTATTTGGAATATGAACAATTCAGTTTGGGGGTGGGGGACATAGGGTTAACAGATTTGATGGATCGATTTATTATTTGCATAAAGTACCGTGTGTGAGAAAATATGTTAGAAATAATACAATTAACGAAATGTTTGATTTCGTTCGCTAATTTACTGTACAACATGTATCAAAGTCGAGAATGTTGTAGATCATTTCTAAAGCACTTGCTTGTTAAATATTATTATTAAACACACGCGCTAATGCAACTTTTGTCTGATTTTATTTATTCTCGGACCCATTTCGACTCTAGTCGAGGTATCATCAGCGTACTCTGTTATTGTTTACATTTCTGTTCTGAGGTGTGATTCTTGGTCACCTGTGTTTTCAACCACCATGCTGCTTTCACTTTATTATTTTTATTGTTATTAATTTTAATTGCGATGGAGCTAACGCTCCGGTGGCAATTCTCCTAGACATCTAGTTACCCCTTTTTATATTACTTTTTTTAAAATTAACTTTTATAATTGGACTGTTAAATTCCATCCCCCCCCCATTACTTTTCAGATTTACAAATTTTAAATTCCTTAAGTGTTTTTTGTTATTTATTCATTACTTCACTTGGTAATTTGTTACAATCCCTGACACCCTTAACAACAAAACAAAATTTTCCCACTCCCTTATGCATGAAATCGAGCGCCAGCTTGTGGTCATGGTCGCCTTTCCCCTTCCATGCAATATTGCTAATTCTTTGACCAATGTGGATCTCAAACTATACCACCATATTCAACCAATGGTTAGGCCAAAGTTTTATAACCCAATTCGTTAACTTCTCTGGTACATCCTCTCACACTCTCTCCAGTAAATAAAGGATATCATAATCTTTTTGTAACACCTGCCCAATGTGCTCTGCCCAGTTGAGTTTGTTATCAAACGTTATGCCAAGATATTTACACTTCAAGCCATCAACAAGCAATTCTGACCCCACCCTATAATCATAATTAATTTTCAGTTTTTTATCTGTATAACTAATAAGCTGACTCTTTTTGACATTTATCTGCATTCCATGCTCATCTACCCATTTAGATATTCTATTCAGGTCACCCTGCAGCTTTTCACAGACTTCACCTGTTTTAATCCTATTTTATACCAATCTACATCTACAAAAAACCTAAATTCTGACCGTAACCCATCAACACAGTCATTTACTAGAATAATGAATAGCAACGGTCCCAAAACACTATCCTGTGGCACTCTCATATTTACTTCCACCTCTTTTGATAATGTATTTCCTACTTAACACTTTGCTTTCTGGCTTTTAAGAATTCGTCTACCCAGCAAGTAACTTTTTCATCCAATCCAACAGATTCAGTTCATTTAAAGCCTTTTTTTACAGAACTATACTATTTGGATGTAGTAGAGACCTTATGATTTCTCTGATAGAGTCAATTTTGATACAGTTTTGATTTGGCTCTAGCCACTACCAAGCTCAACTTTTCCAGTACCACAGAGTTTGATAAAGACAAATATGGGAAAATGTATGTAACTTAAATTTATGAGAAAACTTTGTTACTAACGATCAAAATTTAACAAAAAATTCATGTGTAGCTTTAAACTATTGATTAGATTTTAGTATTTCAGTACGTTAAGACCTTTATTTAATAGTCCAACTATGAATTTGATTCTCGAGCTTTAGCAAGAAGTCAGACTGAGTGAAAACATTACTTTGTGGCCGATAATTGTAAAACTATTATTCAGTGTCGCTTCATATGGCCAAAAGGTTCAAGTCAAAATCGATGTATCACTCAACGGGAAAATTTATGTCGCACCCAAAGGCGAACCAAGTAACTCGCCAGGGAAAGTAAATTAAATAAATGCATGTTCACAGGAAACATGTTAGCGGCGGAAGAAAAGACGTCATATTAACCTACGTCAATCAGAGGACCCTTCCGGCGTCCTAGGAACAAGTTCTTGCAGGATGTTTTCAATAAAAGGATAGTAATTTTTTTGTTGAAAAAACCATTAATTTTGGTCTTTCCAAGTCTGATACTGTTAGCAGCACTGCCCAGTATCTGTAACATATGGCATGCGACTGACCGGAAGTTCATTCATTTGACCGGAAACTGCTAACATATACAACTTCCGCCTTCCGCTCTTGCCAAATAAATTTTAATTATCAGCGAATTTAGCGAATATATGGGTAACAAACTGAAAAATATCCCGCTTTTCTACTGTGTTCTTATTACAAACCTAAAATGGAGTGATGCGAAACTTTAAAAAATAATAAATGATGAAATTAACCTGAAGATCAGTTATAAAACAATAGGACCATTGGTTATAGGCGTTGCAGTATTTGCTTTCCTTGCTAGTTAGGTTTCTTTCATATTATGCATGTATCTTTTAGGAAATGGGTTTCGCATTAGCAGTTTTGTTGGATAGGCGCTATTTAACCAGAAGAAGCAGCCAACATGAGATCATTTTTAAAGGTTGACTATATCTTGGAAGAAAAGAAACAAATAACGACTCCGAAATAGAAGTGATCACATTTTCTCGAAGGAAATATTAAAGAAGACAAAAAAAAAAAAAAAAAAAATGTTTGAGCGGCGTAGAGAAACGAAGAGGAAGACATCCGACTAATGCGACAAAAAGAATCGCAGGGTTGCTGGACTGACTTTGAGAAGCAGTGAACTGCCCAAGACCGTTGAAGTGTTATCCGAGAGCATAATTATCATCATCATATGACTGATTTGGTTTATGATGGTTACTCATAAAGTGATAAAAACAGTTATGTACCGTTAAGTTTTCATGTGATGGGTGCTGAATATATATAATATATATATATATAAAATCACCCAATGGCTACAATAATGTTCTGCCGCTTTTAATGTGCCCAGCATAAACCTGCAGGTCCTATGTCTCGAAAACAAAGTGTATCGATAACTTAAGAGAAGAGGGCAGGTGTGATATGCAGCGAATCACCTGTTCGATTTCGGTGTTTGGCGGATTTGATTATCTGAAAGTATCGCATAGACTTCAATGCCTAGAATACGTAAAAAAAGAAAAAAAATCAACTCCATACATTACAAAGAGGTTAAGCGCGATTATTTGGTATCGTAGGCTAAGGGTGCTATAACGATTTTTGTAAGTAATAATAAAACACTACACTAAAATGTGGAACACATTTCAACATTCCTCATTTTCTTTCCTCTGTCGTGAAACTGACACAAACAGGATAAAATGTTCCTACACACAGGTTACACGAAATATGTTCGAAACACGAAAACTTGCGATATCATTTATCACCAAGGGAGCGTCCATAAACTACGTAGACGCATTATGACCTCTCTAACCCCTCCCCTCCCCTCTTTCACACGAGCCTTTTGCACCTACCTCTCTCCCCCCGCACGTGGCACTTAGCTTTTTTCCTATTAATTCCGGAAGACTTTTGTACCATCTTCTCTTGTCAGACTATCGTAAATTACATTCGGAGATAATTAAATGGCGGAAATAAATATTCACAGGATGTTGTGTGTTCTGTACCTTATTTTAACTGTAACACATAATATGGATGAAAAGCTACGTGGCTTGGCCGTAGCGTTCTACCTCTTTTTAGACGGAGCCACGTAGTTTATGGACGTTCCCTTAAATGAACGTTCAACTGCAGTTTCCCAAATCGACAGTTGGAACTCGGCGACAAGTAGCACACGTTCGCGGAAGTAATTAGTGTGTCCACCAAGGGACCATTAGCAGAAAACTTCGGTTTGAGAAATACCATTATACCCAGTAAAAGTTCAATAATGAGCCCATATAGCGACTTTCTCTAAATAACGGCCTCCTACGTTCTATCCTCAACGCAACGAAGCAAATTCTACGCAGTAACATAATAAATACATCGGTCTTAGACTGCGATACAGTGAATGTATTACTACGCATTCTTTAGTTCAATCGCCGTTTTCACTGAAGGTACATGATGGTATTAAATGTAATTATTTATGCTACGCTAACTAGGAACCCCGATGTAGAAAATGTGATTACTCAAAATGTAGTTCGCGATGCATTTAATGTGTTAAGGTGTGCCTGTATCGTTCTATTTCGTAACGGCAATATTAGCAGAGATAGTGGTGAGGCTGAATTGCAACCTGGACCAGAATCTTCTTGTAAAGGCATGAGGTACGAGGAATTTAGTTATTATTAGTACGGCAATCAATAAGTTGCACCGAGCGTGGTGGTGTAACGGATAGCGTTCTGGCCTCGCATTCGGGAGGACGGCGGTTCGAATCCCCGTCCGGGCATCCAGATTTGGGTTTTCCATGGTTTCCCCAAATCACTCCAGGTGAATGCCGGGATGCTTCCTTCAAAAAGGCCATGGCCGAATTCCTTCCCATTCCTTGCCCCCATCCTTTCCCGTCTCTAAAGACCACGTTGTTAAAAAGGGACGTTAAACTGTTACAAAAAAAAAAAAAAAAAATAAGTTGCTTTCATGAGCGCAATCTTCGTGACGACGCGTTTCGCTACGTAAACTATTCCCAACTCCTCTACTTTCCTTGGTTCAAGCTACAAATAGTTTCGTTATGGATGTAATATTGATGTCAGATACATTACAAAAGAAATGAACGTATTCTATCTATTTTCAACCTTTCTAAATATATACAAGGCCTTTTAGTACAAGGAAAAATAAAATAAAAAATGCCACAATATTAAGTTTGCAGATTACAGAACAAGATGCATGGGAAAATTAAGTCTCTGATTAAATTTACAGGTTAGACGACATTCTAGGGACAGAAAAAAGAAATAATTAACGTTCTGGATTTCGTATACTGACCTCGACAATAACAGAAAAATTGCTTGTCACAAGTCATCCCAACCAATAAAGTATGGTCGCACATCTATCTTCAAGACGAAGTTATTGACCAAAAGATCTATTACGTGTAATTTAGCCGGAATTAAGTTTTAAAAAAACGTGAATAGTTCAGTGAAACAAATATTGAAATTAAATGGATTTTAAAAATTTCGAGATGACATTTTTTCTTGAAGTAACTCGCTGTACAAATGTTTTCTTCGACGATATCTTTGATCAAAGACGTTATCCTGCTTCAGGAGAGATGCAACAGAAACTGCGTAATATGCTGTTATTTCAAAAGTCTGAATAGCTTAATGATAGGAAGTTAGGGAAAAACTTTAATAGAGTTAGTATTCACATACCGAATCAGCTCCCGAATAAGCGCCAACCATAACATTTTTTCAAAGATTTATGCCAACAACGGGGAGATCAGTAAGCCATGTAAGAAACGATTTCAAACATACGCAAAATTATTTAAATACCTCTAGTATTTTTAGTTTCCGATGGTTCCGGCAGAGGCGCATAGAACATCGCCTTCGGCTCAGCGTCCGATTTCTGCACTGTGCTTTGGACTCCGGAAGTGTACGATTCGCGGAGAAAGTGAGTGAAAGCGGTAAAACAGGTCCCCCATGTCAAGATTTAGTATTATGCAATACGTAAGAGCTGCTTAAATTTATTCACCTAAAGCATCTTCTGTTACTGCACTAGTATGTGCCTGAAATTTTACAGCTTGCTGCGCGAATTTTTACGTGAGTGGTCATTGTCTTGTACGGCAGTACAGAGAATGTATTACAGTCGTGAACGGAAAAAAAAAAAAAAAGATTTTGTGTCTTTAAACAGGGTGCGGCAGGGTAACTTCCTTTTTTCAAAACTTAATAAAACCCATTGTATGAATCAGAAAATTTTTATTTATTTTTTATAATGTAGGCACATACATAAAGTTTGGTTTTACTTAGTTTTGAAGATAAAATTATGTAAGTGACGTCCCCCATTCTCCACACACTGAGTAAACCGATTTCCGTTGTTTGTCATGACTCCTGTCACCATAGCAGGCGTTATGTTGGAAATTTCTTCCTTGAAGTTGGTATTCAAATCTTGTAGGGTCCTTGGACGGTTCACATAAACACGGGATTTCAAAAAACCCTATAGAAAAAAATCGCAAGGGGTCAAATCGGGAGAGCGGACCGGCCACTCCAAATGGCCCTTAATTGAGATGAGGCGCTCTGGGAAGTGTTCCCTCAAAACAGGCGTCGATGCTCTTGAAGTGTGTGCAGTTGCACCGTCTTGTTGGAACCAAGTGTCCCCTAAGTCCAACTCATCTAGCCGTGGGAAAAAATATCCTGTAACATGTTTACATACCGGTCCGAATTCACTGTCACTGTGGCTTCATTTTCCTCAAAGAACCAGGGACCAATAATTCCACCTGAGGAAATTGCACACCACACTGTGACTTTAGGTTAATGCAACGGCCTTTGATGCGTTTTTAGAGGATTGGAGTCAGCCCAGTAGCGCATGTTTTGTATGTTGACGGATCCACACAAATGAAAATGGGCTTCATCACTAAAAAGAACAATAGCGTCCTCAGGAACGTCTTCCAGAAGAACCTCGCATGCGTTCCTCCGAGAATTGAAGATACGTTCAGAAAGTTCCTGCACAGTCGCCATGTTGTATGGATGGAAATGAAGATTTTCATGAAGAATTCTCCTCACAGAACGATCAGAAATACCAAAGGCAGACGCATGTTTGCGTGCAGAACTCCGCGCCGTGGTGATAGCAACATTGAAGCTCTCACTGCCTCAATTTTCTCAGGTGATCTAATGGGCCCAGGGCCTCCAGTTCTTCGTCTTGACGCACTTGCAGTTTGTCTGAACGTAGTGACCCACGTAACAATTGATTTCCGAACCGGGACAGGGGCCAACGGGGCGAAATTAAAGCGATTCCGATAAGCGTGCTGGGTTGTGATCACAGAACATCCGCTCGAAAAGTAGGCCTCAACGGCAATCGCACGCTCTTCACTATTCCTACGCATAATGACGACTGAACTGTGTCGGGATAAAACTTTATAGTCAGGCCTCTCGAACGAGACCACTTGCGCTGCACTACGATATCAATGGACTGAATGGCGCGCATTTTAAAAAAGGAAGGTATGCTGCCGCACCCTATAGTACCGGTTTGTACCTGCTACAGAATGCTTTTTCCTTGAATGGTCCCTAGATTGCGGGAAACAGCTTACAAACCGCAATTAGGAAAGCAGTTACGACGTACGCGGGGTCCAGAACACGGACATGGTCCTGTTGTACCTCTTTACTCACTAGGAGGGGTTTCTAGTGTGGAAATCGCTATAGCAGAACGAACTAGTCTGGTAAATAGTACGTCACATCTGGTTTCTCGCCTTAAAGCAGTTCTGCCTGGTGGCCTGCGTTTAAGAGAAATCGGGGGTTGAAAAGTATAAAAATTGCGTGTAAATGATCTATACCTGTACGGAAGAACGTTTGTTTATGACGTCAGTTTAGCCGTGCTCGTTAAGGCGGTGTGATCCCACCACCCGCGATTTTTTTTTCTATTTGTATTTTTTATTATTGCTATTCGATCTTAAAAATTTGTTTTGAAACTAATTTTTATTTTCCTTTGACAAATACAGAAATATTAGGATGATACCACCGAAATGTACGCATTTATGTCAGCAATGTGATGTGTATTTCTATCGTCAGGTAAAAATACTAATAAAAAGGCTTCAAAACGCGCCGGAACTGTTGCAAAATAATCGTGCAATCTCTTCTCGTGAAGTTGCTGTTAAGATACATTCACTTATTCACCTGTACTTTATGACTTGATAAAATATTCCTGATATGTTTCAAAATTAACGATTGAAAGGCCGGAATTTACAAATGTTAACGAAACCTGCTTTCCTAAATTAATAATAACTACTGTATGTGACCGTGGAAAGATATCCTTCATAAAATGTTCCTGGTGTAATTTTTGTTTCAAATGTTTTTATGGTTTATATCATCCTAATATTTACGTATTTGCCAAAGGAAGATAAAAATTTTGTAGAATTTGTTTCAAAACAACTTTTTAATGCCACAAGATCGAATAGCAATAAAAAAAAAAAATCGCGAGTGGCGGGACAGAAGGTCGGACCCATCGCTTCTGATCACATTGCCTTAATGAGCACGGCTAAATTGACTTCGTAAACAAACGGTCTTCCGTACAAGTATAGATCATTTACACACAATTTTTATACTTTTTAACCACCGATTTCTCTTAAACGGAGGCCCAACAGGTAGAATTGCTCTTGATAGCATAATAGCTTCAGATTCTTATTGAAGAATGGAATTGTGTCTGTCAAATTTGATGCTCATAGCACGATAGGTTCTGTTAAGGTAATCAATCTTTCCACTGCAGGTGTCTTCCTGTCTGAACCTATGCCAGACAGTCAGTCGCAGATCTTTCCTCCGGCTACAATTGTCTGTGAGAGAATAGGTAGCGTATGTTCGGAAGCAGTTAACGCCAAGAATAAGCTACCAGTGATACTTTGGCGTGAAGGACTAGGCCAGGGCTGGGAGCAACTGACTTGCTCTCTCTAAGCGATAAATGAGTAACTCCTTCAAGAAGAAAAAAGGATCCCTGACTATACCCGAGAAAGAGATTTTTTCCCAATAATTGATCATTTGAAGGAGTGACTAGCGTCAACGTTTCATTATCATTAACGAATCGCAAACTCAGTTTCTGCCAGAAAAGGCCAAGATTTTATCCACCTGAACTTCACTGGACCAGGAGCTATTTCAGACACGAAATGAAAATTTAATTCACTTTCAAAACAGTTAATGATATTTATGTCTGTTTGTCCTTGCTACACATAAAAAGGAGCAGAAGATATTTGTGCTCCTTATTATAGCCCAATATATTGACCTAACAACCGACAACGAGCGTAAGCTGGTCAACGAGGAGATACAGCTGCTTCAAACAAGTATCTAATTGCCCAAAAGAAGTACCAAACTTTGTCACAAACCATCTTTATCCATAAAGCGTTCAGGAAACGGGTCAACTGTTTTTCCCGAAAGGTAGGATCACGGTTTCAGATTCTGTATGATCTTACCATGTCTTTAAAGGTAGTAAACAGAAAATCTTATACCTTGAACCGAGCGTGGTGGTGTAACGGCTAGCGTTCTGGCCTCGCATTCGGGAGGACGGCGGTTCGAATCCCCGTCCGAGCATCCAGATTTGGGTTTTCCATGGTTTCCCCAAATCACTCCAGGTGAATGCCGGGATGCTTCCGTCAAAAGGCCAAGGCCGAATTCCTTCCCATTCCTTGCCCCCCATCCTTTCCCGTCTCTAAAGACCTAGTTGTTATAGGAGACGTTAAGCAGATTTAAAAAATTATACCTTGAAATGAGCAATTCTTGTATATATACATTTCGGATCTCGGAAACTGCTATGACGATTTGGATGAAATTTGATATTTAGATAACGTTTTGGCTTTTAAGATTACCTAAATAGTTGTCTTCCCTACAAAAACGCGAGTTTACACAATACGAACAATTTTTTCAATTGGTATCTCGAAAACGGCACTAGCGACATCTCGAATGAATTTAGCACTGATGATGTTCTATACAGGGTGTTACAAAAAGGTACGGCCAAACTTTCAGGAAACATTCCTCACACACAAACAAAGAAAATATGTTATGTGGACATGTGTCCGGAAACGCTTACTTTCCATGTTAGAGCTCATTTTATTACTTCTCTTCAAATCACATTAAACATGGAATGGAAACACACAGCAATAGAACGTACCAGCGTGACTTCAAACACTTTGTTACAGGAAATGTTCAAAATGTCCTCCGTTAGCGAGGATACATGCATCCACCCTACGTCGCATGGAATCCCTGATGCGCTGATGCAGCCCTGGAGAATGGCGTATTGTATCACAGCCGTCCACAATACGAGCACGAAGAGTCTCTACATTTGGTACCGGGGTTGCGTAGACAAGGGCTTTCAAATGCCCCCATAAATGGAAGTCAAGAGGGTTGAGGTCAGGAGAGCGTGGGGGCCATGGAATTGGTCCGCTTCTACCAATCTAAAATGAGCTCTAACATGGAAAGTAAGCGTTTCCGGACACATGTCCACATAACATATTTTCTTTGTTTGTGTGTGAGGAATGTTTCCTGAAAGTTTGGCCGTATCTTTTTGTAACACCCTGTAATTACATTGACGTCACAATCTGATGATGAATTCTTATAGAACTCGACGAAACATATCGAAAATAAAGAATAAATGTTCTTGATATCTCGCTTGGTTTTCGAGATATAGCATGTCAAAAATCAGTTACAGGTAGAGTTCCTTGTGGTTTTTGCGAAGTTTCTTCTGGTCCAGGCCGTTTTTCAACCTAACAACAACCATTAGGAACAAAATAAAACATCGAAAGTACATTACCACCGTATAGACAGTGGTTTTGGTGGATTTTTTTTTCTGGCCCAGGCCGGATCTAATCCTAACCACTTCACTTGTGATATCAGAAAAATAAATTCTCTATTTTCGATCTGTCACGAGTTTCATACGAATTTATCTTCTGGTCCAGTTCGCATTTCAACCAACCACGTCAATTTTGAGATACGATATCTCGAGAACTAAGCTAGAATTATTTTTTACATTCAATTTTTCTCGTCGTGTTACATAAGAATCCATCATCAAGGGTTATCGTAGAATCCGCTGAATTACCACAAATCTCGCACCATTAATTAATCCCTAATAATAACATTTTTCTTTGAAGGCAATTTATGAGGCGGTCTCGCAAATTGATCTAGCGATTTGGATGAAATTTCATATGTAGATAACTTTTTGCTTTTCGAGTTTTTAACACGATATATATATATATATATATATATTTATATATATATATATTTTTATTATTAAAGGAACAATTCAAGCCATTTACTTTAATCAAACTTTACTAGAAATCTTGGATATTGAACAGAAATCGAAAGATGCCGAACGAAGATCGGTCACCCAGGTACTAGGTCTAATGAAAGGTAGTGCGAATAAAGCTTTGAGTGGAATATGTTGTTTACCCCTGAAATTTGATTCTATGTAAGCTAACATGTTTGTAGAAGACAAATAAGAAAAATGTTTCGTCAAAGGCGGTACTTTACAGTCCTTGGAAATGAGAGACATGGAATTAATACTGAAAAATTGTACGCAGTTTCTTTCGGCGGTGTAAGACGTACTTCAGCAGGGAAGAAAATGTTAAAAGTTTTGACATCTCCGTATAGAAAAGGGAGGAGACAACGATTATATCTTTAAAATTGTGGTGATGAATTAAAGATAATCTGATAAAAGGAAGGCTGATATGGGGAAATACTGAGAGCTATATAATCAGACAGTGTGGTAGGAGTCAGCTCCCTAGAAATGTGACTTTTTCCTAAAAACCTGGAATCACCTGTTCGCGAGGGCGACTAAAACGCCACGCCGCGGCGAGCACTAGAATTACCACCATGTGCCCACCGTTCGGCAACCAATGGAGAGCCCGCACCACCCTGACGTCATCTCTCGCGCGGATCACCTCATCCGCGGATCGTTTAACGGTTCGCTTGCGGCAACACACAGAAAGGAATCCCCAACTGACAACAGGAACGCAATAGGGGGTTTTAATAATCGAACTAATAATACCAAAGGGGTTCCAAACAGGCCGTAATCATAAACTACAGTGATGTGGGCAATACCGTTCCCCGATTTTTTTTGTCATTAGATTGCAAAGAAAGACCTTACACCGAAAATTTCATTGGTTTATTCTAAAATCAATGAATAGAGTGAATTAGAAACGCAAATGGTTTACAGGTCACTCAGGTTGTTTAAGGGGCTAAATGAAGTGATAATTATTCTATATATCCTCAGTAATTTCTTGATCAAAATACACATAAAGCTCAACACTTCCGAAACCTTTTGCAAAGACATTTGAATGAGGACTTACCCTACTGCCATTTCTCTGTAATCAGTTTTAAAATTTGATGAGAACCAATTTACAGTAATGAAAAATGATGTTACCTGGCTGAAGTTCTCACGTAATAGCTAAGAAAAGCGAAATAGTCCTGGACGATTTCAAATATAAAATAACTGCATGAGTTGAAAAGACTCTGAATATTCATTAATGGTTATTAACAAGCTTTCTTAATGGCGATTATTACCTATCCTGAAACGATAACCATTCTATCTCTGCCTCTGTTGTGGGATCCTTCTTGTATGTTCTACCGCATGTAACTAAACAATTGTTTGTACAAATACAAGCATTTACGGAAAACAAATAAAAATGACCTCGGACTTCCGATCTATAAATTACAGGATGGAGCCCTGCCATGGATTTTTTATTTATTTATTTTGATTGCTGAAAAAATCGGTAAAAATGATAGTAATATGTACCAGCTAATAAACCGTTTTTCAGTAAGCAAAAAAAGTTGGCTGAGGCACGTGACTAGAGATCATAAGAGTAGCCGGTGAGAGTTCCGTACTAGGTCAGAATTTTAACGGGCTTTAAAACTGATCTTCACCTTTCTGAATTACGTAAGGAAGCTCCGTGGTTCGGATTCCGCGTTGAACTGTAGGTCTCCTTTGAGCGAAAAGATTTACCGGGTTAGATTAGGCGGTCACGTCATTAACACAACAAATTAATAGCGCATAATGATGAAGTTTCCACTGTAGTTGGACTTCTCGCTGTGACGACGGATAATGGATTAAAGAGAAGGAATTGAAAAAAAAAAAAAAAAAAAAATGAACAGCAAACGGAATTTGAAATAGTCATATTTAGAATATATGAAGCAGATATATGAGGACGTGGGTTGTAAGGGGTATGTAGAAACGAAAAGGTTAGCACAGGATAAAAAAGGGATGGAGGATTGCATCAAACCAGTCTGAAGAATGACGACAGCAAAAAAAAAAAAAAAATCTAATATTTATAATTGTAGACATCTTTCATCTACAAATGCGTTAGTGCCCATTCCGAAGATGTTGCGATCTTACTGATGTAATTAAACAAGTATTTTTTCCCGAATATCCCAGTCGGAGAGTTGTGATGGAACACAACGATAATTACAAGTAAGTTTCCCCGTAGTAGTCCATACAGGAATTCAGACAGAGGCGCAGACTCGTCGGATATGGGGACGGATAGGAATGGGGGGGGGAGGGAGACGAAGTCACGAATGGTCTTCGCAGTTCCCCGTTTAGCTCGCGTTAGCTGCCACACGCTAAAGACAGATAGACTCGCATTGTTGCCAACGTTACGCAACCACAAGCCGGGCGCGGCAGTCAACTCAGGTGCATCCATTCATTCGATATCGTGGTGTGGGAAGGCTCTGATTGGAGCGCTGTCTGAAAACAGTTAATTAGCTATCTTCCTGTTGACATGCGTGTTTTTAATCCTTCTCTATAGAGTTATTTTGTGATCTTAATCAGCTTTTAACGTTTGCTTCTTAAATACGTAGGCCTACTTTTTCATATTGTTATTCAAACTTTTGAGTTTGTTATTCTGTGGGCTTTAGCTGAGGGTGTTTGGTTGAAACAACACTACTGCAATAGGCAGCACCCTAGCCATCGATGATCAGTCGAAAAATTGAACGTGCGAGCATCACTTGCTAACCTCGTTCACGTCAGAGAACGGTACAGAAAGCAGAAAAGTTGTCTGGAAGGCTACACTGGACTACGTGGGGGGAAGGGGGGAGGGGTTCCGCGTCAGGCCACGTAGCTTTCGTTTCATAACATTTTTCACAGTTAAAATGAGGAACAGAACCCACAACAGCATGTGAATATTTATTTCCCTCAGTTAATTATCTCCGTATGTAATTTGACAATCGTCTGACAAGACAAAACAGTACAAAATGTCTTCTGGAATCAAAAGGAGAAAAAGGCTACTTGCTACGTGGAAAGGGGGGGGGGTTCACAGGGTGCCAAAATGGAGCTACTTGGTTTATGCACGCTCCCTTACCAGAGGACTGAATAAGTGCGATAGATCTACCGGTTCATAAAGGAGTAGTGAACAATGTGTTCAAAAAATACAGGCCTATCAGCTTGAAATCAGTGGTAGGTAAATTAATGAAGAGATTGACAACATGGCTTTAGACAAAGATATGAATGCGAATCTCAGTTAGTAGGCTGTATGCAAGATATTTCGGATGAAATGGACAAGCGAGTCCAAATTGATAGTGTAGCACTAGATCTTTCAAAGGCTTTTGGCAGAGCCATAAAATCGTGGTAAATGTATTAGAGTAGATGAAAAGTTATTTGCTGGGTAGAAGATTTCTTAAATGGTAGAAAGCAAAAAGGTAGGGTAGGAAACGCAGTATTAAAAGAAGTAAATGCGAAAATACGAATGCCACAGGACAGCGTATTGGGACCTTTGCTATTCGTTATTCTAATGAATGATTGTGTTGATGCTCTACTATCAGAAGTTAACAATGTTTACTGATGATGTAATGCTATATGATAGGGTCAAAGCGGTAGAAGACCGAACATCTGCAGGATGATCTAGGTAGGTTGAAATGGGATGAAGATAAAGGCAAAAAAGAGTCAACATATTAGATACACAGATAAAAACTAAAGATTGATTATGGTTATATGGCGGAGGAAAGAATTGTCTGTAGAAGACTTGAAATTTTAATACCTTGACATAACATTTGATAAACTCAACTGGGCAGGGCACATTAGCCACTGGAGAGAGTTATGAGGGGACGTACCAGAGAAGTAAGGAATTGGGTTACAAAACTTTGGTCACAACATTCCTTGTAGTTTAGTATGGGACCCACATTTTGGGTATCAAACACAGGAGTTGAAGGGGGATTAAAAGGCGGGCTACTAGAAATGTCTCTGGAAATTATCACAGAACACAATCAGTAACTGATATGATAAAGGAGCTGCTACGGGATTCATTGGAAGACAGAAGGGTGGTCTTGGCATCATACAAGGCGTATACTCGTGATAAGGCGCGGAAAGATATTGGTGGAAGAATTAGGAGAGGCGTATGGAAGGGAAAAGATGGACACTGGCACTCGATATCAGGTATAAGGGTATGGGAAGATTTTCTTTCGTAGTTAAGGGGGTTTGGGACTGGAATAAATTACCAAGAGAAATGATGAATAATTTACCAAAGGAATTACGAAAAGAATTTGAAGTTGAAGGCAGTGGCGTAGCTATGTCAACAAGGGCCCCGGTGCAAAAAAAAAAAAAAAAATATTTTGGGCCCTCAGGTCAGATTGGGCGACCTTTTTTTATGTATGTATGAAAAGAAAAGGGGAAAAATGGGTGTGTAGAGAAACTGCCAAGCGCTACGCTAGCATTAAATAAAATAGATAATTGCATTAAATCAGTGAAGAGACTAATAACAGAAAAAAAATAGCTTGTACTCTTCAGCCCCTTCAGTATCTGTATAGTCCATTATTAAGCCGATTATCTGGACCTGAAATGTAATATAACATTTTTAAGCCGATATGTGAACTTTATCTTGGGGTAGTTGTCTTGTTTTTGTCTGTTAATAGATTTTTCTAACACTAAATAATGATATCTACAAACTTTTGATACAACAATCAGCGTCTGTTTTGTCCCTCAGTTACAGACTTTTCTAATTAGTAACATTTCTTGGAAACTGGAACCCATTTTGAAACTATTTAAACTGATAGCCAAATGATAACTTTCTTGCCTGACATTCTGTAGATCTCAGATTTAGGATACGGAGAGGATTTCATTTTTCTGAATTCAATCCAGGCGAGTGTCTTACTAAATCATTTGTTTTCTTTCTGTTTCTCAGAAATAATGTTCTCCAGCCTTAAACAACACATTGTACACGAATAGTAAAGCTCCGAAGAAATGAATGAAAAATCAATATAAATTCAATAATTCAGGAATAAGACTGCAATGAGACTAACATTTCGTTGGTTGTCAGACAAGAATAAGTCAACTATAGTAATTGACTGTCAGTTTTATGGATGATTACAAGTCAGTCCTAAATGAGGAAACAATGTTGAATAAATTAGTTCCCCGGTCCGTCAGTAATGAAAAATATCTCGGAAAGATCCATCGAAAATTAAAATCTTCGGTTGGGAATCCAAAAAATAGGAATGCTTTTAAAAGTACTTAGTTGAAATCTTTATAGCCATGGTTAGTACGTGAGCAGGCCATGAAATGCTTGGGAAAAAAGGTAAAACAGAAAATTAAATCTTCAAAGGGAACCCAACAAATAAGAATGCTTTAAAAAATCGTAATCTTTATAGCCACGGTTAGTACGTGGAGATATGGGCAAGCTGTGAATTGCTCCATAAAGCTCGTGTCACGTGACTGGTGGCGAGTGTGACAGAAATTATTCATATCAATAAACTTGACCTATTTGACCTCCAATTATAGGAAGCAAGTTATTGAATTATTTACTGCTCTCCGAATTTCTAGGAAATTAAACTAGCAAATTCGACGGGGCGAAATTTCGTAATTTCATTTCGTGAGGCAATGGATCGGCGACGGTCCTTGATGTCACTTGTTCCAAATTTTAAGTTAGATAACATAATTTTAAATTACGGCTGGTTATTAAAATAATTCACGAATCAAAGATTGGCAATTTTCTTTTTATTTAGATGTTTTACAATTTTTGACCATCCCAAATATCTCCTTAGACTATTTTGGCACTTACCTACAAGATACAACACCCCTCCCCTTTTTGAAGAAAAATGTTAGAATAACAGCATGGGATATTTAGTTTACACGAAGTAGAATACTACAAAGTCGAGTTGGCATCGCCCCCATGTTATAGTTTCGCTGCTTTCAAATTAATCAGATTTATTTGCATCCAGGTAAGGTCGTATTGCTTTTATTAGTGCCTGTTTTGCTCGGATAGATAGTGGAGCGCAATTAACAGATATATAACCTCAATTTTAACAGAGAACCATAAATTCTGTACACCTGAGTTCTTAATGCATTACGACTTAAAAACGATGGACCAGAGCCGAGAACTTTTTGAACACCGTCGTTGGAGGTAAACTATTAGATCAGAAGGTTTTTTTACTTTCCAACAAGAAATTCAGTCGTTATTGCATATGTGTACATCCCACTGGAATCCCGGCTATTGCCACAATTAACCCGCATCTTCCGGCCTGGCGAAACTTTCTTGCTGTATTTCAAATATGCTATGAGCAATTCTGATTTCGATTTCATGTTAAGCTGTTTAAGGGAAGCGGCATGTTAAACTGATCGTCGAATATGGGGTTATTGGAAATTAAAGAGAGTTAACGCCAATTAACAGTAAATGAATAGGCCAATATAAAAGAAATTCTGCGAGATTCGGTAACCGGAATGAATTCACGCACCACACTGGTTAAACAGAAACAAAGAATAGCGAATTGACTGCTACATTCAAGCAATAACTGTTTTTGTGATAAATCGTCCATGACAAAGGTATCAAATTCAGTACGACCATATATTTCAATTCATAATGCGACTTGCGAGAAATGGGTTCGAAAGTTCTATATTATATAGTTCTATTTCATATACCTAAGTTATACTATGAAATATGCGATACCAGCACCATCTGCTGGCGGGCCTCCCCATACGAACCACCCGAGACAACAAAGGACTGCGAACGTGTTCTCTGCTGCTGCGAAGCGGCGGAAGGGAGCGGTATTGCGCAACCAATGCCTGTTGACATGAATCACGTCAAAGCTTGGTTACTCGCCGTGCCTAAAACTCCCGAACTATTACATAACTAACGTAACGAATATGTTCGCAACAATAGGAGCAAGGCAGGAAAACATTAACCCTACGAAATGCTTTCTTTTGTGTTACTTGTGCTGTTATATGCCACTAGTTTAGTGAAAAACATACAAAACCGATGGTTAAGGAACTTTTGCGAGAAACAATTCTAAAAAAAATTCCGATGTATTTTAAACTCCAAACGAAATTGATTCTCTGTTGGTAAAAATTCGCTTAATGCATAACTAGATTTTTAGGCATTGTTGGGGCATTAGATCTGGAGCAACTAATAAATATAAAATTTATAGATTACTGCAGCAAAAAATAAAGATGTAGGATAAAATATATTAATATAATACGGAAGTCATATGAATATGTTTAATGGGCTAAGAAAATTTATAGCATGTTGATACAGAGAACTTGAAAAAAGGCTGGAACATTAATAAGAATAATTGTGCTAGTGTTTGGAGCCTCTTTCCATATTCTAGCCTAGTAGTTTATCATAATTAAACTGTATAAATTGGGTCTAATGACTAGAACGTTTCTGTTAGCTAGGAAATAAGATATGTAAATCGGGAAACGGAGAATAAGAGAAGGATAACAAAGAGAGAAGAATTCTAGGATCACGGTTGTAACCGACGCTAATATTTTTAGCATAAATAAATCCTAAACAATTGCGCGCTATTGACTAACCAGACACAGGAGGAAATAAATATTTTATAATCACTAATTAGCCTCGTATTTTAATCATGAAAAAGCAACACGTCTATCATGAAGGAAGAGAGAACGAAGTTGTGATGTATATATTTTTCGCAACTATATTTTGTTAGTTTAATTTATTATCAGAATGTTACTTAATTAGATGAAAAATGGCAAACCGACTCTAAGCCGTCTCAGGGCATATGTGTACCGGATAACATGGGTAAAATTTCTGCTATAGACAATACAAATCTAAATGTTGCCCAGCACCCCAAGAATTCACCGATAGAAATATTTTACGAAGCAATCAGCATATTTATTTTATTTACACACAATAAACATAAAAAGTTGAAAGTTTTCCCCAGTTGCAGAACCAAACACCTTCATTAACTCAATGAGAATATACAGAGTGTGGTGGGTGAGTGGTTAACGCTCTGGCCTCTCATTCGAGAAGACGAGGTTCGAATCTCCATCTGGGCACCTAGAATTGGGTTTTCCATGGTTTTCCCAAATCACTCCAAGCGAATGCCGAGATGCTTCCTACAAAAGGCCATGGCCGAATTCCTTTCCGTTTCTTGCCCCTCCATCATTTCCCGGCTATAATGACATCGACGTCGACGAGGCGTAAAACCACAATAAAAAAGGTCAATGCGAATATATAGCGATTTCTGTCGCCGAAAGACTGAGCATGGTGGGTGAGCGGTAAGTCCAGATTTTTTTTAATTTTCCATGGTTTTCCCGAACACGATGAGAATATTGAGAAGTTGCTGAATGGCATGAACAAAATACAGAAGGAAGATTTTGGACTGAATATAAATCATAGCAAGACAAAAGAGATGAAATGTAGCAGAAATGATAACAATTACAGTAAATTAAATATAAAAATAGGAGCGAAATATGTGAGTTCTGTTACGGGATCGTGCACAAACTACGTGGCTCGGTCCAGGGGAGGGGGGAGGGAGAGGTTGGTTGGAAGGCTACGTGGGGGGAGGGGGCCACGTAGCTTTCCTTTCATAACATTTTTCACAGTTAAAATGAGGAACAGAACTCACAACGGCATGTGAATATTTATTTCCCTCAGTTAATTATCTCCGTATGTAATTTACAATCGCCTGACAAGAGAAAACAGTACAAAATGTCTTCTGGAATCAAAAGGGGACAGAAGCTACGTGCTACGTGGGGGGGGGGGGGGGGGGGGGGTTCAGAGGAGGCCAAAATGAAGCTACGTGGTTTATGCGCGCTCCCTACTTGGGAAGCAAAATTACAACCGATGGCCGAAGCACGAATGATGTTAAAAGCAGACTAGCACAAAAAAAAGAGCCTTCATGAAAAATAGAAATCTCTTAGTTTCAAATATTGATCTAGGACTTTTTAAAACTTTATGTGTAGAGCACAGCACTTTATGGTAGCGAAGCATGTACTTGAGGAATACCAGAAAGAAGGAAAACTGAAGCATCTGAAATGTGGTGCTTCAGAAGAATGCAGAAAATTAAGTGGTCAAAGTACGAAATGAACGAGTTTCGGAAACGTTGGGTGAGGAAAGAAGTTTGTGGAAGAAGCTTACGGAAAGAAGAGACAGGCTGGTGGTAGGTCATAATTTGAGACTTGCTGTATTGATTAATTTGTTAGTGGAGAGAGCGGTAGAGGAAGACAGAGATTAGAATAATGAAGTAGATAATTGAAGACGTGGATTGTAAGGGGTATGTAGAGATGAAGAGGCTAGCACAAGATAGGAAAGGATGGAGGATTGCATCAAACCAGTCGAAAGTCTAATAGCAGCAAAAAAAAAAAAATCAGAAATCACTCCTGGAGAATGCCTGGAGGATTCCGTCAATAGGCCATGGCTGAATTCATTCCTGTTTCTTGTCACCCATCCTGTCCCGGTTCTAATGACTTCGATCCCTGCTCCATGAGTAAAAAATATGGCCGTCAGGAGTTTCCACCGCATAAACTATGAGATATACTACGTTTTGGCGAACACGAGTTTTTGATTTGTAATCCTCTCTGTAATTAAGAGAAGTTTCCAGCCATAAGTAGTTTGCTTGAATTCGTAACAATGATTCTAGTATTACTAACAAATACTACCAGCCGATTCCTTATTACCAAGATTCTGGCTTATATCCCAAACTTCTTCGCAATGTATATGGAATGAGGGCATCACTGTAAATGGTGATTCGTATATTGGATAGTCAGGTTAAACTTAGCGTCCTGTGATAGTTTTCTTAAGAATAGACCTTAATGGGGCTGCAGCGGGGATAACTCTCTTCGTTTTTTCTCTCCCATTCACAAAACTCTTCGTCGTAACCATCCACGTTAGGATCGCTGATATGACGCACACATGTTAACGCTTTACAGAAGTTCGCAGGCTGTATCATAGTCAATTTGGCAAGATACGAGGAGGAATTCGTCTATGATCTCATATTAATCATTCCAATAACCGCTATAAAATTTCAGGAAAACTAAAGTCTAAAACTGCGGTCCAGGATCTAGCACTAACCCTATTTCAATGTTTATTTTTTCCGTAATGCAGTATTCCCCCAATAACCTTAATACAAAGTTTTACACCAAGTAAAGAAATCGACCCACCGACGTCGGTTTTTAGAAAAAAGCTTCTCCTTTTGTCTCCAATCCACATGCTAATAGGTGAGATGAAAAACTAAGGGCCTTTCATTTGATAAGAAACTAAAACAAATCACAATGACATGTCTGAGATATGAACCCAGCTCACCCCAAGGCTTAATAAATAATGCAATGGGCTTTCTACCAAAGATATCAAAGAAGATGGAAACAGAATGCATACCGAAACAGAAAGAGGATGGAAACGGATAGTTAGCAGTAGCGGAAAATAAGTTTTCCCTCAGTATCGAAGCATATCACCCCGAAACCTTACAATTTTCTAGACATAGAGTAATAAACTACGTGAAGATATGAATACTATAGTTTCCACAAAAAAAAAGAGATAATTACGTTAAAAGTGATACTTATCAGACTTTCGTGTGTGCTTCGTGCATCGTTATTAATGTTGTAATTTTATCCAAGAATAATATTTGAAAACAAAAAAAATTAAAAATTGCGAAAAAGATGCATCTCTTGAAGCGGTTTCTTCTTGCACATTTTTAGGAGATTTCAGTTTTTGGAGCAATAAAACGTATCCCTGTCCCCTGCGCGAAAAGATACTTGATTAGTATACGTGGTAACGAACTTTATCAAGCATAATTATGCAAAAAACTTCCTGGCACTTTTAAGAGCTGTTGCGGTTAGAGTATAGTATAAAAAGTAATTATTTGTTAGCATTGCTTAAGATTTTCCGAAACATGTTTACTTCTGTGGTTGGCTTTAAATACAGCTATAAGACAGGACAATAGGAGACACTACCGTGTTGATTACAGTAGCCTTCTTATAACTTGCTTCGCCAGTAATTCTGCCACCTGCGTGAAAATTGTACCCATAATTAACACACGTTACTCAAAATATCGGTACGAGATTTAATGTCTCGACAGACTTATTTAAGAACAAGACTTACGCTAAGACGTTTTACCGAGCGTTGAGGGTAAGCGGAAACGGTCTCGCATTCGAAAGAACGCGGGTTCGAATCTCCTGTAAGGCCATTCAAAGTTCAGTTTTCCCGAAATAACTCCAGGCGAATGCTGTGGAGGTTCCTATAAAAGGCCATGGGCGACTTCCTAGCCGTTCCTTGCCCCAGAGTCCTTTTATGCCTCTAATGACCACGATGAGACGTAATGCCATAGGATTTTCATTATTTACTGGCATAAGATACATTCGCTCTACTTCCTAACTTTCGCAATGACACCAACATATTCGTAATCACACATGGCTGCCAACCTTTTAGCTGAAGATGTTACATAACATTGCCGCTCACAACGCTAAGGTGTCCCGAAAAAGAATTTAGTTTACATTTGTGTCTTCAAATTGGAGGCGGTTGTGCTTAGTTTGAATATTACCTGGACCAATGGATAGGTACTTTGTAGTTTCGTTTTCGCTTACGATTTTGACAAATTGTTGAATGACAGATCTTACACAGCTTCGTTGTTAGCAGTTCCAGCGGAATTGTTTACTCATAAGTCTCCATATTTTCTATATCTCAGTGTCAATTTTTTATTAATAAGATTACCAACTTCAGTCTGGCAACAGGCAAGTTCCCATAACTTTTCATCATCAGTCTATCACATTAATCCTTTACTTTGCCCATAGATTTACGTCCAAAAATGCGTTACAAGTGTCTTCAATTGTTTATTTCAAATATTATTATTTTTCTCTAAAATTCTTCTCTCGGTTGACAAATAAATAAAACGGATAGCTCAACCACCAACCTATCTTATCGTTCTGTAGTATTTAGTTTCTTTATGGGATACTGTGCTCGACAAACGTAGTTTTGGAAGAAGAATCTTTTGACAATTGTTAATCTGTATGTTACAGCTTTGCTTTGACCGTTGATGGTTTTACTTCCCAAATTTCGGATATGCTCAAATACTACGTTTTGTGGAAACTTGTCAGGTAGGACGACAAAAAATAGCGTCTTTCAGCGTTTTCGGTGTTCTTTCAGTATACCTGGATATGAAAATTACCGTCTCCTCACTATTCAACTGACATCAAAGTCATCACCATAATACTTATTCAGTTCGAAATGCATCGTAATTTAATGCAGTTATCAACCACAATTAGTAGCTATGTATTTCAAATGTAATTATACAAGCAACGCAATTCTTTTTTTTTCCGAAAACAGTTTCTGTCGTCAACCTTAAATGAATTTTTAGCGCTATAAACACCAGGTAGGTACAAATTTGTTCAGTCACAAAAGGTGCAACATAACACATGTATATTCAGGATTGGAACTGAAGAACCCACCATAAGACACGTTAGAACACCAGCTGACCCGCCCGCAATCTGTTAATTACGAAACTTCACTATCGTCCGATAACTGTTCTCAGAAAAAAAAAAAAAAAATCATAAACCACGTACTCCATTTTGGCCTCCTGTGAATCCCCCCCCCTCCTCCGCACGTAGACCTACGTGGCTTTTGCCTCTACCCCCCCCTTTTCCACGTAGCATGTAGCTTTTTCCCCCTTTTGATTCCAGAAGACATTTTGTACTGTTTTGTCTTGTCAGACGATTGTCAATTACATACGGAGATAATTAACTGAGGGAAATAAATATTCACATGCTGTTGTGTGAGTTCTGTTCCTCATTTTAACTGTGAAAAATGTTATGAAAGGAAAGCTACGTGGCCTGGCTCGGCACCCATCCTTCCCCCATGTAGCCCAGCGTAGCCTTCCAGTAACCTCCCCCCACCCCCTGGACCGAGCCACGTAGTTTGTGCACGCTCCCTTTCCATCCTGTACTATTCTCTTCATCCCCTCACAACCAATTCAGCATACATCCTCTATTATATGATCAACCTAGGCCTGCTCTTAACTTTTGTCTTCCTCTTCCATTTAAGAGTACCTCTATCAGCAATTTAAAGGATTGAAATATTATTTTTTTCTCTTGTTTTGGAGACTGAAACAAAAGAGTCTAAATAAAATAGCTAACGGAAGGAAGATACCAAAATCCAATCAGATCCAGAAAACATCAATGCCCGGATAAATATAAATTTATGTTGCAGACACACATCATTAAAACACAAAACAGTGCACGAAGGCACAGATATAAAGCCGGAAAGATCAGGAATCCAAAACTATGTAGCGACGTCTTGAAGTAATTTTTTTTTCATAATTCCGTTTAGACAGTCGTATATTTTAATAATGAATTAGCAGTGTAATGGATTCGTTATTTCATGAAATTAGGATCATTACGAATTACCGCTATCCAATACTATCATATGCATTGCAATCTCTAAACTATTAGGTAGGGCCTACGTACTTTCCTTTCCCTACTTATCGTTATATTAACGTAACACAACATACATTTTATTTCTCACGTTTTACACCATATTTCGAAACCACCTGGTGACGGATTAACACGTTTTCACCACTAATTTCTATAACAGAAAATCCGTATAATCTAGCCTCAATGAAACATGTCTAGAATGATTATTTTAGGAAAATAAAAATAATTTAAATTTTACCAAGAATTTTTCCCTGAATACCAACTGTTAAAACCATAATAACCCTTCTACAAGCATTATGATGCCAACGCATTATTTTAAATTACATAGTTTTCAAGAAGTAATTGTAAATAGGCATTTCTCGCGGAACAAATATTCCATCTAGAGAAAGGATATGTATGTCACCCGGCTCTAATAACAAGTACATGAAGGAAGAATACTTAACATTCTAAATATATTTAATCATACGTAAATAATAAAATTGAACTTCAGTTTTGCCGATATTTTCATGACACAATATTTAATTGTATAGGCCTATCTTTGGAATAAATAGGATTAACTTCCCAGATGAGTGCACTAAGAGACTGTAACTACCATGTATTAGTCGCCGCTCTAAACAGATTACAAATACTTATTCACTGCGAGAATTATCTCCATAGTTAAGGTCTCTGAAGGACACCTGGGGCCTACAGAGGGCTTGGACACCACATATTATTTTGCGGATTCGTAACAACCTTGCATTTCTTTAGTTCAAATCTTTGTCACTAATCAAATCGCGCAGAAAAGCACTGCCTATAAATGTGATATCATATAGCAAGTGACTTACAAACCAAATAGCCAGTATGTTTAACTGAACGCTCCCGGCCTAACAAGATACTTCCGACAGTACCCACCCGAGGCAGGAAAAGCTGACGCAGTCAGTCCACTTCCAGAAGGGGAAAGGCGAAACCACTGCTATGGGAAACACGATCTGAAATCGGTGACTGACCTCTCGCACAACATGACCCACACCCCTCACAATCAAACTGTTAGTAGGCACAAGATTGCAACGAACGTACACATTCTTAAGAACAATTATTCCAAGGTATGGTATACAGTGACACTATTCATTTTCCAAAACAATTGGGTATAGGAATAAAAAATCTGGTAGATACGTTAATTATAACTGAGTCACTCAATATGCTACCGAACAAGCACCACACCACACTGAAAATCGAAATCACGACATATTTCACAATAATTAACCATCAAAACATTGTTAAATATTGATGCAGCTTGATTACATGCTGCGAAGATTCGAAGACCTAATCGTCATGTACAAGCAGTAATAGATAGTGAATGTCGAATTACCGGCATCAAAACGCCATAACACATTAAGCAATCTGACTGTCGCTCGGCAAATCGCACATACGCTGTTAAACTGTCATAGACACTAATCGATAACGACAATCGAAATCAGTTTCGCAATAATCCTAACCCTCACATTAAACTGCGAACTAAAATGTGAACATTAAAATTATTGCTCCACAAAAACTCACCAAACACCACCACGATTTGCTTCGGAAAACTATTAGCGAAAGTATCACAACAAACGTAGCAGAAGAAATTCGATTGTTGTCGCTCAGACACTCACCAGTTAATAACGGCTGCTTTCGCCACCGACGTTCAATTGACTAGCGGTCGGCCGAGCAGTGGGTCTATATCTCTGGCGCTCACGTGTCTGCAAGGGCGCAGCGGGTTGGCGGGGCGCGCATCGCCTGATGAAGGGTGGGGGAACGTCGGAACACAACGGACACTGCGCTTCGCGTGAACCCAGGCCGACGGAACACGCGCACAGCATGACGCAAGTTTGTGCACAGGCGTCCTTCACCCGCCCGAATCCAGCTGGAGTGGCTGACGAAGCCCGGGGACAAGGTCCAAAACGTGATACACCATGCGCTAAACGAGTGTCACTGTGTTAAGAGCGGTCAGGTCCATGTTAGTTTAGTTTTATTCGTTTCGAATATCTGAAAGCCTGTGGCTAAGAATTTCAGGAAGTCGGTGTACACATCGTTAAATTGGTTTTCTCTCTCGAAATTTACCTTGAATAATTGAATTCACTATCAATTCTGACGATATTGATATTTGCAACTTACAGTGTTGTTCTTTAGGAACTATAACAAATCATCCAAATCATCGTCCGTGGTGAGATGAGGATGCAGCGTGTCTTTTTTTTGTTTTGTTTTTGTTTGTTAAGATGAGAGTCTCATTCTAAAGAGGTTTACTTTCTTATCTACATGGTAGTCATGTTATTAATTGAAACCAACTTCTACGCTTGTAAAACTTAGTGGCTGTTAAGAACAGATAGCTTTTAACTGGCATTGTATTACATTCAAAAATCAAAGTTTTCCTGATTTTTATAAATAAAGCCTGAACTATCGGCCGATTTCACACCTCTCTTTTTTGGATTTATTTATTTCTTCACATTAGGCCTATGTCTTTCTTGCCACACTTCTTGCGTACATTAAGTGTGCTCTAGTTAAACCGACCTATAAAATAAAAAAGATAAGTCAGTTGTATCAAATTACCGTTCTACTTCATTTCTAACAGCCTCCTCTAAGTTTTTCTTGAAAAACAATGTGCATCAGAGTTTACCAGCATCTTACAAATAAAAATATTGTAACTAAATCAAATTCTGTTTTCAAAAGAGTGATTCAGTGGAACGGCAATGTTTTGTGACTTGTCTAAGGCTTTTGACGGTGCTGATCGGTTAATAAATGGCTTAATTCTTATCTTCTAAACAGAAAATATCAATAGAGGATTTTAATGCTGCATCTTTTGGATCATAGTTTTCTGGGTGTTTGTTCATCAGATGTGGAGTACCTCAGGGTTTTATGTTGGGGTCACCATCGTTTCTAGTACAATCTGCGTTCTCTATCTTGTGTTGCATCCAAAAATTCAATTTTTTTTTATTTGTTTGCAGATGACACAAACATAGAAATTAAAAATACTCCAGATTTCTCAACAGGACATATCATATCTTTAACCATATCAATAATTGGTTCACAACCATTGACTTGTCTTCAAATTTTTATAAAACTGAATTTATGTAATTCAGTGCGTCACACAGATTAACAATAGCCATACATATAAAATTTGCAGACCAATCAATTCAAGTTGCAGAGAGAGTGTGGTACAGTTGATTTCATTTACTTATTTTCACTCCTTAATGTCTTATCAATAATTTTTGGTGTTAACATAGACAAAATTTTCAGAACCCAGAAGCGAATAATATAAATTATGTATATACAATTTACTGCAGAGAGGTGTTCAAGAACTTAGGAATTTTAACATTGGCGGTGAAGTAAAATACACAATTATGGCATTAGAGGTAAAAATGACCATCTAAAAAATTATATATCATCGCCATTTGTTTAAAAAGGTGTCAGTTATTCAATAGACTTCCAGCACATCTTAAATGTTTGACAGGAGATAAGATTAAATTCAAGGATAAATTAAAATAATTTATAATTGACAACTCCTATTCCGTAGAAGAATTTCTTTCAAATGAATTTATAAAACAATTGTCAGTATCTCGTATAAATGTATTTCAGTGCATCTACTGATGTCACTTAATTACTTTATTATTTCCACATCTTACAAAGTAAGTCTTATATTGGTATGTATGGAAAATGAATTTACTTCGTTGCATTGTATTATTTCGAGGAACTGTTTCTGTGTGCAAAGAGAGTGTACTAAGAAAATGATGCATAACTTCTGTCAGAATTTGAATATTATACAAGGTGATTGTTCTTACTATCTTCGTATTTTAAGCCATTATTACTGTTCCTTCTCGAATTAAACCCTACTGGCTTGATGTCATATAGGTCCTCCTGCTCCGTGTTTCTTTACCCGGACGGTCGATAGAGCTAGACCTGCCAAGCGAAGGTTCTCAGAGCATCCAATCTTAGTCTGTTTTGTCGAGTGTTATCGGTTAGTATTGATCGATTAGCCTCTTTCCTTTAACTGGGCGAAGGAAACTTTGTCTCTTCGCTTGGATTTTTATTTTCTTCTAATAAAAAAATATGTGATTATTCTATGTGTATTATTTTATATATTTATAGAAAAGTATTATCTCAGTTTCCATGATCGAAGCAAACATTCATGATATGATAAATAAACTGTTTTCAAGGTCTTAAGCGATCGCGGATTGTAATAATTTGTTTTATGTGATTTGCGCAGATATTTTTTCTGCTAGAGTGTCAGGCAGATCTCTTCAGATGGTAGCCCATATTGGATTTGAGGTTAAAGGGCTAATATGCGTAACATGTGATGGAAACGTCGTCAGTTCGAATCCACGTCTTGAATGAAATTTTCAAAGGTTTTTATCCATCCTTTACCTTCGGCAGAACAACTTTCGTTTACGTGTGTATGCTATTACTGTCTTCGCCCGATGCTTCGGATTCTATATAAAATTGTGATTCTCTTTACCTGGTTATGTTAGTAGCCACGATAGTATTGCTAGTGCTTTTTTTTTAAAGTACAAAGAATAATCTTAGGTTTCCTACTGAATGACAGTAATGAATTGTAATAATAATTTGAAGTTTTTTATTTATTCAAGATATATTTAGCCTACTCTCATTTATTTTACGACGTGATTGTGTTATTTATGGGTCATTTTCAGGCACTAGTTTAGTAGACTGTTTTCATCGGTGTTATCCATTATGTTTGCTGTTATTTGAGATACCTACACTGGACTTCCTTTTGGTGTAGTAAATGACAGGAAATTGGATTAAAGAAATAATTTTGAAATCACTGTGGATCAGCCAGTTGGACTTAATTTCATTTAAGTTTGATGGAGAGCATGCTCCGGTGAAAATTTCCCCACACGGCTAATTTTCTAATTTCCTCCCCCCCCCCCCAATCCCCCTTAAATTCCTCGAGTATAAGTTCCCCATCCGTTAGCAATATACAAGAGATACTACGGAAGTTACGAATTACTACTGTTAAACCGTCTTTGTAGACTTTTTTATTTTACTTATGGCTTTAAGCCTCGTCGACGTCGAGGTCATTAGAGGCGGGAAGGGACTGAGGTCAAGGAACGGCAAGTAGTTCGGCCATGGTCTTCCGTAGGAGGCATCCCGGCATTCGCATGGAGTGATTTGGGGAAACATTGGAAAACCTAAATCTGGATGCCCGGACTTGGATTCGAACCCGCGTCCTCCCGAATGCGAGGCCAGAGAGCTAACCGCTCACCCACCACACTCGGTCGTCTTATTAGAGATACTGGAGAAGTTATCATAGTTATAATTGTTGCATGTCACCATGAAGGTTCTGTTCATATTACTTTGTTCAGCAAAATCGCCGAAAGTTACGTGTCCAAAGTTGCAGTATAATTAAGTATGAAATGATAGGAAAAGCGTCAAGGTATGATCAGCCACGAATCACTGTATTCAACTGGTCTCTAAGCAACTGCCTTAGTTCTCTTCTCCAAGACAAAGAAGCCACCTCATCGCCAGTTGTTTAATAGGCCTAAGGGTGTGTATCGCATCATTCTTTCCACCACCTAGTCATTATAGGTCGTGTGATACGGGAAATTTACTTGCAAATTTACCACCTTCGACCCTCGCCAGTTCCCATTTGACTGAAGGTTGAGTGGGTAATGGAGCTTTGCATCCGCAATTTTTAATGCGGATGTATGGCGTATGTTTTGTTTACATTGCAATATATATTATTCTTTAGTCTTTATACGAGATTCAGCTCGTCTTCTCTAACAATAACGTGATTGTTTTCTTCTGACGTTCTTGCAATAAATGTAATAATGAACTGATCGTTGTAATTACCTATACGACGAATTTACAAGTATGAACATGCACGTAAAGTAAAGCGGCCTATTCACGTTCCAACTAATAGGACATCCGTGTAGAACTACCGTAGAATGTGCTCACCCATTCACGCTACTACTGGTAGAAGAAGTCCAACAAAATGTTCCAAGCAATCCTTTCCACTCGTACTTTCTCGCGGAACACCAGTGTCCTTATCGCATACTTGTAGGATATTTCCTCCAATTATGGTCCAACGCCGTAGCTTGTTGGACCACAAGGACCCGGGTTGGTTGTATAAGAGTGAAACAACATCCAACATGTCCTACATGTAATCCTGAAACCCCTTCCACGGACCAACAAGATTCCTTTATAGAAAAATCGGATCGTCGTAGGTCCTACAAGTTGTACTGTGAATGGGTTGATAGAGCAGTGGAAGGGCGGATGGCGGGCACGGAGATGTGCGGTGGCGTGGCCTTGTGCTTGACGCTTCAATTAGTCCAACCAAGAACTCCGAAAAGTTCATAAGACAAAGATTGTTTTTTGACGCGTGGGTAGTTATGTAAATAATTTAATCATCACACGTTTTTTGTTGTTGAAAGATGAGGCAAAAAATAAATCAGTATGTCAGTATCAATGGAAAGAGACTTTGCTTATAAAAAAAAATGTAGGAGTAGGGATAAAAAAATACGTATTCTGATTTTAAGTTTATTTTTGATAAATTATTAATATCTAAATAATTATAAATCTATTTTTCCACCTCCGCATCCGCTTCAGCAAAACATCTCGTAACAGCCCTCATATCTGAATTTTTAATAGTATTGTATTGTATGAAGTATTTGTAGTGAGCTAAAGTTTGCTTGAATATGATCTGGTATGTTTGTTTTGTAATTTCTTGTAAATCAGTATATATAGACTTTGTTTTATGTAAGAAAATTATTTAAAGTCCATTTAATATGTTTAAGAACCGAATGGTGCAAGAGAATTTCTTAAATGTTTGTAATTCCATGTATTAATGTAAGTTACGATGTCTACAGGACAATTTTCTACAGTTTGAAAGGATTTCTGTAAATAATTTTGTATTTAAGTATCTCTAATTACCATTTCTGATCATTTTGTAATGTTGTTAAGTAATTTTGTACTAATTCCGATCGTTTTTAATATGTTTGATTGTTTGAGTGATTGTTAATGATCGAGAAATATCGGGCGGATGCCTTTGAAGAATTCTCGTAATTTCGATAGAGACTATATAAACAGATCGGCTGGACAGAGCAGTTAGTTAGTTAGTTGAATTCAGTCAGTATTCAGTTTTACAGAGAGTTTCACCCAGTTAGTTTCACAGAGATTTTATTTGCTACTGCTCAGAAGCATGGAGGAAGGAATAATATGGAGACGACGCAAGAGACCTTTACCACGCATGGGAGTGAAGCAGGCCGGCGGAAGAGTGGGGGGCATGGCCGGAGTGGTGGGGGCTTGACCGCTTCCCAACAAACACGGGGAAAATGTACAAACACCTCAAGGGGACTCTAGGATAAACGTGACGCCGCAATCTGGTGATGGATTATTATGTAACTCGATGAGACAAATAGAAAATGAAGAATAAAATTTTTTGATATCCTACTTAGTTTTCGAGATATTCTGTCTCAAATGTGAAATGGTTTTGTTTGAAATTCAGAAGAAAAAATTATTCAAAGTCAAATTTTATGATGAATTTTTATTTAAAAAGACGAGACAAATAAAAAATAAAGAGTAAAATTTTTCGATATTTCACCTAGTTCTCGAGATATACTGTCTCAAAAGTGAGGTGTCTTGAGTTGAAATGCAGAAGAAAAATTTCGCAAAAGTCAAATTTAATGATGGATTCTTATGTAACACGACGAAAAAACTCGATAATAAGGAATAAATGTTTTCGATATCTTGCTTAGTTTGGGGGATATACAACATCCAAATTGAGGGGTTTAGGTTTGGATGCAGGCTGGACCAAAAATTAATTCTGTCAAAGCCACAATGATTACATGGTTGACATGCAGAATGGATATTTCAGTTTTATTACTACCACTTGTGGTTAGTCTGAAATGTGTCCTAGACCAGAAAAAAAGTAAGAGGACCCACTCTAGGGATGAGCAACCCAGACATTTTGTAGGCTGGTACCAGAAATAAAATGTTTATTCAGTCACCTTAATGAACATTCTCTTGATCAAGATGTGTTGTCTAATTTCACAGCCCTACTTATTAGGACAATTGTAAAAAAATTATCTCTCAGTTAGATTTAGATACGGGGGGGGGGGGGGGAGAATGTTGTACAAAAAAAGAGACTAAATTAGAAACACATTCCCCAAATTGATTTTGTTCAAAGGCCAATAACTTCTTTATTTATGAAGCCCATTTTTATTTCTGCATGAACCTGTTTCGAAATAAATGGATGAGAAAGATTTCAAAATCGGTAAAAATAGGTATAGACGTATTTACAAACAGAAACAAGTCTTATATGAAGCTTTAAAAATAACCTAAGTCAATGGCCTGAAATAGCTATTTAAAAAATTAATAAAACTCACAGCTTCTCACATAACAGTTAATTTCATCATCCATTGTCAGTATAATCAGCAACGTGACGAAAGAAATCGTAATAGTAAATTCACTGAATCGCGAAGTAAAACACGCCCCTTTAAATCTCATTTTAAACACTCGTTAAAAAATAATGCTAGTCTATTATGTGCAAAAAAGCAAGTTTGCTGATTTTCTACACTACACCAAGAAAAATTTGAGAACAAAGTCATCCCATTGAGAGCTATGACTAAATATTTATAGACGTGCTGCAAAGTTTGCGGTGTCTACCGCTCACTTCAACAGCGATAATTACAATTCAACTTACTTATGAAATGATATTCCAGGTTCTTTCCTGTCTGGCCTATTTGTGCAACCGTACGCAACACAAGCAGGCATTTTTAAACACTTATACACAATACTAAATGAAATAATCACTGCATCTACCACAATGTGAACACCTTAATTGTTGGGAAGCGTCATATGGTCGCTGCCGGTGCTGCCACCATGGGGGGAGAGTTTAGTTCTTGCTTCACCGATTTAACGACACTTCTCCTCCATATAATTCCTTCCTCCATGCTCAGAAGTGCATCTCTGTATTGTATCTATACTTGTGAATATCGCTGACTTATTTTGAGAACAAATAAACCAAAACATCAACATAACCTTTTTGGTGGACTTTTAATTAATAAATATAGTAATTAAACCACCGAAGAACTTAATATGGTGACTCGTGACCGGATGAGAAGTAATTAAATCGTCCGAAGAACGTAATAATCTGCATCCACAGATGTCAATCACTGAATATCCGCATCCGCAGAGATGACCTCCGTTACAACCCTAGTTTGAAGACACATTCATTTTCGATCAAACATTGTAGCGCTCGTGGGAATTTGAGCCCAGTTTTCTAGGTTCGTAGTTTATCAGTAAATTCAAGGGAGTTCTTCTACTGTTTCGCCTTATTTGTCTGTAGGTTAATATCTCCATGAACTGAAGAATGTTTCCATAATGGGATGGGGGGCAGGTACAACAGGCCGGGGTCAATCCCAGAGCCGGCCATTCCGATTGCGGATATTAGGCTGTTTCCCGTAATCACCTAGACCAATGATGCAACGATCTCCCTGTCTCTGGCTTAAGGATTACACATTTCACTAACAAATACACACTTATCATACAAAAAAATAGAGTACAAGTTTTACAAACAGTTTCCGATACTTCAGCTCCTCCACTAGGAGAAGCCTTGCGGAAGAGGTGAGCATTTACTAGGCGGCCGAACCCCTAGGACAGGGATGGCGAACCTTTTTTGGTCAACGTGCCATTTTTTCTAAAGAAACGTTGAATGAAGCCACGCCGTGCCATCAAACAATCATTAATGGGAAAAGAAATACAACTAAATAGCTTACTATTACCTTAAAAATTTATATTTTTAACCGCAATATAAATTTTTTATACTAAGCAATAATAACATCAAAACTTATGTGTTTGTTTAAATATATGAAACTAGCGCGACTTATATTGTTGAAAATTGATGCCGAATAACTTATATTGGTTTCATTCTTTGTTACTTTTAGCAGAATGCAAGCTGAATTGGAGTCATCTGAAACACGGTTGCAAAGAGAGTCTTTAAAGAAAAAATTTAAAGGAATTGGATTACAAAATTTTGGGCAGACCATTCCTTGAATATAGTGGTGTAGTATGGGACCCACATTTTAGCTTCAAATACAGGAGTTGGAGAGGGTGCAAAGAAAGGCTGCTAGGTTTACCCCTGAATATTTCCGCAGAACGCAGACAGTAACCGACATGATAAAAGCGCTCGAATGAAATTATTCGGAAGACAGGAGGGGAGTGAAAAGAATCATGGTAATGTGTGAGTATATTGGTGATGATGCGTGGAAAGATATTGGTGTAAGAATTAAAGGTAATGCATGGAAGTGAAAATATGTCCATGACCACAAAATGGCACTCGATTTCAGGAACAAGGGTGTGGGAAGATTTTCTTTTGTAAGTAATTTACCAGGGATTGGAATAAGTTACCAAGAGAATTGATGAATAATTTGCCAAAAACGTTGAAATAATTTTAAGTTGAAGTATGTAGACTGAAATGTAGTTGGGTACAGGAAAGGGGGAAAAATAGGTGTGTATGCGTAATCGGTAATATAAGTCAACGATTAGTTCTCCTCACGTCGCTTGCGTTTGCTCACTCAGTCCGTTCGGTAAAAAATACGCTGGAAATCAACCTCTTTTGAGCAAACTGTAGTTGTTCGGGCACTGGTAGCTTCGTTCACGATGAACTTTGTTACCATGATATTAAATTATGTAGACGAAAAAAATAAATTCTTATATGGATTAGGAACCTACTTAATTAATGCCGTGCCCAAATTATTTGGTCCCGTGCCGTCATCGGCACGCGTGCCATTGGTTCGCCATCCCTGCCCTAGGAGATACATTTATAAGACAGAATACGAAGAAAAAATATAATTTCAAAGATGATCTGTAGTAAATATTAAATTGAATGTCATCATCTCCATTCATGATACGTGTCGGCTTCGCTCTGAAGGTTGTGAAGTATCTGTTTTTCCATGGTTTTCCCAAACCACTCCAGGCGGATTCCGGGATGTTTCCTTCAAAAGGGCATGGCCGAATTCCTTCCCGTTCCTTGTCCCCAGTCCCATACCGCCTCTAATGACCTCGATGTCGACGAGATGTAAAGCCATAAGTAATAAAAAAGTATCTGTTCGGCGAATATAGGAAAGGGACCGTTCATAAACTACTTGGCTTGGTCTGGGGGGGGGGTGAGAGATTGGCTGGAAAGCTACGCTGCGAGGGAGGGGGGGGTTTCGAGCCAGGCCATGTAGCTTTCCATTCATATTATTTTTCACATTTAAAATGAGGTTCAGAACACACAACAGCATGTGAATATTTATTTCCTTCATTTAATTATCTCCATACGTAATTTACAATAGTTTGACAAGAGAAAACAGTACAAAATGTCTTCTGGGATCAAAAGGGAAAAAAGCTACGTGCTACGTGAGGGGAGGGGGGAGGGGGGGTTCATATGAAGCCAAAATGGAACTACGTGGTTTATGGTTGCCCCCAAAGGTGGTCCGCAGGCAGAATATTAGAAATTCAATTCTAATTGAATTAAAGATATCACAACAGAACAACAAATTAGAAAAAAAGTTAACGTAAAATGAACAACATACTCGTACTATTTGAGGCTGTGAGGGAGAGTAAGCAATTAGCCTGTAAACCAAATTTTCTGAAAGCCATGAATATTTCAGTGACCAGTAGTTCAAAATTTGAATATATGATTCCACTGTTACTATAATAATCCATTCATTAAATACGTTTCCAGTCAGTATCCTTTAAGGAATGAGAGTCTTGCTGTAGGTCTTAAGAGATAATATATTCAAAATGTTCATAATATACACACAGATAAAAAAAAATACGCCCATGTAAGTCCGTAGACTTATTTTTGATATTTTACTGGTCCTCGGATTAAACAACGTTGAGAAACGCTACCATAGATCTACAATAAAACCATATTGTACTAGACCGGTGTTTGGTAGCCAGAATGGTTGCAATTTTAATTAAATCAGCTCAACAACTGGTTACATACGGGAAGATCAGTTCGGTCATTCACATTCCGGTTTTCTACGATTTGAAATATTGTGTGGAATGATGTCAAGAGCCCTTTAGTTTGATTATGGCTATACACCTCATTTACGTGAAGATCAATAGGGGTGGGAAAGGACTTGGGGCTACGAACGGGAAGGAATTCGGCCATTGCATTTCAAAGGAACCATTGGCCTGGAGTGATTTTGGGAAATCATGGAAAACCGAAATCTGGATAGCGTCACGAAGATTCGAACCTACGTCCTCCCGAATGCGATATACCAACACCACCTATATGGGTGGTGTGGATATACCGGGTAAGAAATATAAGCGGTTACTGTGCAAAGTACGGCCAGTAGAAAAAACTGTTAATTCGAGTTGAAAATACTACTAGCTTGTTCCTTGGAAAGTGTACCTGAAAGCCGTAAAATATGTAACAAAGGTGTAATCCACGCCGAAACATACGTTTACGCACGTTATTAACTTGGCGTTAATAGAGATGTTGAGCCGCCTGTGACGTAATTATAGTCAGAATTTGGCGTAGCCACTGTCTTCTTCACTCAAAATCCTCTAAGCACCATGGAATATTAGTAGTCATTTGGGTCCAGGCTACCATTCAGCCTAAACACAACACGGTTACGCATATTACGGCATTAGCGGCAATAGACGTCTCGTTCCGTGTGTGACGTCATTATAGTCACAATACAGCATGGCGGCCTCCTTAGTCGTTCAGAATCCACTATACACTACGGAATATTAGTCGTAATTCCGGTCCAGGCTGTGTTTCAACCTAACCACAACGTCCACCAATACAGCTCTTTGAAAATCAACATGTGTACAGCTTGAGGAATCGCACATTCGCGGTAAAAATGGCTGCTACACATCGGCTAATACCGCACGTAACCCGACGATTTTCACTATATTACTTCTTTCCTACCAGTTTTATCGGCTTCGCGTACACTTTTTCTTATATAGAAATGCCTAAGGAATGCGTTAATCACATTTTCATCGAGAAATAACAGTTTTTTCTACTGGCCGTACTTTGCACAGCACCCATATAAGCTGACGAAGTGAAACTGCCTTCTGCTCCGCCAGTTTCAGAATTATTAATTCCGATACTGTGTAAATTGAAACAAACTACGGTCGTCAACAGACGAAGAATAATTTAAAAACATGAAAAGTAGGGTAGAAGAGAAACTGCGAAACGAAACTCATTTAGCTCCAATAACAGCAGTCTGTTGAAGAAAAGTAACCGTTGAACGCAGTACTCATGCATTCTGTAATTTTTATCAATGCTACCTTTGATCTTATTCTCTGTGTGGTGAGAGCGCCAAGTAGCTGTTATCCAGTATTTCGTGAGAGATAATCTGTGTTGCCACAACAGGTGTCGACTGTCGGCTGTCAGTGCTGCGCATTACACCGCTGATTTTACTGCTGAGGACAGTAGTTCGCGAGGTTTCTCAAAACAGTTCAATTGAGACCTACCGTTATCGCCATGTCATTTAATTTACATTTCCTCTTAGAAATTCGTTTTTCCGCCTTTTAGTTTACAACCGCCATTGGATTTTTGAAAATCGCTTAGTGACAGGAAAAGCTTGCTAGAGCAAAGTAACTGTTATCATCAGCTTTATAGCTTCGGATAGATCATTTCACTGGCCAATGGCTCCGGCCCGTTTAATTTTTTTTTTTTTTGCTGTCGTCAGTCTTTAGACTGGTTTGATGCAATCCTCCATCCCTTCCTATCCTGTGCTAACCTCTTCATTTCTACATACCCCTTACAACCCACGTCCTCAATTATCTGCTTAATATATTCTAATCTCTGTCTGCCTCTACAGTTCTTACCTTCAACTGTTCCCTCCACTAACAAATTAACCAATCCTGCATGTCTCAAAATATGACCTACCAGCCTGTCTCTTCTTCCTATAAGCTTCTTCCATAAACTTCTTTTCTCACCCATCATTTCCAAAACTTTGTCTGTCCACCTAATTTTCAGCATTCTTCTGTAGCACCACATTTCAAATGCTTCAAGTTTCTTTCTTTCCGGTATTCCTAAAGTCCATGTTTCGCAACCGTAAAGTGCTGTGCTCCACACATAGAGTTTTAAGAAATTCTTTCTAATTCCTAGATCAATATTTGAAACTAAAACGTTTCTCTTTTTCATGAAGGCTCTTTTTGCTAGTGCTATTCTGCTTTTAACATCATTCCTGTTTCGGCCATCGGTTGTAATTTTGCTTCACAAGTAACAGAACTCACCCACTTCTCCTATTGCATCCGATCCTATTTTTATATTTAATCTGCTAGTATTGGTATCATTTCTGCTACATTTCATCACTTTTGTTTTACTTTGATTTATATTCAGTCCAAAATCTTCCTTCAGTATTTTGTTCATGCCATTCAATAACTTCTCAATATCCTCAGCCCTCTCTGCTAACAAGACAATGTCGTCAGCAAATCGTAGCATACTGATTTTTTACTCCCTGAAAACTTATGCCACATGGAATTTTTTCTTTGACGTTCTTCATTGCTTCTTCTACATACAAGTTGAATATTAACGGGGATAGACTACAACCTTGTCTCACACCCTTTTTAACAGATGCATGTTTCTCGTGATTCTCTACTTTTATTACAGCCACTTGATTCTTATATAGTTTATAGAGTATTCTTCTATCTCGATACTTTAGACCTGACTTCTTTAAAATTTTGAACATCTTGTCCCACCTAACATTATCAAAAGCTTTTTCTAAATCAACAAATGCCATAAAAGTATCTTTGTTTTTCTTGATCCGCCCTTCAAGTATTAATCTTAAAGACAGAATTGCTTCCCTTGTACCGCGATTTTTCCTAAACCCAAACTGATCTTCACCTACTATCTCTTCTACTACCCTTTCCATCCTTCTGTATATTATTCTGGTCAGTAATTTTGAAGCATGTGATGTTAGACTAATGGTGCGATAATTCTCACATTTGTCAGCTTGTGCTTTCTTTGGTAAGTGTGAAGATGATATTTTTATTAAAATCAGTTGGAATTTCTCCTGTTTGACGGAAGTATTTAATGATGTGAAATCTCCGTTGTCTGCTTTTGTTTACATGTCTTCCTTTGTATTGTGCTGTGCATTATTTCTTTTAAGTTGCCTAGACTGTAATAATGAAGCGTGCGTGGCCATTTTAATGAAACAGGGGTGAGAGAGTCTCCGCTTTCAGCAGATTTTCTTTTTGGGTTAATTTCTTAAGAACTGTCAAATGTGTGTAGACACCTTGAGGTGTGCACTCAGCTTAGTTTGTTCGCCTTGGTCAACATCAGAGAGACGTCCTGACGTAACAGTTTTTGAATTAATAAGAATTGAATTTAATTTGTGGTTTAAATCATCTATGGAACTACCTCGCAACAGTAAAATAAAAGACTTTAATAGTATTGTAAATTATCCCCGATCAGACGATCTGCAACTTCGAAAGTATTAATGCAAATAAAGAAACTGGAGGCGGGTTATGTTGGTAGATCCTTTCTTTTCTTTGTAATTGACTCAAGTATTAATGACCAATAGTTATATTTTGTGCGTTTTCAGTATCCCTAGTCTTCCAATACGGCTATCTGACATTTTAGTATGTTCTCCAGGCTCAAACTTACTATACGCCTCATCGGTCACTAGAGTCCGTAAAGGACTGGGGGCAAGGAACGGAAAGGAATTCGGCAATGGTCTTTTGAAGAAACCATCCTGCATTCTCCTGAAGTGATTTAGGGAAACCATGGATTATCGAAGTCTGGATAGCCAGACAGACTGAAACGGATCAGATTTGAGTCAAGACGGAACGTTGACTGTATTCAGAAATAGCTCTTTTTGAATCTACTCCATCGATAGCTTTTCACAGTCGTGACAAGTATTTATTCTCTCAAGGAGGTAACGGTGAAGAACTATCCATGAATGCCGATTCCTTCAAAAGGCCTTTGCGGAATTCCTGGAATGGTTTTAACCTTTTTTTATTCTACTTCTTTCCGGCAAAACTCTGATAATTTTCGTACAAAACTGCCACTGTTCCATATTTGTGTGGCATTCTTTTGAACTTAAATCTGTATTTGTTTCCTTTGATTTCTCTTCCACTGATTCTCCCAATTATGATCCGTTAAAACAACCATCTATGTGATAAAGGATACCTGCCACTCTGTTTCGCAGTGGATATTAGCTTCTAGCTGGAATGGGATTCATTGCAAGACAGGAGGAGGATGAGGAGGCTCATGGGAGTGTATAGGGCATATACTGGTGATGAGGCATGGAAAGATATTGCAATAGGTATGAAAAGTAGTGCATGGAAGGGAAAAGATGACCATGACCACAAGCTGGCACTCGATTTCAGGCACAAGGGTGTGGGAAGATTCTCTTTTTTAGGTAAGGGTGTCAGGGATTGGAATGAGTTACCAAGAGAAATGATGAATAATTTACCGAAAACTTTGAAGGAATTTAAAGATAAAATTTGTAGAGGGCAAATGTAGATGGGTGCAGGATAGGGGGAAGATGGGTGTGTAGGGATATTGCCACCGGAGCGTGTGCTCCATTGCAATTAAATTAAATTAAAATTAAATGCCAAAGTTCATTTGTTTCACGCTATCTTTGTTGTAATGGTACAGTTTTCATCGAGTGAAATCATCGCAAATATTGCATTACACTCTCGTCAGAATTGCTTAAAATACGCGTAATGCAGACAACAAAAATTTCGGTAAAGTCAGAACTTTGAAGGCAAGCTTGACATGGGTGGCAACGCTGCTGGACGGCTGTAGAAAGAAGGAACAACAGAAAGTCACGAGTAAAGTGGGAAGGCAGAGAAATAACTCTCAAATTTCAGAAGCACTCTTGGGTAGAGCTAATTGCAGGAATTTATATTGTTTCCCGGATATTGCTCAGTGAGAGGATGCGCGGAGTGGGCGGGATGCTATAGTATAGAGCAGGTATGGGCAACCTTTGCTTAGCTGAGGGCATAATTTCGGGACTTAATCAGGCCGCGGGCCGTAGGTAAGAAATCTCGGGCCGTAGGTAAGAAATAAGTAGGCAGCGGTGAATAAAAAGGCGATAAAAATTCACACATTTTTTTATTTATTAGAATTACAATAGCATAATCAAACATACAAAAAGCAAATTAATAAAAACAGATAGAAAAATCAAATGAAAATTAATGAGCGACTTGAGTTTGAAGCTTATTTGAAATCTTTGAATCTCTCGCGGGCCGGATTGAAGCTGGTGGAGGGCCGGATCTGGCCCGGGGGCCGGGGGTTGCCCATATATGGTATAGAGCTTTATAACTTCAATATGGCCACCGAAATGGTATACTCTACTTCCGGTTGCGCTCTAGCACTGTGTTTACATATACTGTCGTCGCTACAAGGCTTATTACAAACGGAATTACGCCGCTTAATCGTTGCAGCTACGGGTATTTGGCGATTTCGGTGAAAAATAGGGACTTAATTATCATATTCTTTCGAAACAGTGAAAGCGGTGGGTTATACAATTGCGGCATGGAAAAACTTGTGAGGTACATAACCTCACATTTTGTGATTTTAACATTATTAAAGCTATTTTTTATTTAATAATTGTAATTGTATATAAGTTACTAACTCTGAATTTTAAGTTCCAAGGTCAAAGCATTTCAAGATGGATATAATGAGATCTCTGGAAAATAAATAACAGTCGAGAGAGTTGAAGAAAAGATTTGGAAGGAAGAGGACGTGTTGGTTGTCGAAAGAATATGATTTAAGATAAAAGATAAAACAGAATGGCTAGATGGAAGCCACGAAGAATCCTGGCGGGATTAATAACAAGAAAATAATAGCCTGAGGGCAAGGAAATTAGGGTTTAATAAAGATAATGTAATATGACTTTGAATAAAATAATCGTCTGTTAAATGGAAAATATAAAAGTTGTGAGATAAGTAGAAAGTGTTTTATTTGAGATTGAAATATAGATATAAACAAAGGAGTTGATTTTAAGTTTGTATGATAAGAATTTGATTAATAATAATTTGATTTACACCGTGAGTATCGGAATAAAACCAGCAACGGACAAAGAGGGATCAAGGAAATCCTTATGTGCTGGTCTGGTGCAGGAAATATAAGAAAAGTATTAATTTCAAAGTATGGTAAAGTAACACTCACATGTGTTCTCTACGAAATAAAAGGTAACGAAAAGGTTACGTTACAAACTCCAGCGAGGTGGACCCGAGTGCGTAGTTGTCATTTTGCTAAATCGGATTTTAATTCATCGCTTGACAGCTGTGGAAATTGGTTGCTTGATTTTCACGACTTGAATTAAGAGTATGAAGTGACTGTATAAATCTCGCATGGCCTTTGCTGGAAATCAAATATTTACGTTGTAGTTGTGCTTGGATTAGAACAACATAGCCTTGTTTTGCTGCGGATTGTTTACCTATTTCTGCTACATTCTATGAGAAAATTAACTTTAAAAATACTTTAGATCGACTGAAAATCTATTGAACTGACAAAAAGTATTAAATAGTTTGGTCAGGGTAATAGTTTTCACGCGATTATCTCTCTTTCTTTTTTTAAACATATGTAGGAAATGACAAAAATATATTGCAGTTAAGATTTCTCTCGGAAGTTCAACAATCCATAATGTGAACAGCATTTTACAGGAAGATAAAAAAAAAAAAAAAAAAAAAAAAAACAGTAGTTAAAACCTCAAGCGGTTCTAAGAATAAATTTGCCGACAATGGATGCACATTTTGTGGACGACCAGCAACATAGACCGATCTTTTAAACTTAAGAAAAGGACTAAAAAACTAATGGCTAATATTACGTATCTTCGTGAAAGATCAAAAATTTATTTTCAGGGTCGGCATGAAACTCGTTTTACCAATATTTGGGACATTAACAGGCAGAAGAACATGTTGAACTTCAAACAATGTTGAGGAGTTCGCCTCCTCTATATTTCTTGTAAAAACAACGCAAAAATTATTTAAAAAGAGTGATTAAAAATTTTGGCCTAAAATCAGAAATTTACATATATTTTTTTAAACTGCTTTACGTCTCTCAACAGCGAGGTCTTTAGAGACGGGAAAGGATGGGGTCAAGGAATGTGAAGGAATTCGGCCATGGCCTTTTGAAGGAAGCATCGCGGCATTTGCCTGGAGTGATTTGGGAAACCATGGAAAACCCAAATCTGGATGCCCGGACGGGGATTCGAACCGCCGTCCTCCCGAATGCGAAGCGAGAACGCTAACCGTTACACCGCCACGCTCGGTAGACATTTATAATTTTAAAATGATTTCAAGCAGTTCAAAACGAGGAGTGGAACGCCGGCAAGAGGGCCAAATTAAACGGTAAATTCGAGGTTTAATTGGCGTTGATGGTTTGAATTCTTACCTGTTAATCAATTCTTGCTTAGTATATTTCTACAGATTACGTACTCCGGCTTACGAAGTAATTACTTCAGCTTTTTAACTGTTAAGTTCTTGTACACAGACTGCCATCACAAGCGAAAACAAACGCACAGTGGTCAACCGGAAGTTAACAATACCACACTTTGCGTGGTGGCACTGCAGGTGACGAAAAAGTAAACTAATAAGTTACAGAGCTCTATAGTGTGGACGGTGAGGTGAACTGCAAAGGGGCTCGCGTGTTAATGATGAAGATACTCAACAGTCTCGACATAGTTGTCTAATTGCCATCAGCTCCCGCCTAGTGAACAACAGTGACGTTTCTGGTCATGGGTCCCTTTATCATTATGAATCGTTTTGACGCTAATTATCTCCTCTGTCCCTTGTTACAGGAAGACCAAACTGATGCCGAAAACACATAAACACATTTTCTGAACTTTGTATGTAATTTCAGTGCTTGTTTGATCTAATCTGCAGTCTTAAAGTGACAACCTTTTCTAAGACGTGTCAAGCTGAACGCAATCAGTGACGGATATAATAAAGGAGCTGGAATGGGATTCATTGCAAGACAGGAGGAGAAATAGGAGGGTCATGGGAGTGTACAGGGCATATACTGGCGATGAGGCATGGAAAGATATTGCAATAGGTATGAAAAGTAGTGCATGGAAGGGAAAAGATGACCATGACCACAAGCTGGCACTCGATTTCAGGCACAAGGGTGTAGGAAGATTCTCTTTTTAGGTAAGGGTGTCAGGGATTGGAATGAGTTACCAAGAGAAATGAGATAAAATTTGTAGAGGGCAAATGTAGGTAGGTGCAGGATAGGGGGAAGATGGGTGTGTAGGGAAATTGCTACCGCAGCCTGTGCTCCATTGCAATTAAATTAAATTTAAAAACAAAGCTGAATATATGTTGATAGTAATAAAAGTGACATAGGAAAATTGTAGAGATTTTGTGCGAATGGTATTAGAGAGTTCGTTATAGCGTATGCTGACGGCTTTCAAAATTTGAAAATCTGAATCTCTTATAGTTGTAAGTACTTGTTTTTGTATTAGTAGCTTTCTCCTTTGATTTAATCGGACGGTGATCGATATCTCTTTATCTCTGCGACAAACTGAGAACTGCTTGGTCACTTGGAGTGATTATATCGCATGCACTGTTAAGAGTCTGAAACTTTCTTTTTTTTAAAAGCTGATAAGATGACTTACAGATAACACTTCTCTTACGGTCATGCGGTGCAATACTATTTGTTAGTTAATTTAGGAATAGCAAAACGGTGAAAGTAATGACAACAGAAGCAGACAAATGCATTGTTAAATTTACTGTATCCAATGAATTGCCGGGCCATACAATTTAAGATAAAGTGATCAACTGATTACTGCACTCTGTAACTGCCATCAATACAATAAGACAAATCGAATCATTTTTCCAGGTTGGCTTTTTGGGGGGAGGGGACTTGAGCCCTCTCCCCTGGATCCGCCACTGCCTCTTGCGGCTGTCACTTATGGCATACCACGCCACATTACTAGTTAATTTTTCTTGCTCAGAAGAACACTGGATAGACCACTCGATCTATCTCGCCAGATCATAGGAGCCGAATTCTACTCCGGCTCCGTGCAAAGCAAATTACACGCGAAGATTATGTGTACCTCTTCGTCGCTGGAAAATTTCTTTCCGCATAGATATTTTATGATGTGTTCAAACAAATGATTGTTACTTGACGACTAATCTGGGAACGGGCTTGGTGGATGAGTGATATGGCTCTGGGGTGGCATTCGGGAGGATGTCGGTTCAAGTTCCCCCCCGTCCATTCAGATTTCGGTTTGCCACGCTTGCAGAAATCAATCCAGGTGAATGCCAAAGAGGTTCCATGGTCGAATTCCTAAGCTCAAATCTAATGTCCTCAACGTGGTCAAGCAATAAAGCTAAAAAAAATAAATAAATAATAATAATAAAAAAAATATTTTCTGAATTACGTAAACTTGCATTGCTGTCCGTTCTGATTTTGTTTCGGCAGCTTCTTCCTGGATTGTGGCGCTCTCCTTGTGTTTTCAGGAACAGAGAGGAATCTAGTTCATCTACCCGCAAGGACGATTATTTGCTGTTACAATGAACACTGATATGTGGGAAAAATGCAACGTCTACTGCCAACTATGTATCGCAGTAAATAGCACCTGTGCTCTTTGGCGTAGCTGTCGGATGGTTAGGCGGTGACGTGCACCGGGGCCCCCAAGCTCAGGGGGCCCCCTAAAGCTCAGGGAGCCCCTGCCAGTAAACCTCACAAGACTTTGTAGAGCTAAAAAAAGATCGTCCATCTGGCCTGAGGGCCCAAAGGTTTCCCCCCCCCCCCCCACCGTGGCCCTAGCCTAGCTATGCCACTGCCTGTGCTGGCTCATACTAAAGAGTGATTAAGATAAATTTAACTTTATATGCTTGAACACGGCGCTAATCGCTAGGTGCAATGAGCTTGGTTATTGGTACATTGCAGGTAGTTTCTTACGTGTAACACCAGGTAATAAACAATTTGAAATGGTTGTGCAAAACTATAAAATTTGCTGCTACTTATTCCTTAGCTATCCGAAGTCACAGCAAGATGATATAACTGCTTGGACGCTAAGCTGAACAGGATTTGAAAACTTCTAAAATAGATTCAATAATTTTTGCACGAATTGCGCACAAAGAAACAGACAGAGAGACAGAAATATAAAAAACTTCCTATTTGTTCTGTGCAGCTAATTAACATTGTTCCCACAGATTTTTTCAAAAATATCTTCACTGTACAGATATTCTATACCCTTAGTGTTTTTATTGTATATATGGATATACAGCTTTAACAAAACTTTTGTTCCTTGTCATTTACGACTTATAAAGAACACGTTCTATGTGAGACTGGAGGTTTTCTCGGCGTTGAATATGAATAAAATCTTCTCGGGTAACTAGCCGAGCTAGTCCATCGATCGACTTGACAATGGTGGCAGAGTCATGACCGCCGAAACGTCGTGTTTTCAGCTACTTACCCGAGAAGATTTTATTCAAGAACAAATTCTGTTTCTCGTGTTATAAAAATTCTTTCATAGGTTCCTTTCTTTATACGTGATTTCGAGAAGTTAATTTCACACTCAAACGGTAGCAAAATCCTTTGAGGGAAACACATTTCATGTTATTAACTGGATATTGTGGGCCATTTCCTCAACTGCGAGTTAATCAATTTTAATATATATATATAAAGGTGAATATGTGGTTTGTCTTTATCTTCTCGGTTAGTATTCAGAGCTTCGACATAGTAAAATGCATGACTCCAGAATTTTTTTTACATTTTCTCAAGAGATATTTCAAAATGTTTCTCTTTTAGCGAAAATCGCTATCTGGTAGGAATGCGTCCTTGCTTTGTCCAGTGTATGTGACTTTACGCCACAAACACCGGACCAGGTTATCTGCAGTTTCAGTTCGTTCTGAGTTTCCCATATCCTGATATACGTTACTCGCTTAAGAGGAAGTGGTACATTGAAGCCATCAGCGGCGTTATATTCTTTAAGCAAAAGAACCACCTCACATAACAAAATTATTTCTATAATATCTGTTCTATATTTGGTAGTTAGTTGTCATTGCTATCAAATATAGTCACTTCTGTTAGCTTTCGTTTATGTGAACTGCAAATTATTTCGCACCATTTTGTTCATATCTTATAATTTTTTTTATATCTTTCCTAGTTAAAGGTATATTTCATCATCAAATCGTTCATCTTCATGAAACAGAACCGCTGTTTCTACCACGTGGCTGCCGAAATTACAGGATGATATGTGTATTCGTGATACTATATGCACTGTTCCATTGGCTGTCTTTATGTCTCATAACTCTGTATGAACGTAGCTCGACAAGGCAAAGTGCTGAAGCAAGGCATCCTGCACGTGCAACAAGATACTAAGTAGAAGGGACCTTCTCTTTAAGGTCTCGTCCGAAGGACGATTTGCGCCGCTATGGAGTGCTTTGTTCAGGCATCAAGTCACCATCCAGGCTGCGATTCACATACTCATCAAACGCCTTTGATTCTCTTGGTGTTGGACATGTTCTTTCCAACCGCCGCTATATACGTTCCGGACAGAACACCACGCACTCAATTAAGCATTAATCCCACATAAACCGACCCTGGTGGGTATGGGGTAACACTCGGGTCTGATATGCGGGAAGACGTCGGATCGAATTGGATTTTAGTTTTCTTTGGTTTCCGGAAATCAGTAGAACCGAATGCCTGGATGGTTCCTTCAAAAGGTCATGGCCAAACTCCATCCCGTTAATTGCTTCCAACTTTTTCCTTAGATGAATAAGTCAGGTAGTATAAAATCAATATGTAGCTCATTATTTTTTTTGTAATATCATCTGGTTGTAACAATAAAGATACACGTACAAGACTCACATGGCTTATAACATTGAGAATTCACGGCGTCAGTCTCCATATTAAAAGCGTTACTTTCTGTTGTTCTCGCAGATGGGCAAGGGCAAGTTTCTTTATATGCACTCTTCTAAATATTGTTAAACAAATACTATAAACTAAGGGATTTGACGGATGGAGTAAATACATCTACAAAATATCCCAATAAAGTTTCCAATCATACATAAGAGTTACGACTGCGGGTGACGTAAACTGCTGATAGTAATGTCATTCGTTGTTACGTTCGGACCTGACAGACTTCAAAGCAACAGGTGCATGCAGAAAGCAAGGATGAGAAAATTACGAGAAGGTTGTGGAAAGAATCCAGGAATTGTGTCTGGAGACAAATAATGAGAAAACCAATTACCTTCTCGTCCAAGAACAAGACAACGAAAACAAAGGCAAAAGTGTAGCTGTAATAAGGACACTATAAAAACAAAGGCACAAGTGTAGCTGTAGTAACGACACGATGAAAACAAAAGCACAAGCGTAGCTATAGTAACTATACAATGAAACCAAAGGCACAAGCATAGCTGTAGTAACGACACAATGAAAACAAAGGCAAAATCGTAGCTGTAGTAACGACACAGTGAAAACAAAGGCACAAGTGTAGCTGTAGTAACGACACGTTGAAAACAAAGGCACAAGCGTAGCTATAGTAACGATACAATGAAACCAACAAGCATAGCTGTAGTAACGACACAATGAAAACAAAGGCTGTAGTAACGACACAGTGAAAACAAAGGCACAAGTGTAGCTGTAGTAACGACACGATGAAAACAAAGGCACAAGTGTAGCTATAGTAACGATACAATGAAACCAACAAGCATAGCTGTAGTAACGACACAATGAAAACAAAGGCATAAGTGTAGCTGTAGTAACGATACAGTGAAAACAAAGGCACAAGTGTAGCTGTAGTAACGACACAATGAAAACAAAGGCACAAGTGTAGCTATAGTAACGATACAATGAAACCAAAGGCACAAGCATAGCTGTAGTAACGACACAATGAAAACAAAGGCATAAGTGTAGCTGTAGTAACGACACAGTGAAAACAAAGGCACAAGTGTAGCTGTAGTAACGACACGATGAAAACAAAGGCACAAGCGTAGCTATAGTAACGATACAATGAAACCAACAAGCATAGCTTTAGTAACGACACAATGAAAACAAAGGCATAAGTGTAGCTGTAGTAACGACACAGTGAAAACAAAGGCACAAGTATAGCTGTAGTAACGACACGATGAAAACAAAGGCACAAGCGTAGCTATAGTAACGATACAATGAAACCAAAGGCACAAGCATAGCTGTAGTAACGACACAATGAAAACAAAGGCACAAGCATAGCTGTAGTAACGACACAATGAAAACAAAGGCATAAGTGTAGCTGTAGTAACGACACGATGAAAACAAAGGCACAAGCGTAGCTATAGTAACGATACAATGAAACCAACAAGCATAGCTGTAGTAACGACACAATGAAAACAAAGGCATAAGTGTAGCTGTAGTAACGACACAGTGAAAACAAAGGCACAAGTGTAGCTGTAGTAACGACACGTTGAAAACAAAGGCACAAGCGTAGCTATAGTAACGATACAATGAAACCAAAGGCACAATCATAGCTGTAGTAACGACACAATGAAAACAAAGGCACAAGCATAGCTGTAGTAACGACACAATGAAAACAAAGGCATAAGTGTAGCTGTAGTAACGACACAGTGAAAACAAAGGCACAAGTGTAGCTGTAGTAACGACACGTTGAAAACAAAGGCACAAGCGTAGCTATAGTAACGATACAATGAAACCAACAAGCATAGCTGTAGTAACGACACAATGAAAACAAAGGCATAAGTGTAGCTGTAGTAACGACACAGTGAAAACAAAGGCACAAGTGTAGCTGTAGTAACGACACGATGAAAACAAAGGCACAAGTGTAGCTGTAGTAACGACACGTTGAAAACAAAGGCACAAGCGTAGCTATAGTAACGATACAATGAAACCAACAAGCATAGCTGTAGTAACGACACAATGAAAACTAAGGCATAAGTGTAGCTGTAGTAACGACACAGTGAAAACAAAGGCACAAGTGTAGCTGTAGTAACGACACGTTGAAAACAAAGGCACAAGCGTAGCTATAGTAACGATACAATGAAACCAAAGGCACAATCATAGCTGTAGTAACGACACAATGTAGCTGTAGTAACGACACAATGAAAACAAAGGCATAAGTGTAGCTGTAGTAACGACACAGTGAAAACAAAGGCACAAGTGTAGCTGTAGTAACGACACGTTGAAAACAAAGGCACAAGCGTAGCTATAGTAACGATACAATGAAACCAACAAGCATAGCTGTAGTAACGACACAATGAAAACAAAGGCATAAGTGTAGCTGTAGTAACGACACAGTGAAAACAAAGGCACAAGTGTAGCTGTAGTAACGACACGATGAAAACAAAGGCACAAGTGTAGCTATAGTAACGATACAATGAAACCAAAGGCACAAGCATAGCTGTAGTAACGACACAATGAAAACAAAGGCATAAGTGTAGCTGTAGTAACGACACAATGAAACCAAAGGCACAAGCGTAGCTATAGTAACGACACAATGAAACCAACAAGCATAGCTGTAGTAACGACACAGTGAAAACAAAGGCACAAGTGTAGCTGTAGTAACGACACGATGAAAACAAAGGCACAAGCGTAGCTATAGTAACGATACAATGAAACCAACAAGCATAGCTGTAGTAACGACACAATGAAAACAAAGGCATAAGTGTAGCATTAGTAACGACACAATGAAACCAAAGGCACAAGCGTAGCTGTAGTAACGACACAATGGAAACAAAGGTATAAGTTAGTTGTAGTAACGACACAATGAAAACAAAGGCACAAGTGTAGCTGTAGTAACGACACAATGAAAACAAAGGCACAAGTGTAACTGTAGTAACACGCAATGGAAACAAAGGTATAAGTATAGTTGTAGTAACGACACAATGAAAACATAGGCACAAGTGTAGCAAGATTGTTTGCAGATGACATAATGTTATATAAAATGATCAAAACAATAGAAGACTGTAAGCAGCTGCAGAGTAATCTAGATAGGTTAACTCGCTGGGTCAGTCAACATGGATTGAAGATAAGTACAAAGAAGTGCCAGCTTATTAGGTACACAGATAAAAAGTTAAAGGTTGATTATGATTATAAAGTGGGAAAGGCGCTACTTATTGAAGACTTGAAACGTAAATACCTTGGTGTAACATTTGATAGAAGACTTAACTGGGCAGGACACATTGGACAGGTAATAGGGAAAGGGTTCAAAATCCTCCACCTGTTAAAAGATGCACTAGAGAGGTAAGGGAACTGGGGTACAAAACTTTGGTCAGACCACTGCTGGGTTATGTTAGTGTAGTTTGGAACCCACATATTGGGTATCAAATACAGGAGTTGGAGGGGGTGCAGAGGAGGGCTGCCAGATTTGTCTTTGGAAATTACCGCAAAACACAGTCGGTAACTAATATGATAAAGGAGCTGGAGTGGGATTCATTGGAGGATAGAAGGAAGGTGAAGAGAGTCATGGGAGTGTACAAAGCCTATACTGGTGATGAAGCGTGGAAAGATATTAAGAGAGGTGCTTGGAAGGGTAAGTTTGACCATGACCACAAGCTGGCACTTGATTTCAGGTATAAGGGTGTGGGAAAATTTTCTTTCGTAGGAAATGGACAGCGGCGGATCCAGGGGGGGGGGGAGGGAACTGGGGAGCTCAAGCCCCCCTCCCCCTGCCAAATGTATCTAGGTCCACCTCCGACATTGTAATTTCGGAGACTTTTTTTTTTAAGCTCTACGGATTCGAGGCGACTTTAAATACTACCCCTTTGCCCGACTCAAGGCCCCCTCCCAAACCAAAATTCACTCAAATCAAGCCCCCTCCCCCCAGACCAAAGTCCGCTCAAGCCCCTCCGTAACCAAATTCCTGGATCCGCTCCTGGAAATGGGAACTGGAATAAATTGCCAAGAGAAGTGATGAATAATTTACCAGAAACACTGAAAGAATTTAAAGTATTAATTAGTAGAGGGCGAAAGTAGGTTGGAAGAGGAAAGTAGAAAGAGGGCTCCATCGCAATTTTATCAATTATGTATTATTATTATTATTACTAAAGGCACAAGTTTTGCTGAAGTAACGACACAATGAAAGCAAAGATACGAGGGTAACTGTAGTAACGACACAATGAAAACAAAGGTATGTGATGTTAGAATAAAGGTTTGCAACTCCAAGAAGCAGTGAAGGAGACATAGTATTTCCAAAGCTGTAGAGCTAGGAGTTGGTCTATCGGGCGGTGAAGCTACTTAAGACGCCCCCTCCACCCCTCTCCCCGTGGTCACTTCCTTGACATGTCACAGGTTGGGAACCTATACTGTAGAGCCTTGCAACTTACTTTCTAGACAAGGGCCTTCAATTGCTAACAACTCTTCATTTGTCACGTTCTTGTTAAAACAGAAACAACGCTCCACACAGTATAGCTGCTACAGTCCAGCGCAATCTAGCTGCTTCTTGCGCCTACCGAACCCGGTGAGTGAGCAGTAACGCTCTGACCTGCTTTTGTGAGGATGAGGCTTCTAATCGCCGTCACGCCATCCAGAATTCGGATTTCTGTTGTTCCCCGCAATTCCTCCAGTCAAATGACAGCGTGGTCCCTTGAAATGACCATGGCCGAATTCCTTGTTAGCAACCTTCTCTCTCCCGCCTGTAATGACTTAGATGTCGACGATGCGTCCGAAGCAGAAAAAGAAAACCCTTGCTCCCACCAGTATGCTCCAGAAGGAAAAAGACATTATGAAAATCACTTCTATTTCTTGCTTACCAATCGGCGAAATTACACAACTTTACAAACACAGACATTATTTGTACAGGGTGATTAAAAAAAACTTGGACAAAATGACATGGTAGATCTGTCATACAATAAGGATCAAAAATCGCATAGGAACAGAGGGTCGCAAACGCCAGTAGAGGGCGCTAGAGCCACGAGAGGGCGTTGCGATACAAACACGAGCTGAGCAAACCAGACCTGTCTCCCTTGGATTTTTTCTTGTTGGGATTTTTAAAAGGACTTGTGTATGAAACACCTGTTGAAACGCCGGAAGACTTGGTAGGAAGAATCTTTGCGGCAGCCGGATGTGTTCGAGATACACCTGGTATCTTTGAGAAGGTGCGCCGTTCCATGCAACGGAGATGACGGGCTTGTCTCGATGCATCTGGCAAAAACTTTGAGCATCTGCTGTAGGCTCAACATTTGGCTTGCATTAGTCGCATGTGAGTGAGTAATTATCAATAAAATGATCTGTTATGGTTTTGTTTCTTCTCTTTGTGTCAGTATTATTTTAGACGCCCTGTAGCGGCTTCGGATCGCAGTTGCGACCTTCTGTTCCTATACGATTTTTGATTCTTATTGTATGACTGATCTACCATGTCATTTTTTCCACGTTATTTTGAATCACCCTGCATAATTTTTTTCTGATTTATTACAAAATAAAAAGAATAAAAAATAATAACATTTGAACTTATCAAAAATAGTATACACTTTTAATTTTTGTACCATGTATTGGATTGTCTCTACTTTTACACTCCACATTCTAACTTGAGGAATGATCTTCCATTGTATTTATACAGCGAGACTGTACGTTCTTATTGGACTTCATTTTTCTTCTTCTTCTTCTTCTCCTTTTTTTTATTTTTTTTTTTTTAAAAAAAAAGCTGTTGGTCATTCAGCACAAATTGTTTTTCTGTTACACTCATCAACGTATTTAATTTATTGTTTACAGAGTGAACTATAAAAGTGGCAACGTAATATGAACTCAGCATTAAAACCATGCATTTTACATGTTGGACTTAGGGAAAGGACAAGTTGGTTGGATTTCCGGAGATATAATGTAATTTCCACTGGATAAAAGTGCTTTCTCAATGCGCGATTGCTATTGTTCCATATTTGGGTCAGTTGCAATCAGTGGTTTTCTGTAACAACGTCTTTCAAATCTCTATGATCAGACAATGAGCGTATAACAAGATGTTGATTAAAGGTTTTTTTTTTTTAAATTCCATGACAAGTGCCTCTTGTCCGGGCAGCAGATAAGGAGGAGGAATTTAAGAATTGGTAACCAATATGTTTATTTTTTATTCCTCGTTTCGGGTAACAACTACGGACACGTTTCATCCCCATCATCGTGTAACATAATGGAAACAGTCTCGCAACATATTATTATAAACCATACCAAACAACTGTTCACCCATAATTTTATCTTCTTTTGTATTATCTGGCATAAAGCTAGTTGTGCATTCAGTTATTCTTATAAATTGTTTGGTCGTTATAGTTACACGCTCCATAGAAGCAATGTCATTAGCTTACCAGAATCTGTTTTTTGGAGTTGTTACGTTCAGATATAATATTTTGTTCCATTACTAACATTAACTGAGGGGTTTAAAGGAATAGATACGTACAAGTACATTAGAATATAAATTGCGTTCCGGTCACTTGCATTTTTCGAATGTCGAAATTGCTTTCCCTGATATTCTAATTTGGTGTTAAAATCAAAAGGCTATATTAAAATTACTTTGTTGTACGAGTATCAAGAAAAAAATGCGTTCTTTCTTTTAATTTGGGAAAATTTTTATAGCAAGATTAATCAATTTAATTTAATTGCAATGGAGCACAGGCTCCGTTGGCAATTTTCCTACACCCCCATTTTCCCCCTTTCCTGCAGTCACCTACATTTGCCCTCTACAAATTTTATCTTCAAATTCTGTCAACATTTTCGGTAAATTATTCATCATTTCTCTTGATAACTCATTCCAATCCCTGACACCCTTACCTAAAAAAGAGAATCTTCCCACACCCTTGTGCCTGAAATCGAGTGCAAGCTTGTGGTCATGATCATCTTTTCCCTTCCATGCACTACTTTTCATACCTACTCCAATATCTTTCCATGCCTCATCGCCAGTATACGCCCTGTACACTCCCATAACCCTCCTCATCCTCCTCCTGTCTTGCAATGAATCCCATTTCAGCTCCTTTATCATATCCGTCACTGATTGCATTCTGCGATAATTTCCAGAAACAAATCTAGCAGCCCTTTTTCGCACCCTCTCCAACACCTGTATTTGATACGTAAAATGAGGGTCCCATACTACACTTCCATATTCCAGCAATGGTCTGACCAAAGTTTTGTAACCTAATTCCTTTACTTCTCTTGTACATCCCCTCATCACTCTCTCCAACAAGTGCAGAATTTTTAAACCTTTTCCTACCACCTGTCCAATGTGTCCTGCCGAGTTAAGCTTGTTATCAAATGTAATGCCAAGATATTTACATTTCAAGTCTTTAGCAAGCAATTCTTTCCCCACCTTATATTCATAATTAACCTTTTGTTTTTTATTTGTTCCTTGGCAGCCGAGAAGAAGAACATAATTATACAAACACTGCCTTAAGAAATCAGATAGCCTGCACTATTCACGGGGATCCCAGTTGATAATGACTGCAACGGGTAGGCAAATCATTATCAGTTCTGGGAACTGGTAGCCGCTGCGTTGAGATCGCTGATACGTGTTATCGCATATAAGCACTGCATTTGCAACCACGTGCCAGCTTGCGTTAATGACCACTACTTCGTGTATATCCCATATCTCAAAACAGAAGTAGTAGAAGAAGTTACGATACACTTTCCTTTTTGCCATTTATTCCACATAAAACAATTTTGTAGTTGCAAAATTGCAACTAAGAGTTTTCGTAGCTGAGCCTCAAAACTGAATGAAAATTTGTTGTTCCGAACACGATAAGCCCAACTGTTTACGATAGGTAATCTTTATTTTTTTTTATTGTTTGACGCGAATAATCGAGTATTAAGAAGATTCGTATCTTGGGGACTGGTATACGTCCGAATTCATTCACTTCGTAAGTCTTGTAGTGAAAAAGCTGTTATTAAAGTTGTTTAGTGCCACACTTCAGTTATTTTAAAATGTCATCAGTTTTATTCAGATTTTTACAATAAGAAACTTGCACTTCCATAAGTGCTTATCTTCGTTCAATAAGGGAGCCCATAAACCACGTAGCACCATTCTGGCCTCCTATGAACTCTCCCTCCCCTACCTCCCTCCCCTACCCCCACGTAGCCCAACATGGCATTTGCCTCTACCCCACTCTCCCCCCCCTCCCCCTCGCGTAGCACGTAGCCTTTTTTCCTATTGATTCCAGAAGACATTTTGTACTGTTTCCTCTTGTCAGACTATCATAAATTACTTACGGAGATAGTTAAATGACTGAAATTAATATCCACATGCTGTTGTGTTCTGTATCTCATTTTTACTGTGACAAATAATATGAATGGAAAGCTGCGTGCCCTCGCTCAGAAACTCCCCCCCCCTTTTTTCAATGTAACCCAGCATATTTTTCCAGCCAAACACCCCTCCCCCCCAGGCCGAGTCACGTAGTTTATGGACGCCCCCTAAGGAAATGACGTTTCAAAAATAATTCGCATAGATACTTCTTAAAAGGAAGTATTATTTGTACAATCGCCGTTAGAATATGATTTGGAAAAAACAACAACACATAAGCGCTTATTTTTGTGTTATAGTGAGATAACATGGCGCCTTGTTTTATCTCAGGAGGCGGTTAAAGTCAGCAACCTAAATGAAGCCTGTAGCCTACTGACTACACAATTTAAACATCGCGCGTAAGGTCAGCAATACATTTGGAAAACTAAATAACTCCGCGCTGATGATTTGCGATCCCGTTTAATGTTGGTTGATGGCTTCAAGACGGAAAGTTTCTGTCGTAGTACACAATACACAGAAAGCTGTGTCAAAGGCGAAGGTCGGGTTAAGCGTTAAGGGCTTATGAAAACCCCGTCGGGACAGGGATTCGAAACGGGAACCTTTTTTTAAATTGCTCTACGCCTCGTCGACGTCGAGGTCATTAGAGGCGGGATGTGCCTGAGGACAACGAACGGGAATGAATTTGGCCATGGCCTTTTTGAAGGAAGCATCCCATCATTCGCCTGGACTGATTTGGGGAAACCGTGAAAACCCCAATCTGGATTCTCGGACGGGGATTCGAACCGGCGTCCTCCCGAATGCGAGGCCAGAGCCTTAACCGCTCAGCCACCACGCTCGGTACCGGGTACCTTTCGATCTCCAGTCAAATGTATTTGCCACTGAGCCACCATAGCGCTTACACCTAAATTGTAGATGCCGTTTAATCAAGTAGAATTACGGGGACAGTGGCGACTTGCGTCACCAGTTACATGGCCGAGCTGCCTGCACTTGTCTCCTATCAGTTTAAGTGACATTTCAGCCGGCCCTGGCAGTGTAGTGGCTAGCGCGCTGGCTTCGCATTGCAAGGGCCGCCGGTTCGAGTCCGGCCTCGGGCATGGGTGGTTTTAATCCGTGTTGTGTTCGTCTTGTGTTGTCCTCACTGTAGTGTCCACAATATCACAGTGAAATTCTGATACAGCAGTGGCAACGGAAACAAATTGGAGCTGGCTAAATGGTCGAAAAGACCGAAGGCCATATTAAAAATAAAAGAGACATTTCAAGTTTGGAATTATAAATTTACCAGCGTGTTGGTTCTCCTTCCTGTGACGATTCAGTCGATAGGGAATAGTCCGACTATTGTCCTTTCTCAACTCGGATATAAGAGTTCCGGAATCCGTGTTACCGTAGACATTACATAGTTTCTAAAACAAATGAAATAGTAACTTCTTCTCGCATATCATAGAACGTCTTCAATTAGGCACGAGTCATTAAAACGAGCAAATAATAGTTGTACCCGGTAATTTATTTTTTTGTTCTAATCAAGACTCGACCAAGCGCGATGGGTGAGTGGTAATTCACTGGCCTGGCACTGGTGAGGACGTGGGTTCGAATCCCCGTCCGGCTAGAATTTGGTTTTTTGAAATCAGTCAAGGCGAATGCCGGAAATGTTCCTTCAAAAGGTCATCGCCTCTAGTGACCTTGACTTCGACAAGGCAAAAAAAAAGAAAAAAAAAGAGTTTATTTCTTTTCCAGGCAACGATCTAATTTCTTAACACCTGTATCGATAACTATTTTGGAATCGTATTTGACATAACTTTGTGGATTCAGATTTTGTTTATGCCGCTACCAGAAGACGGCTCTAATGAAAAACAAGCTTAATTCTGATGTTAAAAGCCTGAAATACCTCCAGATTCAGCCATACCCCTCTCTCTGTGGCAGCATTTCTCAAGCTACGATTTGAGACAGTGGCGTCAGCTGTATATCCAGCGAGCCGAGTAGCGTGATGAACACACCAAACAACTCCGCATTCCAGGAACTAGCGATATACACAACAGAGTGACACAATGGAAAGCAGTATGTACAGTCGGGGACAGAATTCGCGAGACCCCTCGCCTTTCGATTATGCTTCGTTCTAGACACGAATACCGCATGGGACAGCATAACTGGTAGGTGGTACACTAAATTCGTGACAAAATAGACCTCTCATACCCAGCACTTTACCCAAGATTAACAAAATGAGCCCGCGCAGCAAGAAACTTCGCAGACGCTCGGCGGCAAAGTTCGCAGTTCTACAGTAAAAATAATCACGAATGTCACCATTTTAGTCATATTAATTATTGAAATAACCAAATCGATTGATTAGAAAGGAATGATAACACTTTTATCCTAATTTTGATAACCATTGTGTATTTTGTTTTCCTCGAATAAACAGTTAACAATTCGCTAGTAAACACAATTATATGGCGAATACCGAAAAGAATCGCTAAATTACGCACGGAAAACCTATATCAGAGATTGAATGGACTTTCTAGCGCTGCAGCGTTATAGAACTGTATGTGAAAAATACACACAAAGGTTGAGGGTATGTAGAAAGAGCATTTACGAAGGAACTCTAATGGTAAACTAAGACAGGAAATATAAATAAACTATTTCTAGAAAATTAAATGGTGCTGAATATTAACGGCTTCATTTTGTTTTCATCATACCATATTTAGAAGGTAAGCTTAACTTGTACGCAGTAGCAACAGTTTTAGTAGTAAAAATAATAATTAAGACTATTTTTTAATAAAAATCCGTCTTCTAACAACTGGTTTTATAAAACCAGTAGTTAGAAGACGGATTTTTATTAAAAAATATTTATGCAACAACTGCGGAACATGGCCTACAACAAAGTTAAATAATTAAGAACATTAAATACATAAATACATACATAAATGCATAAATAAATCCGTCTGCAATGTGAATTAGTGTTTACGCATTTTAAAACTGAAGATGGAAGTATAAAAACTTTCATATCTCTCTTTGTTTCTAGCTAACACTGATACTTCTATAAAATTTTCTGCCAAGCTTTACTTCCTGCCTTTTAAGCCCGATGGTTTATAGGTAACACTGTTGCCTGGCATTCGGAAGGACGCGAATTCAAGCCCCGTCGGGCATCCAATTTCAGTATACAATGATTTTCGTAAATCTCTCCAGCTGAACTCTGGAAAAGGTCCTTCAAAAAGCCGTGGCTGAAATTCTTACCCGATTCTATTTTCCAATACTATCAGGATTCATATCACATTGGAGTCGAAGATATGAAGAAGAAGGGAAAAAAAAGAACGTGGTAGGTATGTGTTATCACTCTAATCCGGTTTTCGGGAGATCGTGGGTTCGAATCCCCATCTGGCAATGCAGGTAAGTGTTTTAGATAGTTTCCCCAAATCACTCCGGGATTGTTCCTTCAAAAGGCGATGGCCAAATTCTTCCCCAATACTTACCCTCAGTCCTTTCCTGCATCTAACTACCTCAATTAGATGTAAAGCTAGAAGCAAAAAATAATTTCTCAAATAAAAATAATTACATCTCTGTGGTGTGTTTTGGACCTTTCCCTTCTTGTATTTATCTTATTCAACGGCCGAACGTGTTAGCGAAGGGACTAGAGTGCTATTTCCACATGTGGAGAGTCTCTAGTTCGGTGTTGTTTTAGGGCTGGTTGACGTCAAAATCTTTGTAGAGGAATAAGGACTGGGGATATGTTTCGGGAAGGAATTCAGCCATGGCCATTTTACGGAATCATCCCAGCACTCACGAAGTGATTTCGATTAATCATGCAATATCGAAATACGGATGGAGGCACGAAGATTACAACCCCTGTCCTTCCGAATGTGATGGCTTGAGCGTTACCGGGACTCTCGGTAACTGGTGCGATTCCGGCCAGGGGCATGGGTGTTAAAGTAGGTATTGTTGTATTTCTTGTGTCGTCTTTAAATTATATGAGCAAAAAGCATTTAGAAATACATCAGTACACAGAATAAACACACAAAACGGCTTAGCTGGATGAATGGCGATCGGGAGGAATGCCATTAAAAATATAAAGACAATTTTATTGAAACAAAAGGCAGTTGGCTGCCGTCAAAAATATCTCACAGGTCCACAAAAAATATTCTTTGTTTGGTGCCAACTACTAACACGCCTAAGTTCTAAAAAACGTATTAGGGTAAAAATTAGGAAACTAGGCGTACTGTAGTGAAGCTCTTTAGTGCTCACGGGAGGGGTTTTTAATTTCAGTTGAATGTAGAGGATTTAATCTCTTTAATATTATGCGTGGTTATTTTGTAAGAAGAAAATCTTCCTCCTGGCACAGATCAGACGCAAGGAGGAAGTAACCGCTGACAAAAGTTTCGAGGAAGTGTTTATTTACCAGTGGCTCTGAGGAAGTGAAGAACACTTGTTCAGTGGAGTTATCTGTAATAAGGTTTGTGAATGCGACCATCCGTACTCGAAATATGCCCATTTTCGAATTACGAGCACCTACAAATATTTGACAGACATTTGCCGAAACAACTTCATATAACATATTATTAAAGTTACTTGATCATAGTTAGAAGACCGATGAAAATGTTGATTAATAACATTGATCTATTACGCATTAGGCATTAAAAATTTCTGAAAATTACTTCTCAAGGATTTTGGCTTCAGCAGACCCTCATTGCATCTTGTAATGATCTACTTGCACTATTTGATTACAAAATTAATTAAATAACTAGCATTTGCCCGCTGCTTCACGCGCGCGTGCCTTGGCAGGTGTAGAAATTATTTACCGATTTTATTCTCTTATCAGACATTAACGTGGAAAGGCATGAACTGTTAATGTATTCTGAATAGTTTCGTTTGTTAATACGTTAGGTTCGGTTTTCATACTGATGTCAGAGAGTTGTTTCATTCATATTTTAACGTGATGCAATTGATTCAATAGTAGAAAAGGTTCCTGAAAAATTAACAATAGTAATTCGTGGTTGTAATTATTGTGCGAAGTATAAACATTTATTGTTTAGAAAGGCTTTCACGGTTCAATCGACATTCTTTCAGAAGCTATGGATTTAGCGTATAGAACCCGGTTGGTTATAGGTCAATCGCTTTTCTCGGTGCAGGTTACTTTCAGGTTGCTCTAGCTATTTCATCTCGTTCTCTTTGACGTTGCAGACGATGTTGTCGGTCTATTTCACTCTCATTTAGCCGATTTCGGCGACATCTTTTAGCTGCAGAAGTTGACCCCGACAGATTAGATATCTTTCGCAAGGGCATATCATAAACTTTTATACTTACCCAACTCACAGCACTAACAATTAAAACGTTTTCACAGCTGGAATTATCACTATGCGTGAACTTTGGCTGCGAGTATATAGATGAGCATAAACTTGGTTACAATATAGAATATCTGTGGTAGTAATAAATAATATTATTTCTGAAAGCAATATTTAACTCAGCTAAAACATAATATTTTTAAATGCTGATATGGAGGATTCCACGTTAACCGTGGAACCGAAAATTTAAATGGATATATAACAGTTGTAACATTAACAAAGCTGATATTATAATCATTATGTGTAATTTTTTTTTGGCGATTTTATGTGTAAACTTTGCCTGGGATTATATAGCTAGGTATAAGCTTTGTTAAGGATGTATCTGTGGATATAATGAAAAATATTGTTTCCATGATACTTAACTAAAAAAAGTTTATTTTTAAATGTGGATACCGAGGATTGCAACATAACCGCGGTGCCATAAATTTATGTAAATATAGCAGTAATCTACGACTTAGTCCTCTTGGAAGTGTGGTGAAATATAAAAATTCGTTACCAATAATCACAGCATCTCAATTTTTCTGATTTATTTATTTTTTGTTGTTTTTTATTTTTTGTTGTTTTTTATTTTTTGTTGTTTGGATATTGGTTTTATTTTATGTTGATACACCATCAATTATTCCTGCTTTAAAATAGAAATTTACGTGAATTGGAGCTACTCTTGATTTCAAATCGTCGTATCATTACTGTCATTATTTCAGTCAGATATAATTAATCCAAAAATGTCGAGTTGTGATCATGGTACAGTTTATGTAGTAACGTGCATGTAACTGAAACAATTATTTCTGAGTGGCAACATTATGGCAAGTTGTGAATCGCTTGAAATGCAACCTGACAGCTGATATGATGCTTTGTGATAGGCCTAAGAGACGATGCCTGCAGCTTTATAATCTACGCGGTGTAGCATTAGGATATGAAACATTTTTAATTTAAGTTTCTTTCAATATAGCCGTATTTTCTATGTAATTATTTCAATCGCATGTAAATACCTGGCGAAACAACAGCCTGGACCAGATGACAATTGACTCGTTTTGTTTAGCATCAGGCATAACCGGTTTAGTTTTAAAATTTACGCGGTGTAGAATTTTATGATGCCTAGTTATATTTGAAATAAAAATTCGTTACCAATAATCACAGCATCTCAATTTTTTCTGATTTATTTATTTTTTGCTGTTTGGATATTGGTTTTTATTTTATGTTGATACACCATCAATTATTCCCGCTTTAAAATAGAAATTTACGTGAATTGGAGTTAATCTTGGTTTCAAATCGTCGTATCATTATTGTCATTATTTCAGTCAGATATAATTAATTCAAAAATGTCAAAATGGATCACGGTACAGTATATGTACTAATGTGCATGTAACTCAAGCAATTATTTCTGAGTGGCAAAATTATCGCAAGTTGTAAATCGATAGAAATGCAACCTGGACAGTGATGACAGCTGATATTCTTTGTTATAGGCTAAAGGGACGATGCTTTTAGCTTTATAATTTACGCGGTGTAGCATTAGGATATGAAAATTTTTTATTTGAGTTTCTTTCAATATATCCGTATTTTCTATGTAATTATTTGAGTCGCATGTACCTGAATTTTCGGATGCCTAGTTATATTTGCACGTTATAGCCACGAGACATATTAATCGAATAAAGTACTTCCAAATATGTGCAATTCCGCACAAGTGATTATGAAAGAAGTGTGTTTTATTACTTGCTGATATTTATAATAGCTGTTTTTCAGACATCGCTCTTCGAGAAAAAACTGAATTTCGTATTAAGTGTTGGCTTATTGTGGCTGTATTGTTCAGCGATCACGTAGCAATTTGTTCCAAAGACAAACTGTATAACAGTCTACCAGAGACAATACATGTCTTCCATGTTAGTAATATATAACTTTTTCGTAATTCAACAGACCTGTTACGATTCAAGTAAATGCTGATTACACTTGATTCACGTATTCTTTTTATTTTGAAGTACTGCGGTCCAGAAAAATGAATCGCAGAAGTAAAAAAAAAAAAAAAAAAAAGGTAAATCCTAAGGTCTCTTTATGAAAGGAGTGACCGTCTGAATGTGTATAATTATCTGTGGTCTACAGTTTCACATTTCTGAAGTTTTTTACTGACTTGCTTCTTCCCATGGTACATATTAGTCGTTAGCTACTTCTGCAGATGTTGATCAGCAACATTAGCTTTAAAAATTTGGAAACACCATGCAAATTGATGCGGTAGTTTTTGCGTTATTAGAGATCAAGCCTCACTACAAACGCAGCTTGCTTACAGATTTATAATAGTATAGATATTCCGTAATAATGGAGCTATTAAAAAAAAAAATAAGCATGAAGTGCACGTTATTGAAAATTGACCAGCCTCCATCTGCTGATCTAAATATTTTATAACCTTCGTTACCTTTGACCATTTAATCTATTGACTATTGTGACACTCTATTGTGAAGTCAACACAAGACGAAGCACCTTTATTAGTATTATTGTCATTACTCTGCGATTCACTAAAAGCGTGTGGCGGAGGTGCATTGCACCTATCCGAAATGGTAATGGTTTGGAAGCGATATACGGGATTAGGCAGGAGGCCTTTACAATGCGATAACAGTGCTCTAGCCCCTACACTGCTAGCGCCAGCTTAAGTATCTTGGTCGGGACTCTAGCGAAGGAATTTGTGAATGTGACTGCAGTCGTGGTTTGCTAAAACGGAAGACAATTCCGTAGACCCACAGAACAAGGAAATTATCAGACATTTCAGGCATGCGATTTTCCTCATCCTCGTTCAACTAACTTGCTTATATTGCTACCTGAGGACGTTGTTTCACACAGTTAACAGACGAAAGAATTATACATGATTAGAACCGTGTATCCTCGAGGAAACAGGGCTTTCTGAACTTTTTTAAATTTGTTTCCAGCTTGATTTATCGATTTCGAGGTCATGGGAGACGGGAATATGGGCTTTTTGTGGCAATGTGCAAGTAGTGTCGCACCATGAGGAGGCGCCGGCGGATGGAAAGCGGCGGGTCGCACTGGTTGCGAGCCGGATTCCTGCATGGTGGACACTATCTAAAATGTGCAGATAACTGCCCCGTGCCGAACCGTATACTATACAACCGTATTCAAGCCACGACCGCACAATGGCTCTATAGAATTGTAGCAGGCAGGAGCGGTCAGCACCCCATGACCTGCCACAAAGGCACTTTAAAATGTTGAGGGCTTTTAGGGCTCTGCCTTTCACATCTTTTAGATGTGGTAGCCAACTTAGCCTACAATCAAATATGAGGCCCAGAAAGCGAATACTATTACTAAAACTCAAAACGGTGTTCCTCAGGGTAAGACGAAGTTCTGGTAAAAGGCTACGAGATCGTTGTAAAAAGTACGCACTGGGTTTTCTCAGCAGAGAATCGGAAACCAGTACGCACTGACCACTCATCCAGCCTGTTCAGCGCGAGCTGCAAATGCCGCTCAGCGCTTCTCAGGCTAGATGAGGCACAAAAAATTAAAAAATTATCAACGTATAAGGAGTACCGTATCGGACTTCTTATTACAGTTGAGATGCTGTTTATCGCAATAGCGAAGAGAATAACACTTAAAATTGAACCCTGAGGAACACCATTTTCCTGGATAAAAACATCTGACACTTCCCTAACGACTCGGTACCGGAAGCAACGCTGAGATAAAAATAACTGTATGAAACGGGGTTGATTTCCCCTAACACCCCATTCATGGAGTTGTTTTAAAATACCATACCGCCAGGTAGTATCGTAGGCCTTGTCTATATCAAAAACCGAATAAAGGCGTCCTGTATCGCCGCTTCCAGCAGGATCAGGTTGTCCAAGGTGGAACGGAACTTCCTAAATCCACACTGAAAGCGGCTCAATACGTTTCGGGATTCAAGACACCAGACAAGGCGGCGGTTGACCATCCTCTCTAGTGTCTTCCCCACGCAGCTTGTTAAGGGAATACTGCGATAACTACCTGGCAACAATTTGTTCTTCCCTGGTTTTAAAATGGGTATTAGCGTTGCTTCTTTCCACGACTCGGGGAAATGTCCTCCGGTCCATAGTTCGTTAAAAATACCTAGAAGGTACTCTTTAGCATCTTTATAAAGATATCTCAGCATCTGGTACTGGATCAGGTGGGGTCCTGGTGCTGTGTCCTTGGAGACGTTTAAGGCGGCCAACTCCAAAAATGTAAAATGGTTATTGTACTCTTGGAAATCCGGCGAGTCAAAGCTTAGAAAATCTCGTTCGGCAGCAGCTCTTCGTTGCTGGAACCGACGTTCCAGTCTGGCAGACGAAGTGATAGCAGCGAATGACTCTGCCATCAGCTCTGCTATGCTTCTCTCGTCGGTGACAACACGCCCCTGATCCAGTAATCCAGATAGTGGTGATCGAGAGTACCTTCCATATATACGGCGGATGGACTCCCATACTTTCGATGATGATGTGGAACGATTGGTTGTGCTCACAAAGGCCTGCCATGACCTTCTCTTGCTCTCCTTAATCACTCGACGCGCCTTTGCTCTAGCGACTCTGAACGCCGCGAGGTTGTCAGGTGTCGGGTGCAACCTGAAACGGCGCAAGGCCCATCTGCGGGCCTTGGTGGCGGAACGACATTCATCGCTCCACCAAGGGACAGGTATTCGTCGCAGTTCTCCAGAGTTGATTTGCATAGATATATCAGCCGCCTGGTCAATATTCTCACACTGTTGGAGTGTGACTGAACGGCGATAGAGCTGCCAATCAGCTCTGCTGAAATTCCATTTGTGATGGAGAGTTCTGCTTAAGCGTTTCTTGCTCCACGTGCAGCGATATTAGGAAGTGATCGCTTCCGTGAAGGTCACGATCCACCTCCCAGCGCACGGAGTCCGCTAGTGAAGGAGAGCAAAGAGAAAGATCAATGGCAGAGGACTTACCAGTAGCCGTAGTGAAGTGCGTCATTTGGCCGGTATTAAGGACGCATACATCCTCTCGCTCCAGTAATCTACAAATTTCCCGCCCTCTGGGGCAATCGGTGGTCGAACCCCACAGCGCACTGTGCGCGTTAAAGTCTCCCAATAGGAGAAAAGGCCGAGAGATTTGCCACCATATATCAACCAATTCAACGAAATCAACTGGTGACGCCGGCGGAAGATATATGGAGCATAGTGTTAATTGTACCGGTCCATGAATTCTAGCAGCTACTATCTGTAGGTTAGAGGTGAGAGCAACAGGTTCGGAGTGGACAGAGTTCCGTGCAAACACAGCCACTCCCCCCTTTGCTCGATCACCCTCGGTATCATCCTTCCGGTATATGTTGTAATCTCTTAGCACAGGTTGATGTGTTGGTCTGAAGTGTGTCTCTTGGAGACAGAGGCACAAAGTATTAGACCGTGCTAAGAGTTGTAACTCCTGTTTGTGAGCCGTAAAACCGTTAATGTTCCATTAAAGTATGGGAGCCATCCTACCGATTTAGTATCACCCGCCCGGGATCGGGTGGGTCCGGGTGCAGTTCTTGCTGAGGAACGGGACCAGGCTCGTTCACCAGCATTTCGGTCTCCTCCGGCTCCGAAGGTGAGTCTGAACACTTCGGCTCATTGTTTTCATCCAAGGCTTTAGTACGCGGCTTCTTTCGCTGCCTCTTCCTCTTCCTCTCCCTATTATTTGATGGTCAGGGAGGGGACGAAGAGGGCGATTTGACAAAATGAGTCCGTATGTTTTAATTTTGGACCACGGAGCCTCTGGTCACCTTTTCCACCGGTAGCAGGTGGTATTGCTACTGGGATCATGGTACGTGGTGGAATAAGATGGGCGGTTAACTTGACTGTAACTGCTGGTGGGGCCTTTGAATCTGCTGCTGGAGTGATCGAGGTCACAGACGTGTTGCTACCGACGTCCGCGGTCTTGGATGTTATGACCTTGTCGGATTTTGCGCCGCATTTGCACTGACATGAGCACATTGTGCTTATGCTCATGTCTGTAACGGACGTCTGCGTAGCAACACTTTCTTTCCTGACGGGAGCTGAAGCCATCTTAGCAAAGCTAGTTGTGACGACGGGAGCGGCTAGCAACTTGGACTTCTTCTTTGCTTCCCCGTAAGGGAGCGTGCATAAAGCACGTAGCTCCATTTTGGCCTCCTGTTAACCCCCTTCCCCCCCACGAAGCCCTACGTGGCTATAGCGTATCCCCCCCCCCCCCCTCCTCACGTAGCACGTAGGTTTTTTCCCTTTTGATTCCAGAAGACATTTTGTACTGTTTTCTCTTGTCAGACTATTGTAAATTACTTACGGAGATAATTAACTGAGGGGAAATAAATATTCACATGCTGTTGTGAGTTTTATTCCTCATTTTAACTGTGGAAAATGTTAAAGGAAAGCCACGTGGCCTGGCTCGGAACCCCCCTACCCCCACGTAGCCCAGCGTAGCCTTTCTGCCAACCCCCCCCCTGGACCGAGCCACGTAGTTTGTGCACGGTCCCTAAGGAATCCGCTCTTTGGTCTTCAGCTCCTGTATCTTGCGCTCTTCAAGATACACTTGACACTCCCTACTCCATGAAGGGTGCGACCCAGAGCAGTTGACGCATGACGGTGGCAGCGTGCAACTAACACCTGGTTCATGTGCACCCTTGCCGCACTTGCCACAAGTGGGGTTGCCCTTACACGACGCTGTCGAATGCCCGAACCTCTGGCACTGGAAGCACCGCATCGGGTCCGGGACATACGGACGGACGTTCAAGTTTAGGTATCCGGCCTTTATGTTCTTGGGCAATACTGGAGTGTCAAACGTCAGAACGAAATTGGCAGTCTTTTCAAGATTGCCATTTACCCTTCGTGTGATCTGACGTACCTCGATCACTTTCTGAGATTTACATTCGTTAAGAAGCTCGTCTGTTGCTAGGTCCATGATATTCCGGCAGGTGAAAATGCCTTTGCTACTATTTAAGGACTTATGGAGTTCACATTTTACGACGAACTCACCGAGCTTCTTACAATTAAGCAATTTGGTTACTTGCTTACTGGTACATATTTCCAGCAGCAGCGTCCCATTCCTCAATTTTTTGACAGAATTTAGGGTACCAACCAATTCCTCTAGACCCTTTGAAATATAGTAGGGTGACACTTTTCAAATGTTCCTTCTATCCTTTCAATTATCACAATAGCGTTCGCTAAGGAACGTTCTTTCCTGTTACATTCTCCTCCTGAAGCGGGGGGAGGGGGGGCTATCAACCCTCACCCACTTCTTAGAACTGGGTGTATTTATATTAGCCTGCGGCACACCCGTACCGCAGGGTTTTGTGGTTTCAGTGGATGACTTAATTTTGGTCCCACGAGTAAAACCAGTTTAAAAAGAAGCGCTGATAGAACAGTGGTTCGCAGGTGCCCCTGAGGTTGCACGTTAGCGAGTGATCTGCCTCTCACCCATGCACCTCCTCGGCACGTGTCTGACTTTGAGGTTGAGGGTTTTTTTTTTTTTTTTATAGAGGTTTGTACCATCCTCTCAAACCGGGCGATGAAGCCAAGATCCCCGTTCTCCTAGGCACACAACGTTCCACCGCCACGCCCTACGGTGGTCGTTGAAGCATGGTAGGAGTTTACGGTGTGGGAATCTTGCGGCGCTCACAAGTTTCCAGCTCGGGCACCGCGGGTTCGCCAAACCCGTACCTGGCACTTGCGTACCAGGCCCCTGCGGGGGATGTGGTTGTAAAACAACAGCCTACATCTTAATTGAATTTATGCTGACTATGCGAAACTTGCTTCTAAGTTTGAACGCAGTCATCTCCCAATTCATTCTGTAAGTCACCTTATTAATATCTGAAAAGCAACTAAATAGTTGTATTTTTTAGAATAATATCGTGAATAGTGAAGCGAGACAATATTACTGGCAGAATCTGGCTGTGAATGAAACAGAGAAGAAAATCCTTACTATCTCTGGCAGTTACATGGAACAATCTTTCTAAGAGACAAAAAGTGTCAGTAAACATACAACACTGAACGAAAGTGTGAGATTACGGATTTGTTGTAAATGTATCAAATGGTGCTATAGGTTTAAAGGTATGTAGTATGGTTGAGTTGTTTCGAAAGCTAATAAACGAAGACGATTCAAGAAGAAGAAATATATGTTCCCTTATTAAGTCATTATAAATGGTGAAATTGGATTTCTTTAAAGGGTATTTTCTCTGTTATAATTGGTTTTAGTTGCAGAGGAATAAACAAAGACGAAACGTTGCAATAAGACACGGACAGGTGAAGGTGAACGAAACGATAAGCAGAATATAAAAAAATAGGATATGAATGTTAATTAAATCGGAGCCCTACAAACTACAGCATCAGTACCTTTACAGAGGTATTCAGGATGTAGCTAAGGCCAGCTTTAGGGTGGGTAAAAAACAAGTAAACTTAATTTAAAAAATGGATGAAAATACTGTAAAAAAAATTAAACACTCATTTAACTTATTTAAAAACTAGGATTGTGGCTAAGTTTTGACAATTTATTTTTCAAATTAAAAGTGTAAATACACTCCTGGAAATTGAAATAAGAACACCGTGAATTAATTGTCCCAGGAATGGGAAACTTTATATACACATTCCTGGGGTCATATACAACACATTATCACACAGACAGAACCATAGGCACATAGACACAGGCAACAGAGCATGCACAATGTCGGCACTAGTACCGTGTATATCCTCCTTTCGCAGCAATGCAGGCTGCAATTCTCCCATGGAGACGATCGTAGAAGTGCTGGATGTAGTCCTGTGGAACGGCATGCCAAGCCATTTCCACCTGGCGCCTCAGCTGGACCAGCGTTCGTGCTGGATGTGCAGACCGCGTGAGACGACGTTTCATCCAGTCCCAAACATGCTCAATGGGGGACAGATCCGGAGATCTCGCTGGCCAGGGTAGTTGACTTACACCTTCTAGAGCACTTTGGGTGGCACGGGATACTTGTGGACGTGCATTGTCCTGTTGGAACAGCATGTTCCCTTGCCGGTCTAGGAATGGTAGAACGATGGGTTCGATGATGGTTTGAATGTACCGTGCACTGTTCAGTGTCCCCTCGACGATCACCAGAGGTGTACGGCCAGTGTAGGAGATCGCTCCCCACACCATGATGCCGGGTGTTGGCCCTGTGTGCCTCGGTCGTATGCAGTCCTGATTGTGGCGCTCACCTGCACGGCGCCAAACACGCATACGACCATCATTGGCACCAAGGCAGAAGCGACTCTCATCACTGAAGACGACACGTCTCCATTCGTCCTTCCATACACGCCTGTCGCGACACCACTGGAGGCGGGCTGCACGATGTTGGGGCGTGAGCGGAAGACGACCTAACGGTGCGCGGGACCGTAGCCCAGCTTCATGGAGACGGTTGCGAATGGTCCTCTCTGATACCCCAGGAGCAACAGTGTCCCTAATTTGCCGGGAAGTGGCGGTGCGGTCCCCTACGGCACTGCGTAGGATGCGACGGTCTTGGCGTGCGTCCGTGCGTCGCTGCTGTCCGGACCCAGGTCGACGGGCACGTGCACCTTCCGCCGACCACTGGCGACAACATCGATGTACTGTGGAGACCTCGCACCCCACATGTTGAGCAATTCGGCGGTACGTCCACCCGGCCTCCCGCATGCCCACTATACGCCCTCGCTCAAAGTCCGTCAACTGCACATACGGTTCACGTACACGCTGTCGCGGCATGCTACCAGTGTTAAAGACTGAGATGGAGCTCCGTATGCCACGGCAAACTGGCTGACACTGACTGCGGCGGTGCCCAACCGCTGCGCAGCTAGCGCCCTTCGACGGCCAACACTGCTGTTCCTGGTGTGTCCGCTGTGCCGTGCGTTTGATCATTGCTTGTACAGCCCTCTCGTAGTGTCCGGAGCAAGTATGGTGGGTCTTACACACCGGCGTGTTCTTATTTCAATTTCGAGGTGTGTATTTATTTTCATATATTTTTTGCTCGACTTCTTGAAGGAGGGAGCCCTTTGATTTTTTTTGTTATTTTTCTTCCTTCGGGTTTCCTTGTTGCACTTTCTACAACTTGCTATTCAAAATAAATGCTGCTACAGATAATTGTCTCTGATTGCTTAATGCGGGACCATTTTTGGCGATGTTAACCTATTGTTCATAATTTCGCGATATATTGATTAACAGAAATAACTCTACGTACTTGCAATTAAGAAGCAATCTATTTAAATTAGTTATGATCAAGTTTTCACATAATTTGAAATCCTTCAACGACACGGAGTTCACAAGGTACTCTTTAGCATTTGATGGACATCCCAGAACCGGAATAGTGATAACAGAAATTAGAGGTGGGCCACTGTTTGAGAAATCCCTCATTTGGCGAGGTATTGCTAGTATACGGTCATGTAAGCCACTGCTGTTGCGAAAGAATATCAAGAGAGCAGTTTTTATGAGAATATAATAACACCACCCACTAAGCGTGGGAAACTTGAGGAAGGTCGCTTGCTCTAACAAATGAAACTTCCTCAGGCCTGTAATAATCTCTCTGGTCTGACGTTGCTTGCTGATCATACCTTATTGGGTGCCATACTGCTAAAACCATTTTGCCAGAATTCCAATTTATAAAGTTGACAAATACTTGTGACATGGCTTGCTGCTTGAAAGAATCTATACTTATCAGACGCAAGTTTTGGTCATGTTATAGCTGTCCCGCCACGACTTCACAATATGACGTCACGCTTTTGGCCATCGCTGCACTACAAACAACGATGGATGATTTTCAAGGTTATGCGCGTTATTTAATAACAGTTCTATTTAGCTATGCATCCGTGAATAAATTAACTGTCAGAACACTGAAAGAAAAGTAGAGGAGAATCGGGTAATATGGAATAGTCTGGTAATATGGAATACCGAGGTTTTTCCGCTGCCGAATGCTGCTGTATAGTGGAAGTACCATCAACTGCTGCTCAAAACTACTCTGATGCTTTGTTATGAAGGGTCATTTGGGAGCTGAACTGTGTTTACTATCCAACAAAGTTTGCTTTTCCACTTTCGAGAATTTTTGCAGATTAGTTTTTTAAAATATATATAAAATATTATATTTATTTTGTTGATCGCTAGTCTTAGTGTAATGTGAACTAAAATATTGATGGTTTGTTGTACAGGTCTTTTTTCTGGCTTCCATCTTTTTTTTATAATATCATCAAGCCTATTTTGTCCAAGATAGCGCTTCGGGTAATATGAGATACTTGGTATACTGTGGCATTTCATACAACCCGAAAAATAATTACTGAGTTGAAATACATTTTTAATCAAATATAATGTCAGTAATACGATTTTTGTTAATATTGATTGAAAATAATAAAATAACAATTGAGAAAGTAAATATTTCTTAATTAATTCATTAATTATGTTTTGTTTTAAGAACAGCCGATAAAGAAAGAAGCGAAAGCTATTGAATCCGACAAAGATGATGATGATGCTGACTAAAAACTATCATTAAATCCGTTTATCTCAATTCCAGATAGTTTGCGTATTACCCGCCTATTCCATATTACCCTCCAAACGACAATTTTTTTAAACTAAATTTTACTACTAAAAAAATCTGTTATGACAGCTTTTTATTAGATATATGTTATCACAAGAAGTTGAGGGTTGTATTGGTTTGAGTTTCAGGTGTTAAATTATTTTCAGTACTATTTTGTACAACAAAACATAAATGGTATTCCATATTACCCGATTCTCCTCTACGTATTCCGTTGAAATCGACATATGAATTATTAGTTGCTTTTTATTAATTAAAATTCGTTTGTTGTAAATTTTTCTTATACACTCTGCACAGCGATACCGTTGTTATAGTAAGCTAACAAATATCTACAATACATTTTAAAGAAAATGGACGTTATTTGATGAAAATTGTACTTAAGTCAGCGAAGAAATGAATTTCAAAATACTGCATCCAACACGTCATTTTTGACGGGCTTGAAAGATATTCATATCCAATGTAGATATTTTAAGTCACTGTTATAATCAGTGCTGCCAGCCTCTTGGCTTTGAATATCCCTAGATGGCCGCTAAAATTTCCGTAGATTGGGTAAAAAAATCCGGAGTCTCGCTAATAAAAGACTAAAACAATAATTATTGAAGAGAGAGTCAAAATTAAGAATACTTTCTATTTCAATGTCTTTAAAATTCGAGATACAAAATAATATTCTACATTGAAAGTAAGAAATATCTCTGAACATGTTTTATACAGCGTCACTTTCATCGCTGCTGCTGCTGTGTCTACTTTTTTTATTGGGGGGGGGGGGACTATACATTATCTGTTTTCTTTGTTGACATTAAATTTAGCATATCTTCAGTAACAGGAAATTTTAAAAACTGTGAACACGTTGACGCTCGGATATTGGTGAAGACTTCTCGAAAGGCACTGTGCAACCCGTGCCAACAAGCGTGACATCGTGCATAAAGAGTGCGCGATAGTTCTGTATTATGGCCTTTTAAGATCTATAATCAAACAAAATACAAGCTTTATTTCAATCGTTCGTTCACACGAGCTGTTGCTAGGAAACGATTAACAATTATTGACAATTCTGTAATGTATTAACCCTACACGCTCAAGTTTAACAAAACACCAATATAAGGAAAAATTAACAGATAGTACAAAATAACAAAAATCCGTAGATATTTTAAGAAAATCCGAAAATCCTAACTTTTTATTGTATAAAAATCTATAGATCTACGGATAAATCCGTAGTAATGGCAGCACTGGTTATAATAAAGTGGAAGGCATGATTTGCCGAAACACTGAAATAAAGATACGTGCTGCGTTTAAATTAATATATTAATCATTAGTTGCTTTAATTACTGATGTTACTATATCAGATACATGTAAATATTTCCAGTAGGTCAAACTTAGATCGCAATACAATGAATATATTCGTACGCGGGTAATAGAATCTACGAATTTTGAACAACAATATTAGTGGAAGTAGTGGTTCTGTCGAAATGCAGACAGGTACAGAATGACAACTGACACACTTTTTTTTTACAGAATAATTCACAATGAATTTAGTTCTATAAATAATTTGAAGGTGCTTTCATAAACTCCGAGCTACTGAAATTACAGTTTTATACGGATGGAAGTAGTTTCCGTATTAATCGTGCTGAATGAGACCTGCACCAGGAATAAAACCAACATCACGTGCTAAAGCATAAGGTTTTAGTGATTCTTAATTTATTTTTAATTTAATTGGTTCCCTAATTTTGACAACATTCATTCAGTAGAAGTTACATCTATATCGCCTCGTAAACTAGAACCGAAATAGGTACAAATTACAAAATAAGGTTATGAACATTACGTGACAACAATTCTATTTATTTAGACAACCGCAGAGAAATGAATTGTCAGAGCACTTAGTTAAACCCGTCATTATTATAACTGAAATGGAGATATTTTATAACCATTGAATTTATTAACTTGCGAATAGGAAACTGTTTCGGTAAACAAAATTACAACAATTAAGACATTGTTAAAATAGCGTTATTATTCACAGCAGTTGACTGGGTTGGTAGCAGGGGCGTAGCTACTATGGGGCTAGGCGGTGCAGTGCACCGGGGCCCCTACGCTCAGGGGGCCCCCAAGCATACCTCAGGGGGCTTAGGGAGTCTCCAAGCACACCTCTGGGGGGCCCCCAAGCGCTGTTCAGAGGGTCCACGAGCCTTCACGGCAAACTAGTGACCTTTTTTTTTAGCTCTACCGTCGCCTAAAGAGGCCCCCAAGCACAACTCAGGGGCCCCTAGCCTCAGCTCAGGAGGCCCCTACCAGCAACACAAAGCAAAAAAAAAAAAGGTCGCCCATCTAGCCTGAGGGCCCAAAATAATTTTATGCACCGGGGCCCTTGTTGACCTAGCTACGCCACTGGTTAGGTAGTAAGTGAGAAATCTCTGGGTCGTGCACTGGGTTTGAGGGGGTTGTTGCCATACAGTGCTGGACTGCCATTGCACTGTGGCTGCGTCGTATATTCGGTTAGAGACACTCGTGTCCTCTCTGCGCCTGAGGTGTTTGCATCCCGCCGGAGCGCGTTGTTGACCTTGAAACGCAGCTGTGTGGTGGCCGGCAAAGGACCTCGCCAATTTCGCTTGATGTAGCCACGCTCACAATTCAGAACACAATTATCTCTCCTCCCGTCTTGATTCTCCTAGGCTGGAACTTAATAAGATTCATAAGGGGGCATCCATAAATTAAGTGAGGCGTTTTTCCGGATTACCGGACCCCCCCCTCCCCTCTGGTGAGATTTCGTGAGATATAGCCAGACACCCCCCCCCCCCCCCCCTCTGGTGAGATCTGGTCCGTGAGAACCCCACCATTTTTATAGGTCTTACCCTTCAAAAACAGTTTTTTTTGACGAAATTCCTCCCTAAAATCGCTTTTCGCGCAATTTGTAGACGTTTTTTTGTTTAGCTCTACTATGTGAAAAAAATTTCAAAATCTCACGTGAGATTTCCGTGGACCCCCCCCCCTCCCCCCGGGTTTTGGTGAGATTTCGCCGGACCACCCCCCTCCCCCATTTGACCTCACGTAATTTATGATGCCCCCTAACATCTTCTTCTTAGCACTGGTAGACGACATTGCGGGTATTAAACTCAGATTTATAATATGAACAACACGATACGATCGCAGCACAACAAAACAGCGGCAGTAAGAGACGCAACTTATTCCCGCACGAGCTATAAACAACTGCCTGTTCTTTCTCAGAGTGCATTGTTGCTACTCTTTGCTAACAATAGATATCTAGACTTGGAAGGAATAATAATTACATCTAAAAGTTACCTATTCAATAGAATTAGGTAGGAAAAAGATAAAAAAGAAGTATCTAAATTTAATGGTTTTCGGTATATTACGATATTTTCTATGTAAAGGACAAAATTTACATTTAGATATACAATACATAGAGTGGAAACCATACTGGAATTTAACAGTGCAACTTGTGTATAATGAACCAGTAGCGTTCACTGCCCCTCCCCCCCCTCCCTCTGTGGCTTTACGTCTCGTCGACAGCGCGGTCATTAGAGGCGGGATGGAACTGCGGACAAGGAACTGGAAGGAATTCGGCCATGGCTTTTTGGAGGAAGCATCCCGGCATTAGCTTTGAGTGATTTGGGGAAACCATGGAAAACCAAAATCCGGATGCCCGGACGGGGATTCGAAATAGCGTCCTCCCGAATATAAAATGCTTAAGTAAATAAAAAATAAAGTTTTAATACTTTTTGAGTTCATCACGTAGCTTAGCTAAAATAAAATACTTGTGATGTTGAACTTCTTTCTTATCCCAAAGACGGACCTTGAAAGAGACACAATTCATAAATTGGTTTACATTCGTTTCTCACAGGAATAACCACTAACAAACCAGCAATGCCAGTGAAGAGTAAAGCGGCGAAATCAAACAGTTTGAACACTAAGCTTGGCTCCATTATTACCTCATAGCTTTGCGCCCCAGTATGAGCCACCGCAACAATCCAATTGGTTTGTTTGTTTTCGCTGCTTTGTTCTTCGCTCTCGTCGTTGCTATGCTCTCCGCTCCAGTATGTTTTCTCCTTAATACATTCCTAAAGCGACGCAGGCTTCGGTAAAACTCAAATTATAACGGGGGTAGTCAGTTATTTTGGATTTTTGTTGGAATATTCCCATTTTTTTTCCTAGACCATTTAATTGATCCTCTTTATTATCAATCGACCCCCTTTCGACCCCCGGGTATTAATCGACCCCCGGAGAACTCTTATCGACCCCCAGGGGTCGATACCGACCACTTTGGGGACCCCTGGGTTAGACGACACCTGTGTCCTCTCTGCGCCTGAGGGTATGCACCCCGCCGGAGCACGCTATTGACCTTGGACGCAGCTGTGGGCCTCGCCAATTTCGCTTGATGTAGCCACGCTCACAATTCAGAACACAATTATCTCTCCTCCCGTCTTGATTCTCCTAGGCTGGAACTTAATAAGATTCATAACACCAGCAGAATGTTGCAACAAAATACTGGAAACAGGCAGATACTTTCCACAAACAGAGTTTACGTGATGCTAATTCAATGAAGGAGCTACCGTAATTGTATTGAATTTCTTTCAGCGTGCCTAGCTGCTTTTTCCATCACGGTTCTTAACACTGGTACCTATTATACTGCATACGATGACTGCACATTTCGGCTTAAGAAAATACGTACAAGCCCTGTTCAGAAAATAACCAAGCTTTTTTTCTTCTTCTTGTCGATTTTTACCAACTGCGAAACACTTTGTTGTTTGCTTCTTCTGTCCGAAATGTTTCTCTTAATTTTTGTTATTTCTCTTAGAAACCGTAAAACTCTGTGACCCTTTTTCTACGTACCACCTTATTCGTAATTTCATCTTTCATAAGATTCGTTTCTGCTATGAATGACCGTTTTTAGTTCAGTAAACCAGCGATTTGAAATTTTTATTATAATAATTAAATAATATTTCCGTCAGTCTTTCTGGATTCATTCGCACCGGTGTCCATAAATAAGAATTCTTATTTTTTTGTTGTTGATAGTATGCGAAAGTTTTTCAGTTTTCATCATAATTCTTCATTAGGTCTTTCCTTCGTCCCACAATTTTACCAAGAATTTATATCTAATTCTTCAGTGTCTACTTTTTGTATAAATCTTAACTTCCTGCCTCATACCGACGCTCTAATATTCTAACTGTGTTTTTGCTATTACTGATATTGATTTTTGTTGTAAAGAACTTTTACTAATTGGTGAGCTATTCTCATTTTCCAAAACCTTATTTTAGACGCCTCTTTGTCTAGGCCATGGTTATCTTATTTCTCCAAAGTACTTACATCTAATTAACTTGATGATTTTTCCATATTTTATATTTACTAATTTTTAATTTTGTCAAGTAGATTGTATTCCAGAAGAGATGTTAACACCACGACATCGGCAACTATACGGCGTCCATTAATGACGTGAAGTGTTTTTCCGGAATTCCGGACCTCCCCCCCCTCTGGTGAGACTTCGTGAGATTTCGTCTGACGCCCCCCCTCCCCCCTGAAACAATAAGTGAGATTTTTACAGGGACCCCCCACCCCCACCCCTACCAATCGACCTCGCAACGTTTTGAGACCTTTTCCCCTACGACTGAAATGGGCACGTGACCATCGTCACTGGACGTTGGCGCAGTGGCAGAGCGTTGCTTGGTCTGATGAATCCCGATACCGCCTTCATCATGTCGATGAGAGGGTGCGAATCCGTCGTTTTTCAGGGTAACTGCTTCTTGGCACCTGCTCTGCGGGAAGGAGACAAGCTGGCGACGGCTCAATTATGCTCTGGGAAACATTCACGTGATCATCCATGGATCCAGTGGAGCTTGTGCAAGGCACCATGACGGCCAATAAGTATCGTACACTGGTTGCAGACCACGTACACCCCTTCATGACCACCATGTTTTCCAATGGAGTGGCATTTTTCGATAATATAATGCGCCATGTCACAAGGCCAGGAGTGTGATTGAGTGCTTCGAGTAACAATTATTGCAATTGAAGTGCTGGCACCCCTACTCGCCAGATCTGAACCCGATCGAACACATCTGGGATGCGAATGAACGTGGCATCAATGCTCATCGCCCCTCTCCCCGGAATTTACGGGAATTAGGTGACTTGTGTGTGCAGATGTGGTGCCAACTCCCTCCAGCGACCTGCCAAGGCCTCATGGCTTCTATGCTACGACGCGTCGCTGTTGTTATCCATGCTAAAGGCGGACGTACCGGCTATTAGGTAGGTGGTCATCATGTTCTGGCTGATTAGTGTATTTGAGATTAATCAGTGGCTAGACTAATTCAGATCGCATAATAAGATTATATACAGCCGCAAGGTAACAGCAAATAAAAAGTGGAAGAAAAAAAATAGTTTTTCGAGATCCTCTAAGTCATATATGGGCAACCCCCGGCCCCCGGGCCGGATCCGGCCCTCCACCAACTTCAGTCCGGCCCGCGAGAGATTCAGACATTTCAAATAACACTTCAATCTCAAGTCTCCCATTAATTTTCATTTGATTTTTCTATCTGTTTTTGTTAATTTGCTTTTTGTATGTTTGATTATCCTATTGTAATTCTAATAAATAAAAAATGTGTGAATTTTTATCACATTTTTATTCACTGCTATCTACTTCTTTCTTACCTTCGGCCCACGACCTGATTAAGTCCAGAAATGTAAATATCTTGGCATTACATTTGATAACAAGCTTAACTGGGCAGGACAAATTGGACAGGTGGTAGGAAAAGGTTTCAAAATCCTGCACTTGTTGGAGAGAGTGATGAGGGGATGTACGAGAGAAGTAAAGGAATTGGGTTACAAAACTTTGGTAAGACCATTGCTGGAATATGGTAGTGTAGTATGGGACCCACATTTTGAGTATCAAATACAGGAGTTGGAGAAGGTGCAAAGAAGGGATGCTAGATTTGTTTCTGGAAATTATCGCAGAATGCAATCAGTGACAGACATGATAAAGGAGCTGGAATGGGATTCATTGCAAGACAGGAGGAGGATGAGGAGGGTCATGGGAGTGTACAGGGCGTATACTGGCGATGAGGCATGGAAAGATATTGCAGTAGGTATGAAAAGTAGTTCGTGGAAGGGAAAGGATGACCATGACCACAAGCTGGCACTCGATTTCAGGCACAAGGGTGTGGGAAGATTCTCTTTTTTAGGTAAGGGTGTCAGGGATTGGAATGAGTTACCAAGAGAAATGATGAATAATTTACCGAAAACTTTGAACGAATTTAAAGATAAAATTTGTAGAGGGCAAATGTAGGTAGGTGCAGGATAGGGGGAAGATGGGTGTGTAGGGAAATTGCCACCGAAGCCTGTGCTCCATAGGAATTAAATTAAATTAAATTAAACATTACGTGACAACAATTTTATTTATTTAGACAACCGCAGAGAAATGAATTGTCAGAGCACTTAGTTAAACCCGTCATTATTATAACTGAAATGGAGATATTTTATAACCATTGAATTTATTAACATGAAAATAGGAAACTGTTTCGGTAAACAAAATTACAACAATTAAGTCATTGTTAAAATAGCGTTATTTTTCACAGCAGTTGACTGTGTTGGTAGTAAGTGAGAAATCTCTGGGTAGTGTTGCCAACTTAATGGATTTTCCACTAAAACTGTTGGTTTCGACCCCCCTTTTAGTGGAGAAATATTGCTTTTAGTGGCTAGTGGTTTTTTCTAGTGGTTTTTTTTTCTAGAGGTTCAGGAGAATTCGTTTCAATTAGTGAAAAGATTATAACTCAAATACTAAGCCACTTACACTTTTTGAAATATATTTCTACCTTATTTCAGTAGTATTTACTTTTACTGCGTAGGAAACATTGAAGTTAACTGAGATTTTTTCTCATATTACGTTAAAGGGTTCAATAACATCTAATTGAATTGATTATTATCGATTAATGTTTCTAAGAATATTTAATCGATTTCTACGCTTATTTTAATTAATAATGTCCATTTATTATCAAAAATGGTCGCTATTCTGTAATGTCATGACCACCACTGATTTATTGTTTTTAGTCAAATATGAACACTGACTGTGATATTCAACTTTACAAATGATTAAACCATTCAAGTTTTACTAAACATGGTGTTTGTGCAGAAAATATTTATTATTTTCGACCAATAAAATTAATTGATGAAAATTGTTAATAGAAACGTTTGAATAGATAAATATTTTCAACTTTCCCTTACTGGATCAAAAACTTTGAAATACCTATTAATGTAATAAAGCAAATTGGTACCGAAGAATCGTATCAATCTTCTGATGAAGGCACCGACAAAAATTATTTATTTGAAGAAGATAAGTTATTATAGAATAGCAATTGATTAAATAATTTGTTAATGATACGTATAATTACTAATTGCTTGTTACTGTACTGATCATTTATACAGAAATTTAATGTGTATTATTTAACAATATACCTATTATTTTCTTTCGTAATAACCGAATATTTGTTTGGTGGAATATTTAGTGGTAATGAGAGTAGTGCCGCTTTTTGTTAGTGGTTTTCTGGTGGTTTTTGGAGTTGAATCTGGTGGGCAGCTAGTTTAACGGTTGGCAAAACTATCTCTGGGTCGCGCACGGGCTTTGAGGGGTTGTTGCCATACAGTGCTGGACTGCCATTGCACTGTGGCTGCGTCGTATATTCGGTTAGACGACACCGGTGTCCTCTCTGCGCCTGAGGGTATGCACCCCGCCGGAGCGCGTTGTTGACCTTGGACGCAGCTGTGGGCCTCGCCAATTTCACTTGATGTAGCCACGCTCACAATTCAGAACACAATTATCTCTCCTCCCGTCTTGATTCTCCTATGCTGGAACTTAATAAGATTCATAACACCTGCAGAATGTTGCAACAAAATACTGGAAACAGGCAGATACTTTCCACAAAAAGAGTTTGCGTGATGCTAATTCAATGAAGGAGCTACCGTAATTGTATTGAATTTCTTTCAGCGTGCCTAGCTACTTTTTCCATCACGGTTCTTAACACTGGTACCTATTATACTGCATACGATGACTGCACATTTCGGCTTAAGAAAATACGTACAAGCCCTGTTCAGAAAATAACCAAGCTTTTTTTCTTCTTCTTGTCGATTTTTACCAACTGCGAAACACTTTGTTGTTTCCTCCTTCTGTCCAAAATGTTTCTCCTAATTTTTGTTATTTCTCTTAGAAACCGTAAAACTCTGTGATCCTTTTTCTACGTACGACCTTATTCGTAATTTCATCTTTCATAAGATTCGTTTCTGCTATGAATGACCGTTTTTAGTTCAGTAAACCAGCGATTTGAAATTTTTATTATAATAATTAAATAATATTTCCGTCAGTCTTTCTGGATTCATTCGCACCGGTGTCCATAAATAAGAATTCTTATTTTTTTGTTGTTGATAGTATCCGAAAGTTTTTCAGTTTTCATCATAATTCTTCATTAGGTCTTTCCTTCGTCCCACAATTTTACCAAGAATTTATATCTAATTCTTCAGTGTCTACTTTTTGTATAAATCTTAACTTCCTGCCTCATACCGACGCTCTAATATTCTGTGTTTTTGCTATTACTGATATTGATTTTTGTTGTAAAGAACTTTTACTAATTGGTGAGCTATTCTCATTTTCCAAAACCTTATTTTAGACGCCTCTTTGTCTAGGCCATGGTTATCTTATTTCTCCAAAGTACTTACATCTAATTAACTTGATGATTTTTCCATATTTTATATTTACTAATTTTTAATTTTGTCAAGTAGATTGTATTCCAGAAGAGATGTTAACACCACGACATCGGCAACTAGACGGCGTCTATTAATGACGTGAGGTGTTTTTCCGGAATTCCGGACCCCCCCCCCCTCTGGTGAGACTTCGTAAGATTTCGTCTGATGCCCCCCTCCCCCCTGTAAAATTAAGTGAGATTTTGACGGCCCCCCCCC
>JARYHS010008074.1:24179097-24238882 GCA_031002005.1 Vandiemenella viatica | reverse complement strand
GGTTGGTAGAGGCAAAAGCCACGTAGGTCTACGTGCGGAGGAGGGGGGGGGATTCACAGGAGGCCAAAATGGAGCTACGTGGTTTATGATTTTTTTTTTTTTTCTGAGAACAGTTATCGGACGATAGTGAAGTTTCGTAATTAACAGATTGCGGGCGGGTCAGCTGGTGTTCTAACGTGTCTTATGGTGGGTTCTTCAGTTCCAATCCTGAATATACAACAAGAATGCTGTGCATGTGTTATGTTGCACCTTTTGTGACTGAACAAATTTGTACCTACCTGGTGTTTATAGCGCTAAAAATTCATTTAAGGTTGACGACAGAAACTGTTTTCGGAAAAAAAAAGAATTGCGTTGCTTGTATAATTACATTTGAAATACATAGCTACTAATTGTGGTTGATAACTGCATTAAATTACGATGCATTTCGAACTGAATAAGTATTATGGTGATGACTTTGATGTCAGTTGAATAGTGAGGAGACGGTAATTTTCATATCCAGGTATACTGAAAGAACACGTCGTCCTACCTGACAAGTTTCCACAAAACGTAGTATTTGAGCATATCCGAAATTTGGGAAGTAAAACCATCAACGGTCAAAGCAAAGCTGTAACATACAGATTAACAATTGTCAAAAGATTCTTCTTCCAAAACTACGTTTGTCGAGCACAGTATCCCATAAAGAAACTAAATACTACAGAACGATAAGATAGGTTGGTGGTTGAGCTATCCGTTTTATTTATTTGTCAACCGAGAGAAGAATTTTAGAGAAAAAAAATATTTGAAATAAACAATTGAAGACACTTGTAACGCATTTTTGGACGTAAATCTATGGGCAAAGTTAAGGATTAATGTGATAGACTGATGATGAAAAGTTATGGGAACTTGCCTGTTGCCAGACTGAAGTTGGTAATCTTATTAATAAAAAATTGACACTGAGATATAGAAAATATGGAGACTTATGAGTATACAATTCCGCTGGAACTGCTAACAACGAAGCTGTGTAATATCTGTCATTCAACAATTTGTCAAAATCGTAAGCGAAAACGAAACTACAAAGTACGTACTGTGATTGTGTAACTATCCATTGGTCCAGGTAATATTCAAACTAAGCACAACCGCCTCCAATTTGAACACAAATGTAAACTAAATTCTTTTTCGGACACCTTAGCGTTGTGAGCGGCAATGTTATGTAACATCCTCAGCTAAAAGGTTGGCAGCCATGTGTGATTACGAATATGTTGGTGTCATTGCAAAAGGTAGGAAGTGGAGCGAATGTATCTTATGCCAGTAAATAATCGAAAATCCTTGGCATTACGTCTCATCGTGGTCATTAGAGGCATAAAAGGACTCTGGGGCAAGGAACGGCTAGGAAGTCGCCCATGGCCTTTTATAGGAACCTCCACAGCATTCGCCTGGAGTTATTTCGGGAAAACTGAACTTTGAATGGCCTTACAGGAGATTCGAACCCGCGTTTTTCGAATGCGAGACCGTTTCCGCTTACCCTCAACGCTCGGTAAAACGTCTTAGCGTAAGTCTTGGTTTTAAATAAGTCTGTCGAGACATTAAATCTCGTACCGATATTTTGAGTAACGAGTGTTAATTATGGGACAATTTTCACGCAGGTGGCAGAATTACTGGCGAAGCAAGTTATAAGAAGGCACTGTAATCAACACGTAGTGTCTCCATTGTCCTGTCTTATAGCTGTATTTAAGCCAACCACAGAAGTAAACATGTTTCGGAAAATCTTAAGCAATGCTAACAAATAATTACTTTTTATACTATACTCTAACCGCAACAGCTCTTAAAAGTGCCAGGAAGTTTTTGCATAATTATGCTTGATAAAGTTCGTTACCACGTATTACGCAAGATCTTTTCGCGCAGGGGACAGGGATACGTTTTATTGCTCCAAAAACTGAAATCTCCTAAAAATGTGCAAGAAGAAACGCTTCAAGAGATCCATCTTTTTCGCAATTTTTATTTTTTTGTTTTCAAATATTATTCTTGGATAAAATTACAACATTAATAACGATGCACGAAGCACACACGAAAGTCTGATAAGTAAAGTATCACTTTTACGTAATTATCTCTTTTTTTTGTGGAAACTATAGTATTCATATCTTCACGTAGTTTATTACTCTATGTCAGAAAATTGTAAGGTTTCGGGGTGATATGCTTCGATACTGAGGGAAAACTTATTTTCCGCTACTGCTAACTATCCGTTTCCATCCTTTTCTCTTTCGGTATGCATTCTGTTTCCATCTTCTTTGGTAGAAAGCCCATTGCATTATTTATTAAGCCTTGGGGTGAGCTGGGTTCATATCTCAGACATGTCATTGTGATTTGTTTTAGTTTCTTATCAAATGAAAGGCCCTTAGTTTTTCATCTCACCTATTAGCATGTGGATTGGAGACAAAAGGAGAAAGCTTTTTTCTAAAAACGACGTCGGTGGGTCGATTTCTTTACTTGTGTAAAACTTTGTATTAAGGTTATTGGGGGAATACTGCATTACGGAAAAAAAACATTGAAATAGGGTTAGTGCTAATCTGGACCGCAGTTTTAGACTTTGTTTTCCTGAAATTTTATAGCGGTTATTGGAATGATTGATAATGAGATCATAGACGAATTCCTCCTCGTATCTTGCCAAATTGACTTTATGATACAGCCTGCGAACTTCTGTAAAGCGTTAACATGTGTGCGTCTATCAGCGATCCTAACGTGGATGGTTACGACGAAGAGTTTTGTGAATGGAGAGAAAAAACGAAGAGAGTTATCCCCGCTGCAGCCCATTAAGGTCTATTCTTAAGAAAAATATCACAGGACGCTAAGTTTAACCTGACTATCCAATATACGAATCACCATTTACAGTGATGCCCTCATTCCATATACATTGCGAAGAAGTTTGGGATATAAGCCAGAATCTGGTAATATGGAATCGGCTGGTAGTATTTGTTAGTAATACTAGAATCATTGTTACGGATTCAAGCAAACTACTTATGACTGGAAACTTCTCTTAATTACAGAGAGGATTACAAATCAAAAACTCGTGTTCGCCAAAACGTAGTATATCTCACAGTTTATGCGGTGGAAACTCCTGACGGCGATATTTTTTACTCTTGTCATTAGAACCGGGACAGGATGGGTGACAAGAAACAGTAATGATTCAGCCATGGCCTTTTGACGGAATCCTCCAGGCATTCTCCAGGAGTGATTTCAAATTTTTTTTTTTTTTTTTTTTGCTGCTATTAGACTTTCGACTGGTTTGATGCAATCCTCCATCCTTTCCTATCTTGTGCTAGCCTCTTCATCTCTACATACCCCTTACAATCCACGTCTTCAATTATCTGCTTCATATATTCTAATCTCTGTCTTCCTCTACCGCTCTCTCCACTAACAAATTAATCAATACAGCAAGTCTCAAATTATGACCTACCACCAGCCTGTCTCTTCTTTCCGTAAGCTTCTTCCACAAACTTCTTTCCTCACCCATCGTTTCCGAAACTCGTTCATTTCGTACTTTGTCTGACCACTTAATTTTCTGCAGAAGCACCACATTTCAGATGCTAGTTTTCCTTCTTTCTGGTATTCCTCAAGTACATGCTTCGCTACCATAAAGTGCTGTGCTCTACACATAGTTTTAAAAAGTTCTTTCCGAGTCCTAGATCAATATTTGAAACTAAAAGATTTCTATTTTTTCACGAAGGCTCTTTTTTTGTGCTAGTCTGCTTTTAACATCATTCGTGTTTCGGCCATCGGTTGTAATTTTGCTTCCCAAGTAGGGAGCGCGCATAAACCACGTAGCTTCATTTGGGCCTCCTGTGAACACCCCCTCCCCCCCACGTAGCACGTAGCTTTTGTCCCCTTTGATTCCAGAAGACATTTTGTACTGTTTTCTCTTGTCAGGCGATTGTAAATTACATACGGAGATAATTAACTGAGGGAAATAAATATTCACATGCCGTTGAGTTCTGTTCCCCATTTTAACTGTGAAAAATGTTATGAAAGGAAAGCTACGTGGCCCCCCTCCCCCCCCGTAGCCTTCCAACCAACCTCTCCCTCCCCCCTCCCCTGGACCGAGCCACGTAGTTTGTGCACGCTCCAGTACAGAACTCACATATTTCTCCTGCTACATTCGCTCTTATTTTTATATTTAATCTACTGTAATTGTTATCATTTCTGCTACAGTTCATCACTTTTGTCTTGCTATGATTTATATTCAGTCCGAAATCTTCCTTCAGTATTTTGTTCATGCCATTCTCATCAATATTCTCATCGTGTTCGGGAAACCATGGAAAATTTAAAAAATCTGGACTTACCGCTCCACCCACCATGCTCAGTCTTTCGGCGACAGAAATCGCTATATATTCGCATTGACCTTTTTATTGTGGTTTTACGCGTCGTCGACGTCGAGGTCATTAGAGGCGGGAAAGGATGTAGGGGCAAGAAACGGGAAGGAATTCGGCGCATGGTCTTTTGTAGGAAGCATCTTGGCATTCGCCTGGAGTGATTTGGGAAAACCATGGAAAACCCAAATCTAGATGCCCAAATGGAGATTCGAACCACGTCTTCTCGAATGAGAGGCCAGAACGTTTACCACTCACCCACCACACTCTGTATATCTCATTGAGTTAATGAAGGTGTTTGGTTCTGCAACTGGGGAAAACTTTCAACTTTTTATGTTTATTGTGTGTAAATAAAATAAATATGCTGATTGCTTCGTAAAATATTTCTATCGGTGAATTCTTGGAGTGCTGAGCAACATTTAGATTTGTATTGTCTATGGCAGAAATTTTACCCCTATTATCCGGTACACATGTGCCCTGAGACGGCTTAGAGTCGGTTTGCCATTTTTCATCTAATTAAGTGACATTCTGATAATAAATTAAACTAACAAAATATAGGTGCGAAAAATATATACATCACAACTTCGTTCTCTCTTCCTTCATGATAGACGTGTTGCTTTTTCATGATTAAAATAAGAGGATAATTAGTGATTATAAAATATTTATTTCTTCCTGTGTCTGGTTAGTCAATAGCGCGCAATTGTTTAAGATTTATTTATGCTAAAAATATTAGCGTCGGTTACAACCGTGATCCTAGAATTGTTCTTTGTTATCCTTTTCTCCGTTTGCCGATTTACATATCTTATTTCCTAGATAACAGAAACGTTCTAGTCATTAGACCCAATTTATACAGTTTAATTATGATAAGCTGCTAGGCTAGAATATGGAAAGAGGCTCCAAACACTATCACAATTATTCTTATAATGTTCCAGCCTTTTTCAAGTTCTCTGTATCAACATGCTATAAATTTTCTTAGTCCATTAAACATATTCATATGACTTCCGTATTATATTAATATATTTTATCCTACATCTTTATTTTTTGCTGCAGTTTGATATTTATTAGTTGCTCCAGATCTAATGCTCAAACAATGCCTAAAAATCTAGTTATGCATTAAGCGAATTTTTACCAACAGAGAATCAATTTCATTTGGAGTTTAAAATACATCGGAAATTTTTTTAGAATTGTTTTTCGCAAAAGTTCCTTAACCATCGGTTTTGTATGTTTTTCACTAAACTAGTGGCATATAACAACACAAGTAACACAAAAGGAAGCATTTCGTAGGGTTAATGTTTTCCTGCCTTGCTCCTATTGTTGCGAACATATTCGTTACGTGAGTTGTGTAATAGTTCGGGAGTTTTAGGCACGGCGAGTAACCAAACTTTGACGTGATTCATGTCAACAGGCATTGGTTGCGCAATACCGCTCCCTTCCGCCGCTTCCCCGCAGCAGAGAACACGTTCGCAGTCCTTTGTTGTCTCTGGTGGTTCGCATGGGGAGGCCCGCCAGCAGATGGTGCTGGTATCGCGTATTTCATAGTATAACTTAAGTATATAAAATAGAACTATATAATATAGAACTTTCGAACCCATTTCTCGCAAGTCGCATTATGAATTGAAATATGTCTCAGTATTGAATTGGATACCTTTGTCATGGACGATTTGTCACAAAAACAGTTATAGCTTGAATGTCAGATATTGGGATGTGTCACCAGACAATTCGCTATTCCTTGTTTCTGTTTAACCAGTGTGGTGCGTGAATTCATTCCGGTTACCGAATCTCGCAGAATTTCTTTTATATTGGCCTATTCATTTACTGTTAATTGGCGTTAACTCTCTTTAATTTCCAATAACCCCATATTCGACGATCAGTTTAACATGCCGCTTCCCTTAAACAGCTTAACATGAAATCGAAATCAGAATTGCTCATAGCATATTTGAAATACAGCAAGAAAGTTTCGCCAGGCCGGAAGATGCGGGTTAATTGTGGCAATAGCCGGGATTCCAGTGGGATGTATACATATGCAATAACGACTGAATTTCTTGTTGGAAAGTAAAAAAACCTTCTGATCTAATAGTTTACCTCCAACGACGGTGTTCAAAAAGTTCTCGGCTCTGGTCCATCGTTTTTAAGTCGTAATGCATTAAGAAACTCAGGTGTACAGAATTTATGGTTCTCTGTTAAATTGAGGTTATATATCTGTTATTTGCGCTCCACTATCTATCCGAGCAAAACAGGCACTAATAAAAGCAATACGACCTTACCTGGATGCAAATAAATCTGATTAAGTTGAAAGCAGCGAAACTATAACATGGGGGCGATGCCAACTCGGCTTTGTAGTATTCTGCTTCGTGTAAACTAAATAACCCATGCTGTTATTCTAACATTTTTCTTCAAAAAGGGGAGGGGTGTTGTATCCTGTAGGTAATTGCCAAAATAGTCTAAGGAGATATTTGGGATGATCAAAAATTGTAAAACATCTAAATAAAAAGAAAATTGCTAACCTTTGATTCGTGAATTATTTTAATAACCAGCCGTTATTTAAAATTATGCTATCCAACTTAAAATTTTGAACATGTGACATCAAGCGCCGTCGCCGATCCATTGCCTCACCAACTGAAATTACGAAATTTGCTAGTTTAATTTCTTAGAAATTCGGAGAGCAGAAAATAATTCAGTAACTTGCTTCCTATAATTGGAGGTCAAATAGGTCAAGTTTATTGATATGAATAATTTCTGTCACACTCGCCGCCATTCACGTGACACGAGCTTTATGGAGCAATTCACAGCTTGCCCATATCTCCACGTACTAACCGTGGCTATAAAGATTACGACTTTTTAAAGCATTCTTATTTGTTGGATTCCCTTTGAAGATTTAATTTTCTGTTTTACCTTTTTTCCCAAGCATTTCATAGCCTGCTCACGTACTAACTATGGCTATAAAGATTTCAACTAAGTACTTTTAAAAGCATTCCTATTTTTTTGATTCCCAACCGAAGATTTTAATTTTCGATGGACCTTTCCGAGATATTTTTCATTACTGACGGACCGTGGAACTAATTTATGCAACATTGTTTCCTCATTTAGGACTGACTTGTAATCATCCATAAAACTGACAGTCAATTACTATAGTTGCCTTATTCTTGTCTGACAACCAACGAAATGTTAGTCTCATGCAGTCTTATTCCTGAATCATTGAATTTCTATTGATTTTTCATTCATTTCTTCGGAGCTTTACTAGTCGTGTACAATGTGTTGTTTAAGGCTGGAGAACATTATTTCTGAGAAACAGGAAAGAAAATAAATGATTTAGTAAGACACTCGCCTGGATTGAATTCAGAAAAATGAAATCCTCTCCATATACTAAATCCGGGATCTACAGAATGTCAGGCAAGAACGTTATCATTTGGCTATCAGTTTAAATAGTTTCAAAATGGGTTCCAGTTTCCAAGAAATGTTACTAATTACAAAAGTCTGTAACTGAGGGATGAAACAGACGCTGATTATTGTATCAAAAGTTTGTAGATATAATTTTTTAGTGTTTGAAAAATCTATTAACAGACAAAAACAAGACAACTACCCCAATATAAAGTCAAGTTCACATATCGGCTTAAAAATATTATATTACATTTCAGGTCCAGATAATCGGCTTAATAATGGACTATGCAATTAATGTACTGAAGGGGCTAAAGAGTACAAGCTATTTTTTTCTGTTATTAGTCTCTTCATTGATTTAATGCAATTATCTATTTTATTTAATGCTACGTAGCGCTTGGCAGTTTCTCTACACACCCATTTTTCCCCTTTTCTTTTCACACACATAAAAAAAAATGTCGCCCAATCTGTCCTGAGAGCCCAAAATATTTAATTTTTTTTTGCACCAGGACCCTTGTTGACCTAGCTACGACACTGCCTTCAACTACAAATTCTTTTCGTAATTCCTTTGGTAAATTATTCATCATTTCTCTTGGTAATTTATTCCAGTCCCATACCCCCTTAACTACGAAATAAAATCTTCCCATACCCTTATCTTTATATATAAAGATGAATGTATGTTTGTTTGTTCTTCATAGAAATCCACAGTTTTCATCCGATGTCGATGAAACTGTGCACACTTATCCTTTGAAACAAGGAGAAAAATACTGTCTACATTTGGTTGAAAAATTATCTGTATAAGTAACACATTTTGCCTCATAACTTCGAAATACGGCGATAGACAGACACGTTGGATGTGGATGACTCCGTACCATGTCTCCTTGTAGTGGACTGCCAGCTGAGTGGTTAAAGCGCTTGCTTACGAACGTCGTGGTCTCCGGTTCAAATCTCCGTGGAGGCTAAGATTTTTAAAAATTGTTTTTCATCGTAAGAGTCAGGCCTTGGCCGTAGATTATTCGGATTGAATGTTAAACTGTAGATATTAGAAAGTTAGGGGTGCAATACGAGGCAAATCGTAGGTAGTCTTGCAATGTTGTAGGTGTACATTTTTTTACGTTATAATGATCCCTCAGGTGTTGTTCGCAGTCAGTGTGTGTGTGTGTGAACCACAGTAATATTATTATAAATACGGAAGTAAGTCACTGTCTTTTTGTTACGTTTTGATGACTAAATGGCTATATCGTTGTGATGGAATTTTATAAGGAAATCTGTATGAAGGGCACAGGTTTTTTTTTTTTTCCAGTATGATTAACAGTTGTAGTCACGAAATTTGAGACCTTATCGAATGGTGACAGAAATATGCTGGAAAATGATTCTCTTCAAGAGACAGGTTCGACGGTACAATGATATAGTGATAGCTTTCCTGTCATATTATTCCGACTCGATATTGTTTGGAACCAATCCTTCGTTACCAACAACTTTCTATATTTAATTCTGGCAAAAAAAATTCTTAATCCACGCGTACCAAGTCGCGGGTACGGGCTAGTACCTGATATCGAGTGCCAGTGTCCATCTTTTCCCTTCCATACGCCTCTCCTAATTCTTCCACCAATATCTTTCCACTCCTTATCACGAGTATACGCCTTGTATGATCCCAAGACCACCCTTCTGTCTTCCAATGAATCCCGTAGCAGCTCCTTTATCATATCAGTTACTGATTGTGTTCTGTGGTAATTTCCAGAGACATTTCTAGTAGCCCGCCTTTTAATCCCCCTTCAACTCCTGTGCTTGATACCCAAAATGTGGGTCCCATACTAAACTACAAGGAATGTTCTGACCAAAGTTTTGTAACCCAATTCCTTACTTCTCTGGTACGTCCCCTCATAACTCTCTCCAGTGGCCAATGTGCCCTGCCCAGTTGAGTTTATCAAATGTTATGTTAAGGTATTAAAATTTCAAGTCTTCTACAAACAATTCTTTCCTCCGCCATATAACCATAATCAATCTTTAGTTTTTATCTGTGTATCTAATATGTTGACTCTTTTTTGCCTTTATCTTCATCCCATTTCAACCTACCTAGATCATCCTGCAGATTTTCGGTCTTCTACTGCTTTGACCCAATCATATAACATTACATCATCTGTAAACATTGTTAACTTCTGATAGTAGAGCATCAACACAATCATTCATTAGAATAACGAATAGCAAAGGTCCCAATACGCTGTCCTGTTGCATTCGTATTTTCGCATTTACTTCTTTTAATACTGCGTTTCCTACCCTACCTTTTTGCTTTCTATCATTTAAGGAATCTTCTACCCAGCAAATAACTTGTTCATCTACTTTAATACATTTACCACGATTTTATGGCTCACTCTGCCAAAAGTCTTTGAAAGATCTAGTGCTACACTATCAATTTGGACTCACTTGTCCATTTCATCCGAAATATCTTGCATACAGCCTATTAACTGAGATTCGCATGCATATCTTTGTCTAAAGCCATGTTGTCAATCTCTTCATTAATTTACCTACCACTGATTTCAAGCCTGTATTTTTTGAACATATTGTTCACTACTCCTTTATGAACCGGTAGAACTATCGCACTTTTTCAGTCCTCTGGTAAGGGAGCGTGCATAAACCAAGTAGCTCCATTTTGGCCTCCTGTGAACCCCCCCCCCACGTAGCAAGTAGCTTTGATTCCAGAAGACATTTTGTACTGTTTTGCTCTTGTCAGACGATTTTCAAATTACATTAGAGATAATTAACTGAGGGAAATAAATATTCACACGCTGTTGTGAGTTCTGTTTCTCATTTTAACTGTGAAAAATGTTATGAAAGGAAAGCTACGTGGCCTGGCGCGGAACCCCTACCCCCCTCCCACGTAGTCCAGTGTGGCCTTCCAGCCAACTTTTCTGCTTTCTGTACCGTTCTCTGACGTAAACGAGGTTAGCAAGTGATGCTCGCACGTTCAATTTTTCGACTGATGATCGATGGCTAAGGTGCTGCCGATTTCAGTTCTGTTGTTTCAACCAAACACCCTCAGCTAAAGGCCACAGAATAACAAACTCAAAAGTTTTAATAACAATATGAAAAAGTAGGCCTGCGTATTTAAGAAGCAAACGTTAAAAGCTGATTAAGATCACCAAATAACTCTATAGAGAAGGATGAAAAACACGCATGTCAACAGGAAGATAGCGAAGAAACTGTTTTCAGACAGCGCTCCACTAATCAGAGCCTTCCCACACCACGATATCGAATGAATGGATGCACCTGAGTTGACTGCCGCGCCCGGCTTGTGGTTGCGTAACGTTGGCAACAAAGAAGTTTGAATATTATACACTAGAAGGAGCAACAGCGCTAGTGTTCCTTCGCAAATTGAACGATGCGCGCGCCGCCATACTGATGGCAAACTGTTGGTTTGAGTGTGTGGTTCTGTACAGTTGAGACGTGCCGAAGTGATCGAGTGCTCGTATTTGTTTTTATTAGAAGTGTTTGCTACCATGGTTAAGTCTTGCGCTGCATATAACTGCACCAACCGTGCTACAAAAGGCACAAATTTATCGTTTCACAAGTAAGTATGCATTTAAATAAGTTCCGAATCGTCTATCATAACAGGTGGATGTTATGTTCCGACGTGTTGGTCACAGGTTTAATATTTTCGTTCGATACAGATTTCCGCTCCGAGATAAGAATAAATTGAGTGAGCGGTTAGCTAAAATACGCCGGGACAGTTTACAAGTCCAAAAAGGTAATACAGTCAGTTGAATTTCAGTAATTAGCCTGTGATTTGTCGTTTTATCTTCGTTGAGCAAGTAAAGACCCTTAACAGCATAAAAGTTTCAAATTTTGCAGTGATTTGTTATATGACTGTACGAGGGTTTCGAAGTTCCCGCGATCACTCGCCACTAGCATGGCCGTCTTCAATTCGCTAAGGCTGGCCGTCCAGTGGACGCGTATTCGCGCGAAAAATGTTCGCGCGAATACGCTTGTATTCGCGCGAACCATGTTGGCGCGAAGACACCCCGTCCACTGAAAGCAGATTCGCGCGATCCTGTCGCCAGTTCTCTGTTGTTGTTTGTGCCAGAAAGAACAGTAACAATGCCTTTCTCTAAATTGCTGGAATTATACGCATTGGAATCAACAATTCTAGCAAAAAGAACTGCAGAAAGAGTATAGGAATGGAAGAGTAATATTTTTGCCAAAAGAAAGGAGTTTTCCATTTGGTTGAATTAGGGCCGCTGTTTTGAGACCGCCTTTTCCGGATTTATCTTCCAGAATTTTTTTTAATTCTCTTCTAAAAGTATCCCTCAACCCTTTCCATTTCTTCTTAATGTCAGCGACTATAACAAAAGAAATAAGAACAAAAACTCCTTAGTACATACTTGTTTAGTTTTTTTAATGGAGAAAGAATAATATACGTCCCAGGACGGCTAAATTTTGAGGCTCACAACTTCTCTTCGGCGAAACACTCAGTAAAGATCAGTGTAAAATAAAGAGATGAAAAACATTTAAAAAATATAAAAATAGTAAATTTTAATACATTGAGAGAAATATATGTACACAACTGTAATAAGACACGTGTTAAAAAAAACTCATGTTTCAGTTTACTTATCGTCATCGTTAACTATTTAACTTTCTATTAAAATATAGTTATAAAGAGAAAAACAAAATTATCGTTTGTAAATCTATACAATTATTCCATCAATGTTGTGTTTTAATGTATGAAAGTGTTTTAAATGAACTGAATGACTGTTGTATTAAAAGCAGTACAGTGCAAGGAATATTGGTTAAAGGAATGCAATTAAGAATATTATACGACCTATGATGTTATGACTAAGAATTTGAATGTTTGAAAGCGTTTTATTTTGTAAATATACTGCTGAATGCTTGTTTATGTTTTCACTTAAAACGTTTACAGACGATTTACAGTAATTTTTGTTTTTGTGTGATTTGTATTGTTTCCGTAATTGTTGCCAGGAAGTTTTTATTTAATCATCTAATACCCATCACATCAAACCAGTAGAGATACTGATGACAGCAAGCAAAAAATAAAGCCTATAATGTGTGAAAATAATAGATATTTTAACATTGCATTTTGTTTATATAAATGAATAAGTAATAGAATTAATTACCTGGTGAATACATTTCTCTTCCAATTTCTTCTCACATCTTCATTTAGACATTTCTTTGGTGATATAAGATAATTTTTGAACTCACTAATGGGCTCGTTCTAGAACAAGAGCAAGCAGTTTGTCTATATCCGTCGCGCGAACTGTGTGTTCGCGCGAACAAATCCAAAAAATTTTGGATCTCGTCGCCCTCGCGTAAGTTCGCGCGATTCAGGCGCTCGCAGTGGACGGAGTCACATTAAATTACCTTTGTTTGGATTGGAGCGATCTCTTCGCGCATATTCGCGTGTATTGGCGCGAAGATTTTTCGCGCGAATTCGCGTCCACTGGACGGCCAGCCTAAGAACTCTGGTATCCTTCAACACGCGATAGGAGGGGCCCGGTTGGCAACAATGCGAGTCTATCTCTCTTTAGCATGTGGCAGCTAACGCGAGCTAAACGGGGAACTGCGAAGACCATTCGTGACTTCGTCTCCCCCCCCCCCCCCCATTCCTATCCGTCCCCATATCCGACGAGTCTGCGCCTCTGTCTGAATTCCTGTATGGACTACTACGGGGAAACTTGTAATTATCGTTGTGTTCCATCACAACTCTCCGACTGGGATATTCGGAAAAAAATACTTGTATAATTACATCAGTAAGATCCCAACATCGGAATGGGCACCAACGCATTTGTAGATGAAAGATGTCTACAATTATAAATATTAGATTTTTTATGACTATTTCAAATTCCTTTTGCTGTTCTTTTTTTTTTTCAATTCCTTCTCTTTAATCCATTATCCGTCGTCACAACGAGAAGTCCAACTACAGTGGAAACTTCATCATTATGCGCTATTAATTTGTTGTGTTAATGACGTGACCGCCTAATCTAACCCGGTAAATCCTTTCGGTCAAAGGAGACCTACAGTTCAACGCGGAATCCGAACCACGGAGCTTCCTTACGTAATTCAGAAAGTCAAAGATCAGTTTTAAAGCCAGTTCAAATTCTGACCTAGTACGGAACTCTCACCGGCTACTCTTATGATCTCTAGTCACGTGCTTCAACCAACTTTTTTTGCTTACTTAAAAACGGTTTATTAGCTGGTACATATTACTATCATTTTTACCGATTTTTTTCAGCAACAAAAAAAAAATCCAGGGCAGGGCTCGATCCTATAATTTATAGATCGGAAGTCCGACGTCATTTTTATTTGTTTTCCGTAAATTTGGGTACTACTGCTTGTATTTGTACAAACAATTGTTTAGTTACATGCGGTAGAACATACAAGAAGGGTCCCAAAACAGGGGCAGAGATAGAATGGTTATCGTTTCAGGATAGGTAATAATCGCCATTAAGAAAGCTTGTTAATAGCCATTAATGAATATTCAGTCTTTTCTGTAATTTCTTTTATTTTCTAGTCTTTTCCACTCATGCAGTTATTTTATATTTGAAATCGTCCAGGACTATTTCGCTATTACGTGAGAACTTCAGCCAGCTAACATCATTTTTCATTACTGTAAATTGGTTCTCATCAAATTTTAAAACTGATGACAGAGAAATGGCAGTAGGGTAAGTCCTCAACCAAATGTCGTTGCAAAATGTTTCGGAAGTGTTTAGCTTTATGTGTATTTTGATCAAGAAATTACTGAGGATATATAGAATAATTATCACTTCATTTAGCCCCTTAAACAACCTGAGTGACCTGTAAACCATTTGCGTTTCTAATTCACTCTATTCATTGATTTTAGAATAAACCAATGAAATTTTCGGTGTAAGGTCTTTCTTTGCAATCTAATGACAAAAGAAATCGGGGAACGGTATTGCCCACATCACTGTAGTTTATGATTACGGCCTGTGTGGAACCCCTTTGGCTTATTAGTTCGATTATTAAAACCCCCTATTGCGTTCCTGCTGTCAGTTGGGGATTCCTTTCTGTGTGTTGCCGAGAGCGAACCGTTAAACGATCCGCGGATGAGGTGATCCGCGCGAGAGATGACGTCAGGGTGGTGCGGGCTCTCCATTGGTTGCCGAACGGTGGGCACATGGTGGTAGTTCTAGTTCTCGCCGCGGCGTGGCGTTTTAGTCGCCCTCGCGAACAGGTGATTCCAGGTTTTTAGGAAAAAGTCACTTTTCTTGGGAGCTGACTCCTACCATACTGTCTGATTATACAGCTCTCAGTATTTCCCCATATCAGTCTTCTTTTTATCAGATTATCTTTAATTCATCACCACAATTTTAAAGATATAATCGTTGTCTCCTCCCTTTTCTATACGGAGATGTCAAAACTTTTAACATTTTCTTCCCTGCTGAAGTACGTCTTACAGCGCCGAATGAAACTGCGTACTATTTTTCAATATTAATTCCATGTCTCTCATTTCCAAGGGCTGTAAACTACCGCCTTTGACCAAACATTTTTTCTTATTTGTCTTCTACAAACATGTTAGCCTACATATTTATAGAATCAAATTTCAGGGGTAAACAACATATTCCACTCAAAGCTTTATTCGCACTATCTTTCATTAGACCCAGTACCTGGGTGACGGATCTTCGCTCGGCATCTTTCGATTTCTGTTCAGTATCCAAAATTTCGAGTAAAGTTTGATTAAAGTAAAAGGCTTGAATTGCTCCTTTCAAAAAATAAAAAAAAATATCGTGTTAAAAACTCGAAAAGCAAAAAGTTATCTTCATATTAAATTTCATCCAAATCGCTAGATCAATTTGCGAGACCGCCTCATAAATTGCCTTCAAAGAAAAATGTTATTATTAGGGATTAATTAATGGTGCGAGATTTGTGGTAATTCAGGGAGGATTCTACGATAACCCTTGCTGATGGATTCTTATGCAACACGACGAGAAAAATAGAATGTAAAATTTAATAATTATCGCTTAGTTCTCGAGATATCGTATCTCAAAATTGACGTGGTTTGTTGAAATGCGACCTGGACCAGAAGATAAATTCGTATGAAACTCGTGACAAATCGAAAATAAAGAATTTATTTTTCTGATATCACAAGTGAAGTGGTTAGGATTAGATCCGGCCTGGGCCAAAAAAAAAATCCACCAAAACCACTATGTCTATACGGTGGTAATGTACTTTCAATGTTTTATTTTGTTACTAATGGTTGTTGTTGTGTTGAAAAACGGCCTGGACCAGAAGAAACTTCGCAAAAACCACAAGGAACTTTACCTGTAACTGATTTTTGACATGCTATATCTCGAAAACCAAGCGAGATATCAAGAACATTTATTCTTTATTTTCGATATGTTTCGTCGAGTTCTATAAGAATTCATCATCAGATTGTGACGTCACTGTAATTATAGAACATCATCAGTGCTAAATTCATTCGAGATGGCGCTAGTGTCGTTTTCGAAATACCAATTGAAAAAATTGTGTAAATTCGCTTTTTTGTAGGGAAGACAACTATTTAGGTAATCTTAAAAGCCAAAACATTATCTAAATATCAAATTTCATCCAAATCGACATAGCCGTTTCCGAGATCCGAAATATATATACTGTATACAAGAATTGCTCGTTTAAAGGTATAAGATTTTCTGTTTACTACCTTTAAAGACATGGTAAGATAATACAGAATCTGAAACCGTGATCCTACCTTTCGGGAAAAACAGTTGACCCGTTTCCTGAACGCTTTATGCATAAAGATGGTTTGTGACAAAGTTTGGTACTTCTTTTGGGCAATTAGATACTTGTTTGCAGCAGCCGTATCTCCTCGTTGACCAGCTTACGCTCGTTTTCGGTTGTTAGGTCAATATGTTGGACTATAATAAGGAGCACAAATATCTTCTGCTCCTTTGTATGTGTAGCAAGGACAAACAGACATAAATATCATTAACTGTTTTGGAAGTGAATTAAATTTTAATTTCGTGTCTGAAATAGCTCCTGGTTCAGTGAAGTTCAAGTGGATAAAATCTTGGCCTTTTCTGGCAGAAACTGAGTTTGCGATTCATTAATGATAAATGATCAATTATTGGGAAAAAATCTCTTTCTCGGGTATAGTCAGGGATCCTTTATTCTTCTTGAAGGAGTTACTCATTTATCGCTGTTCATTAATTGATAAAATATAACGAACTATACCTGACCCGTAAAAAAAACTAAGAAAAATTGCATTTTTATTTTCTTTTGCTGCATTTCTGTCACCTTTCTTTGTACATTATCAGGGAATGATTTTTTTATTACGACACTTCATATCATACTTTGAACTTGAAATAACAGTTCAGCGAGCACTATCATAGTTTTAATTCACTTGGCAGAACAAAATTAGAATTATTTTATCTGCGAACGGTGTGGTCACATGCGGGCGATCCTAATCAAAACAGATTTATTTCAAACTTTCAAAACAATACTAACTGCCATTGGCTTGACATGTAAATTGAATTTGAATCTGGATACGACATTTATATTGTTTTTCGAATCGTAATGCGCCGTCGCGTGTCATTTATAGCGCTTTCAGTTAAGAGAGACGACTCAAGGTCACTCTATCCCCACTCCGCTGCCTTTATCCCCAGGGCCGGCGTTAGGGGGGGGGGGGTAAGCGGGTCAAAAGTACCCGAGCCCCGCCGACTGTAGGGGCCCTCAGGCCATGAAGCCAAAATTCCTAGCGCCGGCCCTGGATATCCCTACACGTGAAGGGCAGATTTTACCATTCGCCTGCCTGAACATAGCGATCAGCTCTGAGAGGCAGGTAGATAAGGGGGGGGGGGGGGGTGAGGTGAGGAGGGGGGTTAGGGGAACAATACCTTGAGCCGCCAGTTCAGAATGAACAAGGAGTTCAAATGCGCCGACCGCAGTATTACAAGTCACATACCTGCGCGGCACTGTGTCAGTCAATAGGCTATCTAAATATCCACATGCTGCTGTGTATTCTGTACTTTATTTCAACTGCGACAAATAATATGAACGAAGAGTTGTGTGACTTGGCTTGACACCTCTCCCCTCCCCCTTTCCCCACGTAGCCCAGCGTAGCTTTCTAAACCACCCCCGTTCGCCCATATTACCCCGCCGGCCCTGACCTAGCCACGTAGTTTACGGACGCTCCCTCATGTGCCTATAAAGTCATGTTCTGCTTCTACATCATGTCATCCTGTTTATCATTAACTTAAGCGCACAATCCGTGTTATCCTTTTGTGGGGTGCTAGAAAAGGAAATTTGTCGACGATGGGATGCATGGATATTTTGAAACTTGAAAGGCATTTTATAGAAAAAGACAGATCGCTCGTTCAGTACATCGAAGTTTGTAAACAAAAGAACTGCGTCATTGATGGGAAGTATTAATGTTGGATGATAACAAATTCTTTAAGTTACAAGATGAATGACCAACGCTGAACGGTAGCTACGCCTTTACATTTCTAAATTGGAAAATATTTGCTTCGGATTCTGGTCCAGAATACAGTTTTGCGAAATGATTGTACGTGAATGCTCACACACTAAATTTCTTCTGTCACAGCTTGCTCAGAACGTAGGACCATTGTGTTTAGTTTCTCGAAAGTAGTTACATGGAATTAACAATCATTTTACATGCAGACTGTTTTTGTGGGGTTGCGTTTACAGGCAGCTTAGAGAGAGCAAGTCAGTTGCTCCCAGCCCTGGCCCTGGCCTAGTCCTTCCCGCCAAAGTATCACTGGTAGCTTATTCTTGGCGTTAACTGCTTCCGAACATACGCTACCTATTCTCTCACAGACAATTATAGCCGGAGGAAAGATCTGCGACTGACTGTCTGGCATAGGTTCAGACAGGAAGACACCTGCAGTGGAAAGATTGATTACCTTAACAGAACCTATCGTGCTATGAGCATCAAATTTGACAGACACAATTCCATTCTTCAATAAGAATCTGAAGCTATTATGCTATCAAGAGCAATTCGCATGTTTTCAGTGGACCCATTAAAAAATCAGTTAAAAAAAATGCTCACAGAGTATACCTTTGCCGTTACGTTCTCCTGTATCTCCAATCTTTAGCATCATTTTCAGTTTGCGTAGCAGCAAAAATTTATAGTAATCGATATCGAGAAAGCGAAATTTGATGCGGTATTTTTCAAAATCACGTGAGCTGAAATAGGAGGGGAGGGGGGGGGGGGAGTCGTCGGAAATCTCAGGTTATCTTTTGAAATTCTAGGACAGTAGCGCCGAAAAAAACGACGCGGATACCGACTTTAGGGTGGTTTTAACCGCGCTCGGAAACAGGAGAGCTAAAAATAAGAGAAAGGTCTCGTGAAAATCTTACGTCATCCTGGGGGGGGGGGGGGGCAGAGCCGACCAAATCTCACCATGAATTCCGGAAAAAAACCTCACGTAATAAATGATACTTCATTGTTGTCTGCTCACTCAAATGTGGGCTCCACGCGCATTACACTGACAAGGGGAGGTTTTCAGTGTGGAAATCTCAATCGTAGAACGAACAAGTCTAGTAAATAGTACGTCACCTCTGGTTTCTCGCCCTAAAGTAGTTCTACCTGGTGGGCCTCCGTTTAAGAGAAATCGGTGGTTAAAAAGTATAAAAATTGTGTGTAAATGATCTATACTTGTACGGAAGACCGTTTGTTTACGATGTCAATTTAGCCGTGCTCATTAAGGCAATGTGATCAGAAGCGATGGGTCCGACCTTCTGTCCCGCCACTCGCGATTTTTTTTTTTTTTTTTTTAATTGCTGTTCGATCTTCTAGCATTAAAAAGTTGTTTTGAAACAAATTCTACAAAATTTTTATCTTCCTTTGGCAAATACGTAAATATTAGGATGATATAAACCATAAAAACATTTGAAACAAAAATTACGTGCACACCAGGAACATTTTATGAAGGATATCTTTCCACAGTCACATACAGTAGTTATTATTAATTTAGGAAGGCAGGTTTCGTTAACATTTGTAAATTCCGGCCTTTCATTAATTAATTTTGAAACATATCAGGAATATTTTATCAAGTCATAAAGTACAGGCGAATACAGGTGAATAAGTGAATGTATATTAACTAGTGTTGTAAAAAACGTTTTTTTTCTGGCTTGAAAAAAAAAACATGAAAAAAACTTTGAAAAAAACATGTTTTTTTTCTGGAACACGTTTTTTTTCACAACTACTAAATCTCAAATTTGTAAGGCAGTTATCGTTTAAAATGACTGTTTTAGAGTTTATTCTAAGTACTTATCTTAGTTTAAAATCTACTATATTTTTCTGGTTCAGTGGGGAAAAAAATTACGAAAATATTGGCAAAATTGACTGAAATTTTCTTTATGAACGGGGATTTCCCGAAGAGACTAAGTTGCGCCAGAAGGAATCCCCATTCCCCATTGTTTGGATTGATACTTGCTATTTGAAATTGTGCTGCCAGCCCTACAAAATTACCTATAGATCTTTTTAAAAAATTAGGAATTTAAAATTTATCCACAGTTTTTTGCCTCTTTTTATTTTATTGGGCTTTCCTTATATTCGTATACTTGTTAACTCTCAGAGTATAGTGGTACTGACTCATTAAATTGTCAGTAAGGGAGCGTGCATAAACCACATAGCTCCATTTTGGCCTCCTGTGAACCCCCTCTCCTCCCCCACGTAGCCCTACGTGGCTTTTGCCTCTCTCCCCCCCCACCCCCCCCCCCCCCCCCCCGCTCACGTAGCACGTAGCTTTCTTCCGTTTTGATTCCAGAAGACATTTTGTACTGTATTCTCTTGTCAGACTATTGTAAATTACATACGGATATAATTAACTGAGGGAAATAAATACTCACATGCTGTTGTGAGTTCAGTTCCTCATTTTAACTGTGAAAAATGTTACGAAAGGAAAGTTACGTGGCCTGGCCTGGCTCGGAAACTCCCCCCCCCCCCTCTCCCCGTAGCCCAGCGTTGCCTTCCAGCTAACCCCTCCTCCCTCTGGACCGAGCCACGTAGTTTGTGCACGGTCCCTAATTATGAATCGTTTCCTTGCAACTGTTGGTGTAAACAAACGATTGAAAAGAAGTAAAGCTCCTATTTTGTATGATAACAGATTTTAATTCAAACTTAAAAGACCGTAATACAGAACTATCGGCGCAGTCTTTATGCACAGTGTGTACTTTGCTCACAATTTAAAATTGCAATCTCAAAATCTTTTGCGTACAGTACAAGAACAACAAGTAAAAGAAAATTTAACTATTTCTGAAGTTATGGATCTAAAGGAGACAGAAGAAGAGACAGAAAATTCCGACACCGATCAAACAAGTGTTGGAAGTGCTGATACTAGTGAATGTGGTATTGACATAGATGATGAATAAAATTATATTACCTATATAGATACACTTATGAATCATTATGTGAGACATTATATGATTCACTAAGACTTAAAACACACTTGTAAAATGGAAGTTCCTTAAATAAAACTATAATTTATCAAATATATTGTTTTCTGAAAAAATCAAAAATTAGAAAAAAACACGGGTGCTAGGTTTATTTTTTCACAAAGCTGAAAAAAAAATTTGTTTTTTTTCTGTTTGCAACACTAATCTTAACAGCATCTTCACGAGAAGAGATTGCACGATTATCTTGCAACAGTTCCGGCGCGTTTTGAAGCCTTTTTATTAGTATTTTTACCTGACGATAGAAATACACATCACATTGCTGACATAAATGCATACATTTCGGTGGTATCATCCTAATATTTCCGTATTTGTCAAAGGAAAATGAAAATTAGTTTCAAAACAAATTTTTAAGATCGAATAGCAATAATAAAAAAATACAAATAGAAAAAAAAATTCGCGGGTGGTGGGATCACACCTCCTTAACGAGCACCGCTAAACTGACGTCATAAACAAACGTTCTTCCGTACAGGTATAGATCATTTACACGCAATTTTTATACTTTTCAACCCCCGATTTCTCTTAAACGCAGGGCACCAGGCAGAACTGCTTTAAGACGAGAAACCAGATGTGACGTACTATTTACCAGACTAGTTCGTTCTGCTATAGCGATTTCCACACTAGAAACCCTCCTAGTGAGTCAAGAGGTACAACAGGACCATGTCCGTGTTCTGGACCCCGCGTAACGGCGTAACGGCTTTCCTAATTGCGGTTTGTAAGCTGTTTCCCCCAATCTAGGGACCATTCAAGGAAAAAGCATTCTGTAGCAGGTACAAACCGGTACTATAAAGACACAAAATATATTTTTTTCGTTCACGACTGTAATACATTCTCTGTACTGCCGTACAAGACAATGACCACTCGCGTAAAAATTCGCGCAGCAAGCTGTAAAATTTCAGGCACATACTAGTGCAGTTACAGAAGATGCTTTAGGTGAATAAATTTAAGCAGCTCTTACGTGTTGCATAATACTAAATCTTGACATGAGGGACCTGTTTTACCGCTTTCACTCACTTTCTCCGCGAATCGTACACTTCCGGAGTCCAAAGCACAGTGCAGAAATCGGACGCTGAGCCGAAGGAGATATGCGCCTCTGCCGGAACCATCGGAAACTAAAAATACTAGAGGTATTTAAATAATTTTGCATATGTTTGAAATCGTTTCTTACATGGCTTACTGATCTCCCCGATGGTGGCATAAATCTTTGAAAAAATGTTATGGTTGGCGCTTATTTGGGAGCTGATTCGGTATGTGAATACTAACTCTATTAAAGTTTTTTCCCTAACTTCCTATCATTAAGCTATTCAGACTTTTGAAATAACAGCATATTACGCAGTTTCTGTTGGATCTCTCCTGAAGCAGGATAACGTCTTTGATCAAAGATATCGTCGAATAAAACATTTGTACAGCGAATTACTTCAAGAAAAAAATGTCATCTCGAAATTTTTAAAATCCATTTAATTTCAATATTTGTTTCACTGAACTATTCACGTTTTTTAAAAACTTAATTCCGGCTAAATTACACGTAATAGATCTTTTGGACAATAACTTCGTCTTGAAGATAGATGTGCGACCATACTTTATTGGTTGGGATGACTTGTGACAAGCAATTTTTCTGTTATTGTCGAGGTCAGTATACGAAATCCAGAACGTTAATTATTTCTTTTTTCTGTCCCTAGAATGTCGTCTAACCTGTAAATTTAATCAGAGACTTAATTTTCCCATGCATCTTGTTCTGTAATCTGCAAATTTAATATTGTGGCATTTTTTATTTTTTTTTTCCTTGTACTTAAAGGCCTTGTATATATTTAGAAAGGTTGAAAATAGATAGAATACGTTCATTTCTTTTGTAATGTATCTGACATCAATATTACATCCATAACGAAACTATTTGTAGTTTGAACCAAGGAAAGTAGAGGATTTGGGAATAGTTTACGTAGCAACGCGTCGTCACGAAGATTGCGCTCATGAAAGCAACTTATTGATTGCCGTACTAATAATAACTAAATTCCTCGTACCTTATGCCTTTACAAGAAGATTCTGGTCCAGGCTGCATTTCAGCCTAACCACTATCTCTGCTAATATTGCCGTTACAAAATAGGGCAGTTCTATCATTACCGTGGCGCCAAAATCTGATAATGGATTCTTTCAAAACTCGACGAAATAAATCGAAAATAAAGAATAAATGTTTTTGATATCTCTCTTGGTTTTCGAGATATAGCATGTTAAAAATCAGTCATAGGTATACTGTAGTTCCTTTTGCTTTTGGTGTTTTTTCTTCTGGTTCAGGCCGTATTTCAACCTAGCAACAATCACTAGGAAGACAATAAAAGTTATAGTTCATTTCCACCATGTAGATGTGGTGGTTTTGGTGAAAAAGAAATTTTCTGGTCCAGGCCGCATCTCACCCTAACCTCCTCATTTTTTAGATATCTCGAGAACTAAGCGAGATATCAGAAACCTTTATTCTTTATTTTCCATTTGTCTCATCGAGTTCTACATTCGAAGTCATCATCAAATTTGGCTATAGCGAAATTTTTTCTGCTCCAGGCCGTATTTCAACCTAACTACGTCAATTTTGAGATACGATATCTCGAAACCAAGCGAGATATCAACAAATTTTATTCTTTATTTTCGATTTTTTTGTCGAGTTCTATAAGAATCAATCATCAGATTGTGGCGCCACGGTAATGATAGAATCCCCCAAAATAGAACGATACAGGCACACCTTAACACATCAAATGCATCGCGAACTACATTTTGAGTAATCACAACATTTTCTACATCGGGTTTCCTAGTTAGCGTAGCATAAATAATCACATTTAATATCATCATGTACTTTCAGTGAAAACGGCGATTGAACTAAATCATGCGCAGTAATACATTCACTGTATCGCAATGTTAAGACAGATGTACATGTGAATAAAATTTTCTCGGGTAGCTAGCCGAGTCAGTACATCGTTTGATAACGCCGAGAAAATCTCCAGTCTTACATAGATGTATATGTGTTACTGCGTTGCGTTGAGGATAGAACGTAAGAGGCAGTTATTTAGAGAAAGTCGCTGTATGGGCTCATTATTGACTTTTGCTGGGTATAATGGTATTTCTCAAATCGAAGTTTGCTGCTAATGGTCCCTTGGTGGACACACTAATTACTTCCGCGAACGTGTGCTACTTGTCGCAGTGTGCCAACTGTCGATTTGGGAAACTGCAGTTGAACGTTCATTTAAGGGAACGTCCATAAACTACGTGAGTGTCTAAAAGGTGGAAAGGGTTGGGTAGAAAGCTACGCTGGGCTACGTGTGGGTTTGTGGGGGGGGGGGGGGGGTAATTCGTAGCCAAGCCACGTAGCTTTTCATCCATATTATTTGTCACAGTTAAAATAAAGTACAGAACACACAACATCCTGTGAATATTTATTTCCGCCATTTAATTATCTCCGAATGTAATTTAAGTTAGTCTGACAAGAGAAAATGGTACAAAATGTCTTCCGGAATTAATAGGAAAAAAGATAAGTGCCACGTGCGGGGGGAGAGAGGTAGGGGCAAAAGGCTCGTGTGAAAGAGGGGGCGGGGGGTTCATAAGAGGCCATAATGCGTCTACGTAGTTTATGGACGCTCCCTTAGTGAAAAATAATATCGCAAGTTTTCGTGTTTCGAACATATTTCGTGTAACCTGTGTGTAGAAACATTTTATCCTGTTTGTGTCAGTCTCACGACAGAGGAAAGAAAATGAATGTTGAAATGTGATTCACATTTTAGTGTAGTGTTTTATTATTACTTACAAAAATCGTTATCGCACCCTTAGCCTACGATACCAACTAATCGCGCTTAACCTCTTTGTAATGTATCGAGTTGATTTTTTCTTTTTTTACGTATTCTAGGCATTGAAATCTATGCGATACTTTCAGATAATTAAAACCGCCTTACACCGAAATCGAACAGGTGATTCGCTGCATATCACACCTGCCCTCTTCTCTTAGCTTTGTTTTCGAGACACAGGACTTGCATGTTTATGCTTAGCACATTAGAAGCGGCAGAACATTATTCTAGCTATTGGATGATATTTTTTATATATATATATATTCAGCACCCATCACATGAAAACTTAACGGTACATAACTGTTTTTATCACATTATGAGTAACCATCATAAAATAAATCAATCATACGATGATGATATGCTCTCAGATAGCACTTCAACGGTCTTGGGCAATTCACTGCTTTTCAAAGTCAGTCCAGCAAAACCTGCGATTCTTTTTGTCGCATTTGTCGAATGTCTTCCTCTTGGTTTCTCTACCCCGCTCGAGAAAAAGTGGTCACTTCTATTTCGGAGTCGTTATTTGTTTCTTTCTTCCAAGATACATTCAACCTTTAAAAATGATCTTATGTTGGCTGCTTCTTCTGGTTATATAGCACCTATCCAACAAAACTGTTTATGCGAAAACCATTTCCTAAAAGATACATGCATAATATGAAAGAAACCAAACTAGCAAGGAAAGCAAATACTGCAACGCCTATAACCAACGGTCCCGTTGTTTTATAACTGATTTTCAGGTTGATTTCATCATTTATTATTTTGTAAAGTTTCGCATCAATCCATTTTAGGTTTGTAATAAGAACACAGTAGAAAAGCGTGATATTTTTCAGTTTGTTACCCATATAGTCGCTAAATTCGCTGATAATTAGTATTTATTTGGCAAGAGCGGAAGGCGGAAGTTGTATATGTTGGCAGTTTCCGGTCAAATGAATGAACTTCCGGTCAGTCGCATGCCATATGTTACAGATACTGGGCAGTGCTGCCAACAGTATCAGACTTGAAAAGACGAAAATTAATGGTTTTTTCAACAAAAATATGACTATCCTTTTATTGAAAACATCCTGCAAGAACTTGTTCCTAGAACGTCGGAAGGGTCCTCTTATTGACGTAGGTTAATATGACGTCCTTTCTTCCGCCGCTAACATGTTTCCTGTGAACATGCATTTATTTAATTTACTTTCCCTGGCGAGTTATTTGGTTCGCCTTTGGGTGCGACATAAATTTTCCTGTTGAGTGATACATCGATTTTTACTTGAACCTTTTGGCCATATGAAGCGACACTGAATAATAGTTTTACCATTGTCGGCCACAAAGTAATGCTTTCACTCAGTCTGACTTCATGCTAAAGCTCGAGAATCAAATTCATAGTTGGACTATTAAATAAAGGTCTTAACGTACTGAAATACTAAAATATAATCAATAGTTTAAAGCTAACCATGATTTTTTTTTTAATTTTGGTCGTTAGTAACAAAGTTTTCTCATAAATTTGAGTTCCATACATTTTCCCATATTTGTCTTTACCAACCTTTGTGGTACTGGAAAAGTTGAGCTTGGTAGTGGCTATAGCCAAAACGAAACAGTGTATCAAAATTGATCAGAGAAATCATAAGGTCTCTACTACATCCAAATAGTATAGTACTGTAAAAAAAAAAAACGGCTTTAAATGAACTGAAATCTGTTGGATTGGATGAAAAAGTTACTTGCTGGGTAGACGAATTCTTAAAAGCCAGAAAGCAAAGTGTTAAGTAGTAAATACATATCAAAAGAGGTGGAAGTAAATATGAGAGTGCCACAGGATAGTGTTTTGGGACCGTTGCTATTCATTATTCTGGTAAACGACTGTGTTGATGGGTTACGGTCAGAATTTAGGTTTTTTGTAGATGTAGATTGGTATAAAATAGGATTAAAACAGATGAAGTCTGTGAAAAGCTGCAGGGTAACCTGAATAGAATATCTAAATGGGTAGATGAGCTTGGAATGCAGATAAATGTCAAAAAGAGTCAGCTTATTAGTTATACAGATAAAAAACTGAAAATTAATTATGATTATAGGCTGGGGTCAGAATTGCTTGTTGATGGCTTGAAGTGTAAATATCTTGGCATAACGTTTGATAACAAACTCAACTGGGCAGGTGTTAGGAAAAGATTATAACATCCTTTATTTACTGGAGAGAGTGTGAGAGGATGTACCAGAGAAGTTAAGAAATTTTGTTACAAAACTTTGGTCTGACCATTGGTTGAATGTGGTGGCATAGTTTGGGATGCACATTGGTCAAAGAATTAGCAATATTGCATGGAAGGGGAAAGCTGGCGCTCGATTTCATGCATAAGGGAGTGGGAAAATTTTCTTTTGTTGTTAAGGTTGTCAGGGAGTGTAACAAATTACCAAGTTAAGTAATGAATAAATAACAAAAAACACTTAAGGAATTTAAAATTTGTAAATTGGAAAAGTAATTTGGGGGGGGGGGAATTTAACAGTCCAATTATAAAAGTCAATCTTAAAAAAAGTAATATAAAAAGGGGTAATTAGATGAATAGGAGAATTGTCACCGCAATTAAAATTAATAACAATAAAAATAATAAAGTGAAAGCAGCATGGTGGTTGAAAACACAGGTGACCAAGAATCACACCTCAGAACAGAAATGTAAACAATAACAGAGTACGCTGATGATACCTCGACTAGAGTCGAAATGGGTCCGAGAATAAATAAAATCAGACAACAGTTGTATTAGCGTGTGTGTTTAATAATAATATTTAACAAGCAAGTGCTTTAGAAATGATCTACAACATTCTCGACTTTGATACATGTTGTACAGTAAATTAGCGAACGAAATCAAACATTTCGTTAATTGTATTATTTCTAACATATTTTCTCACACACGGTACTTTATGCAAATAATAAATCGATCCATCAAATCTGTTAACCCTATGTCCCCCTCCCCCAAACTGAATTGTTCATATTCCAAATAATTCTCGTTATTTTAATACAGACTTTCTAGTTTACGGAGGTTTAATTAGATTCTGCTTTCTTTATAGCTATTTAATGTATCATGTACAAAACTAGGCAGAATGCATTATACAGTCTTCCAGCTGGATTGGTAAGCCGTCTTTACTGGTTAACTGAGTATACCGAAATATCTTTAACTTACCCTAAAACTTCGAAACTCAGTCCTCAATGCCGATTATAAATCCTATTAGTTTCCGATCATATGTATTGTTACAATCTCTGACTTTAGAGAACAAATAGCCGATGTTCTGTCAAAAAAAGATTGCTTTGTCTTTCCGTACTTGGATCGAAGAGAGATGCTTGCGCAACGGGTGTGGCGAATGATGGTTCCTGTGTCGGCTGCAACACGGCGCCACCTTCGCATGATAATCGGTCAATGCTGCGCTCTGATGCTGCGCAAGGTCATAGGCCCGTTGCATCACTTGCGCGAACAAGTTGACCTTGCTGTCAGCTGTTTTCAAGTTCACGGCAGCACTGTTAAAGGCGTCTTGTTGGACAGCCGCCAGATTACAAAACTGTCTTAGTTTCGGTGTTCATGTGTAATTCGGTGCGAGAAAAAAATGACATAGTTTGAATGTTTCATTCTGTTGGAAATCAAAATGAGCGGTGATCTCGAAAAGTCGCGACGATTGTTGTAATAATTTCTAAACCCAGTTTTTTGGCATGGCTTATAGTTCGACATTAGAACTACTACTGAATTTATGTCTGGAAACAGGTGAAGCAGTGTAATAAGGACTACAGTCATATACAAAGACCTTACGCCCATTAACAGTCTCAGTGTTTGAACTTAGTATTCAAAATTTTTGCTGTCGCAAAATCCGGCCATGTTTTTCATCAATACTCGTTCAAAATAACGACGCATGCGTTCCTTGTTATTTGATGCAAATGCGTGGGCATTCGACAACCCAAATTATCTGCGCTCTGAGGAGCTATCTTCGGAAAACGTTTACAGAGTATAAAAGCTTTAAAAAAATAAAAAATAAACATTTAAAAAATTTCTGCTGAAATAAGTTTCTATCATGCGCAAACGTTTGTAATAAGTATAGTTTATTTACTTTACAGATTGACAGGCGAGATGGCTCCGAACATTACCTCCACTCCGACAGGCGTTCTCTATGAAAATGCTATCACGGATCCAAAACAGATGGAGATTAACGAAGAGGTCGAGAAACCAAAAACGTACAAACGCCAGATAGTGTGGCGGAATGCAATTCTTTTTGCCTATCTTCACATAGCCGCTTTGTATGGAGCATATCTGATGTTCACTTCGGCGAAGATATGGACCAGCATCTTCGGTAAGTATTAGAGAAAGCGTTAAATTTTGGCTATGAAGCTTATTGACATCTAATTTTGCCCAGCGTTTTCGCCAATGCAGAACATTTGTGAATGTAACTGACTAGCATTAGGAATAGTTTATTGTACTTTGGTTTAATAAGGAACTTTTTTTTGCAGCTATCCTTATGTACCAAGTTTCCGGTCTGGGTATAACAGCTGGTGCACATAGGCTCTGGTCTCACAGGTCCTATCAAGCACGTGGCCACTGAGATTCATGCTGATGGTCTTTAACACTTTGGCATTCCAAGTAAGCTGTTAACTGAATATTTAATTACCAGTTTTATCCTGTGTACGGTAGTTCATTTCTATTACGAAGAGACATCCGGTAAACTTAGTGTAGTAGCGTCCTATTTTCCTGATCGCGAGTGATTTAGAATTGCCATATAGAAGGCATGTAATGCTAGTTATTCTTAATTGCTTTGGCTGTTTCATGGTTCAACCATTTTTAGGATAAGGTCTAATAGTTTCCTTAATTCAGTTAATACAATTAATGCATTGTTACCAGTGCCTTAACACATTGTTACGAATTTATCTTGCCACTTTTGGAACTACAAAATATTGTATCATGTGATTTTTTTTTTAATAATCACAATATTGTAATAGTCAGTGTAGCAAAAAATGGTAATAGTTTACATCACGAACCATGACATCACTACCATGGCGTTCATGAAACCTGATAAAATTATTATTAAAAATTCAGTTCCTCCTACCACATTCTGTAAAAAGTTTTTTTTGTCATCCTGGTCCAGGCTGCATTTCAACCCAACCACAAACTCTGCTAAGATTGCCACCAGAAAATCAAAGCGGGATTACTGGAGATCGCGATTCCGCCAGGAGTTGTCAACATAATACTGAAGTGGTAAAATGCAAGACGCCACTAGAAATTCTTTCCGAAGTACATTTAACGGTTTCATGCTGGTCCAGGCTGTATTGCAACCTAATTTATGCTTGAAAATAATGGTCCAGGCTGTATTACAACGGAATTGCTGCTTGAAAATAATACGTCTTGCGACTGATTACAGCAGTATTCCAACGATATTACTGAATGTTGTTGTAGCGGAATCGCGATCTCCAGTAGACCCATCAAAGCTTCAGTCACAAACTTGTTAATACATTCACTGTATTCCTATGTTAGTGACGGTATAAACTTAGCCCACCAAAATGGTAATTGGGAATTAATTCGGATAGTGAATTACCTCTGTGCCAGATTTGTTTTCCCATATTCCATGCTTATTGAAATCCAAATGTGGCATACGTAGTGAACAAATCACCGTTTTATGGTTATATTAATGTGGCTTAAATGTGATTTTGTGTGTAAGTAAAGTCATCATAATGGGAACAATAATTATTTTTAGTGGTCATGCCCTGAACCATTTGAATGATGAGTTGTTTCAATATTTTAATTTAATGGTAAAAAATGGGTTTCATCTAAATAAAAATTGTAAGACTTCTAAGAAACAGAAACAGTGGGGATTTCTCACCGACGTTACTCATTTTTTTCCTTGAACCATAGTGCATTTTGTTGGTTACAATAAGTCCAACAAAAATTCTTGACTGAAGTTAGAAAATTGATTGCTTGTAGAGCCAGAAAAAAAGAATATGTTCATTGTAATATTTTTTCAACTCCAATTTTAATGCAATATTCTATGTATGGTATAGATGGGTCTACTGGAGATCGCGATTCCGCTACAACAACATTCAGTAATATCGTTGGAAAACTGATGTAGTAAATCGCAAGACGTATTGTTTTCAAGCACTAATTACGATATAATACAGCCTGGACCATTATTTTGAAGCAGAAATTAGGTTGTAATACAGCCTGGACCAGCATGAAACCGTTAAATGTACTTGGGAAAGAATTTCTAGTGGAGTCTTGCGTTTGACCACTGCACTATTTTGATGTAAACTTCTGGCGGAATCGCGATCTCCAGTAATCCCGTATAGATAAACTTAGGTATTGTATCACAACCGTAATCTACAGACTCCATATGTTACGCAGTTAAAGAAAAATAGATTAGTTATTTGTTATGAATGGTAACAGTGGCAGATCCAGGATTTTGGTTTGGGAGCAGCTTGAGTGGATTTTGGTTTGGGGGGGGGGCTTGAGCAGATTTCGTTTGGGGGGGGGGACTTGAGTCATGTAAGGTTAGCCTTTATACTTATGCCACCCTTAAAAAAAAACAGTAGAGCTAAAAAAAAGTCTCCAAAAGTACAATGTGGGGGATAGACCTTGAGCCCCCTGGATTCACCACTGAATGGTAATAAATGTTAGTAATGCTGGATATAAATATTTATATTTAAAAACAAAAATCCTTCAAGTTTATATCACGTACGGTGGCTTTCTCATGTTTTGGAACATTTCCACTTTTCATTTGTATACTTGCCCTGTATCATCTCTTACAGTTGACCAGTGGTAGTCAGCGAGCATTGACACATCCCATTTATCCAGTATCTCTTCTCCATCACTAAGATGGTCCAGTGAAATCTTTCACCATGTTTGTCTTTTATATCTCCACACTTGTCAGGGTAGGAGCCGAGATGAGAATAGAGAAAGTGAATCTTCTGCGAACTGTTGCACCATAGCTGATGGTATTTTCATGCTAGCTTATCTGTATACTAAATATGGTTTTCTGATCTTCTTTACCTAACAATTCCTTAAAGCCTTTTTAAAAGCCGCCTGGGCAGCTTTCTCATTGCCGTTTGATGCCTGTTTGAAGTTATTGTCTGTCAGCAATTTTCCTATCTGGGGATTAATGAGGCTCCCACCTTGAAACCAAAGTAATGAAAATTGGTTGTTTATTCTGGTCGTGTAATAAGCCGAGAATGTCACTTCACCAGAAATATAGCAAAAGTTGTCAGAAACATTAGCAATTTGTGAGGCATTAAAAGTGCACAGTTTGAGCGAAGAAAGAAAATCTCTCTCCCACAAGATAACATCACAATGCAGCTATGTGAAAAACTTACCTGAAGTAATACTACTAGTATCAATACTCAGACAGGTTAGCAGATTAGCAGACAACAAGAAAGAAATTTCCCTTTTTTATTTTTATCTCCAAAGGCATCATAGAAATGCAAGATCCTGAAAGTTTTAACAGCTGAATTAGTGTCTTGTAATTCAAGTTTAATAGCAGAGAGATATTTTTAGGTAGGTAACTTTTGCCAAACGGTGTTATCAATTAGAATATTAGATTTGTTTTTATCACTGGTTTCGTGAAAGGGTCAAATTGCTATAAAAAATGTGACTTCAGAATTGTACTGTATACTTTGTTCTAACTCAATTACATATCTGAATAGCAAATACTGATTGAACTATTGTAATACAATACATGAAAACAGGATACTGTTAAAACTGAGACAGACATTTTAATCTTCAAGTGTATGAATCTAAAAATAACATTGATATTAAATAACATTCTCTTGTTGAGGCATCACTGTGTCTAATTTGAAACATAGGAAGGCATGTAAATTTAATTCTCATTTGGTTTTTCACCCTTCAGTAGAACTGAGAGACATGTAGTGCGTTCAGCTGTGAAGTTGGTTACCTTGTAGAATTATATTTACTTTGCTTCCTCAGTTCTCAAAGTATCCTGTGTAGGAGTGCAATTTCATTGGAATTGGCAACAGTGCTAATTTTAACCATATTGTTGCATTTGGTGCCATTGTTAAAGGTTACTTAATAAGTTGAAACAAATTTTGTTAATTGGTTTCACTTTGCTACTTTTTTCTTCTGGTTTCTCTTGTTTGTTGCCTGATATAATTTACTATTTTACTGTTATGATGTAACCTTCCCTTTTGTTTTGTAGAATCATATATTCGAGTGGGCACGCGACCACCGTGTGCACCACAAGTTCACGGACACAAATGCTGACCCACACAATGCGACCCGTGGCTTTTTCTTCTCCCATGTGGGTTGGCTGATGGTGCGCAAACATCCTGATGTGATGCGCAAGGGAAGGCAGATTGACCTCAGTGACTTGGAGAGGGATTCTGTTGTGCAATTCCAAAAGAGGTAAGTTCAAATACACATTTAGTTTTACTTTCAAAGGCTTTCTACCTGGCTATGGCAACATTTCGACCCTTGCTTTTTAAGTAATATTGTTGTTATCAGTAGTTTAAAATTTATAATTTTTAAATATTTTGTCTTATGGCTATACAGCTTACTTGTATATTGGAGGGTCTTAATTACTTTTGAATCAGAATTCAGCATCTACAAAAATTTGGTGGAAAATAATAAACTATTATTGTGATAAAATCTGGTTTCACCATTGGTTGCCCTCGTTTATTTCTGTAATTTAACTTTGTATTTTTAAGATATTTCTAATTATTCACTAGACAGTTGAAAAACATGTCTAATCCAGAAAACTGTGTTTTGTTTTAAAAAAAAATTAAGTATTATTTTCCTTTTAAACAATGGGCTACCACATGGATCAGACCTTGTCCCACCATTCAACATGTACACAGCAGATTTGCCATCAACCACTTTCACTAAGTCTATATACACCAATGACAGTCATGAAAGCACAATGTAGCTACTTCAGAACATCTGAACAAATTCTCAGTGGTTACCTTCACAAACTAAATTAATGCTTCACCACATCCCACCTGAAACTGAATATAAATAAGAGGGGTCAGCTCTTTCCACCTAAACTATAGACAAGCCCACTATAGACCTCAAATAAAGTTCAGAGACCAATTACTGAAGTACGAGGGCTGTCCAGAAAGTAACAGACGTTTTGACCTGGCGCAACAATGGGTGCTCCTAGCGCCGCCATCTTGGCGTCAGACTGTTCATACATTCAGTACGCAACCAGCCGTGGTAGTTTGCACATCGTTCCTATCGTACTTTGAATACAGTAGAGTGTTAAAATGAGCGCTGCAATTAAAAATCCCGCCAGTTGTGAAGTGCGAGCTGTAATACGGTTTTTTTTGGCGAAAAATCACAAACCAATTGAAATTTATTGCCAGATTTGTGATGTGTACGGCCAAGGAATAATCAGTGAAAGCCGAGTGAGGCAATGGTGCATTGATTTTAAAAATGGTCGAACCAATGTTCACGATGAGGACCGCATGGGTAGGCCTAGTGTTGTGAGTGATGAACTGGTGGTGAAAATCAACGAAAAAATCAGTGAAAATCGTCGTTTCACGATTACGGAGCTTTCAGAACAGTTCCCCCAAATTTCGCGGAGTTTAGTTCATGAGATTGTGGTTGGTAAACTTGGTTACCACAAATTTTGTGCCAGGTGGATCCCGAAAATCTTAACAGAAGACCACAAAAAACAGAGACTTGCTGCATCACTGACGTTTCTGGAAGACTACGCCAAAATTGGAAACCAAGTTATCGATCGTATCGTAACTGGCGACGAGACTTGGGTAAAGCACGTCACCTGTGAAACTAAACGGCAGTCTATGGTATGGGGACACACGCATTCGCCCAAGAAACCGAGGAAGTGTCTGCAAACGCTGTCAGCAGGAAAAATTATGGCTACTGTGTTTTGGGATGCTAAGGGTGTGATTATCGTTGAATTTCTTGAACGTGGCCAAACAATCACTTCAGAAAGGTATTGCGAAACACTCAGAACATTAAGACGCGCGATACAAAACAAGCGTCTGTGAAAACTCGGTGAGAAAGTTTTGTTTCTCCACGACAACGCTCGTCCACACATGGCCAATCGTACCCAAGAGCTCTTGGATGGTTTTGGATGGGAAGTTTTCAATCACCCGCCGTACAGCCCGGATTTGGCACCGAGCGACTACCACCTGTTCCCGGCGATGAAGACGTGGCTCGCAACACAACGGTTTGAAACTGACGCTCAACTGCATGCCGGTGTAAACCAGTGGTTGAAGTCTCAGGCGGCAAATTTCTACAGAGAGGGTATCGAAAAGCTTGTACCACGTTATGATAAGTGCCTTAATTTAAATGGTGATTATGTTGAAAAATAGCCTAAGAGTTTACCTCTAAAATGTATATAATAAAAATCGTTTTTTTTTTTCACTTTGTTTATTTTTTATTACAAAACGTCTGTTACTTTCTGGACAGACCTCGTACAATCTTCAGCCAAAGTATTTAGGAGTGGTTCTGGACCAATCACTACATACGAATAACAAATCCATAAAACAGCAGCAAAAGTCAGAACCTGAGATAATATCCTTAACTTTCAGGAATGGATTGGGGAGCACAATCAACAGCTCTCAAGAGCATCAGCTCTTGTTATGGTACACTCATCTGATGAATACTGCAGTGTGGCTAAAAAACAAATTTGCAAAAAAGATACATTCAGCTAAACAACATTATGGGAACAATATCTGGAACTGTAAAATTTATACCTACAGAATGGCTATCTGTAATTCCTAATATTCCCCCATGTCTCCAAAGACAAGTGGATATTAAAAAAATAAAAAAGTGAGAAATGTTTTTAAAAAATCCGTAACTTCCAATACATCAGGATTGCACACATTAATCTTAAAATATATTAAAAACAAGGTTTTCAGCATGGACGTTTGGTGAGAGATTGTTACAAAATTACTTAAACATGAACTAAGCATCATCTGCTGAGTGGACCAATCCTGATTCTAACAAACTAGCACTAATCCAAGACTGCTTCCTAAATTTTAATTATCTAGGAAAACCTGGACTATGCTGAAAAGTGTGAGAACAGGCCGTGGTAGATGCAGCTGTTGGATGCACAGGTGGGGATTGTAGTAACCACCAGCAAACTACCCTCCGCATCACCATGGAATGCCCTCTTAGGTGTGCAATCATACACTTCAGCAGCTTCATCAAGAAGCCACAGAAGCAATTGAATGGCTGCAATCTCTGAATACCAATCTGTGAAAACATTTATTCCATTTATTGTAATTCAATATAATTATCTTTGTATCCTTGGTATATGAAATAAATAAATAATCCAGTTTGTTTGCTCTAGAAAATATTATTTCGGACACTGATAGTTGCACTTGTTATTCAGGTACTACCTGCTGTTGATGCCAGTGATCTGCTTTCTTATCCCAACAATGATCCCAGTCTATGTTTGGGGCGAGAGCTGGAAAAACGCGTGGTTTGTTGCTACCATGTTCCGCTACACGTTGACTCTTAACATCTCGTGGCTTGTAAACAGTGCCGCCCATATGTGGGGAAACAAGCCCTATGACAAGTAAGTTGAAAGTGTGTGAATGTATTTAGTCTTAACATAGTGAACAGCCATATCAGTTTGTGGCTACTATTGATAGGTAGGTAATGTATTGTTGGGTTAATGCAGCTATCTTTTCTGAACTAGACTATTCAAATCTGCATCACATACCAAAGGAAAAAAATGTGTACTTTATCATTAAATGGAAAACACTGAGAGGCAGTTTAGCCATTAACAATTTGTGTCTCATTCCACCTTGTCATGGGTAAATGTCCATTTTAATGTGGATACTCAAACTGCGAAACTTACACATGTAAAAATTCTAACCCATACGAGATGCTTTATATTCAAACTGGTAAACCTTAACAATGAGCTAAGAGTAATCTTGCTCTACTCAAACATGGCCAGCCTCTACATTTTCTCCCCCCCCCCCCCCCCCACCCTTTCTTCTTTTAAGCTATCTGTGAAATAGTTAGTGTGTTGATGCTCATACTAGGCAACACAGGATGCTCTGTGTTGTCATTTGCTAGTATTAAGAGTTAGAGCTCTACGTTTGAAAGTTCCAGAGTGCAGCAACAGCACGATTGAACACACCTGCCAATTTCCCTGGCCACAGCTATAGCTGTCTCGAGCGTTCAACACGAACAATGGTGAATTGATTGATATTTAGCAAAATTGCTCCTGAAATTGACTCCTCTTGCTACAAGAAGCAAGACCGTCCATCACATTAATTAATAACATTTTACTCTTTGTGACTATTACTTTTTAGTGTGTTTGTATGAGAGATGTCTATCGTCACACCCTTCCTGTATAATTTGGTAGGTTATGGGTCCATTTATTTTCTTTCCTTCCAATATTTTTTAGAAGTATTTACTTGACTCTGGATAAATAATGCATCAGTTGAGTAGAATACTTTTGCATTTCAATGTATGTAGACAAAATCAAACTATTGTGATCAATTGCAAGCAGCTTTTTGATTTAATACTTACCTGGTTCAGAGTGAGACATGTGTACTTAATTTGTAATGTATGTAGCCCAGTAGTTGATGCTGATCACGTTTTCATTACTTAGTATTTCTGCTGTCCTTTTTGAACATTTGCTGTCATGTTTCCTTGAACAAATATTTTTAATACAAACAATGAAAGCAAACTGACATATACCCTGTCAAATGTATCTCGTACTTTGGTTCTACAAAAACAATGAATCTCAATAAAACTTGATTTTCTGTGTTTGACAGGTTTATCAACCCATCAGAAAACCTGAGTGTTGCACTGCTAGCACTGGGAGAGGGCTGGCACAATTACCACCACGTCTTTCCGTGGGACTACAAGACGGCCGAGCTGGGTGGATACTCCACTAATCTTACTACAGCTTTTATCGACCTGATGGCACGCATCGGTTGGGCCTACGACCTGAAAACTGTTCCGCCCGAGATGGTTCGTAGGCGGGCACAGAGAACGGGAGACGGCAGCCGCAGTGGGCAGAAGGACAGTGAAGGCCACGGCCACAGTCACGAGGGAGGTGTGTGGGGCTGGGGCGATAGTGACATCCCCGCTGAAGATGCACAACTGGTGGCTGAAAAGCAGTGAGGTGTGTGACAATTCAGAAAGTCGCCTGCAAACTCAATGGCACAAATTCCGTGTAGCTGCTTTGATCTAGGGGAAATTTAAGTTTGAAATGCTGTTGTTTAGCCCAGTTTTCGTGGCTAGGGCTGAAATGGGAGAAAATATTTTTCTCCCCGTTTTTACCTTTGTCATCCTGCGAGGGATTTTTTTCCCCCTTTTGTGTTAAGTTGTCTCCTTTTAACCTTATTTGCTCGCAGATGGCAAGAATTTGATTAAACTACTTTGGAATATTCAAATTTAATGTTTTAGCTGATATTTCTCTGTAACATTGCCTGCTTGGGTGAAAATAATTCCACACTTCTAGTTTGCCTACAGCTGCTACAATTGAATTTTGTTGCCAGTAGATACTGATGAGCTGTTTATTTCAAGTCTTCCTCGAAATTAATCTCAAGAAGTGTCCCTTTCTTTTTATGAACGCACAGTAAGCATAGCATTTTTTTCTTTTCTTTTTTACTTGTTTATAACTTAGGGCAAGTTTGGCATAGCTCATTTTCCAGGGCTTGTATTTCACCCCTACAGCATGTCATTGAGAATACTGTCAGTGCTGTTTGACAACTGCAAACTTGACTTCTGGATTTGAGTTTTATTTATGATGCAACATAAAATAAAAAAACAAAAAAATTAAAGATGTTGTCATTTTTGTAGCTAACATACACAAAAGGCAACTTGAGCATTTACTTGTTGGAGACTGATGATAATGAATATAAGTAAATTTCCTTCCTGTGTATTGCACATTTATGTATGATAATGGTTGCCCAAAGAAAATGAATTTATTTTTAAGTGACATTTGTGTTATTTTCCAGTCATTTAAATTTTGATTGGGCTGCTGAGGAAATTTTCTTCAGTTTTGCGCATCTGTATGTTAGGTAGTAACTTGTGTACATATTTTTTTTCTGATTGTTAATGTTTCTGTAATGTAGATAAAGGACTTTGTGTTTTGTGAGTCCCAATGAGGGCAAAAATGGTCTGATCTCCTCTTCTTACTTGTCTTCCCTCCCAATTTCCTGTCCCTGGAAGTCAAGTCCCCCTAATCTCTCCCTTTCTTTGTTATTTATAGCGAACACTACATCACAATTTTGCACTATGTACGATTGAATTGTACTTGGTCCCGAAGCTGTGGTATTTTTGTAGAATAAAGTAACTGAATGACTGAACTATTCTTTTTCATTAAGGTACCTATCCTCTTTTAATGATCATTATCCTTGATATTCAGTACACAAACGTGAGGTATCTGCATAAAATTTTAGTAGTATAATTTGTTTAGCAGAGAGAAAAACCATGACGTGTGGTGCCAATAGTAAAACTACTAGAAGAATAGATTATGCAAGTATTTCTTAATACAAATAAAGAAGGGAGGAGAACCATTGCTCACAACTGGTGACTTCAAGCTGGGACAGAAATGTAAGAAGAAAATTTGCTTTAAACGATGAGATTTTCAGCCAGAGAACAGTGCGAAAGGTGGTAAAGAGGGTGGAGAAAGATCGGATTGGGGCAGTTTGAAGAAAAGTATGGTAAAACAAATATAAATAATAATGTAGTGTAATAAAAATGCTGTTAAGCGAAGAAAGGGAAAATAAATCCTCACCACAGATAAAGGCACAAGGACTATGATGAACAAACACTAGCTCACTTTACAATGTTTTGGCATAAACCTTAATTATGTCTGAGATCAGAAGTATACTCAACCTATCACATGACATAAATAACAAAAAAATTAAATATATCAGCAACAGTGGAGCAGGAAGAAATACTATGGGGGTAATATTAGAGAGGGGAACAATGTTTCAGACTAAGCCTTTATGCATGAAAATCTGTTTCTATGAGAATGGCGGTCCTTGACTGTTCGGATCGGAGCAGAGGTGGTGGAAGTGACAAAAACATTATTGGCGTATATGTTAAGGGCGGCCAGAAATAATCATAAGAAAACAGCAATTGACATAATTTTGTGGTGAAAAATTATTTAAAAACAATTATTACTGTATGCCAAATACAGAGGATGAGAAAATAAAGTATATATTTGCAAGTAATTGATTTATTAGGGTGAGGACAGTATGGAATCCATAGTGTTTTTAAATAAAAAAGTAAATGAAAAATATAGTTTCTCCACTGTTTCAATACATTGCTGGTTACAACCAGTGTCAGTAAAATTATATTTAGACAAAGTAAAAAAAAAGAAATGACAACTTCATATCATTAATTGCCATATGATCCTTACTCAAATTGAGAGGAAGTTATATATTGTTTTTGTGGTTCTAGAGTACACTTTGTGTGTAAATTTTTAAATTTATTTATTCATTTTCCATATACAACATAGCCCAGCACCTAGTATCTAATCTGCGCCCTTATTTCCACTCTTTTACATTTACATATATTTGTATCTTATTTATATATATATATATATAACATAAACAATAAATGAAAGAAAATTTTGATTCAATTTCCAGTAACTATTACATCTACTGTTATTAAACAGAATGGGTACCACACCACTACTAAATCTACTACTACTGTTATTGTCCCTAATATTACTACTACTAATACCATTTACCACCACCAATTGTCACAGCCGCACTTCGATGCACTATTGTTCATTTTCTTGGTGTTGTGTGCGCTCCAAAGGCAGAGTCCCATGGAACCGGCAGCAAAGTCAGCCGCCCAGGCCATCAAGAGTTGACCTCCTGGAATACCAAGATGGCCCCAGTTGTCACTCAGAAGACGGCCTCTCTGGAGCACACTGAAGTTCCTCCGACGATTGAAGTTGCTCATTGTCGTAGGATATATTCCGTCAATCCGGTGTAATTGTGTTCTCCTCTTCTGCTATCTGTGGCCTTTGGTTTCGCTCGGCAATTTTCATTTTTATAAATTTCTCCTTCCAAAATTTTGAGGCTAGATCGGCTGCCTCGTCCAGTAAATGCCACAAACTTACGTCACGCAGTATGTCAAATATTCTCCTACCTTGCAGCCGAGCTTGTTGGTGTTCTCTCAAACTGGCTGTTATTTCACACTCCCATACCACGTGCTCCGGCGTACTCTCTTCACCACATTCGCACCTGTCCGAGTCCACAATATTTCGACTTCGGAGCCAGCTATTGTATGGCCCATGACCTGTAATGTAGTGTACCAATCCGGGAGAGGGTTGAAGGTACTTCAACTTTAACCTCTCCTCTACGGATGGGAACATATCATATGCTCTTCGACCTGTTTCACTGTTGTTCCATTCTTGTTGCCATTCCGCCAATAGAAGCTTCCGAATGTGCATCTTCGAAGTTGCTTCACTGCCTACAATTTCTGCTACCTTATCTTGTTTCCCTTTTCTGGGCCAGTATATGGCACCCCGTTTCCTTACTTGAAGGTCCAGTGGCCATACACCAATGGCAACGGTTAATGAATTTGTTGCCACGGTTCTGTATGCTCCTGTCAATCTTAAAAGTATTCCTCGTTGGACACGTCTGACTCGCTGTTTTAGTTTTACTTTTCTTAGATGCTTTGCCCACACACTTGCTGAGAAGCCCACTAAAGAGGATAAAATTGCGTCATGGTATAGTCTTATTGTTTGGACTGGGACAGTAAATTTTCGTTGGCCAATATTAATGATTTTATTCATGACCACCACTGCTCTTGCTATTGTCTTATCTAAGTAGGCTTCGAAGTTTAAACATTCATCCAATTGAATGCCTAAGTACCTGCACACTGGGTTTCTACGAATTGATTTACCGTCGATTCTTATAGTTGGTTTTCGAGTCAGCTTGCCCTTGAGCAACATAAATGTTGTTTTATGTGGTGCTAAACTCAGTTTGACTTTACTGCACCATTGGCTAAGTCAGTTAAGTACTAGATTACTATTGTACTCAATTTCTGCTCTTGTTGCTCCTTCCACGAGTAGTAAAAGGTCATCAGCAAAAGCTATTAGACCTAGAAGTTCAGGTATTCTTTGTAATAGTTCAATCACTGGTTCCATCCCTATATCCCAGAATATGGGACTGCAAACGGAACCTTGCGGGCATCCTTTAGTAAGGATCTTCGTGATGAACGAGTTCTGGCATCTCAAGGAAGCAGTTCTAAATCTGCAATAGTCCCTGAAGGTGTAAAATAATCTTCTTGGACAACCAATCTCCCTCAGCCCTTCAAACAGAGCGGGCCACCATAAATTGTCGAAGGCTCCCGAAATATCAATAAATATGCCTACTACGTAGTTTTTTGTACTGCTACAAATTATTTCCATCGACCGATTTATGGCATCCTCTGTCGACTTCCCGGTTCTAAATCCATATTGAATAGGATTCATTCCCTGAACTTCACCGTGGCTTTGTAATTTTTTGCATAGAATTTTCTCTTGAACTTTGCCAAGCACATTCAATAAACAAATCGGCCAGTAAGATTTCGGTTGAAGAGGATCATTGTCGTCTCCTTTCTTTAGAATTACCACCTCACTTTTCTTCCATATTCCCGGAACTCTACCCTGATATAGACATTCGTTCAGGAGCCTGCATAGGATGAGGGTTAATTTTATGATTAACTCCTGCAGGACCTCGGTTGGAATTCCATCTGGACCGGGAGCCTTTCCTTTTTTCATTTTGTTTATCGCGGTTATTACTTCTTCGGGTGTAATATTATTTCCTTCCTCTTGACTCCAGCAGGGCTGCCACATGTTCCTTCGTAGTGTAACTTGTTCTACTGTTTCTTCTTCTGGGTTGTCATCAGGAAGCAAAACTTTTAATAACTCCTCCGCTGAGTCTCTCCAATTCGTGGTTAATCGCCCATCTGTTCTTTTTACTGTGGATAGTATTGTGGGAGGCCTAATTTTACCAGCAGCTATTTTGTAAGGAATACCCCATGGATTGTTCATGAGGTTTTCCCTCACGAAGACTTCCCAGCATTTTTGTTTTGTCTCTCATCGCGTCTTTGAAAATCTGCCTCTTCTGCCTGTAGTATTCAAGGAGGAAACATCTATCTGCTGCCACCATGCTTTGTTGATACATTCTCCTCGCTCTTCTTATGTTTAGTCATAGTTTTTGAAGTTTTTCTGTCCATATTTTGTCAGTGGGATCTACTATCTTTTTTAGTGGTATCGCCTGTTTCATGGCACTTTGTATTGCAGTTGTCAGCTCTCTTGCGGCTTTGTCTACATTGAAGTGGTTTTCTGGCAAATCCGGTGGAATGAACACATTCCTTAATTTTCCCCATGCAGCTTTCTTGATGTTATATACTGTTTTAATGTTTCTGTTGCCACTGCTTTCTTCTGTCTGCATTCTGGCCAGTTCATAGACAATCAAATTGTGATCACTTGTTGTCATGTTGTCAAGCACTCTCCAACCCCAAAGCAAATTCCCCGCATGAATGTTTGTAATTGTTACGTCGATATTTGTTCTTGCGCCAACACTGTTGCAGAAAGTAGGAGGATTATGTGCTTGGTTTCTAACCTCTAGACCCAATTCGCTCAACAGTTTGTAAGACTTCCTTTTGGTTAGCGTGATAATATGATGATGTGGGGAACTGTTCTTACTTACTGTAGACCGAACTTCATGCTTACTAAAGTTCTTAAATTACTGACACACAGCACTAGAAGCCGGATAATTGAGTTTTGATGAGTTCGTAGTCACCGTCGGTCGCCAGACAGGGTCCTAAACCAGTTCGATAAAAGTGGGAGGATAACTAACTAAGAAAAATCTTCAAGTATAAAGTAATGAAAATAAGTTCTCCACACATTTATTGAAATAAAGTACACATCAAACTGGTTGGCCACTCAAAATTTAGATGATAAAGCTATCGAAACCTCGTAAAGTGTCGATTGCCAGATTCTTGGATAAAAGGAAAGTTAATAACCCAAATCAGTTCACATTAAATTACTTCCGATGCCACACTTTACTGTTCTGATATCTCAACACACTGTTCAAATCTATGTACAACACACGTAGCAATGGTTAAACCAACTCAGTCTTATTTTTAATTCTTGCTACCCCGCACAGTTCATATAGCGTCTCACATTACGGGACGCGAGCCGACCGCTACCATACCTCGATAACGACTAACTTTAAACAATGTATTCATGCGCTCATTTCGGCGCTACTTGCGGGTCGGCGGAATGCTACTGTTATGTTACAAGTTCTTCTAGAAGTTGCCGTCTCCTGTCAGTCTTCTTGCTGTGCCAAAGAGCAGACTTTGCATTGACGTCCGCTGCAATAACTAGTGGATAATTTCCCAGAGCTGCATCTATCTGCCGTATTCTATCTAAGTATGGGAAGATCTCATCACTATACTAGAAATACATGCTTACCATTATGAAGCTTCCCCATGCTGCTCCTATCTCAGCACATACTATGTGTTCATCACTTAACTGCATAATTTTTGTAACTGTTATCTGTTTATTTAAAACGATTATTGCTGCCATTGGGTTATTGCCCTCTGTGATTATTCATGATGTTACAGGCATGTGTGGGATTTTGCTTTGCCAGGAGTATGATTCTTGTAGACAAATAATATCTGATCTCAATTCCTCAGCCACCTTTCTGATTTCATGTAGAACCATGGTGTTTCCTTTAGTATTCAGCTGAGTAACTTTTAACATAGAATTTACGGGTGTCTTGTGTGCACATTGCACTGGGGCCAAGGTAGTCTTGTATATAACAGAATGCGTCCATGGGTCATTAAGACAGCTGAAGTTAAACATTATTTAAACAGACAAAGCTATAACTTCAATCAAGAAATTATTTATGCCAAAAATTGTTGACTGATTTATTTAATGAGAAAAATCACAGCAACTAAGAAGATATCTGTAATAGTGATTTATAAATAGAAACTGAAAATGCTGAAGGGAATTAATTTCATGCTTGCTGATAGTTCAGATAGTAAAGCTGATATCGGCAGCCATGAATTTATTAGTGGAAATAGTAACATATGAAACAAGGAATACTTTTCGTTAAGGTTAGATAATTCAAGGGTTCACAAGTAATGCAAATTTATTTTAATGCTCTATATTGGAATATAGACCAGTTCATTCACACTTGTTGCTATTGGGGCTAATGTCAGATGGTTGGAACATACCAGTATCCACCCATTTCTCCACTGACGAAGCCAATGATGCGTTGGGAACTATTTGACTGACTGGATGCTGCCAGCTGGAAAATTCTACGTTGCTGCACATCATTCCTGTGACTTACTAATTAGTTGCTTTAGCTGATAAAAATCAGCCGACAATTGACATAAGAATATAAATGACATCTTGTCCTGTGGGTTAAAAAAATATTAACATTTTTCTTTCAGTTTCTACCCCTCAAGAGGATCACTTTGGAGCATTGGATAATTTTGTTGATTAACTTCCAGTTTCATTCCATAATGTACCCTACCTTATTAGCACAGAGAAATTCTTCATACAGATACATATCCATGATGAGTAGTTACACTCAACTGCACAGTTCCTGATTGTGAACTATATTCTGTAATTGCATCAGGTTACATTGTGTGTTAAGTACTTTTTTACAGCCTTTCACATTCAGTTTAGCTGCTGTGTACTGTACCAGATACAGGAAGATAAAACACACGTACCAACAATCTTAATTGCAGTGTTTAAACTTATCTAGGTAATCATGAGACTATTCACCTCAAAAACTTAACATTCCCACAAATACTTAACATTCCACACAAATTAGGATAAAACATACAAAACACTGATTAATGGTTCATAGACTGGTAGGAGAAATAACTTTCACCCACTGCCTTATAAAAACATAACAGAGGTGGAATGTGTTGTCAAAAGTTTGGGACATAGCAGCTGTATCTAAAGGACTTCCCAATCAACCAATTGTTAAGAAAATAGCAGCCATTAACCAATTATGTAATGTCATTAATAATATTATATTTATATTGTATGCACTACAAACAGAAATGAATAGTTAAAAGTTGTGAAACCAATAGACTGGAAGTCTGTCAAATGTGAAGTGAGATAATGTTGCCCTTTATTTCCAATACTCTTTAATATTTATAATCAGTAACTAGTGATTAATTATACATGTAAGTACAACACTACAGAAAAACAACTCACTTGATACCTTGCTTTACGGTGATGGTCAGGTTTTAATAGCTGCGAGTGAGAATAATCAACAATATTCAACAAATCACTGGAACTTTACAGCCGAAAAGTTTAATACGGAAATTTCAACTAACAAATTGAAAATCATGTTATTTCGAGGAAAGAAACAAATATGAAGCAAAATAGTCCTAAGTAACGAAATTTTATAACAGGTCAAAGCAAATTTAAATATCTGCATACAAATCTGGAAGATAAATCCATATATTTCAGAATATTAATTCAGAACAGAGCACTGAGGATAATCAACTAAGTCTAATGCATACAAAATTTGAAGGTACGAGGTATATTTTTTAAGTAAGAACCGGTTGGTAATAAACTTTTAACAATGAAAAATATTATGGTAATTTATTCAAAATGACATTCTACAACCTTTCAGCTACTTTTCCACATAGTTGCCATTATTGTTCAAGCATTTTTCATACCATGAGATGAGTTTTTGTGTACTATCATCATAGAAGTCTGCCGCCTGTGCGGAAAACCATTGCTGAACCGCCATTTTCACTTCATCACCATTGTTGAAACGCTTGCCGCCGAGGAACCTCTTATGGTGCAAAAAGAGATGGAAATCACTTGGTACAAGGTCTTGACTGTAAGGGGGATGATCCAATTGCTTCCAGTGAAAAGAGTTGATCAAAGCTTGCGTTGTAGCAGCAGTATACAGTTTCGCATTGTCATGAAGCTGCAGAACTCTGGCCGCGCCGTTTATTCTGGATCGCCGAAGTTTCTTCAAAGTTTGACAATACGCAGCTGCGTTTGCAAAACACCATGTTTGTCCCAAAACACACTTGCCATAATCTTCCGTGTTGGGATTGTCTGCTTGAATTTCACTTTCTTAGGCGATGCTGTGTGCCGCCACTCCATCGAATACTGCTTCTATTCTGGGGTGAGATGGGACACCCAAGTCTCGTCTCCTGTGATGATGTGCTCCAAAAATCCATCACCTTCTCGTTGATATCGGGTCAAAAACGTCAATGCACTAGCACACCTTTTCGTTTTGTGTTCCTCAGAAAGCATCTTTGGAACCCATCGGGAGCATAACTTCCTGTAATCCAATTTCTCCGACACAATGTTGTAGAGAACGGACCTTGAAACTTGTGTAAAATGCAAGGACAACGTGTAAATTGTGAAACGCCTGTTTTCACGAATTTTGTTGTCGACCGCACGCACAAGATCGTCGTTGATTATGGATGGCCGGCCCGAGAGCGGTTCATTGTGCACATTATCCCGACCTTCTTTGAATAATCTTATCCACTTACGAACGTTACCTTCATTCATTGCATTGGGGCCATACACTTGACAGATCTGGCGATGAATTTCCGCCAGTGTCACATCTCTTGCTGACAAGAATCTGATGACTGACCTTATTTCACATGCGGCGGTATTCTGGATCGTCTAAAACACTTCCACCGCTCACCACGAAGTGTACACTACGCTGACTTGGCGATGACTGCGTCTATGCGTGCTCATAGGATGCCAGAATAGTGTGCGCATGCACTCAATTTCGTTCGTGTGAGATTTAAGAGGATACCGCCAACCGGTTCTTACTTAAAAAATACGCCTCGTACATCAGAATTAAGGCATATAAAATTTTTGCTAGACTGATTTTTAGTTACAGAATCACATGTTAAGGTATGGTAGGTTATGATTAACAGTTAAATTGTTTTTCTTTTTTTTGTCTAGCTTACAGTACATAGATCTCAACTCCACAGTACTAACCCTATTTTCTTAGGTCGGTGATTTCTGGCCTTTAAAACTGGATAACAGTTTTCAGAAACTGAAACATGTTCACAAATACTTATGTGACACACAAACACTTTCCTTAGTAAAATGTCTTCTCTCTGAAGTAATTATCTTTAATTTTTAGTTCTTGTTCTAAACAAAAGATACAATAATTTAAATGAACTGTACATCTTAATTTCAAGATACTAATAAAAAAGTACATGGTAACCATGTAGCTCAAGCAGGAGAGTGTCTGACTATGGGTTGGATGACCAATATTCGATCCATGGCCAAGCCAATGAATTTTCATCCATGCTGAACATCCAGAACAGCTACCCAGATCCACTTATCCAGCTGTCAAATGAGTACTATGGGGACAGGTAAGCCGGAGCATTGTGCTCACTCCCTTCTCAAACCATTGTCGCACAAGTTGAAGAGGGAATGGGGAGCATGTACTAGTGAATCATTCATCATTCTGAAACATGAGGTTTGTCTTTTTTAAATAAAAGGACACAAATGCTAAGAAGCTAAAGCAACATACCAAGGCGAATAGGGGCATCCATTAATTACATGAGGTGAAATGGGGAGAGGGGGTTCTCACCGAGGGGAGGGATGGGGTCAATGGAAATATCGTGTCATGTTTTTAACCTCTTGAAGAACAGTAGATCTAATAAAAAGTCCACAAATGATGCTGATACAAAAATAAGCCTAAAAAAAACTACGAGGTCAGTTAGCAGGGGGGGGGGGGTGTCTCCTCAACATCTCACGTCGTCATATTAGGGGTGGGGGAGGATCCAGAAATCCGGAAAAATTCCTCATGTAAATTAATCGACATCTCCAAACTGTTAACAAAATCTTAGTGGATGTCACACATAAATGAAGGCACACTTCATTAATTTTTCATAAAATTTTGTAATGATCGAAATGTTTCAAAATGCACTTAGAAATAAATGAAAATAAAATTATTTCTAGCATATGAGGTATGGATTCTCATGATAACAGGAGTGCTTAGTAAATTATTCATTCGTTAACTTTGGTAGAGAGAAGAAACTGTACATCAAGAATTTAAAGGCTTTGATACCAACACAGTTATTATCTGTGTATTTAATTCAAATGCAACCACTGATTCGATTCATTTTGATTGATGTGTTTTTAAGTAAAGAGTAAAGTAAAAGCATGTGGAATGATTAACTCAGAGACCCCAGCTTATAGTTCATCTTCATAGGTGACAGATTTTCCAATTTGGCAGGCATTCCACATCCATTTCACAAAAACTTTTCCACAGAATTCTGTGCAAAGTATTTTAGCAACACACCCCACAATCCTTAATCAAGTATCTTAACTACTCAAGCCCCTGACTACTTAGATACTTCTAATACAATAAATGTGTTCATTGTACTTCTGATTTGTTGAGGCTCTGTTTAAATGTTATTTCATAGATGTCCTGTTTTTCAGTTGAGAGACTGTTCAAGTACAATGCTTCTTTCATTTATCAAAATATAATTCTGATCTATTTTTTATTAAGGAAGTTAGGGGCATCACAATTAGGGATTGCAATCCAGCAAAGCGGGATCCCGCATCATTAGACAGAAGAAACCGTACATCAAGAATTTAAAGGCTTTGATACCAACACAGTTATTATCTGTGTATTTAATTCAAATGAAAACACTGATTCGATTCATTTTGATTGATGTGTTATTAAGTAAAGAGTAAAGTAAAAGCATGTGGAACTCAGAGACCCCAGCTTGTAGTACAGCTTCATAGGTGACAGATTTTCCAATTTGGCAGGCATTCCACATCCATTTCACAAAAACTTTTCCACAGAATTCTGTGCAAAGTATTTTAGCAACACACCCCACAATCCTTAATCAAGTATCTTTATAACTCAAGCCCCTGACTACTTAGATACTTCTAATACAATAAATGTGTTCTTGTACTGCTGATTTGTTGAGGCTCTGTTTAAATGTTATTTCATAGATGTCCAGTTTTTCAGTTGAGAGACTGTTCAAGTACAATGCTTCTTTCATTTATCAAAATATAATTCTGATCTATTTTTTATTAAGGAAGTTAGGGGCATCACAATTAGGGATTGCAATCCAGCAAAGCGGGATCCCGCATCATTAGACAGTCTGGCGGATCCCGCACAAAATTATGCGGATCCGCAATCCGCAAAATCCGGCGGAAACGCGTGTCAGTCTGCGTGACTCACTGCCCCACTCGGTCTCTGTCGGATATTTTGCGCTGTTTGCCTGTACCCTTCCAGTTGGCATTTGACTCATGTGAAAAAGCGTTTGTTTTTGTCAACCTTCGTCATTCGTAAGTACATAAATACACTTTTACGTATTCATCTAAACTTACGTTTGTTTCCAGTACACATTTCTGTAATTTGAGTTATGGTGCGTATTTAGTACGATTTTCTAACTATATAATTATTTTTTAAGTTTCGCACACGTTATCTGAGCTACACGGTTACATTTTTATTCACGGTTTCATTATTCCCATTCTATATTTGCAGATAAAGTAATTGTGAAAATTTCCTAATTTGATGCTGAAAATTTGATTATTCGTTGATATGAAACTAATGTTGTAATTTTAACGATCGCATACCTATTTATTTAACAGCTATTAAAAGGAAATTGTATATGCTTTGACTTATTGTTGTTTTGGCCGCTGCCTCAATGCGTTTTTTTTGACGAAAGCCACCTGCTTACATGTGCCGCTCAGGCTTTCGATTAATCCCTCTTCTCCTTGTTATTATTTCGACTAAAGGCAAAAAAAGTTATAATGAAATTTTCACGGGTGTATCTACGAATTGTGTTGTAGGAACACCATACTTCGACGGCAGCCTCAGCCGTTTTCCTCACGTGTGTAATTTCGTGTGTTTGCAATGAAATCCGGAGATACAACCTATGAGGACTTCACTGCAATCATTCGCCGAGAAAGTCTCCTTTCTTACAAAAAATAATAATTTCCACTCAAAAATGTCGTTACGGCACACAAGTAAATCAGAAATACTTGACAGTTTACGTGTTGGTGAGTAGTTTCTTTTAATAACATTGAATCAACTGTAACATCAATCAAGGAATCGAAGAAATAATAATGAATCACGCAAAAAAAAGGCCAAGTCTCGTGCTTGTACAATGACAAATAAGTCATGAGATCTTGTTCTGAGCCAAGTCTACACTTTACAGAGTATATTCACTTCATTTTGTGAAATGGAATGCTTATCTCGATGTTATGTAACATTTATTTAGAATTTTTTAAAAAACTCTGTTAACTTTGCCATTAAGCAAACCATATTTTTAAACTAATGTGATGTATTGTAAGGCACAAAATATGACCTAAGACACAATAATTTCCATTTTTATTATTTATTTAAAAATTGGTTTAGATTAAAAAACAAGTATGTAAAACCTCGAAATATGCTTAAGACACGCTAAAAAGATTTAATGTCATTTTGCCAATCAAAATATTTGTTAACTGTTAATTTTTATCATTTAACATTAAAAATTATTTATTAATTTAATTATTATTTAATTTATTAACGTTTTAAGTAACTATGTTTTAAATATATGCGTTAAAAAACTGTTTGTACCAATCCCGCGCGGATCCCGCGGGATTGAAAACACTTCGGGATTGCAATCCTTAATCACAATGTCTTGTGAATATTTATGACTTTCTTCCTATCTATTCACATATGTCTGGTACCAAAGTTATTAAAGTATTTCAAAACGTTGATTTCTTTTGACTCACATGAAGTGGTAGTACAATTTAAAAAAAATCTAAGCATACAATTATTTTTTGTTGTCTGGTCTAATGTGTAAATAAATTACACTTCCTGACTTTAGTAAAAATTGATATCTGAATCTTCGTATTATGAGCATGGTGTTTCGGAACATATGTCCTTTGCTATGGATAACCCTAAATGTCTCAAATTTCTGTTATGCATAGAGATCAGCAAGCTTAATAAACATATTCAATTTTGTAAGAACGAAGACTTTCCCGGCGTATAACTGCAATGTAGTCTTCACGGGTGAAATAGTATCTGTGGGTCAGCCGACCAGTGCAGATGTCTCCACACCTGAGGAAGACGGCGGAGCTAGCCGTCAAAATATCGTGTTTCCACAACACAATCAGGCAATACACCCGTGAAGACTACATTGCATATTCAATTTTACCTTCTTACTGTACTTCCTTTGGAAACTATTTGGATGATAGACGTAACGCAAGTACAGCAATACTCATCGAAAATGAATTGTTTGCGAGCCCATTATTTCAAATGATCGAGCACATCTGGGAGCACAGTAGTGCGCCTGCCAAGTCTAGTCAACTGTGGCACTCCCAGCTCTTTTCTAGAAGCGACTCAGGCCTTTTTGCATCTCAGTTCCTTCAGTCTGACAATTTCTACGTGCCTTCTATTTATACCATACATAGGTAGCAGCAGGGGTGGATCCAGGGGGCTCAAGCCCCCCCAAAAGTATCTTGGTCCACCTCCAACATTGTAGTTTTGAGACCTTTTTTTTTTTTTTTTAGCTCTACGGATTTGAGGCCTGAGGAGGCTATAAATAATACTACCTTTTCCCGACTCAAGCCCCCCCCCCCCCCAAAGCCAAAATCCACGGATCAAGGTCGGGCCACACTAGACCGCACCGCACCTGGCCCGCAACGCACCGTCACTCGGCCGTGTGTCGGCTCGCCCCCCTCGCGTCCACACTGGTCCGTAGCACGGCCGTGTGACGGACGGGTTCCTGCTCGGTCTCCTTTAACGTATACACTTGGCTGTCTCACGGAATTAATGTTAAAAATTACCTTAAAAGTGATTTCGGTATCGTAGCTGTGGCTACCACCCGTACTTTATTATGGAGTACTGTACTTTATAATCTACGAAGGTAATAAAGTACGTTAAAATACTTTTTTTGTGTGACTCCTTTGACCTTTATCTCCTAATTGTTTGATGTCTTATGCACAAAAATAGTATTCCAAAACTGTTTTAATAAATGGTCGTCACACTGTATTGAAAGATTTTCGTGTAATTCTATAGTCACGATTAAATGTCAAGCTCACTTCACATTTAACGTGTTTGTTTTGGTTGAGGTTCCTTTTCGAGTCACTCAATATTTTTTTCAACAAAAATAAGATTATTATACATTTTTATTTTAATGCAGACCGCAAGATTCCGTAAAATAATAATAATTCCATGAGATCTAAAAATTACAGTCACGGAGTTACTTATCGGCTGCGCAGTACACCTCTATCGTTGTCACCTAATTTGAAAAGGAAAACTACAGATTAACGTGAAATTCGTAACACGGAGCGTCCTAGCATTTTAGCATTAACAAATCAAAGCTTTTCCAGAGGTCAATGTCAATTTTACGATCCATAAAAATTACAGCTGAGACAGGGATTTGAACAGGGACTTTCATTTCTGCAATCGTACGCCATAACCTTCTGAGACAAGAGACAAATCTGGTTATAATCAAAAATTATTATTCAAACATAATAAAATAAACGTACTTACAATTTATTTTTGCCATGCCAAAACACAAATGTACTTTATTATCTGATTGTATACATATTTTCCAGTACTTCTAGATTCAGATGCTGGCGGCGAGTGATTTTGGTACGAAGGTCCCCGGTTCAAAATCCGGATCTCGGATGCAATTTTTACAGGCCTTAAAATCGACTTTCACCACTGGCAAAGATTTGATTTGTTAATGCGTACATGCAAGGACTCTAACTACATTTTGCGAACATGTGATGAACCTGAAGTGAGGCTGGAAAAAAAAAGGACACACTTGTAAAGCAATCACTAACGTTTAAAACAATATTAGTCGTAAAGCAACGGAAATTTTCGAACTTTCTATACAGTTCTCCATATCGACCAGCCCGACAGCAGACCGACACCGGGCCGCACCGTTAAAATATAAACCAAATTTATCCGGGCCAACACACGGCCGAGTGACGGCCGACACGCGTGTGAGCGACAACAATAAGAAAAGTGACGGTGCGGTGCGGCTCGGGTGCGGTGCGGTCTAGTGTGGCCCGACCTTCAGCGCGCGCCACAGGTTATCCCTCACCACCTCCTACCACCTTGCCTAGTGTCGTTTCAGCTACACGTACCTTTCATCTTTAAGGGGCGTCCAATAATGACGTGATATTTTGACGTAACTGATTACAAAATTAGCTTTTATGTAAAAAAAAGCGTGGGGTGCTATATCAGTCGCCTTATATTTTTTGTCGCTGGTTGTTTGTAAAGATAGAGTCATTGGCAAAAGTTATATAGAGAGCACCCCACGCTTTTTTTTTACATTAAAGTTAATTTTGTAATCAGTGACTTTAAGCTTATTGAAAAAATTAATTTATCCTGAATTCGTGAACGTCCTATCGCTTAAAAAAATCTTTAAATTTAAAGATTATTTTAACCTTTTAGTTCACATTACTACGAAAGCGTGATTTTAGTTTTTTAAACTACAATTTTGTTTTTAACTTTTTGGTTCTGATTGTTTCCCACAAGTAACGTACAATTAAATAGTCAACCCCACCAGAGGTCCAATAGCAGGGTAAATGTGGAAGAGTATTGTTCTATAATAGTGCAAAGTAATCGAAAACGATGTTTCGAATACTCACTATTTAACATCACGCTAAGCGACTGCAGACACTATCGTAGCAGCTTATACCAAAGTATCAACAATTGCGCAAGTGCAAAAGGCTGCGCAACAAAACCATTTTTCTGTTGTTACTGTCAAAGTAATGAGAATACCAGGTTACAACTGTGAAATTATTGTGTTGTTAAACGTTCTTAATACGTGTGCAAAATTTCGAAAACTTAAGATCCCTGGAAGTTGGTAATTAAATTAAATGCATATGGCGATATTGGTCGGGAAATCTCCGAAGGGTCCGGCCGACAAATGACCAAGGTTTCTCAAATTAACACGCTTGTGCACTAATGTCGCGGCTGCATTCAGTGCCGGCGTTAGAGGGGGGGGGGGGGGTGGGCCCGAAATTTCTTAGCGCCGGCCCTGCCTCCATTTTGCCTAACTCGCCAATCCCATCAGTATAGGTTGCCCGTAGTTTAACGTGAAATCCGAACTGTGGGTTAGCCTAATCTTTGCCACTTGTAATATCCGTAAAAATTCGAAAGGGAATGTCTGTTCGCCAGTCACTCGCCTTAACCAACTGAGCATGAAAAGTGATGGGGAAAGTGGATGAAAATGAGCCACACGTCGTACATAAGACGGTTACATTACTTTAGTGTTCTTACTGTCAAAGTAATGAGATTACCAAGGCATAGATATGAAATTATTGGATTGTTATCGGTTCTTAATATGTGTACAAAATTTCAGACAATTCGGACTTTCTGAAGTGGGTGAAAATTGAACTGAAATTTCTCATTACATTCACCAACTTTTAAGTTTTTACTGACAACGCGGTGAGAATGATATTATGAATTTTTGTCGGTTCTTAATAAGTATGCAAAATTTCAAACGATTCGTTATTGTATTGTCACCGGTTCTTAATATGTGTGCGAAATTTCATTTCAAACAGCTCGGACATCATGCAGTGGGTCAAAATGGAGTTGTAAAATTCCGTTACATTCATTCATACATACATACATACATACACGTCAAGCTAATATAAAGCGTGTAAAAACAATTGTATCGTTTTTTATGATGAGGTATCAGAAGCAAAACTTCTGGAAATAGCAAAGTTGAGAAGGGATTTAAAAGCATCCTACGTTACAGTTTCAGTAACAAATGAGTGTGTAGCTTTACACTTTTTAAATTCGTCGAGAAATTAGATTTTTTAGAATCCCTTCCGAATCTTACTGTCACACTAAAATTATTTACGACAAAATGCGTAACAGTTGATTCGTGTCAAACGAGCGTTACTAAATTAAAATAATTCAAAATCTACTTATGCTCAACAGGAGACTAGCTAATGTTACCATGTTAAAGGAGGCAACCTAAAATGTGTTTTCGAAGTTAGGGGCTGTTATAGCTAGAAAGAAGAGATTTTAAAAGCATTTGTTTCTCCCTTAGTTAGTTATATTCTAATTTTTGTTAATATTGCAATTTCTCTAAAAATTACTATGTTTTCTTCAAATTCTTCACTAGCCTTAGAACTGGTAGCCTCACTTCTTAATCTCATCACACTCAAAATCATCTAAAGTTACATCCTCCTCGTCTTGTGCTAAATTAGTGTTGGATACCTTGGATTTTATTGTACATGTTGATGTAGGCAACTCCTTAGAACATCCAGTAGTGGACTTCTCGAAGTACTTATTGGATTTTTGTGCTACTTCCTCCTGCAATTTTCGTTTTTTCCGTCCTCATCCCCACTCTTGTTTCTTTGAAAACAATTATTTCATATTGTGTTAGTATGATTGCGAAGTGAATAAGGATTTTTAAATAACCTGGAATAAATAAACAAATAATTATAGGATGTTTTTCAAATAAAAGAAAGGGAGTTGTGTTGTGTGCCACTCTTCACAACAGTAAATTACATAAAGCTTGGGTTAGGACTGTATATATTGTGTATTGTATTTTTTTCGCATTTTTAGCAGTTTCCCAGGATTCTTAACAACTTCTTTTTTTCTATCTCCAATAGTTTAACCGAACCTGTAGGATTCCAAATCAGGTTTCAAAGGTTTCCGAATCCAAGTTCATAATACTGTATTGTCACCAGACTAATAGAAGATTCCAAATTTTCAGCCTAATACAATATTTAGAAGTGGGTGATAATTGAGTTGGCAGATTTGGCTCGAAGTTAGTTTCATAATTAACAAGTTTAACTTGTTTATAACTATGTATTTACTAAGCTGATAAAAGCGTCTTGAAAATACTAAACAACCACATTCAAAGCCTCTGAACGCGTCCTTGCTCAGGTACCTGCATCGGTCGGTAAGCCATATAAAATGAATTTTACTGTACCTACTAACTATGCTTAGGTTTTCGCGTGTTATTTACTTACGTTATTAATTATTACGGTATTCAAATGAATTTCACTGTAAATAAATACAGTTCGATTCTAGATCATGTCACATACGAATGTTTATATCGCGCATAGTAGAGAATCACGAGAGACATGCATCAGTTAAAAAGGGTGTGAGACAAGGTTGTAGTCTATTCCCGTTAATATTCAACTTGTACGTAGAAGAAGCAATGAAGAAAGTCAAAGAAAAATTTCCAAGTGGCATAAGTTTTCAGGGAGAAAAAATCAGTATGCTACGATTTGCTGATGACATTGTCTTGTTAGCAGAGAGGGCTGAGGATATTGAGAAGTTACTGAATGGCATGAACAAAATACTGAAGGAAGATTTTGGACTGAATATAAATCAAAGTAAGACAAAAGTGATGAAATGTAGCAGAAATGATACCAATACTAGTAGATTAAATATAAAAATAGGATCGGATGCAATAGGAGAAGTAAGTGAATTCTGTTACTTGGGAAGTAAAATTACAACCGATGGCCGAAGCAGGAATGATGTTAAAAGCAGAATAGCACTAGCAAAAATAGCATTCATGAAAAAGAGAAACCTTTTAGTTTCAAATATTGATCTAGGAATTAGAAAGAACTTTTTAAAACTCTTTGTGTGGAGCACAGCACTTTATGGTAGCGAAACATGGACTTTAGGAATACCGGAAATAAAGAAAATTGAAGCATTTGAAATGTGGTGCTACAGAAGAATGCTGAAAATTAAGTGGACAGACAAAGTAAGAAATGAACGAGTTTTGGAAATGATGGGTGAGAAAAGAAGTTTGTTGAAGAAGCCAGGGCCGGCGCTAGGAATTTCGGGCCCGGGGTAAAATGGGCGACCTTTTTTTTTTTTCAGCTCTACTACTAAATGGCCAGGCGACAATGGGCGTATTCTTGGCTTCATGGCCTAAGGGCCCCTATAGTCGGTGATCGGGCCCCCATCAGCCGGTGGGGCCCGGGTACTTTTGACCCGCTTACCCCCCCCCCCCTAACGCCGGCCCTGGAAGAAGCTTACGGAAAGAAGAGACAGGCTGGTAGGTCATATTTTGAGACTTGCTGGATTGGTTAATTTATTAAAGGAGGGAACAGTTGAAGGTAAGAACTGTAAAGGAAGACAGAGATTAGAATATATGAAACAGATAATTGAGGACGTGGGCTGTAAGGGGTATGTAGAAATGAAGAGGTTAGCACAGGATAGGAAAGGATGGAGGATTCCATCAAACCAGTCGAAAGACTGACGACAGCAACAAAAAAAAAGTACCTACTGTGGAAAATAGAATTTCAGTAAATTAATGAATGTTGGTACGTACCGTAAAAATATCAAATATTTTTGTTCAAAGCATTGTCGTTGACGGTAATTTAACTATTATATCGAGAAGCTTGACGATCGCTCGCGACAAATGGCATGTAAATGAAATACACAATTGCGCCACGCCAATCTTATCAGCAATTAGCCAATGGAGAAAGTATAGCTTGTCTTTTATCCCCAGAACAAAACTTGCCAGATTAGGCGCGGGGTGGGGCCCGCTACTATTGGCCCATTCAAGGACAGAGCACGCAATGTACCTTCCGATCGTGTACCGGTTAGTAAAAACTTACACGATTCGCTGTTTACTTACTCCATGTCGCTCTTTCACGAAACCTCACCAGCGACGCGCGAGAATATTTGAATATGAATTTTATTGTTGGTTTATCTTGATTTTTATGTTTAGTAATTTGCCAATTTTGCGTCCCCTTTTAGCGGTGCCCAGGGCAGGTGCCCTACCTGCCCCACCTACGTACGCCACTGATCAGTGGCTTCTTCGCCAGTCATTGGTTTTCAGCTATTTTCACTTGTACAATACGACACAGCTTTTCTTAAATGTAAAGACGAAGTGCTTTAATTTTTATCATTGATTGTTCAAGGCTCAAGCTTTTACTTTGCATTCAAATCTGACAATTTACCTCCATTCCAAAAGAAAACAACAAAGAAAAGTAAAATTAGATACTGCAGGTATACGTTTAAGAGCAGCACCTCTGATGTCTATATTTTTTGATAACATAATTCTTTAATTGCAGCCACAATAAAAACTTTCTATTAGCACTTTTACTGCAGCATAATGAGCACTCCAACGTATTTTTGGAAGTATTTTAATAGATGATTTGCTGTTTTTCGTTATCACTTCCCAGCGGCTGGTGGGCACGGAGTAAAGTTTAAGAATTTTGTGAGGGTAGTCGACCTCTGATTTTTCTTTTCTTTCAAGGGAGGAGGTGTCTCGACTGAGGGTTTAAATCATTACCGCCTTTGGTCATACTCAGGGCGCGCTACCTTAAAAGCCCGCCCTGAGAGGAGTCGATCGCATTGTTAAGTTAGTAATCGGCGCGAAATCGAGGTTTTCTAAAGGCTCGGTCACACGGAACGATTTTTATCGCAGCTACTTGAATAGCAGCGATTAATCGCTTCGTGTGACAATGTAATCGTTGCTACTGACTCGACTAGCAGCTGTCAAAAATAGCAGCGATTCGATTTGAACATGTTCAATTCTCATGAGTAGCACGCGATTGTGTCTGTCACGTGACTCAGTCTCTGCTACACAGCGTTGTTGTCGCCTCGTCTGACAGCTCAATCGCTAGTCTTTTTATCGTGGTCACAAGTAGCGTTCACCGTTTTTTGGCTTGTTCCATTTTTTTTGTCATCAAGGAAAACTGGAAAGGAAATGTGACCAAATGTTTGAATTTTTTAATTTTCTTTTATGTTTATAGGAAGGACTGTTGCACACCAAAAACAATAAATAAATTAACAAGATTGCAACACAATCTTTAATGCGGATATATGGCGAAAGTTTTGTTTACATTGCAATACATAAGAGGGGGTACCCAAAAAACAAACAAAAAAATTGGAAATTTGTCATAAAGTTTTTATTTCTTAACATTTTTACACCAAATATTGATCACCTT
>JARYHS010008074.1:24050264-24178097 GCA_031002005.1 Vandiemenella viatica | reverse complement strand
TGGCTTCTATGCTAAGACGTGTCGCTGTTCTTATCCGTGCCAAAGGCGGACGTACCGGCTATTAGGTAGGTGGTCATCATGTTCTGGCTGATTAGTGTATTTGAGATTAATCAGTGGCTAGACTAATTCAGATCGCATAATAAGATTATATACAGCCGCAAGGTAACAGAAAATAAAAAGTGGGTGGAAAAAAATAGTTTTTCGCGATCCTCTAAGTCATATATGGGCAACCCCCGGCCCCCGGGCCGGATCCGGCCCTCCACCAACCTCAGTCCGGCCCGCGAGAGATTCAGAAATTTCAAATAACGCTTCAATCTCAAGTCTCTCATTAATTTTCATTTGATTTTTATATCTGTTTTTGTTAATTTGCTTTTTGTATGTTTGATTATTGGTATGTGTGGTAGCCACTAAGGACTCAGTGGGAAGCATTTGGGTGCATGGTTATAAAGATCAAGCCTTGTTCAAACATTTTATTTCAAGAATCATGGTCAACGATTGAACTCATAGAGAATATCACAAATAACATAATACAATATAATACATAAGAAAACTTCAATCTTGCAGATTATGATCTTAATGAATCCTATAATCACAAATAATATAATACAATATAATACATAAGAAGACTTCGATCTTCCAGATTATGATCTTAATAATTCCTGTAATCACAAATAATATAATACAATATAATACGTAAGTCAATGCAATAACAACCAGGTTAAGCCATGAGAATATCCCTCATCACAATATCTCCTCTTGTATTAAACATCCAAACAGAAAATCCTTACGCACTAGGAAACGTGATATAACAGAGCAGGCTCTCACCAACTTACCATCATGTAACAATCAACTAGAATCAAACACAATTTGTACAGAGGAGGCAAAAACACCAATTATTTCAAACGAAGAGGAATCAGTTTACCTCAGCGTCCCTCAATTTAACCTAAGAATCAAGTTCTTACCAAAGGGTTCTGACATACTATAGTGTGTGCACACTGGCGCATAAGTCGTTACCACCCACACACACTGATAAGGTGGCAGGAACGATCAGCACCAAATATCGGGGAATATTGTCCATTCCAGTAACATAATTAACAAGAATGCAGTAAGCGACGCACTTTGCAGTTGGAGTTATCAGGTATTCCATCTCAAATACCCAACAGGGCTAGAAAATGGCAATTTATCACCTCGATGTCACCACCAGCCCCGACCACCACCGTACTCCAGAATCGGCGGAAAACCGCTCACGGACACGATGCGCAGCAGAGGAATTCCTTCGATTAATGCGAGCGAGGAACGGTCTCGGTGGAATCACAAATCCACCTCAAGTATGCTGCCTGGGCAAATTACAAGAGCTCGCTATACCAGCGGGCCTCTAACGTCGCAGTCCCTTGAGGAAAGTATTAGGCCCAACGAACCAAGCCGCTGCTGCCGCCCGACTCACTTCCCGGTTTCGTGTCCCCCCGCTTATATCCACTCATTCAGCCGGTAGAGGGCACCACGGGCCACAGCGCTCTCTCACGGGCGAAACTAGCACGCGGGCTTAGCATCAGAAGACGATCGCGGGCGGGGAAAATAAACAATGCGAGCCGAGCATGGCTCAATTATCCTATTGTAATTCTAGTAAATAAAAAATGTGTGAATTTTTATCACCTACGGCCCGCGACCTGATTAAGTCCGGCCCGCGACCTGATTAAGTCCCGAAATTACGCCCTCAGCTAAGCAAAGGTTGCCCATACCTGCTCTAAGTGAAGATATGAAGCCAAACACCACACACTCCTTTTATCAACAAGAAAATCCATGTAGATGCTGTATTATAAGGGAAATAAATAAGTATTGACCAGAAACAGAATGTGGTTTATAGCGGGATTACCTGATACCGAGCGTGATAGGTGAGCGGAAACTCTCTGGCCTTGCATTCGACAGGACGCAGGTTCGAATCTCCTTTAGGCCATGCGCCATGGCCGAATTCCTTCCCGTTCCTTGCCCCCAGACCATTCAGCCTATAATTATCTCGACGTCGATGAGGCGTAAAACCATAAACAAACTAAAAAGTTACCTGATTTTACAGAAAAATTCTGAGGAACAATTTTGGGGTAACCCAAGCATTCAACCAGACGATAACGGTAAATCCCCCGAAAACAGGAATCAGGATGGTTGGTTCTCCCAACGTATGCTGATTGTCATTCTCCTAAAAAATTATTGAACCAAATTGCTGTGTAAAGGGTACAATAATAAGCTTGTGACTTGCGGGTACGAGTACACACGTTGCTTCCATCAAGATGATGGTAGGGATGCGGTCTGCAAAACGAAACTACATCGCTTAAAACAGAGGCACTACAGATCGTTAATGTGAGGAACTGAATGGCTATCAGAACGATCCAAATGTAGACATTGTGTGATATACAGTATCTATACTACTATAAATATATAAGCAGCCTGCGTCTGTCTCTACCTTTGTCCAGGCATCAATCAAACACACTACAGTATCAATTTGGATGGGATTTTCAGTCTGAAAGCTTATGGTCTCGCTTGAAATCTGCAATACGTACCTTATGACTCTACGGTTCCAAGGAACGGACCAAGAAATGATTATTCCTTCGTACCGAGAAGAGACAGACACCACATATCCACTCTATATCTCAGATGAACACGAGCTCACACTACAACACAAATAAACATAACAACCTTTGGATTTGCCTTTTTTTTTTTTGACTGCGTAACTTTGGTTATAAATATTATACTTTACAAGACACGAAAAAAAAAATCACACTACATTATAGCTTAACATGACAATAGCCGTAACAAAATTCTGTAATTTAATCTTATCATCATCCTCATAATCTTGAGCAACTTCCAACCACTGGCCTGGTCCGCTTGGAACAAAAGCTTCTCCAAAGCTCATGATTAATTGACTTTCGGGTTATGCCGCGTTGTTTATTTCATGAACTGAGCTTTCGGCTGGTATCCTCCAGCCTTCGTCAGAGATACTGTTTATGTTGACATAGCAACGAGCGCAAATCATCGCAGAGTAAAAGGCCGCTATCTTCGTTGATGTTGTTGGTATTTTTCTAAAATTTCTGCTGCCTCTTTCACCAGTCGGGGCCACCACTGGTCTTCTCTCCACAGTAGCCTCGTTTCTTGAACGAAGATAGCGGCCTTTTACTCTGCGATGTTTGGCGCTCGTTGCTATGTCAACATAAACAGTATCTCTGACGAAGGCTGGAGGATACCAGCCGAAAGCTCAGGTAATGAAATAAACAACGCGGCATAACCCGAAAGTCAATTAATCATGAACAAAGATGGCCGTGGAAGTCTACGGAATCATTCTCCAAAGCTTCCTGTTCATACACTTCTTCTACAATCAGTCAATTCTCTTCTCTTTCCTCACTTCTGGGCCTCTTCCTTTTCAGCTCCAGCATCTTCCTTGGCATATTCTCCTCACTCATTCTCTTGACATAACGATATCACTGTAATCTCGATTTCTATATACGGTTCTGCGACGGTTTCCCCTTCCTGATTTTCTCTTTCGTCATTCTGTCCCTTCTCGATACTTTACTAAAGGCAGCAAAGATACTATACATTATAAACGTTTATGCTTTGTTACTAGAAACAAAAGGTAGAATCGTTACTAAGCACATAAAGGTCTGCGATGGTGAAGTAGCGGTAAAATACTAGGTAAATAAATAATCGGGCCTGAATTCAAATCGTACCTGAACAATCTTACATGTTATTTTCAAAAAAAAGGTGTTTTTTTGTGTATTTTCTCCCTTCATACTTAACCAAAATCGTTAAACCAGGTATCATTTTAAAGATCAAATTCTCCGCTTTGGTAACATTATTAATTAAGAAAGGAATTTTTCGAAATTTAACCCGTAAATGGTAAAATTATTAACAATTAAGGTCACGGGTATGCGATAGTTCAGAGCCAAGCTGCTAGGCTTCGCTAGCGACAGTAAGGAGTGGTTTCATTACCACTAGATAGCAGCACTACAGATACTGATAAACTGTATGTGTTTTCTAGGGTAAGGAGCTTTCCGGATACTTTAGTTCTTGTTAGGGAAACATTACATCGTTCCTGTTTGTTTCGTAAAACATTGTGTTTTGCTACATACCTGTTTCAGTTAACAAATAAACAATTCGTACAAAATGAGATAATTTAGAGCAGGGGTGGTCAACCGAAATGATTTTGCGGGCCATATTGAAAATGCATCATAACTCCCCGGGCCGCATATAAAATTATATATACCCATATTAGAGTTAGATCCATTATACACATTTTTTTGGAGTGAATATAATTTATTTATTCTGCGAACTCACAACTGCAAACTAATCAATAAAACGGGCAATATCTGTCATACTCACATGATAATTATTTTAAAATCAAAGTTAATTTTTTCTCATAATTTGGACAGTTAATTTTTGAATATATGGATGCACAAATAATTTTTTTGATTCACTGGTTTTCACTATTTTGACTATTATTAAATAAATATATTTTGTAATTGTACGACGTATCTCGCGGGCCGCGGGTTGGCCACCCCTGGGTCAGTCTTTGTCAACGTTGGCTTCACCTTTGCGGCCAGCGTCGAAGTAAACCATTACGTCTAAATTCTAAAGTAAATTACGACAAATTTGTGTCATACACATGCTTAACGTACTCAAAACTGCTTTCTATTTGTTTAGTAAGAGGTTTCAAATGTTTTTCTACGTACTGTACCTATTTCAGCTGACAAATAAACAATTGCTATTAATGAGCCGGCTCTTCTTACATGCTCTATGAATCACCATTCTCGCTGTTCATGGTGTATCATTCACGAAATTTTCGCACGAGTCACCTTGTTCATTAAAATTTATAAACTAGTAGGCCTATCTGATAATGCAGCAATACAAAATCGATTAGAATAAAATTAGGTATGTAACGAAGCTCCGCATTCGCAAGTGCGGAACTTTCACGTGAAATCCTTCCGCATCCGAAATTTTTAAAGTCGGATGTATAACGGATGTTTTGTTTAAATTGCAATATATACTATTCTTTTCTCTTTATACGAGACAAGCTGATACTCGCGACTTCGTACGCGTGGATTAAGAATTTCTTTGCCAGAATTGAATATAGAAATTTGTTGGTAACAAAGGATTGGTCCCAAACAACACCAAGATGGCATAATATGACATGAAAGCCATCACTATATCATTCTACCTTCGAACCTGTCTCTTGAAGAGATTCAATTCCCAACATATTTAAAAACAGAAAAACAAACGTAGGCTTGGTCTTTTCTTCTTCCTTCAGCATGAGCATCCGATTCTTGGGTTCTAAAACTTTAACTGCTCGTGCTCTGCTAGAGCTACAACTTAGGCCAGTTGACGCCCGCAAGACATGTCAAAAAAGAAAGCAAAATAAACTGGGGCCAGAAACATTTAAGCAGACAGAAAGTAATAGGACAGAGAAAATCGACATCTATACTGAATAATACGTTTTTTCTCTAAACGAAATTTATTAACAAATTATACACTAACATAATGCGCGAGAAGCACAGCTTGAGCAACCGACGTAACATTACAGACTAACACACACATTCGTTTGTTTGTCACCATTCGATAAGTTCTCAAAATTTCGTAACTACAACTGTTAATCATACCGAAAACAAAAAGTCCTGTGACCTCCCTACAGATTTTCTTGTCAAATTCCGTCAATATCGTATAGGCATTTAGTCATCAAAACGTAACAAAAAGACAGAGACTTAATTCCGCATTTATAGTATTATTACTGCAGATCACATTGACTGCAAATCACCCCTGAGGGATCAATATAACGTAAAAAATGTACACCTACGGCATTGCAAGACTACCTACGATTTACCTCGCATTGCAAACCTAACTTTGTGATATCTACAGTTTAACATTCAATCCGAATAACCGTTGGCCCAGGTGTGACTCTTATGATCAAAAACAATTTTTAAAAGTCTTTGCCTCCACGGAGATTTGAACCTGAGACCATGACCCACACATTAGTAATCAAGCGCTTTAACCACTGAGCTACCTTACCGCTACACGGAAAATCAGTACAGAGACCTCCGTATCCAACGCGTCTGTCTATCGCCGTTCAGTAATTTTTTAGAAATTACTAGCTGACCCGGCAATGCTTCACTATTGCTGGACTTGAGTAGGCACATAGATTAAATGAAAAATTTTTTACATATAAAGTTTAAACTGCTGTTTCATTCATTTTCAGTTGGAAAGGGTGAGAGGGGATGCGCAATGGAAAACATATGGAGGCAGTATTTTTCTGTTTGTTTTAAAGTATAAGTGTACTAATTCTTATCTAAATCGGATAAAAAATGTGGTTTGCCTAAATTAGGGGGTAAAAACGTAATGGGGTTGGAAAGGGGATGAATATTCGGAAACCATACGTAGGCAGTATTTTTCTGTTTGTTTTAAAGTATAAGTGTACAAATTCCTATCTAAATCGGATAAAAAATGTGGTATTGCCTAAATTATGGGGTGAAAAAATTATGGGGGTGGAAAGGGGGCGAGGGGATTAATATCCGGAAACCGTATGTAGGCAGTATTTTTATGTTTGTTTTAAAGTATAAATGTACAAATTCCTATCTAAATCGGATAAAAAATGTGGTATTGCCTAAATTATGGGGTGAAAAAATTATGGGGGTGGAAAGGGGGCGAGGGGATTAATATTCGGAAACCGTATGTAGGCAGTATTTTTATGTTTGTTTTAAAGTATAAGTGTACAAATTCCTATCTAAATCGGATAAAAAATGTGGTTTTGCCTAAATTATGGGGTGAAAAAATTATGGGGGTGGAAAGGGGGCGAGGGGATTAATATTCGGAAACCGTATGTAGGCAGTATTTTTATGTTTGTTTTAAAGTATAAGTGTACAAATTCCTATCTAAATCGGATAAAAAATGTGGTTTTGCCTAAATTATGGGGTGAAAAAATTATGGGGGTGGAAAGGGGGCGAGGGGATTAATATTCGGAAACCGTATGTAGACAGTATTTTTATGTTTGTTTTAAAGTATAAGTGTACAAATTCCTATCTAAATCGGATAAAAAATGTGGTTTTGCCTAAATTATGGGGTGTTATGGGGAATAGGGGTTGACTTTTTGGAAATTTTTTTTTCACAGGAACCTTCGCAGACGCACTCTCGAAAACTCTCCAAAGTTTCATTGCAATCTGATAAATGGTATAGGAATGCATAGAAGACGAACAAACCCACAAACATTGATTTTTATATATAAGATAAGACAACATATATTATTTATACAGATAATTTTTCAACCAAATGCAGAGAGTATTTTTCCCCTTGTTTCAAAGGATAAGTGTGCAAAGTTTCATCGAGATCGGATGAAAACTGGATTTGTATGAAGAACAAACATACATACATACATTCATCTTTATATATATAGATTTTGCCCATCATCACTTGGCTAATAACAACGAGGTTGTTTTTACTTAAGATCCTGCAAATAAAAATAACAATGAACTGAACGGGGTTATTACCTAAGTGACGAATTTATAAGTTTGAACTTGCATCTAAAGCGGCATATTAACGGTCCAACTTGTAGGACATACCTGCGGAACTACCGTAGGATGCGCTCACCCGTTCGTGCTACTAGAAGGGGTCTAACACAATGTTTCAAGCAATCCTTTCCGCTCGTCCTTTCTCGCCCCAGACCAATGTTCTTATCAAACACTTGTAGGATGTTTCCTCCTAGGTGAAAAATTTAATTCACTTGTGAAATCATCACACGTTTTTTTGTTGTTGAAAGATAGGCAAAAAATAAATCAATATGTCAGTGTTATATGGAAATAGACTTATTTTGATTTTAAGTTTATTTTTGACAAAATATTAAAATTTAAATAATTATAAATTTATTTTCCACCTCTGCATCCGCTTCCGCAAAACATCCGCATCCTCTGACGTCAAGCACTGAACATGCGCATCGTCATCCGCATACACAAAGATGACTTCCGTTACAACCCTAAATAAAATACATACCACTTACAAGCAATATACATGTAGAAGCAGAAACAATAGGAGAATTATGATACAGAAAAAGCAGCCTTCTGCGGTTGCAGTGAAAGATGACTGTGATAAATTTTAAGATACAGTTCGTGTCAATGCAGTTTATTTGGAGTCTGCCCAGCGCGGCGACAGATCAAAGTGACTGTGGGAGTTTTTAAGAATACCGCCGGATTTGGCCTGGCAAGTGAAATGCCTGGCCGAATTGGTCACTAGCGCAACGGATTTATTACCGATCATAAAAGGCTCGAAGCTCGTTTTCAGTTGAGGCACGTTTGGGAAACACTGCAGGGTTTTATTGAAGAAGGCCGACTTGGCATCCACCGTTAACATGAGGCGGGCGTCCAACAAAGAGGGCATCCACAAATTACGTGAGGTGTTTTTCCGGATTTCTGGACCCTCCCCCCTCCCCCTCCCCGTGGTGAGATTTCGTGAGATCTGGCCGGACCCCCCCTCCCCCTCTGGTGAGATCTGGTCCGTGAGAACCCCCCTAGAAATCGCCCTGAAGACTTTTTTAGGTTACACCCTAACTTTTTTGACGAAATACCCTCCTAAAATCGACTTTGGTGCAAATTGTAGACCTTTTTTTTTTTGGCTCTACTGTCCCCAAATTTTTCGCAAAATCTCACGTGAGATTTCCGTAGACGCCCCCTTCCCCCCTGGTGAGATCTGGTGAGATTTAGCCGCCTCCCCCCCTCACGTAATTTATGGATGCCACCGAAAGTGTATTGTGCGATTTCCTTGTAAATTGACATGTGCAACGAGTGATAGTGGGAGAATAGTTTTAGTTTTTAGGGTCAAAGATTATGATTTTACCAAACTGTGTTTCAATTTTAGCGTGAATAAAATCTCTTAAGCTTGAAGAACTCAGAAATATTAATAAAAGTAGGTATTAAACACGGACAGGGAGGATCACGCTATCGTATTATTGTTTCAAAGGTCGTAGACTTGAATTTGTTTCGCGATGTTGTATAATAATTTCAAAGGTCATAGACTTTGCTTAAATACAAACTTGTTTTTGACCCTTAAAGTTTATTCTCCATTTTTTTTTTTTAATCCTGTTTGCTTCGAAAGCATCAAGGTTTTTTTATTATTATTATTGAGACTGGGCAAACACTCATAATGTAGTAATTGGTCATAGTGTCTGTAACGGCCAGAGATTTTCAGGCACATTCCATATTATTAAACAGTTGAGCAACTCTGGAGAAATTAATTGCCAGAATACTCTATTCGGTAACATATTTTCTCTGATTTCCACTTTGAATAACGTAATAACTCACGTACAGCGAACATGAACAAAGACCATTAACCACAGTCGTCAGTGAAATATGTAAAAAGCAAATAAATCGTAATGTATAAACTTTGGTCAAGCAACAACATTAGCGAAAGTTTTAATTAAATTGAAATTTAGCCTACGCCGGAATGATAATTGTCATTCGTGGTTGCAGCAGAGACCATGAGGAATTTAAGTTTTTTTATGTTGCTTTCATTAGCAAAGCAATTTCCGGTTTTTCAGCCGTAAAGTTTATAGATATTTTTCAACTGTGAAATGCTACGAAAAGCAAACATGATGAATGTATTTATGGCAATTAATTTGGTGGCAGTTGCTTATCTATTAAATTGTGGACATAACCTCGAGTTTATTCTAATGGTATCTCTGGTCGCTGTTTTGCGAGCGAAAGCTGACACACGACATCATTCTCCAGCCAATAGCTTTCGTGGTGAGTGAGTGAGCTTCTGAAATTATATAGTAGAAGAAGATGAGGCAGTACCGGATTAACCACGTAGCAGGAGGTAGCAAATGCTACTAGCCTCGCGCCTTCTAGGGGGCCCTCGCGCTTCTTAGGGGGCCCCTGCAACCTGCAACTAGGCTAGATCGGCAACCATTTTTTTTAGCTCTACAGTATTCCCCTCTTCTTCACATTTGCTACGGGCCCCGCGCTGTCTTAATCCGGCCCTGAGATGAGGTGGAGCCCAAGGAAAGACGACGGATTCGTGCGCACTGCAGCAGTAGGAGATCTTTCTTGGGGAGTTGCGACACATTCGCCTAGCACTCCAACTGAACATCTACTACATTTGATCACCTGAGATATGGATGGCACCACCGTCGTAGTCGCGAAGCCAGCCCATAGACACAAGAGACCGTGAGCGAGGGCAGCTTCTTGGCCTCTACTTTACGCAGAGTACGCAAAGATAAAAATTCCATCGTGATGAGAAATTTTTGCGATAACGTTCCACCCAGTTCATCGTCCTTGAGAATCATAAACACACTCTAATCTGGAAAGCTGTACGGTAAATAATTTGTTTTGTTATTTTAATGAAGGGAAAATCATTTCATAATTGATTTGACTTCGTTAATAATAGATTCAATTACATTTTAAACCCATTTATCATTGGTCCTAACTAGTCAAGAATAATGTCATATGACTATCTTAGTGAAGTATGATTCATAATAATTTTAAATCTTTAATTTTTTAATGGTCATAAAGGTATGATCAAGAAGTTTTTTTTTTTTTTTTTTTTTTAATATTTTATTGACACTTGGCCTGTTGGCCATACAGTCAATATACATTCTATTTATACATATACACTGATTCGCTCACATTTAGCCAACCATATATACAAATCACTGTTTATATTATAAGATCAAACATACTTTACGAATGGTATACAGCAGAAATAATAATTTACATAACATTAAGAAAGTACACATCAACACTGAGGACATAAAATTATAAAGATGTAGAGTTAAAGATTAAACATTTTCACAGTAAATTTTGATAATACATGATTTTTATAGTTTATTAGGTTAAAATGTAATAAAATCATTACCGTCTAGTGTTCCATGAACGGTAACTATTTGCAATATTGAAAAGTGGGGTGGGATCTCCCGATTATATCTCTATATTGTTTCTTGTAATAAAATGTACCATCTTTTGGTATATAGAAATATTTCCTAAGGCAAGGAGATGGCTGACATTGACTGGATATCTTATACCCCAATGTTTCAAGTCTTCCCAAAAGGTGTCCGTTTCTTCCTTGTATTTATTACATCCAAAGAATATATGGTTTGTGTCGGCCTCGGACTGCCCATCACATTGACAAAAAGGGGAGTTCACTAGCTTTATTTTGTATAGATGGCTTCCGAATCTCCCGTGGTTGAATTTTAGTCTCGATATTATGGTGACTGCTTTTTTTGTGGCGTATTTCTTTTGGTACCACTGTGTCCTTGGTATCAACGGATGTATCTGCCTATAATGTGCTCCTTTGTGTTGGTTAGTGGATTTCCACATATCATTCCAGGTCTCCATGCATTTTTGGCGAAATAGTGGGATTAGATCACTTCCTATTAGAAGTTCAACTGGGTTTCCTGTTTGTGCGGCTATTTTTGCAAGAGCATCCACTCTTTCGTTGCCATGTAGTCCGACATGCGCCTTGACCCAGATAAAGGAGATCTTCATACCTTGTTTGTTTATGTCGGTCATCAACTCCAATATGTTATACAAAAGTGGAGTCCTCCCTCTATCTTTGATTCCATCATCCAGTTTTTGCAGTGCCGATTTGCAGTCTGTAAGAACAACTGTATTCTGAATGCGCATCTCTAGCGCATATTCCAGCGCTTTAAGTATTGCAAACAGTTCGGCTGTGAAAGAGGATGTATCCTCGCGCAGCTTAAACAACCTTTCCACTATGTTAGTGCTGTCAAAAAAGGCACTCCCAACCATGTTGCCAGTCTTTGACCCATCTGTATATATATATATACCACTCGACCCATACCACTTAGATAGTCATTTAGAAGATTATTGTTGCTAAGGGCGTTCTCTGAATATCCCAGATTTTCTACGATCTCGTTCCGGATCATATGGGTTTCGTAGTCAACTTCGTAACATGGTAATCTTGAGAGAGAGAACACTTGTGTCTGATATTCATTAAGCTCAGCGATGGCCGCAACTAGAGGTGGGCTGTTCCTGTGGGTCCAGTAAGCAGAGGTTGATGTTGCTGCCCACAGGGCGCGTATTTTTATTGTAAGCGCGTTTCCGGTTTTCTGGAACTGTTTTAATATAAACTTTTTACTGAGATATTGGCGCCTCAGTGCGAGTGGCATTTCATTGGTTTCGACTATCAGTGCATTGGTTGGCGTCGACAGGAATGCCCCTAAGCAGAGTCGAAGAGCTCGGTACTGACATTTATCCAGGCGATTCAGAAGTTGATCGGACGCAGATCCGTAAAGTACACAGCCATAATCTAGGTGAGGTCGCACCATGGCTTTGTAGAGAGCTATTGAGATTTTGGGATCAGCCCCCCACCAAGCACCGTTAGTGGCTCGGAGTATGTTTATTGCTTTATCACATTTCCCAACTGTTTCAGATATCTGACGCGTCCATCTTAGCTTGTTGTCTAAGTATAATCCCAAATATTTGATACACTTTAGGAGTGGCAGTGTATATGGTCCGAGTCTTATGTTTTCAGCTGCCGGTACCTTATGCCGGGTGAAGGTTATTACTGCGGATTTTTCTGGTGATATTTGGAGTCCGTTTTCCTTTAGCCAAGTCTTGAGTTTAGTTAGCGTTTGGCTAAGGTAGAAATAGGTGTCCTGAAGGTTCCTGGATGTTTTGTAAATGCAAAGGTCGTCCGCATATTGTATAAACCAGGTATCTGGTGACAGTGTTATGCCAATGTCACTACAGTATATTATGAACAGGAGTGGTGCCAGGATAGACCCTTGCGGGGAGCCCAAAACCTTGTACGCCGAGGACCAATTTGGCCAGTTGGAGTCATAATTATCAGAACTCTATTTTGCAGAATGTTCCAAAGATTTAATATAAATGTTTCAGGCAGTTTCATTAGGAGGAGCTTTTGTACTAGAATTTCTGGAACAACATTATCATATGCTCCAGTCAAGTCTGTAAACACACACGTTGTGTACTTGTTAGCTGTCAAGCTCTCTTGTAACTCAGTAACTAGGTGTGCCAGAGCGGTCAAGCGTACCCAGGCCTCTGCGAAAACCGTACTGAAAATGGGGAGTTTTATATAGTGTTCCACGTGCCACTCTATTCTGAGCCTAATCATACGCTCCAGGGTTTTATACATACAAGACATGAGAGAAATCGGCCTGTATGATGCTGGGTCGCATGGGTCCTTGCCTGGTTTGAGGATAGGGACTATTCTTACAGTTTTCATAGATTCGATGTCAATGCGTTGTAACCAAACGTCGTTCATTACTTTTAGAATTCCTAACTTCCCTTTTCTTGGTAGATATTTGAGCATGGCGTAATGGATGTTGTCTGGCCCAGGCGATGTGTTTCTTACTATTACTGACAGACGTTTCGAACTACTTCCAGATTAAATGGCTGTAGTATCTGTTCATTGGATGTATTTTCCTGTAGGCAGATCTTGTTTATTACTGATGGTGGTGTCATCTTCTCCAATATCTTCTCTAACACCTCTTGCGTTGCGGTATGAGTTGAGCGGTTACTCGATGAATTACGGAATTTTCTTATCTCGTTCCACACAGTGATCGGGGAGGTGTTACGGTTTAAGTTTTCGCAAAAGGCTATTCACTTTTGCCGCTTTTTCCTTTTCAAGAAGCGTTTTACTCTGGCCTGAATTTTACTTAAAAGAATAAAGTTTTCCTCCGTTGCGTGTTGTCGATAGATTTTTAGGGCTTGTTTTCGTTCTTGAACTGCCGCGGTACATTCTGAGTCCCACCAAACTGCAGATCTTCTTCGCTTTAATTTGACTGGGTGGTTTTCGGGAATCGTCGTAAGAGCCGCTTGTTCTATTCCGTTTAATATTTTCTCATAGTCGTGCTGCGTATCCCCGGTTTCTTTGAAGTTTGAGAATATATTGCTTGCTGCTTTTCTGTAGGCGCTCCAATCGGCACGCTTAATGTTCCATCTATACGTGGGTTTTCTTCCTTTGTATTCTATGTGATGTCGTTGATAAGAGAAAAAAATGGGAAGGTGGTCTGACCCACTGGTGTCTTTTATGGTTGTCCAGACGGCTGTATGGGAGAGGTGGGTCGACGCCAGAATTATATCTACAGCTGATCTCCGTTCTCCTGGTTTTGATATCCTTGTGTACGAGCCGTCGTTAAGGACCACTAGTTCCTCTTCTTCTGCTACCTCCATTATCAGTCTTCCGACAACGTCCGTTCTTTCACTCCCCCAAACCAGATTATGACCGTTTACATCGCCCATTAAAATTACAGGTCGGGGGATTTGTTTCACATAGGAGCTAATAACCTGCTTGCTTACAATCGTATTTGGAGAACGATAAATTACTAGTATGGTCGATTCAATACCGTTAACGCGCGTTCTTATTGCGCATCCTTCTACACCATTTATTACATTCCTTAGTTTCAGGCTGCGGAATGGTATGTTTCTTCTAATTAGTATAGCCACTCCACCGTAACCATCTGCTCTGTCGTATCGCTCGGTATTATAGCCAGGGATGTTGAATTGTTCCTTAGGTTTAAGCCACGTTTCTGCAATTCCGGCAACACATACATCGTACGATTTTAATAGATGGTGCAAACTTTCTTTGTTGGAACGAACAGAACGTGCGTTCCAGAATAAAAAATTGTTCACTTCCCTATTCCCCGCCATTGTTGCTTAGCAATAAGTTGGTGACACATTGTTTAAGATTGGATGGTAGAATTCCGGAAGTGGCCATATTGAATATCGTTACAACCATCTCGCAAATCTTATCTATCATCTGTTCATTTATAGGTACAGGTGAGGGTCTATAGGGATTGTTGGTGATTGGCTCTATGTGGGGTCTGTTGACATCATAGTATAAGTCAGACGGGATGTTTTGAGCTGAGTTCTGTGGCCGACCGGCGGCCGATTGAGCTGTTGTTGAGGAAGTGGATGCCGGCGGCTCGTAGGTGGAATGCTGGTTCGAGGTAGAGGCAGAGCCGTTATCTTTGAGGAAAAGCTAGTTTGTTGCACCGCGCTCTGTGCTGAGTGTAAAACAGGCAATTGCGGAAAATTGTTCTCATCTCTGGTTGGTGGTACGGCAGTCCTTTTCGCATAGGTGTTGATTGATTCAAATGCTATGGCTTCCTCCATGATATATTATCATGGGCCATGCGAAATTTAATTTGTTTCTGTCTAGTGAATTCGGGACAAATACGATCCGTTGAACGGTGGCTACCCCCACAGTGTACACAGTGTGGGTTTCCCTGATAAGTACATTCCTTCGTGTCGTGTTGTTCGCCACAATTTGCGCAACGAGCAGCACTGCGACACATTCTACTTGTGTGACCGAAACGGAGACAGTGAAAACAAGTTACCACGTTCCCCACGTATGGTTCAACACTGCAGCGAGTGCTATGAATGTATACATAGTTTGGTAGCCTTTGACCAAGAAATGTAACCTGTACAAGCTGCCGAGGTATTAGTTCTGTTGCTCCTTCCCGCACCACTTTCCGCATGATCCGACGGACTTGTAAGACTTCCGTATCACACTCAATTTCTTTCTTTAGCTCATCTTCCGAAAAGGACGTGTCTACATTACGTATAAGCCCTTCCTTTACAGTACAAAATCGTGGTATATAGAACTTAATTTTTTTGGGATGGTTTCTGACTTTAGCTAAGCAATTTGCCCACACTGCCGAGTTGAGTTCTACTTGCACACGGTTCCGCCATTTTCTACTAATATTAACTATAGCAGATTTAATGCCAGGTATTGTTTCTAGGATTATTTTTCCTACAGTCATGGGGTGTAACCTACCGAGATTCTGTTGATCACTCTGCACTGAATCATATTCGGCAAAGACATAGAATGGGCCACCGTCACTTTCTCTAAACAAGTAAAAATTGTTGGCTTCACTATCACATGTGACTGTGGAATTTAAGTTAGAGCACTTGCTTCCTGATTCTTGAGTTTTGACTTTTTTTGTTGCAACGTTGTCACTGGTTTCTGGCAACGACGACCTCGGTCGCTGTTTACCTCGAACGGCGTTCTCCCACGAAGTCTGGTTCACTGCGTCCACGTTCTGCTGGTCCATCAACTGCAAAGCTGCTTGCTGCTGTACTGGTAGAATAGCTTGCTGGTAGAAGCTGCCGGAGACGTCTTGCTGTCGACTGCTATCGCGCTCGTTATTCACCACGTTGTAGTACGTCCTTAGTCCTTCACCGACCGCCTGGCCAGTGTCATCTGCCTCCATTTCTAGCATTGCGAAACTGAGACTGCGTCGGGATTGTCGTTGTTACTTAGCACTTGCACTGATTTAAACAAAAATAAGGTTAAACTTTGAACTGTCAATTTCTTGATGTCTACTGCTCCGAGCGTGTGTTGCGTAGTTTCCTTCTGAGTACGAGGAAGTTATCGTTACGAATGCCGGAACTAGACTGATCAAGAAGTTGTTTGCCTCACATACGGAGGAGCACTTCATGGCACATGTTGTTGCATACAAGCGAAGTATCCTGGGGAATGCTTTCTCCGCTAGCTGAAAACCAGTCTACCGTTATAACAGCCGACAGACCAAATGTTTTTTTTTGAAGAATTATGTGTAGCAAGCTAGGAGTTGATTAATTAGGTGTTTGTATATATTTTGTGTTATTAATTTGGAATTTATGTACATTTGTCATGTAATGGGCATTGTTTTACAGATAGAAACTATGTAAATGCTTTGTAATATGTTCAAGGACACTATTTTGTATGAATCATTAATTAAAAGTTAGTAATTGTAAGTGTTGATGTGAGTTTCGATGTTTGAAGGACAATTTGTGACGTTTTGGACTGGTTTATATTGATAATCTTGTGTGTAAATGCATGTAAAACAGTATTAACGCTCATTTCAAGATTCTTTCTAACGATTGTGAGTGATTTTGTACTATTTGTAATTATTTTTGTATGGATTTAATTGTTAAAGTATTGTTAAAATTTGAGAAACAACGGTCAGAACGATTTGAATTATTCTGGATCTTTCTGTAGCGCCTATGTAAACCATGCAGGAAGGAAGATATGGAGACGAAATAACGCTAAGTCTGTGAAAACTCGTCTCCTACTGCGCATGCCCGGCGGCCATAGGAATAACCCCAAAACATTGGGCCGTTGGCACTGTGTCTGCTGCTGGGAATATTTCATTTTCTAATATTCTAAAGTTTTCTATAATGCCAAGTTCTGTTGAATACGGTTGCACAAACAGACAAGATAGGAAACAACCTGGAATAACGTTTTATAATTAAGTCACATTGTAATTATTGTTCTTGAAGTGTCTGATAGATAACTGCAACATTAGGGCCCATCGTTATAAATTTATTCATTGCTTTCAACAGGATAATGTCGTAATCAAATATTTGTCGGTGTAGTGTAGACAATCCGCATATGTTAGTACTTTGCACATAAAAGGCTAGCCTTATTGTAAACAAGAGTTGGAAGTCTAATTTAAGTGGGTCAAGTTTACAACGCGATACAATGAATATGGTATTCTGCATGCTTTAGTCCAGTTCAGTTTACACTGAAAGAGTACCATGAAATTAATTGTGATAATTTGTGCTGTGCGAACTATGAAACGTGATGAAACAAACGTTTTTGTTACACAAAATTTTGTTCGCGATGCATTTAATGTGTTTAAGTGGGTCTACATAGTTTGATTTTGTGGCGACAATATTAATGGAATGTGGGTTGGCTGAAATGCAGCCTGTACCAGAACGGACAAACAATTTATTATAAGTTGTTAGTAATTTCGTAAGCACCATGTTACTGACACAACGTGTATCACATATCGCAATGTATACTACTCCCATATAAGCTTCTGACTTTTGGAGACAGCATATCTCGAGAACTAAACGAGATATCGAAAAAAATTTATTATTTACTTCTAATTTCTTCCGTCGTATTACTAATTTGACTTTAGGGATATTTTTCTTCTAAATTTCAACCGAAAACACCTTACTTTTGAGACAGTATATCTCGAGAACTAAGCAAGATTTAGAAATTTTTTATACTGTATATCCGAATAATAATAATTCCCTGTGACAGAATTTGTAACGCCCACGAAATCCGTTCCCTGCTGCGTAATGAGGACCTACAATTTTCATATGGAACGCGAACAACCGAAAGCTTGTACCTTACTTCACATACCTAAAGTAAGGTATCCCGATGAGAAGTATGAGCTAAGTAGCTTTGAAAATCCTAGTCAGTGCTGCCAATTCTACGGATTTATCCGTAGATTTACGGATTTTTATAAAAAGCAAGGATTTTCGGATTTTGTTAAAATATCTACCGATTTTTTATACATTTTATTATTTGTTGATTTTTCCTTATATTGGTGTCTTGCTAAACTTTGAGCGTATAGCGTTAATGCGTTACAGAATTTAAATAGTTGTGAATCGTTTCCTTGCAATCGCTCCAGTGAACCAACGATTGAAAAAAAGCTCATATTTTGTTTGATTATAGATTTTATAGATCTTAAAAGACCGTAATACAGAACTATCGGCGCACTCTTTATGCACGGTGTAACACGCTCGTTGGCACGGATTACAAAGCACTGCCTTCCGAGAAGACCTAACCAATATCCGAGAGTCAAAGGGGTCGCAGTTTTTAACATTTTTTGCTACAGAAGATATGCTAAATACTGTATAATTTCAACAAAGAAAATGTATGGTCCCTAAAAAAGAGGCATAGCAGCAGCAGTGGTGAAAGTAACGATGTATAAAACATGTTCAGAGATATTTCTTACTTTCATTGTAGAATATTATTTTGCATTTCGAATTTTAAAGACCTAGAAATAAAAAGTATTCTTAATTTGACTCTTTTTTCAATAATTATTGTTTCAGTCTTTCAGTTATCGATTCTCCGGGTTTTTGTACCCAAATTTTAGCGACTATTTACGGATATTCAGAGCCAAGTGGTTGGCAGCACTGATACTAGCACAGACCGGGTTTCAAACTGGGAACCTTTCGTTGCCCATTCTGTTATCTTGCCACAGATCGATCAGAACGCTAACAACAATAGCATGAAAATGGGTGTTACTGCTCTAAATTACGTGACGACGGTATTTTGCGTAACAGGCGTACGCTGTATTTTGATGAGGTTGTGAGGTGTAGCTTTTCACGGTCAAGCTGATTGCACGTGTGTGCGTGCTTGTATTGGTATGCCCCACGCAACGCGACAAGTGATCTTTTGAAAGCAGTGCTAGCACTACACTAGCTGAATCGCGAAAGAGAAAAACGTTCTTGTATTAAACATTTGCCACGGAATCAAAAAGATTTTCCTAAAACTGAATGTGGACAGTACAGAACCTTATATAATTGAAGCTTGGAGCAAAATAAATCACAGAAAGAAGTAAAGAACAAAGTAACTGCCACTATATTCTCGAAGGGTTCGGCTGCCTAGTGACAGAATCTTCGATTCGCCGAGCATACAACTCCTGTCGTGCAGGTCCCGGTAGCGCGGGGCTAGCGAGCTGGCTTCGGTTTGCAGGGTTCACCAGTTCGAGTACGGCCTAGGGCATGGGTGGTTTTAATTAAGCGTTGTTTCTGTCATGTGTTGTTCTTCCACTTGCGCTCATGAATAATACTAGAAGAGTCTATATACACAATGGAGGAATGTTGGGCAAAGCTATAAAGCCGAATGCCATTTAAAAAAATAAAGCGTTCTGGCGTTCTTAGTACTACATAGGAAGCTGTCGGGTTAAGGACCTTTGAAAAATCTCAGCCGACACCGGTATTCGAACCGGAGACTTTTTCAAATATACCAAACCACTCTACGATAAAACTTAAAATTAAATCATTTGAGATGGGATACTGTAGGAACATGCTGGGATCTAATTCGACAAATAAGGGGTAAAAGATGAATGGGGACTATCAAATAGTCTCATAGAGAAGTGAACAAGCCGGGAAAAATAAAAACGGATCAGGTGTACAACTGGTACAAAAGCAGTTGTTGTTGTTGTTGTTGTTAGGATTTTAGGGCGCGTCGACGACGGGGTCATTAGCGCCCTAGCAACAACCAGGAATGACAACGTGGCAAAATTGCCGTCTGTGTGGCCGACTGTAGAGGGTTCGGCCACAGAGACGGCACAATAAAATACTAACATACAAACTAAAATACCGCCTGCGTGGCCGACTGTAAAGAGATCGGCCACACAGACGGCAACATAAGATATAAAACTGAGACAAGGCAATAAAATATAAAACTACATACATTAACTGGTTGGCTGTAAAAGGGCCAACCAGTTTTAAAAAAAAAAAAACAAGTTAGCTGGCTGGCTATAAAAGGGCCAGCCATATCAGCAGTGCCACAAGTAAAAAAGGTACTTGGATTGGTGGTCGTAGAAGGCCACCAATCCAATCTAAAACCTAGGCCGATCTGCCCAAAATTTTTGGGACAAGACCGGCCAAGCAACAAAACTTTAAAACCTTAGCCACGTTGTCACCGTCATCGTTTAAAATAAGGGACAGATCGTTGGCTAAGCCAACGTCTGCCCTTAAGTCAAGAAATAAAACACAATCAGTTAAAATGTGGCGTACCGTCAAAGGTACGCCACAAGCATCACATTCCGGAGGGTCCTCTCGGCGGAGAAGGAAACTATGAGTTAGAGGACAGTGCCCTATACGGAGGCGAGTAAGGAGAACCTCATCCCTCCTCGCCCGCTGGAAGGAGCTGCTCCACGGCTGAACGGTCGGTTTGACCAGCCGGAGCTTGTTATGCTCAACTTCCAGCCACTGCCTCTGCCAAACATCAAAAACAAATCTCTTCGCCGCCGAGGCAAGGTCTGACTTTGGGACCGGTACAAAGTCGGTTCTGACCTTGTCGCAGGCTGACTTGGCAGCTACATCAGCTGCCTCGTTCCCCCTGATTCCCACATGGCCCGGTACCCAGCAGAATAATACCTCCTTTCCACGAGATTGGAGGGAAAGGAGGGCGTCCTGGATGTCCTGGACTAGACGATCTGCTGGATACATATTTCCTATGGCCTGAACACAGCTCAGGGAATCACAGCATATGATGAAACACTTTTCGCGATTTACTTTCATATGCTGGAGCGACTTTAGCACGGCGTAGCACTCGGCAGTAAAAACGCTGCACCTGCCATCAAGTTTGTATGTGTAAGTCGCTCGAGGGAACACGACGGAGCAGCCAACTCCGTCAGCCTGCTTAGACCCATCCGTATACACCGGGGTAAAAATATGATGCTCATTTAGAACGTCTCTAAAAACATTATTAAAAACACTGTCAGCGGTACACACTTTGTTGTACCGACACAGGTCTAAAATTATTCTGGGCCTCTTTAAAAGCCAGGGAGGAGATTTACTCCAACCCTGGTGATAAAAAGATGGAAGCTCTAATCCATATTGTTCTAAAATAGCCCTTGTACGGTAGCTGAACGGTTTAGTGGCTCTATGCCGGTTGGCATAGAGCCGTTCGTGGTTGGGGTGTAGAACTATGTCGTACACGGGACTGCCAGGTGTTATGGCAACATGAAGGTAGTGTCGCACCATGAGGAGTTGCCGGCGGATGGTGAGCGGCGGCTCGCCCGAGTCAGCACAAATGCTGACAATAGGGCTGGTGCGATATGCACCCGTGGCGAGCCGAATTCCAGCATGGTGGACACTATCTAGTATACGGAGATAGCTGTCCCGTGCCGAACCATACACGATACAACCGTATTCCAGCCGCGACCGTACAAAGGCTCTGTAAAATTGTAGCAGGCAGGAGCGGTCAGCGCCCCATGACCTGCCACACAGACATTTTAAAACATTTAGAGCTTTTGAGGCTCTGGCTTTCACATCTTTGAGATGTGGTAGCCAGGTTAATCTATTGTCTAAAATTAGGCCCAGAAACCGGACAGATTCCGTAAAACATAAAACAGTGTTCCTCAGGGTAAGGTGGGGCTCCGGTAAGAGACTCCTGTTGCGAGTAAAAAGTACACACCGGGTTTTCTCGGCAGAGAAACGAAAACCGGTGTGCACTGACCATTCATCCAGCCTGTTCAGCGCGAGTTGCAGCTGCCGCTCTGCGCTTCTCAGGCTGGAAGATGCAATAAAAATTAAAAAATCGTCCACATACAAGGAGGACCGTATAGGACTCCTTATAACACTTAAAATGCTATTTATCGCAATAGCGAAGAGAGTCACGCTTAAAACTGAACCCTGAGGAACACCGTTTTCCTGAATAAAAAGATCAGACACTTCACTACCGACTCGGTACCGGAAGCAACGACCAGATAAAAATGATTTTAAAAAACGGGGTAGGTTGCCCCTAAAACCCCATTCATGTAACTGTTTTAAAATCAAATGCCGCCAGGTAGTATCGTAGGCCTTTTCAAGGTCGAAAAAAACACCCACAAGGTGTTGGCTGCGGACGAACGCATCCTGTATCGCCGCTTCCAGCAGGATCAGGTTGTCCAAGGTGGAACGGAACTTCCTGAATCCACACTGAAAGCGGCTCAGTAGGTTTTGGGATTCTAGACACCAGACGAGGCGGCGATTAACCATCCTCTCCAGTGTCTTACCCACGCAGCTTGTAAGGGCGATACTACGATAGCTACCTGGCAACAATTTGTCTTTGCCAGGTTTTAAAATTGGAATTAGTGTTGCTTCTTTCCACGAGTCGGGGAAGTGTCCTCCGGTCCATATGTCATTAAAAGTATCCAGAAGGTACTCTTTAGCATCTTTACTAAGATGCCTCAGCATCTGGTACTGGATCAGATCAGGCCCTGGAGCAGTGTCGTTAGCGCTATTCAACGCTGACTCCAGTTCCCAAAATGTAAATGGGCGGTTGTATGCCTCTGTATTCGACGAATCAAAGCACAGCGCGCGCCTCTCGGCAGCAACTCTTTGTCGCTGGAACCGAGGTTCAAAGTTGGCCGATGAAGTGACGGCGGCGAAGTTCTCCGCCATCAGCTGCGCTATGCTTCGTTCGTCGGTAATAATACGTCCATGATCCAGTAATCCAGATACTGGTGGGCGGGAGTACCTTCCGGATATACGGCGAATGGACTCCCATACTTTCGATGAAGGTGTGGAACGATTTATTGTGCTCACAAAGTTCTGCCATGACCTCTTCTTGCTCTCCTTAATAACTCGACGCGCCTTAGCTCTGGCAATACGGAACGCTGCTAGGTTGTCAGCTGTTGGGCACAGCTTAAAACGACGTAGCGCCCGTCTACGACCCTGGATGGCGGAACGACAATCGTCGTTCCACCAGGGGACGGGCGTCCTTCGCAGCGTTCCGGAGCTTTTCGGCATGGAGACGTCAGCTGCACGGTGAATCACTTCTGTGAAGTGATTCACCTTCTCCTGTATACTACCACAGGGTTGTAGCAGTACAGAACGGCAGAAGAGCTGCCAATCTGCACCACTGACGTTCCATTTACGCCGGTTATTACCTCCTCCCCGCTCACACTCAACGTGCATCCAAACAGGGAAGTGGTCACTTCCATGTAGGTCGCGATCCACCTCCCAATGCACGGAGTCCGCGATGGAGGGGGAGCACAAGGAAAGGTCAATGGCAGAAGACGTACCGGTAGCAGTGGTGAAATGAGTCATTTGCCCTGTATTCAGGATACAAATTTCCTCCTGCTCTATCAATCTACCAACCACTCGGCCCCTGGGGCAATCGGTGGTGGAACCCCACAACGCACTGTGGGCGTTGAAATCTCCCAAAAGGAGAAAGGGCCGAGTGAGTTGTCGTATAATGCCAACCAGGTCGTCGTAGCCGACTGACACACTGGGTGGCAGATAGACAGAGCATACGGTCAGTTGGATTGGACCGTGTATTTTCACCGCTACTGCTTGCAGATGAGAGGTGAGAGCAATGGGTTCGGAGTGGACAGTGTTCCGAACAAACACGGCCACTCCGCCCTTCGCTCGATCACCCTCGGTATCGTCCTTCCGGAATATGTCATAACCTCTTAGCACTGGCTGATGTTGTGGTCTAAAATGTGTCTCCTGTAGACAGAGACACAATGGATTAGACCGTGCTAAGAGTTGGACTTCCTCTTTGTGAGCCTGAAATCCGTTTACGTTCCACTGAAGTATGGGAGCCATTCTACCTATTTAAAACCACCCGCCCCGGGTCGGGTGGGTCAGGGTCTGGTGTCTGCTGAGGAACGGGACCAGGGTCTACGTCCACCAGCATAACGTCATCTTCGGGGTCCGAAGACGACTTTTGTTCTAAGGCCTCGGCGTCTTGCGGATCTTTCTTCCGCCGAGGCCTTGTCCCCCTCCTTCCCCGCGCTAGTTGGAGAACTAGGAGGAGAAGTAGAGGGGGACTTCAAGAACATGGTGGGGTCCGTGTGTTTAAACTTCGGACCCCGAACTTTCTGCACTACCTGCCATCCGCTTCCAGCAGATGGCGTTGCTGCTGCTACTATTGCCGCTGCCGATGCAGCCTTTGCCATGGGTGCTGCTTCTGCTGTTGCAGAGGCACCCACGGCTGCAGCTACTGGTGCGGATGGCCGTGCTTTGGCTGGTGGACTTACTGACCCTGCTGCTGTAGTGGTCGGGTTAACAGAAGCGCTACTACCGACGACCGCGGTCCTTGGTGTTAGGACCTTAGTGGGCTGCGCACCACACTTGCACTGGCACGAGCATGTCATGCTCGTGCCCGTGTCCACAACGGTCGTCTGCGTAGCAACGCTCTCCTTCCTGACGGGAGTTGACAACGTTTTGGCGAAGCTAGTGGCGAAGACCGGTGGCGCCAGCGCCTTAAACCGTTTCTTCGCCTCGCCAAAAGATATTCTTTCCTTAGTCTTCAACTCCTGTACCTTCTTTTCTTCAAGGTACACTCGACACTCCCTGCTCCAGGCTGGATGTGACCCGGAGCAGTTAATGCACACCTGTGGGAGGGTGCAAGTTGCACCCGGTTCATGCGCCGATTTTCCACACTTCCCACAAGTGGCGTTGCCTTTACAGTTCGCCGTCGTATGCCCGAACCGCTGGCACTTAAAGCAGCGCATCGGGTCCGGGACATACGGGCGAACATTCAGATTTAAATATCCAGCTTTAATGGATTTCGGCAACGTCGGAGTGTCGAACGTCAGGACGAAGGTGGCAGTCTTCTCAAGATTGCCGTTAACCCTTCGTTTGATCTGCCTAACCTCGACCACATTTTCTGATGCCCACTCCTTAAGGAGTTCCTCGGACTCTATATCGATCAGATCCCGACAAGTGATCACTCCTTTACTGGAGTTTAGAGTTTTATGGAGTTCGCATTTCACTGCGAACTCCCCGAGCTTCTCACACTTAAGGAGTGAAACAGCCTGCCTGTGATTAGATGTTTCAAGGAGCAGGGTCCCATTCCTCAGCTTTTTCACGCTTTTTAGGGTACCAGATATTCCCTCAAGTCCTTTCTGTATGTAGAACGGAGAGACCTTTTCGAAGGTTCCCTCCGTTCTTGCCATAATAACAAAGGCGTTGTCTATAATACAACCCTGTCTGTTACTGCCGACTTGTTCCGGAGGAGGGCTGTCAACCCTCACCCGCTTGTTGGAACTGGGTGTATATTTTTTAACCTGCGGCACACCCGGGCCGCAGGGGTTTTGTTTTTGTTTGTGAGTCTTCGTTTTGATCCCACGAGCAAAAACATTATAAAGAAAAGCGCTAGTACAACAGGGGTGCGCAGGTGCCCCTGAGGTTGTACGTTAGCGAGTGATCTGCCTCTCACCCATGCACCTCCTCGGCACGTATCCGACCTTGAGGTTGAGGGGTTTTTTTATAGAGGTTTGTACCGTCCTCGCGATCCGGGCGATGAAGCCAAGATCCCCGTTCTCCTAGGCACACAACGTTCCACCGCCACGCCCTACGGTGGTCGTTGAAGCATGGTAGGAGTTTACGGTGTGGGAAACTTGCGGCGCTCACAAGTTTCCAGCTCGGGCACCGCGGGTTCGCCAAACCCGTACCTGGCACTTGCGTACCAGGCCCCTGCGGGGTACAAAAGCAGGTATTATAACTGAACTACATATGATGCGCTGCACTGAAAATGTCCTCCGTGATAAAAAACGAACGCCTAAAAGAATAAGTATTTTTGGTAACGAAACAGTTGCTACTGCTGTTCGATTTTAGATGCTGGGACCGAGGGTGGTGGTGTAACGGATAGCGTTCTGGCCTCGCATTCGGGAGGACGCGGGTACGAATCCCTGTCCGGGCATCCAGATTTGGGTTTTCCATGGTTTCCCCAAATCACTCCAGGCGAATGCTTCCTTCAAAAGGCCATGGCCGTATTCCTTCCCGTTCCTTGTCGCCAGTCCCATCCCGCCTCTAATGACCTAGACGTCGACGAGACATAAAGCCGTAAGAAAAAAAATAGATGCTGGTGAAGAGAAAGCTGTAAGGAATATATCAAGAAATGACCTTATTGATAACACACCTGCGCTAATTAATCGGTCTGTGCTGACGGAAACAAACTCGCTCGTGTCAGGTGGTTTGTTATCTATCTTGAGACGATGGTACCACTTTCACTGTCGCGTTATCTTATCTCGGAGTCAGAGGTTGTTCCGTCAATACAATAAATCCGTCCATATGTATTGCCCTCTTCATACCTGGCACAATAAATATTGGTGTAAACAATGTTACCCTCACCTCTGTCTTTTGATACTGGAATCACTAAATACTAATGGATATAGACGCATTATGGAATCTTTTTTTCAACATGTTGTTTGAATAGGATGTATTTAAGACGAAGAAGTGAAGATTGTCTCCGCGTTCATATGGATTGTTACGGGGAATCGAATACCAGGACCGAGAGTTAAACACTCAAATTCGGCTCACAATTAATGAAGATATTGCCACTATTGGACATAAACAGAGCAGCAGACAGTGTGACAATTCACGAAGGTATATTTAACAACCATAAACATTTATAAAGAAAGAACAATATGTTCCTATGAACCAAAATTCAGAGGATAATTCCTGTAGCGCGAATGTAGACCATATTGCGATGTAGTAATCCTTTTTGTCATCTGGTAGGAGTAGCACGTTTTACTGTCACTACACCTTATTATATCATTATCTTGAAGATATCATGGGTACAATGAATCTCAAACACGAGGATCGTTAATCGTATGCCGAAGAAAAAATACCTTACCTTACCATTAAAAAGAGAACAGATCATGATATCGAGTAAGTGACAGTAAGAGTTGCACAGCTGGTAAATATCTTATGTACTGCTGCTTAAAGTTGCTTTAGCTGTAAGTCCACATTGTAGCTACACTTACAGTTTCGTAAATAGTGAAGGAAGCCAGTTTTAAGAACGGAGCATCAATGATGTGTTCACCTTCCTCCTCTCTGTGCTGTATTATGCGGGCTACTGGTACGTTTTGGATGGAAGCGGTAGGGTAGCCGCCTTTTATGATTAATGATTTCCCTATTGCCGTATTCGTACGCATCGTGTCAATCATAGCTGGTGAAATGTGGACGCCGCATATGGTTAACCGCATGCTACATATCACGTTAATTTTATCTAATCTTCTTCCTGAATGGGTCAAAGATAAAATAATGTAAGTCATTCCTTATTTCATTTAAAGCATGTACCAAATTTAAGTACAAGCAAGGTTTAAAATCTGTGGATTCATTTAATGGATGCTCTATGGAATTATCCATTAGTATGTGTCAAAAATTCTTCTCGAAAAGAACTGCTGCTTTTTTGCTAGCGGAGGAACATCACTTACATCAAAAAAGTAACAATGGTGCGGGTCCCTTAGGATCTGTAGGCCCCTAGGCTATAACTGTGGTGTGGGTCCCTTAGGATCTGTAGGCCCCTAGGCTATAACAATGGTGCGGGTCCCTTAGGATCTGTAGGCCCCTAGGCTATAACTGTGGTGCGGGTCCCTTACGATCTGTAGGCCCCTATGCTATAACAATGGTGCGGGTCCCTTAGGATCTGTAGGCCCCTAGGCTATAACAGTGGTGCGGGTCCCTTAGGATCTGTAGGCCCCTAGGCCATAACTGTGGTGCGGGTCCCTTAGGATCTGTAGGCCCCTAGGCTATAACTGTGGTGCGGGTCCCTTAGGATCTGTAGGCCCCTAGGCTATAACTGTGGCGCGGCTCCCTTAGGATCTGTAGGCCCCTAGGCTATAACTGTGGTGCGGGTCCCTTAGGATCTGTAGGCCCCTAGGCTATAACAATGGTGCGGGTCCCTTAGGATCTGTAGGCCCCTAGGCTATAACTGTGGTGCGGGTCCCTTAGGATCTGTAGGCCCCTAGGCTATAACTGTGGTGCGGGTCCCTTAGGATCTGTAGGCCCCTAGGCTATAACTGTGGCGCGGGTCCCTTAGGATCTGTAGGCCCCTAGGCTATAACTGTGGTGCGGGTCCCTTAGGATCTGTAGGCCCCTAGGCCATAACTGTGGTGCGGGTCCCTTAGGATCTGTAGGCCCCTAGGCTATAACTGTGGTAACTGTGGTGCGGGTCCCTTAGGATCTGTAGGCTCCTAGGCCATAACTGTGGTGCAGGTCCCTTAGGATCTGTAGGCCCCTAGGCCATAACTGTGGTGCGGGTCCCTTAGGATCTGTAGGCCCCTAGGCTATAACTGTGGTGCGGGTCCCTTAGGATCTGTAGGCCCCTAGGCCATAACTGTGGTGCGGGTCCCTTAGGATCTGTAGGCTCCTAGGCCATAACTGTGGTGCGGGTCCCTTAGGATCTGTAGGCCCCTAGGCTATAACTGTGGTGCAGGTCCCTTAGGATCTGTAGGCCCCTAGGCCATAACTGTGGTGCGGGTCCCTTAGGATCTGTAGGCTCCTAGGCCATAACTGTGGTGCAGGTCCCTTAGGATCTGTAGGCCCCTAGGCCATAACTGTGGTGCGGGTCCCTTAGGATCTGTAGGCCCCTAGGCTATTACTGTGATGTGGGCCCTTTAGGTTCTGTAGGCCCCCAGGCTATAATTGTGATGCAGGTCCCTTAGGATCTGTAGGCCCCTAGGCTATACCTGTGGTGCAGGCCCTTTAGGATCTGTAGGCCTCTAATTTATAACTGTAGTGCGGGCCTTAAATTAACATACTCTTAATGCAAAATATTGGATAGTGTAATGATAATAAAAATAAAGGAAGATAATATTCTGAAGACTCGAAAGTTCGAAAAGTGTTTTCCGTATCGTTTCCAAGACTGAACTGAACGAGGTTAGCAAGTGTTGCTCGCACGTTCAAGTTTTCGACTGATGATCGATAAATATGGTGCTGCCTATTGCAGTTGAGTTGTTGCAACCAAACACCCTCAGCAAAAAACCACGGAATTGAAAACTCTAAAGTTTTAATAACAATATAAAAAAGTAGGCTTGCGTGTTAAGATGAAACAAACGATGAGAGATGATTAAGATCACCAAAGCGCGCAATAGAGAAAGATTAAAAACACTATATTGATTATTCTCACACGCATGTGAATAGGAAGACAGCAACTAAATTGTTTTTGGACCGCGCTCCAGTAAACAGAGCTTTCCCAAGCCACAACAATCGGTAGAAATTGCTGAATGCTGAAATAAGGGTTTAAAAGAAATAAAAAGTGGCTTAAAACAACAAATTAAATAAAAAGGAATTAAAAAGTAGAATTAATATTGAAATCTGACTACACCTACTTCAATTATAAACGAATGTATTTTTTTTTTATAAATACTTACTTCCAAACAAAAAATTCGCTTTTTACATCGTATACAAAATGATTTTATCTTACCTAACCTCCCTGACATGAAGGCTAGAGAATTTTAATTCGTATTGGAGCTGTCCGACAGTGACTTCAACCTACATTCATAAGCCCCGACCACAGTGCAACTTGATGTTATAAGTCCTCATCGTTGAGTCACAAAGTCGTCACTTTTCGGTATAGGTGTACTGAAATGTTATTTTTACAGCACACCCGTACTTCAAAGGACCGAACTGCACATCCGAGAATTTTTTTTTCCTGTTCACGAGCATTTCAAAACTTTCGGTGGTAAAACTCTTCGGAAATAGGTTACTGTCTTTGCACATGTTTGATTATTATTATTTTGCATGTGGTGCGGGCCCCTAGGCTACAGCCTATGTAGCCTATGCCTAAATGCGGCCCTGCTCGGTAGGTAAACAAAGCGTGGTGTTATGCCAACATGGCCCGGGTAATCAGTAATTATATACAGTGCTGCTGTGCGGACGGCAGTTGATGAGTTACCGGCGTTATGAAGTCTGACCTTGGAAAAGCTATTTGGTTTCAAGCGTACTGGAGACAGGCGTTTATAATTGCGATGTTACCGCAATGATGCAAGTTGTTATGCTGTACTTGTACGGGATTTATTAAAACCTGTATTATTAGCTGCGATCTAACTTAATCACCACTGGAAATTTCGCTACACAATTACTTTTTCACTAGACGATTTTTTTTTTTTTACATATGCTATTCCATTGTTTCAGCACCCCTCTAATCCCCTTACTTTTCCTCTACTCCCTCTCACAATACCACTACCAATATTCATCCAGCCCTCACCGCCAATGTAAGCCTTACACCCCGCAATCATTCCATTTTTCTAAAATCCACATCCTTTATAACTAGTTCTGCGATAATTTCCACCAGCAAATATAGCTGCAATTCTTTACACTTCGTCCAAAATTGTGAGTCGCATACTATCCCTCCATATTTAAGCAATGTTCTGAGCAACGTTTTGTTTCTCAAGTCTTTCATTTCCCTTGTAAATAGCATTACCACTCTCTCTAATAGGCGCGCTACTTCGGAATCTCCTTCCACCAACTCCCCAGCCTATTCTGTCATCTGATATACCAAGATATTTAAATTTCGAGCCTTAAAAAAGCAATTCCTAATCACTTTACAAGTCTTTATTTTTCTACCTGTGTACACATACTGATCTACCTAGCTAGATATTTATAAGATCCTTTTGTAACTGTACAATGAGTCGTCATAATTATGTCATCTAACAGTGCATCGTACATAAATTACCTAACTTCTGACTGTAAATCCGTAACAAAATCATTCTTCACAATAATGAATAGTAATGGTCCCATTTCTCTACACAGCGTCATTCCTGTTTTTACTTCCATCTCTCGATACAGCGTTCCCTACCCTACTTGTGTCGTACCTTTTAACAATTTCTCTACCCACAAATCACATTCTGATCTGCTCCTATGGTTTTACTCTCATACACAACCATTATATATATATATGGACTTTTTCAAATAACTTGGACAGAACAAGTGTTACATTTGACCTCACTTCTTCATTCCATGTAAAGTTACTTGCAAATAGCCCAAAAACATATATTTATATGAATATATCTTCTTTTCACAATGATGTAGCGGACTTACAAACCACTTTCTATCCCACAGTCAGTTCTTCTGTGGTTGGATATCAAACTACTTGCCTGTCACTGATGTTAAACTGACCGGGCTGTGATTGTCGTGTCTCCTATCACTAAGACATATTTCGAGTCCTTTGGTCTCCAACTTAAGCTAAATAATATTTCTAGGTATAGAACGATGTAAAATCAATTGTTTTTAACAAATCAGTGATACTATTATCCATAATTTCTCCCTTCCCCTCCTACGCTATTCCAAACTACCTAAACTCCTGGTAATGTCCTCAAGATTTAATTCTAATCAGTTATCTGCTCTTTTATGCTAATACCTACATATTTCCTCTATGTATTGACAGGACAATTCCTAATTACTTAATATTTCTGTCGGTAACTTCTTCCCCATTATTGTCTGATTGTCTTCCTTATAGTTTTGTTACCTAGCCGTAGAAATTTCTACTTGCATCATACATCTTTAATTTATTTCATGAATGTTTCTTAGATTAATTATTTGTTACTGATAATTCCTTGCTTAGTTGTTTCACGTCTTCGTTATTGCCTTTTTACTATGTTCTCTTCTTGCCAATGTCTTCAACTTTCTATGGTATGTGAATTCCGTATTGTCTTTATTTTTTGCTTTAAAATAAACTTTTCTCCCCCACTACTACTGTCTCTTTGAACTGTTCGCAATTCCGTCTTCGTGATATTCTCGAATCTGTGCCTTCATATAATATGTACTACATCTCTCCTATATTTTTGGCATCTGCTTTACTGAACTCCCTTGTACCCATATACAACTTATTCAAGATAACTTACTCTCTGTGTAATCTGACATCCCCTCAAAGATGTCTATAAGCAGTGGCTGATCTAGGAATTTTCCTACCCGGGGCAAAAAACTGTGAGACTGCCACCCTATCGAACATTATTTTGCACCCCGATTGTTGTCACGATGAGTGTCGCCGCCAGGGGAAGAAATGAGCTAAAAACAAAGGTCGCCATGACATAAATTTGACGCCGTTCAAACCAAATTTTACCTGAAGTTGCCACCCTCCTAGTGGGACACGTTTTTTTTTTTCATAACTACTAAATCTCGAATTTGTAAGACATTTATCGTTTAATATGATTGTTTTTGAGTTTATGCTAAGTACTTATCTTAATTTCTGGTTCAGTAGAAAAAAATTACGATAATATTGGCAACATTGACTGAAGTTTTCTTTTACGAACGGGGACTTCCCGAAGAGGCTTGGTTGCGCGAGAAGGAATCCCCGTTCCCCGTTGTTTGGATTGATACTCGCTATTTGAACTAGTGCTGCCAACCATACGAATTTATCTGTGGACCTACGGATCTTTTCTAATAATTAGGAATTTTAAATTTATCTACGTTTTTTTGCCTCTTTTTATTACTTATTGTGCTTTCGTTATATTCGTATACTTGTTAAACTCTCAGCGTATAGTGATACTGAGTCATTAAATTGTCAGTAATTATGAACCGTTTCCTTGCAACTGTTGGCGTAAACCAACGATTGAAAAAGAATTTTGTATGATAATAGATTTAAATTCAAACTTAAAAGACCGTAATACAGAATTATCGGCGCAGTTTTTATGCACAGTGTGTACTTTGCTCACAATTTAAAATTGCAATCTCAAAATCTTTTGCGTATAATACAAAAACAACCAGTAAAATATAATGTAACTACTTCTGAAGTTATGCATATAGAGGAGACAAAAAAAGAAACAGAAAATTCCGACTCCGACTGAACTAGTGTTGGTAGTGCTGATACAAGTGAATGTGGTACTGACATAGAAGATGAATAAAAAATTATGTTACCTATTTAGATACATTTATGAATCAGTGTGTAAGACATTATATGATTCAGTAAGATTTAAAACACCCATGTAAAATGTAAGTTCCATAAATAAAACTATAATTTATCAAATATATTGTTTTCTGCAAAAACCAATTTTTTTTTTTCACAAATCTGATTTTTTTTTAATTTGCAAACTCTACACCGTCCTGAAGTTGCTGGCCGGGTTTGTCCCCTCCCCTAGATCCGGCACTGTTAAGAAGTCTCATTAGGAAAACATTCAACACATTTCTCCCCCTTGTGCAAAACCTTCTCTTGCTAAAGGCGCTTGCAGATCTCTGCTACGTTGTATTTCCTTTCCAAACCATATATGGTATATTTAAGTCCCCTCATGTAATGATCAGACGGGACTTTCTTAGCAATCTTCATCACTGGAAATGAAGTGGGAGCGAAATTAGAATCATTGGCCGTAAAATTTGTTTAGCACTTCATTCATTAATCACATTCCCTTATTCGGTTCTGTTCATTAGGGAGCGTGCACAAACTACGTGGCTCGGTCCAGGGGGGGGAGGGGTTGGCTGGTAAGCTACGCTGGGCTACGTGGGGCGAGGGGGGGGGGGTTTCCGAGCTAGTCCACATAGCTTTCCTTTCATAACATTTTTTACAGCTGTTAAAATGAGAAACAGAAGACACAACAGCATGTGAATATTTATTTCCCTCAGTTAATTATCTCCGTATGTAATTTACAATAGTCTGACAAGAGAAAACAGTACAAAATGTCTTCTGGAATCAAAAGGGAAAAAAGCTACCTGATACATGGGGGGAGTAAGGCAAAAGCTACGTAGGCCTACGTGGGGGGAGGGGGGTTCACAGGAGGCCAAAATAGAGCTCCCTTATTGATACGTTTAGGATGAACATTCTTTATGTCCCCTCCAAATTTACTTTCTAAACTATTTGCCCTCTGATCTATCAAATCGTTAGTTCAAATTAACTTTCGTATCTTCTATAGAATCGTTCAAGCAAGGGCATTTTCGTGCAATATCTTACAACATTTTTTATTTCTCTGTAGAAAATGGTATTTGTCCCGTTTAGCCACAAATATAGCTGCTTCATTTTCGTATGTTTCTAAGCGTTATATTATTTGGTCTTTCTCAAGTTTTTATAGTGCGTTAAGTTAACAGAGGCTCTCAAGGTCAGTCTGCTCTATCCCTTACCCGTACATGCGAAGGGGAAATTAGCCTGTTGCTTACTCGCACACAGCGGTAGAGGTAGATAGGGAGGGGGTGGCGCGGGGAGGAGCAGGGGTGGGGGAAGATGACCTTGAACAGCCAGTTCGTAGTGAACAGGGTATAGTATCACTCGTCGCAAGGACAAGCATCACCGGGTGACACAGGCTTGGTGGCTGCCCTGCTGGCAGCTTTCTTGGCAAATTTAACTGGAATAAATGCACGTGTTACTGTTTTTGTGTAGTGATATGTGTATGTTCAGTGAAGGATGTTGTTTGCGTACTGAAAGTCACGAATAACAGGTAATTACAATTCCATTCCCGAGACTATGATGCCTGTAGCATATATTCCCGTCTCTAAAGACCTCACTATTAGACAGACGTTAAGCAGATATATATATAATATATATATAAAGCATTTATTGAGTCGCATTTTGCTGTTCGGCACTTTACTGTTGATCTCTGCTCTTTGCAGTTCGCAGCTGCGCTTTGAGTCGCTATCTTGTCGCGTGACGGTGAGTCGTACAGCAGGATCTGCTGGCCCACACAGACCTTATCGGGGCAGTGGTTACAATGCATGTTTTTTTTAAGTAAGTACCGTTTTGAAATAAAAAAAAGACGTGCAAATATATCTCAATAATTTTATTTTTACATGAAAGCTTGTACCTTATTCCACTTTTCTACATAATTCCCTTCAATATTGACGCACTTGTCATAACGTAGTACCAGTTTTTGAAAACCCTCCTCATAGAAGTCTGCCGCCTGACTTGTTAACCACTGCATCACAACTGTTTTGACTTCGTTATCGTCTTCAAGACGCTGACCGCCCAGGTGTTTCTTCAAGTGCAGGAACAGATGGTAGTCACTGGGCGCCAGATCAGGGCTGTACGGAGGATGACCTAGAGTTTCCCATCGAAAAGATGTGATGAGATCTTTCATCTGATTAGCCACATGTGGACGGGCATTGTCATGCAGCAAAACGATGCCCTTGCTCAACTTGCCACGTCTTTTGTTCTGGATTGAACGGCGCAGATTGTTCAATGTCTCACAATAAGCTGCTGCATTGATTGTCTCATTACGAGGCAGAAATTCCACAAGCAATACTCCTTTTCTGTCCCAAAAAACTGTGCACATGATTTTCCGGGCAGAAATCGTTTGCTTGAACTTCACTTTTTTGGGTGAATCTGAATGCCGCCATTCCATGGACTGTTGCTTTGATTCAGGTGTGACGTAGGCCACCCATGTCTCATCGCCCGTAACAATTTGGCTTTAGAAATCATCACCATCGTTGTGGTACCGCTCAAGGAAAGTCAATGCACTGCCTAAACGTTTGGTTTTGTACACATCCGTTAACATTTTCGGTACCCAACGTGAGTACAATTTTCGGTAATTCAAGTGCTCGGTCACAATGCTATACAAAACACTACGAGAAACATTAGGGAAGTCATCACACAAGGAGGAAATCGTAAAGCGCCTCTTTTCTCTCACCTTATTGTCCACTTTCTGCACCAAACTTTAATTAACGACCGAAGGACACCCACTCCGTTGTTCATCATGCACATTTGTGCGGCCATCTTTAAATGCTCTCATCCACTTTCTCACCATTCCATCACTCATAATGTTTTTGTCCGTAAATTGTACAGATCTCACGATGAATATCCCGTAGTTCACAGCCGGCGGGACTCACGATTATCGGAGTCATCTTAAACACTCAATGAAAAACGTAAAAAAATGAAGAATTAGACTGTAATGGAGTCAGTGCATAGGCAAGAGATGCAGGTACCCAGTGCGCATGCGCGGAACGCCGACCGTAGCGCTGCAGCCACGGTGTGACAAAACGGTACTTACTTAAAAAATACGCCTCGTATTATGCTGAGCAGTCACCGTCAACATTCCCAGTGAAGAAGATGAATGAAGCACGCCTTCTGCCTGTAATACGAATACATTGACACTTAAGTTCAGTTTCCTATTTTTTTCTTTCCAAGATATACCTAATTCAAAAGTTGATATCCTATCAAGCTAATTGCTTAACATTTCTGCCTGTTTCATACTCTCGGTAACTTCTTCCCCATACGTATCCATGATTTCCTGAAAGTTTCCTTACGTATCATTCAGTATTCCCTCTCCAGCTGTAATTTTCTTTTTTTTTTTTAAATTAAGAAGTTGCCTTTACTTCAGTAATACAATGTTTTTGTGTTATGGAATTATTAACAGAATAATATTTTTGCCAGTATTTTTGGATTCATTAGCAAACGATGTCCAAAAAAATTTTTTTTTGCTAATAGTGTCCAAAAAATTTCCGGTTTCCATGAATAATTATTTATTACCTCTTCCAATTGTTAACATATTTCTTTGATCCATGATTCTTTCTCAGAAGTTTCCTTTCCGTCTCATCTAATTCTTCTATACTTCATAACCTACTGGTTGTTTTTGCGTACATTTACTCCAAATTTTCTCCACCAATTTTTCTTCATACCATTTTAATGATTTCCCGATATATTCACCGCAATCCACCATCGACAAAATTTCAGAATCATTACACTTTGTTGTTGATCCCCTATGCCATAATCGATTCTTTCTTTCACTTCCTCGATTGCGTTCTCTTCATACAAGCCGAAAATACAATTCACGAAACAGCTTAGTTACTATACGTGACGTAGCACTACTTCATCGGGAAAAAATTATAATCTATTTGGAAACATCTGTGACGAACGGTTTTCTATTCAGTTTCCTTTAATCAGATTGAATGGAAAATTACAGCGACGAGATACTTACGTGCGATTACTTCGAATCAACCTTCGCCCCCTAGTTTGTAAACGGTACGTGTTAACCTTGCTGATACGGTTGATATTATTGATTAATATTTATATTTAGTGATTTGTCAGCAGGGGGTAACTATCTGCCACCAGCAACGAAGGCAAAAGTATTTGCCAACGTGAGCTGCGATATCTCGTCGAAGGCCAGTGCTGCGCGCAGGTTCAAGGATCAAGATGAAATCCATTCGAAACAAAGAGAGGATAGAAGTTGTTTTTCACCGCTTATCTCGGCCGTAATCCGGGAGATTATAAAATCATTAACAAAACAAATAAATATTTTAAAATTACTGACCGTATAAACAGTCATACAGGATTTAATGATGGGGTGGAGCTATAAAAATCCCGGCATACTATAAGGTTTAAGGTGAAGAAATCAGTATCGTGTCTCAGTTGCAAAAGGCACGGAAAAAAATAGTGAATGCTTAAGACTTCACGATAAAACTGAAACCTGTTTAGGTAGTAGTAAATGTTTAAAAATGTTAGCGGAAGAGGATGGTAATATAATGAAATAACGAGTCCATAGAAGATTAACTTTTAACTTTGTTTATTTTCCTTTAAGACATCGAACTTCAAAGATACTACGTACAAACGTAAACACATGCTCCAGGGAGTATAACCTCAAACATCTACAACTGACAATAAATACTCTGAAGAACTTAATGAATACTGTCTGACTGGTCTCTGCCAATCGCTTCACAGAAAATTCCAGAATATTTCAAAGACTTCCGACAAACGCTTCTGGAATTCTAACAATACTTAAACAATTAAAATCATATTAAAACAATCAGAATTAATACAAAATCATTCACAATCATTATGAAATGCACAGAAACAAAAATTATAGATATTTATACACAAAATTATCCACATAAATCAGTTCAAACTGTCGCAAATAACCTCTGAACATCTTAGCTCACTTCAATATATATGATTACAAACTTTTAACTAGTGTTCTTTGCGTAGTACTCTCCTTGAACGAATGAAATAGTATTTACATAGTGTCTTCCATAAAACAAAGTCCATTTACACAAATTCACTATTAATTGCAAGAAAAATATACAAAACCATATTTAATTAACTCCCAGCTTGCTAAAAATAATTCTTAAAATACAATTTCATTACAGGTCTGGATCTGAGGACTGTTATAATGAGTTTATTGTTTTCAATAAGATAGTGTTTGGGACCATTAGAGTTGTATTATGTTCCCATTATTTATATTCTAAAAACTAACAGTCGCTTTATTGTAACTTCCCGATAAATGTAGCAAATATATCGAATATAAACCGACCGAGGCTTGGGCAGTGCGTTTTCGTACTGCTACTTGTCATTCGCGAGGACCGGGGTCAAACCCGGTTCGGCCATCCTGGCTGAGGTTTTCCGTGGTTTTCCTCAGACACTCTAGGCGAATGCTGGGATGGTTCCTTACAAGGCCACGGCCGACCTTCCATCCCCCTCCCTCCCCGTAGTGTAGTAGGCTGAAAAGGATCTCCGCGATCCTCCAGCCTTCAGCTAGGAGGAATGAAATAGCAAAAAAAAAAAAAAAAAAAAAAAAAAAAAGAATATAAACCGATGATGTAGTAATTAGTACTTTGGCTCGCGTTACATTCAAATAGCACTGTTCATTCGATCTTTATATTTAGTCGTGGTTCTCTTGTTTGCTGCTAGTAAAAGCAGAGGAGAGTCATTTTAATGGAAGATCCATTTCTTGTTCAGTGCGAGGCAATACTTCTGTACCAGCCCCGCTGTAGACACGTCGCATGTGCAGTAAGACCCTTTGTGATCTAAAATCTTAGATCACTGCGTAACTTCAATTCCGTCACAATGCTAAATGAAATCATTCCCCTCTGACGCACCTAGGGAGCGTGCACAAACCACGTGGCTCGGTCCAGGTGGGGGGGGGGGGGTTGGCTGGAAGGCTACGCTGGGCAACGTGGGGGGAGGGGGGGGGGGGTTCCGAGCCAGGCCACGTAGCTTTCCTTTCATAACATTTTTCACAGTTAAAATGGGGAATAGAACTCGCAACAGCATGTGAATATTTATTTCCCTCAGTTAATTATCTCCGTATGTAATTTACAATAGTCTGACAAGAGAAAACAGTACAAAATGTCTTCTGGAATCAAAATGAAATAAAGCTTCGTGCTACGTGAGGGGGGGGGGGGGGGGTTGAGGGCAAAAGCCCACGTAGGGCTACGTGGGGGGAGGGGGGGTTCACAGGAGGCCAAAATGGAGCTACGTGGTTTATGCACGCTCCCCTATAAGACGTTACATTTTAAGAAGTTTGAGTGAGTCGACTGTTATGAGTAATAAGAAACGACTCAGACCTCCTCAGCCACCTTATTTCGCTGCCTTTATATAGTTTGAAATGAAATGTCAAAGGAAGATGTTTTACATCGATCGCAAACCTAATTGTTAGACAACTACTGGAAAATTTTATTTAAGCACGGGAGAATAAAAAAATCTCGTGTGCTATCACTGAACAGGTATTAAAAAATGTAATCAGTATTGTTTTAGGAAGTGTTTACTTATTGTTAATGTATATGTCACGCGATTGAGCTCCAGAAGTAGTTAATAATTTATATCGCGATTCTCATTTTATAAATCGCACGCCTGTAAAATCTGAAGAATAAAGGTGACACTTTATTACGGGTTTTAGATAAAATACGCTGAAAATATTTTTGTTGTTTTTCACGTTATTCTATTACCAAAAACATAATGGGAAAACTACCCTGGTAATCGCAATACTCCACGACGCTGTTGCAAGGTAGTGCAAACCACGGAACACAATGAATGGCGTCGGACTGTGTTCAGCGACGAATCGTGGTTCTGCACTACATCGGATGACCATCGTCGGCGAGTATGACGGTGACCTGGAAAGAGGTTCCACTCTTCCAAGGTTTTGGAGAGGTACAGATATGTTATTCCTGGCTTCATGGTGTAGGGAGCCATCCGGTATGACTTCAGGTCACGGCTGGTAATGATTGAGGGAACTCAGACGGCATAACGGTGCGTCACGGACCCATGCGTCCTCTAGAGTTACCTCTATGTGACAGCCTGGTGGTGTAGTTTTTCAACAGCATAATACTCGTCTACACACGGCACATTTCTCTATGAATTGTCTGCGCGATGCTCAGGTACATGTGTGTGACCAGTTCGACCTCAACTCCGTCCCAGTGTCAATGTATCAATGACCAGCTCCAACAGGTGTGGGCCATCTTGCCTCAGGAGAGGATACAACAGCTTTATGACAGACCAGCGTATGCGTCCATGCCAGAGGGGTTGCAACGTCGCACCAATAATACTGCCAAATTGTTAGTAAATTTGGCTGAATTTTGTGACCACTGAACTAACATCACATAGCTTCTCAGCCAGTGAAGCTTTATTTCGATTCATCCTGCTTCAGTTTTATTGTCAGGCAGTGTAGAGTTGCCTCCAATGTCGCTATTGTGCAGTGCCAGAAGTTTTATTATAGCACGTTCAGTTAAGAGAGGCGACTCAAGGTCAGTGCGCTCTATCCCCACTCCACTGCCTTTACCCCTACATGCGAAGGGGAAATTTATCATTCGCCCGCCTGGATACAGCGTACGGCGCGGAGGGGTAGGAAGGAAGGGAGGGGTGGTGCGGGGCCAGTGGAACATGACGTTGAGCCGCCAGTTCAGAGTGAACAAGGTATAGCCGAAAATATTTTCACTGCGGTCTAACGAATAGTTTTTTTTTTTTTTTTTTAATGTCATTTAGCCTTGTTAGCCATACAACCAGTCCAAATTATTCGTGATTTTCCGATATGTACATATCGTATCATATTCATTATTATTATCTCGAAAGGACAACACAATACGGGCATAACATTTAATTAAAACCATCGACGCCCTAGGCAGGACTCGAACCAGCGACCGCTGTAACGCGAAGCAGGCTCGGTACCCCTACCCTGCTGGGGTCGGCCTAACGAATATTTCTCTAAGAGCTTTATTTGATTTACCAGTGTAAGCCTCTGACCGTTTTTTGCGTATCGTCACGGCTTTGGAATATTTCCAGTTTTTAGGGTCAAAGGTTGACCTGATCCGACAAAATAAGAACTTGACCCGTGTTTCGCCCTTAGGGTGAATAATATCTCTTGTCCTTGAAGAACTCAGAAGTATTATCAAACGTAGGTATTAAACACGGACAATTAAGATCGTGCAATCGTATAATTGTTTCAAAGGGCGTAGACTCGAACTTGCTTAAATACAAACTTGACTTGTATATGACCCTTAAAGTTCACTCTGCAAAATTTAAAAATTTCCTGATTGCTTCGAAAGCATCACATTGTTTTTTCACTGAGACGGGGCAAACACTCATAATGTAATCATTTGTCACAGTATCTGCAACGGCCAGAGAACTTAATACACATTAAACAGTTGAGCAACTACGAAGAAATTAATTGCCTGAATAGTTGATTCGGTAACATATTTGGTCTAACGTCCACTTAATATAACCTAACTAGCATTTTCCCGCTGCTTCACGCGCGTGTGCTTTGGTATGTGTAAACATTCTTTACCGATTTTGTTCTATTACCAGTTATTAACGTGGAGCGGCATGAGTTGTAAATGTCTTCTGAAAAGTTTTCTTCGTATTAGTTATTACCTTAGGTTCGGTTTTCATACTGATATGCAAGAGTTTGTAACATTCATATTTTAATGTGATGTAATTGATTAAATAGTAGGAAAGCAACCTGAAAAATTAACAATACTAATTCGTGGTTGTAATTATTGTTCGAAGTATGAGAACTTATTGTTTAGAAAGGATTTTATTTTTGTGATATAAGTGAAGCAATGTTTAAGAGAAATAAGATGCTACCCTTACCTTACGTGATACGTCGCTAACTACAATACCTCTGTGTAGACCACATTTCTAGTTTGATTGTTTGGTGCACATAATAGACATGACCTACCAATCATCGTGGAGCCAGCAACGTATAGCTGGCCGTGGGAGAAGATCAATTCCTACCGTTCCCAGTGTCTGGCCCTTAGACTTGTTGATTGTTATGACAAAACATAAGGTTACCGGGAATTGCGTGCGCTTACATTAGAATGGAAAGTTTGATGGTACCAATGGTATTCGTGGAATTAATACTTCCTCTCCTCGTCCACATCCTGTTAAGATAATGGCCTCAATGTGCAATGATTTCAACAGAAGTCTAGTTCCATTGCACAGCTGTGGTGGTGATATGTTTCTGATGAGCATGAATGGAGTACCAACTTATAAATTCAGTTTATGCGCGGGAAGACCAGTTGCGCCGAATGTAAAATTCAGCTGGATAATTAGCGTCGTCTTTTTGATCTTCCACCGTATTAATAGCTACGTAAGTCATTATTATTATTATAAAGTTTAATTGCAATGGAGCTAATGCTCTGGTGGCAATTCCCCTAGTCATCTAATTACTTCTTTTTACATTATTTTTTAATTTTCTTTTATGATTGAAGTGTTAAATTCCTCCCCCATTTACTTTTCCGATTTACAAATTTTAATTTTAAATTGTTTAAGCGTTCTTGGTAAATTATTAATCACTTCACTTGGTAATTTGTTCCAATCCCTGACACCCTTACCAACAAAAGAAAATTTTATGCACTATTCGTAATTATTTGACCAATATCCCTCCAAGCCCCATCACCCCATGCCCTGTACATTTCGAGTACTCTCTTCACCTTCCTCCTCCCTTCAATAACTCCCAACTAGAGGTGGGCGCCGCGCCGGCGTGACGCCGCCGTGTCTCAGTGGCGCGCCGCCGCCGCCGCCGACACTTGCTTCGCGGCGTGTCCTTGAGCAACAATTCCCAACAAGACACTAATTTTTTAAAAAAATTAGTTTAATTGAGTGAATAAGTAGATACTAAGAAGACATAGTTCATTAAAACTAAAATTAAAAAACCCTCTGTATCTGTGTTTTATGACTCAAACTACTTTTCGTTGGAAATATTTAGAAGTTTAGCGATGCTGAAACAAAAGTGCGACGGGCACTTTCTCTAGCTAATATGGGACATGATCTGTGTCTTGGTCATGGGTTCCGTCATTTTTGACAGTTGATGGCATAAATGGAGTTCCAGAAATTGAAATGCTCGTAAAAAAATAAAATAATAATAATAATTAAAAAATTAATTAATTAATTAAAAGTCAATGCAGCGAGATATTGCTTGCTGGAGCAAGAAGTTGATGCCAAAGGAATAGGACAAGAGATTCTGGATTCGTTTGATAATGTCGTACAATCCCTAGGTGATTCTAACGATTCTATTTTAGAAAATGATTTGACGGAACCAGTCCAAACAGAAAGATCGGATGAAGTAATTGAAAAGAACTGACCATCTGTATAAGGAAATCTTATGTATATAAATAGACATAGTACGTGTCCCTATATTTCACTTTGCAGCCACTACTACCTTGCGTAGACCACTGGTGTTTGTCTGTGGTAGAAGCCTCTTTCAGTCTTGTATCATTCACTATGGTGGTTTCTTGTCGGTAGTTGTGGGTGTACGGAAGATTTGGTGGTTGAAATTGGTCATATTTTAACCAAAGTGTTCTAATTTTTAATTTGTAATCTTCTAGAATATACTTGAAAATGTTCTATAATATGACACATTTTTCAGCTATTAACAAGTATGAATAATTTGTATACAACTTATTTGTGTATGAATCAATTTCGACAGGACTTTAGCTGGAGGGTTGCTGATTTGGCAGGCAGTAACATAGGCTACGTTTTTTCCTTGAAATATTTAAGATTCCGTACAAAAACATAAAAAGCTTCAAAATTTTTGACAAATACGAAACAAGTCGTAGGCACGAACTACTATTAAAAATATTCCTTCTATCAAAACTGCAACACCAAGTCAGCGTTTTAAAGATGCTGGAAAGTTGGTAAATGTGACCTATCAAACAACATGTTAAAAAAGATTGGACAAGATGAGCTAAAGACTAATCAAAGTGATTAGTATCTCTTAGAGGATCTAGTAAAATTTTTGAAAAACGTTTCGCTCAGCACTTGAGGCAATGTCGTCTCAAAAGACATATTGTATTAATGTGGCTCTTCTGTTTCGTTCTGAAATAATTAATGTAGTAAATTCTGTCTTAGATGACGAATCGTTGATTATGTTTCAGTTTAAGCGCAAAATTAACAAACTATTCCTTGTTATAAGATCATTCGTAGAACATCACTTTTGTATACTGCTTTGTGGGTCTCAAAGACGTAGATACTTATTTAGAGTCAATACAAAAGACCAGACCTTCATTTCGTGCCACATATATCAAGGAAGCAATTACTGAAATTGTCAGAACAAACGATGGTGTTGACCCTATCGCTTCTTGAAGCTCCACCAAAGATACACGATTACTGCACAAACTCTTGATGAATAGCATCGTGTTTCTGCTAGGTCAGATGGTACTGATAGTGATGATTCGATCGATCAAGAATGTTGGAGGGATTTAGCTTCATCAGATCCATCAGAAAATAAAAATGCAAATCTTTTAAGTTATTGGAACAAGAAAAATGCCTTTCCACGTCCTTCTCTTCCTGCCAATCCTTTGCTCTTTGCGCCAGCCACAAGCACGCTGGGCGAAAGGGTATTTTTTGTGGCTGGATTAGTTATTTCTGCGGAAAGATTTAGATTCTAGACTAAGCTTAAATCGCGTAAATAAAATTGTCTTTATTCACAATAACTACAAAGAGTGCAAAAATATATAAAATTTTGAATAAATAAATGAACATTTTTGTTTCTTATTAATATTACATAAAATTGTCACACCGCCACGCCGCCGGCGTTACGCCGCCGCCGACCGAAAATGCTCGGCGCGCCGCCGCCAAGACTTTTGCAGGCGGCGCCCACCTCTACTCCCAACCCAGCTCATTTACATGGTGTTGGTCATTTCCAGGATGAACTTATTGATGTCATTCACGTCTTCAATCACATCTAACAATCAGAATGTTGTCACAGCTGCATTTATCATCGCTATGCGTTACTTTGGCTGAGATTATGTAGAGAAACATAAACTTTAGTAAGGATAAATCTGTGGTCCTAACGAAAAATATTATTTTTGTAATATTTAACTAAACTAAAAAGAAATCTTATGTTTATATTCGGATACGGAGGATTGCACGATAACCGTGGTGCCGCAAATTTATATAGACATAGCAGTTACAGTGTGTTGTAGTATAAGAGTTTTCTTTACAAAAAAATATAATAATTCATATGCTGGTATTATTATAACAGCATATGAATTATTACTATTATTTTGGTTTTGATGTTTGGATATTGATTTTATTTTGACGATATGTTGATTCGATCAGTTATTCTGATTTAAAATAGAAATTTACGCGGACTAAAACTAATCCTACGCGGTATTAATTTAATTTAATTGCAATGGAGCACAGGCCCCGGTGGCAATTTCCCTACACACCCATCTTCCCCCTATCCTGCACCCACCTACATTTGCCCTCTACAAATTTTATCTTTAAATTCTTTCAACGTTTTCGGTAAATTATTCATCATTTCTCTTGGTAACTCATTCCAATCCCTGATACCCTTACCTAAAAAAAGAGAATCTTCCCACACCCTTGTGTATCACACGTTAAGAATTATTTTTAATTTCCTTCGTTATCAGTGACACCATATTACTAATGTGGTTATTTCAGTCACAAGTAATTCCAAAGTTTCAAGAATCGATCACTATATAGCGAATGTATCAACGCGGATGTGACAGAAGCTATGATATACGAACTTAATCATTAGCCACATTAGTGGTTAGGTTTAAATACAGCCTGGACCAGAATGACAATTGACTCGCTTTGTTAGAGCATAAGGCATAAAGAATTTAGTTTTATTGTTATTTACGCGCTGTGACATAAGGTTTTAAGATGCCTAATTAATTTTTAGTTTCATTGGTTTTATGTTGCTGTCCTCATCAACTAAAAGCACATATTGTTATAAATATTGCAAAATCAGGGTTATGAAACTTTTTTTATAGAATAACAGTTTATTTTACTGGCCGTGGTTTGAACAGCAGCCAAAATCTTTACACACGTTCCTTGGGCGATATTACTGACGAATATTTACACTTTATAGCCACAAAACATATATTAATCGAGTAAAGTATATAGAAATATGGAAAGTTCCGCACAAGTCATAGTGGGAAAAAATGTATTGTTACCGGTTGATATTTATGGTAGCTGTTTTTCAGACATCATTCATTGAGAAAAAAAAATGTATTTCTTATCCATATTGATATGTAAAGAAGAGGTATTGACTTATTAATGGTCAGCGTTCAGCGATCACGTAGACACATTGTTGCAGAGACAAACTGTTTACCGAGCATGGTGGTGTAACGGTTAGTGTTCTCGCCTCGCATTCGGGTGGACGCCGGTTCGAATACCCGTCCAGGCATCCAGATTTGGGTTTTCCATGGTTTCCCAAATCACTCCAGGCAAATGCCGGGATGCTTCCTTCAAAAGGCCTTGGCCGAATTCCTTCCCATTCCTTGCCCCCCAATCTTTCCCGTCTCTAAAGACCTATCTGTTAAGAGACGTTAAGCAGTTAAAAAAAAAAGAAACTGTTTATCTATCGACCAATGTTTATTACGTTTAATTCGCGTATTCCGTTTATTTTAAGCACTGCGGTCCAGAAAACTGAGTAACAAAAGTAGAAAAAATAAAACTGAATCCAAAGTTTTGTCAGATTTTTCGAAAGGAGTGCGCGTCTGAAGTGCATAATGATCGGCAGCCCACAATGTTCCAAATATAAAGGTATTTAATTCCTTCTCCTTTCCATGGTACATATAAGTCATTAGCTATTTTCGCAGATTTTGACTCGCACCATTAGTTCTAAAAATTTGAAAACCCCGTCCAAATTGCTGTCATAGTTTTAACGCGGCTCCCGTTCAAATAAAGAAATACACGCAGCTTGCTTACAGACTTATATTAGTAAGTATAGATAACTTACGTACAGCGAACACGAAGAAAGACCACTAACGAAAGTTATTAGTGAAATACCTAAAAAGCAAATAAACCGTAATGTATAAACTTTGGTCAAGCAACATTATTAGTTAAAGTTTTAATTGAAATTTATCGCAAGCCGGAGTGACAATTGGCATTCGTGGTTACTGCGTAGACCGTGAGTAATTTTTTTTTTAAGTTGCTTTCATTAACAACATGCTACTTAAAAGCAGATCCACGTTTTTTCACGTTTATTGATATTTTTTTAAACTATGAAACGCTGCGAAACGCAAACTTAATGAATTTATTATTGGAATTAATTTGGTAGCAGTTGCTTAGCTGTTTAATTGTGGACATAACCACGAATTTCTTCCAATGGTATTTCTGGTCGCTGTTTTGCTAGCGAAGACTGACACGTTACACTGTTCTCCAGCCAATAGCTATCGAGGTTAGTGAATGAATGAGCTTACGAAATAGTAGATGTGTGAAAGAAGACGAGATGTTCCTCATTGTCGGGAGCACGAATGAAGAAAGTGAGCTTTCTTATCTATTCTATTCACTTCATTATTTTGCATATCTTAGTATCTTAGTATAAAGTTTCAGTGGCGTTTATTTCTTCAGTTGTCTAATGTTCAGACAGTGCAGCTGTTGCGTAATGTCTTATGTATTCCTCAGTCAAAAATATTTTCTCTGCAGCCTTAAGTTTGCTTGTGTGAATGGTTTCTTCCCTTCATATGTAAATGGAAAAGAGGTGAATGAGGATAGCGGGCTCTGTTTATCAAACAGTATATTTTTCTCGTACAGGGGTTAGCCTGTCTTAGTTTTCTGACCTCTTAATTTGCAGAGCTTAGCTGTTCTAGACAGAATCGTGTACCGACCGTGGTGGGTGAGCCTTAACGCTCTGGCCTCTGGCCGCTGGTTCGAATACCCGACCGGGCATCCAGATTTGGGTTTTCCATGTTTTCCCCAAATCACTTCTTTCAAAAAGTCATGGCTGGATTTCTTCCTGTTCCGTGCCCCGCCTCCAATGACCTCGATATCAACAAGGCGTGAAGCCAAAAAAAAAAAAATAATAATAATAATAATAATAATAAAAATGAAAGGGCGCGTGTTCTTGCCTTCTTACTTTCTTTGAGCTGAATCTAGTTTCATTTTCTTTTTTGTTTGTTTGTTTTATTTTGTAAAGAGTGCGTTTGTTTTCAGCGCAGCCATACGAAATAGCTTGAACAAATATTTGATTTGGAAAGTTGTGGAGCCTCTTAATGCATGTGTACAATCACATAAGCTACTGTTCGTAGATGAGTTGTGAGTTAAACACTCTATCCACGCCTTATATCTTTAAATTAGCAGAGTTTAATCAGCAATATTACATACAGAGAAATAATTCTGAGCCTGAAATTTGACGTCACAACAGAGCAGAAATTTTTGAGAGTATATTTGTGCATGTCTTGGTGGTTTTAGGAGAGGCGGAAGAAGTGTCTCCTTAGGGGTCCCCCAGCAAGCTCGGTTCATTTTGGTGGGTTACACACTGCTCCAAGTGTGGTGACTGGCGTTCTGGTGTGTCGCCGCTGTGGGCCCTGCCTGACATGACTCCAAGCAGAGATAGTACGGCTGTGTGTGATGGCTGTGGGAGGTAAACGAGATTACGATAGTCATTGGATGAAAAGAGAACTGACTCATCAAGTTCCGCTTATTTCTGGATTCATATTTATCACCTAAACTTACACTGTATCAAAGAAACACATCAACTTCAACTAAATTATTTTAATTAAGTTAAGAAGCATGCCATTCCGTACAACCAACTGGTTAGTTTAAAAGGCTTTGCATCTAATACGGAATGCTACATCTTCTGTGATGCACATCGCTCGTGACCACAGTATTGCTTACCTTTATGTTTGCTAAATACTGCGAGGCAACTTGTTCGTGAGTGTGCAAGGAGCCGGAACTGATTTATTTCTTTAACATTTCATTCCTCCCCCTGGGTGGCGTGCTGTTGGAGAGTCGTGTGGACTCTTTTCAACCTACACTCCTCGAAATTGAAATAAGAACACCGTGAATTCATTGTCCCAGGAATAGGAAACTTTATATACACATTCCTGGGGTCAGATACAACACATGATCACACAGACAGAACCATAGGCACATAGACACAGGCAACAGAGCATGCACAATGTCGGCACTAGTACCGTGTATATCCTCCTTTCGCAGCAATGCAGGCTGCAATTCTCCCATGGAGACGATCGTAGAGGTGCTGGATGTAGTCCTGTGGAACGGCATGCCAAGCCATTTCCACCTGGCGCCTCAGCTGGACCAGCGTTCGTGCTGGACGTGCAGACCGCGTGAGACGACGTTTCATCCAGTCCCAAACATGCTCAATGGGGGACAGATCCGGAGATCTCGCTGGCCAGGGTAGTTGACTTACACCTTCTAGAGCACGTTGGGTGGCACGGGATACATGTGGACGTGCATTGTCCTGTTGGAACAGCATGTTCCCTTGCCGGTCTAGGAATGGTAGAACGATGGTTTCGATGACGGTTTGAATGTACCGTGCAGTGTTCAGTGTCCCCTCGACGATCACCAGAGGTGTACGGCCAGTGTAGGAGATCGCTCCCCACACCATGATGCCCGGTGTTGGCCCTGTGTGCCTCGGTCGTATGCAGTCCTGATTGTGGCGCTCACCTGCACGGCGCCAAACACGCATACGACCATCATTGGCACCAAGGCAGAAGCGACTCTCATCACTGAAGACGACACGTCTCCATTCGTCCCTCCATACACGCCTATCGCGACACCACTGGAGGCCGGCTGCACGATGTTGGAGCGTGAGCGGAAGACGACCTAAAGGTGCGCGGGACCGTAGCCCAGCTTCATGGAGACGGTTGCGAATGGTCCTCTCTGATAACCCAGGAGCAACAGTGTCCCTAATTTGCCGGGAAGTGGCGGTGCGGTCCCCTACGGCACTGCGTAGGATGCGACGGTCTTGGCGTGCGTCCGTGCGTCGCTGCTGTCCGGACCCAGGTCGACGGGCACGTGCACCTTCCGCCGACCACTGGCGACAACATCGATGTACTGTGGAGACCTCGCGCCCCACATGTTGAGCAATTCGGCGGTACGTCCACCCGGCCTCCCGTATGCCCACTATACGCCCTCGCTCAAAGTCCGTCAACTGCACATACGGTTCACGTACACGCTGTCGCGGCATGCTACCAGTGTTAAAGACTGAGATGGAGATGCGTATGCGACGGCAAACTGGCTGACACTGACTGCGGCGGTGCCCAACCGCTGCGCAGCTAGCGCCCTTCGACGGCCAACACTGCTGTTCCTGGTGTGTCCGCTGTACCGTGCGTTTGATCATTGCTTGTACAGCCCTCTCGTAGTGTCCGGAGCAAGTATGGTGGGTCTTACACACCGGCGTCAATGTGTTCTTATTTCAATTTCCAGGAGTGTACTTAAATCTAAAAGGAATGGAGGGGGAATGGAAGGTCGGCCGTGGCCTTGTTGGGAACCATCCCAGCATTCACCTTGAGTGACTGAGGAAAACCACGGAAAACCCCAGTCAGGATGGCCGAACCGGGTTTGACCCCGGTCCCCCCGAATGATGTGTATGACGGCGAATTCGTCGTCTTCATATCTCTTCCTACCAGAGGCCTTCTTTTATGGTTTGATGACAATGGCCGAGTTACCGATCCATGGAAACGCATCAATTGTAACGATGGCGGAGTAATCAATCCATGGAAACGTAGCATGTTTCATTGTCGACCCAGGTATAATTTCTCAGCCCGTTTTAGGCGACGCTATTGTTTCTCTAGAACAAACTCTGGATGATATCTGCAGTTAAACGCTTGTCCTCCTGACACGGTCCAGATGCTTTGTATACAAGAACACAAATGTGACACCGTAACAGTATATAAAAGATACGTAGTAGCAGTTTTGTACGTACCGGAAAGATAAATCTATCTGTTTATGTGAGTCTTATAAAGTTATAGTAGCGCTCAACGTGTAACGTTGTTAATGACCACGAAAAATGGCCAGAATCCTTAGGTCGGCGTGTCCTGTTGATAAATATGGTTGCCGGCCTCGGTAGCGTAGGGGCTAGAGTGCTAGCTCTAGGTGTCGAAGGTCGCCGGTTCGAATCCGGCCGCGGGCATGGATGTTTAAGTGTTGTGTGTCTGTGTGTATGTCCTGTCCGTCCTGTGGTGTCCATACTTACAAGATACTGAATATAAACACTGCATGATGACTTATTCACATTGAGCTGGCTGTATGGCCTCAGCAGCCGAAAGCCATAGTAGAAAAAAAATAAATAAATAAATAAATATGGTTCCTTTAGACTGACATAACAGAATGACAACAAAAGGAATTCGTACAATTTACATATGCATGTTTTTATGTATATTTCTTTGAATGTATAGCACTAAACAAGACAAAAACTAAATAACAAATGAAAAATGAGAAAAGAATGTGATTAAGAAAGCAGAGTGTAAGGTTCTCTTTACTTAATTTTTTAGAAGTTATGAAAAATGTACTTTATCCTCTTAAATATAATACTTTTCGTCATGTTTCCAGTGTCAGAGTGTCAGGTAGTTCAAATAGGATCTTTATTTATCTCTCTATGCCCGTCGCTGTTTTTCTTTCGATACCACCGCTGAAATAACACTATTATTAAAAAATCGTGCCAAATGTACTTTAAGAATCAACTCCATTCTGTTTATTATAACTTCAATACGAAATAAAAAATCTTCCACTTATCATAATATCTTCTATTTTTTAAATGACAATAAATCACCAATTTCAACGACAGTTCTATCATTACCGTGGCGCCAAAATCTGATGATGAATTCTTGCAGAACTCGACGAAATAAATCGAAAATAAAGAATAAAATATTTTGATATCTCGCTTGGTTTTCGAGATATAGCATGTTAAAAATCAGCCATAGGTATAGTTCCTTCTGCTTTTGATGGATTTTCTTCTGGTCCAGGCCGTATTTCAACCTAACAACAATCACTAGGAAGAAAATAAAACACCTATAGTGCATTTCCACCATGTAGATATGGTGGTTTTGGTGAAAAAATTTTTTGGTCCAGGCCTGATCTCACCCTAACCTCATCACTTTTGAGATACAATATCTCGAGAACTAAGCGAGATAACAAAAAACTTTATTCTTTATTTTCCATTTGTCTCATCGAGTTACGTAAGAATTCATCATCAAATTTGACTATAGCGAAATTTTTCTTCTGGTCCAGGCCGTATTTCAACCTAACTACGTCAATTTTGAGATACGATATCTCGAGAACCAAGCGAGATATCAAAAAATTTTATTCTTTATTGTCGATTTGTTTTGTCGAGTTCTATAAGAATCAATCATCATATTGTGGCGCCACGGTAATGATAGAATCCCCATTTCAACTTTCACGTTTCATTAACTTTATCATTGTACTAATCTTCTGCCCACGGGCTTAAATTTTCCATTACAAATGCCGCCAGGATTTTTTTACAGCTTCTCCATTAAGCTTTTCTCATCCACACCTTCTCTCATTACATTTTCTCTTCAACTCCTTTCTTTTTCAACTGTTATTTTTTACCAAATATCTTGTATACCTCTCTTGAAACTCTGTGTATTTAATATCATAACTACTAACTAAAAAACAATTTTACTAACATCAAAAAAAAAAAAATCACAAATGGTGAGGTTGTGTACCTCACAAGAGGAAGAAAAATGTGTATTTGTAGGTGAACCACTGTGACTTTCATCTATTTAGAAATGAACCTAAAAAAAAAACAGTTATGTTGGTTCGTCGGATACCAATAAAAAGTCTCAATTTTTTTAATACTCGTAACCAGCGTAAGCGTTGCTAGGTTTGTTGGTCGCATGATTTTCAAGCTGGCGAGTTCTCTTATCATTTTATCCTGATGATGTTGGAACTTTCTGTATGCAGACACTGTGATTGATGCGTATAAAAGCTAGGTAGACACAGCCACAAAGTGGTGACTCTCGCATTTATGATTCTTATACTCGCTATGCAATCATACTGTGCGATCATAACATCATCGCCGTTAATAATGACTTCGTGTGGCATTTGATGTAAATACGCGGGACTGTTCCATTACGCAAAGAATAACAATCTGATAGTGGCAAAGTATTAGATGAAAGATTCGTTTAGATAAACTTTTCATGGGCTTATACCCCATCCCAATTTATGTTTCCCGAAATCACCCCAGGTATATGCCTGAATGGCTCTGCTATTTGCATATATGCTTCTGTCGACGTCCTTCCTGTTCCTATTCCTCTTGTGACGTCGATCTCTAAAAGCCGTAAAAAAGGTATTGTATTTATTTCTAGTATTGTGGTTGAATATGTAAGAACAGAAGTTTAGAATAGTTTGATACAAAATATAACAGTGGGTAAACGAACTTTCCTCAAAACGCTTCGCAATTTCACATTTCCTGGAGCATTTGAAACAAGAATCCTTTCCTCTGGAGGATGTTGTAGGCCGTAGGGTAACCGTTTTTACATGGATCAATTTAGACTCGCCTATGAACAATCAATGAACGTAATACTATGAGTGATCTAGTGTAGTGAACGCAAGTCATATTTGCAATTGACTCAAAATGATGAAACTCGACCATTCATTAGATCAACAGAAAATTACTCCGGTTGTTCAAACTTCTCACTTTAGAGACGTGGTTCATGTGTAATTTTAGATGTTGGCAGCGCTGAAATGATGATGAAACCCACTTCAACTATTTCACGTGAAACCGCGACATTGTGGTTGCACTCCTTTGTCGTGCAGATGGTTCCAAAGGCGTCCTTACCCCTGGGAGAAGTATGTGCAGTCATAAAGAGAACGGTGTTGGAATTGTTTCCTCTGATGACTCGGCTGAATTTGTCGGTAACGTCTTCCTGTTGAGTACTTCGCGATCACGCGCCTTGCTGAAGATACGTAAGCCGTGGAGCCAAAGTCCACCCCGCGCCTGTGAACTCTGCTGATGGCGTGACTTCACAGACAGAACGTAGCAGCCAGGTTCAGCTGACGAAATGCTCGGACCAAGCGAGAAACACTTCGAAATACACACATAAAGTTGTCATAAAGGGAATATAAGAAACTGAAACACTATGAAATAATCTACAACCAAGCAGCCGATTAAGGTTGCACTAAGACGCATTTCAGTTTTTTTTTTTTTTTTTTTTTTTTTTAAGGTCCCACCCTAGCGCGAATTGTAGACCTTTTTTTTTTTTTTTTTTTTTTTAGCTCTAGCAAATTAAGTTTAGTTTACTGAAGTTTTCTAATTTTATGTTGGTTTTTTGGCCCTCGGAACTTACTGGAGTAATCAGTATGGCCCTAAGGCTGAAAAGTTTGGAGACCCCTGCACTAGAGTAAGCCCGTGACGGTTTTTTGCGTATCGTCACGGGTTTAGAATAGTTACAATTTTTAGGGTCAAAGATTATTACGTGTTGACCTGATCTGACTTAACCCCTTAACCTACAATGACGGGCATAGCCCGCGTACGGTGGTTGGGCCAAACGTAAATATTACGGCCCTAGCCCGCGTACAATGATCGGGCCAAAAGTAAATATTACGGGCATAGCCCGCGTACGATGGTTGGGCCAAACGTAAATATTACGGGCATAGCCCGCCTTCGGTGATCGGGCCAGATGTGAATATTACGTGGAATATTTGATACGCAATTACAGTCTGATGCAATAATTGTGGTAGACGCAAGTATTACAAAATATATATTTATACAAAACTCCAAAATATAAAATCAGTAATCTGTAATGGTATATTTCAAAGCATTCTGGTACATGTAACGGAACTTTACACTTTTTACACTCCCACGTTGTTTCGTTACGTTTTTTATTTTTGTTACAAACTGTACAACGTTTTGACGGTCTTAATTTAGAGGGTGTTGGATCAATGTGCTTTGGAAAATGAGCCCATTCCTTCGCGTAAAGTCTGTCTGGCGCATCTCCGGAAGATAATACGCCTCGTTCTCTATAAATCGGTTTTGGCATTTTCTTCATTAGAGATTCGGCTATGTTGATCTTATAGTCAACATTGTTTCTTTCCATCATTCAGTTTTTCCATAAGATGTAAGAGTTAAAAAGACCAATATCAAACAGATAAAAAAAATATCCTGTCATAAATTTTCTCATCACTGGAAAACATGCTAATATTTGATCTTTGAGATCAGTTCCATTCATTCTCTTGTTATACTCTGCAATACAATTTGGTTTAGAGTGCCCTTGGATCCTTGTGAGGTCATTTCGACTGCTTCATGTTTTGTCGACAGCATATAAACATCTCGCTTGTCTTTCCATTTTATAGCGAGTATTCGGTTGCAGCTTCTTATTGCGTATTCGCCCGTATTAGCGTGTTACACAAGTCGTGCGAACGTCCCGAACGCTGCGCGAGCTTGTATACAATTTCGGCCCAACATATCTAAATCGTAGGTTAAGGGGTTAATATTAACTTGACCTGTGATTAACCTTAAGGATGAATAAAATCTGTTGAGCTTGAAGAACTCAGAAGTATTAATAGACGTAAGTATTAAACACGGACAGGGACGATCGCGCTATCATATAATTGTTTCAAATGTCGTAGAGTTGAACTATCTGAAATACAGACTTAACTTGTATTTGACCCTTGAAGTTCACTTTTTAAAATTTCCATTTGCTTCGAAAGCATCACGTTGTTTTTTTATTTTTTTTTGTTGAAGTTGGGCAAACACTCATAATGTAATCATTGGTGTCTGTAACGGCCAGAGAACTTAATTCACATTCCATATTGTTAAACAGTTGAGCAGCTCCGAAGAAATGAATTGCCAGAATAATTGATTCAGTAACATATTAGGTCTGATGTCCACTTTAAATAACCTAATAACTCAAGTACAGCGAACATGGACAAAGACCAAAAACTAAAGTGGCCAGCAAAATACGTAAAAAGCAAACAAACTGTAAAGTATAAACTTTGGTCAAGCAAGATTAGTGAAAGTTTTAATTAAATAGAAATTTAGCCTAGGCCGGAATGACAATTAGCAATCGTGGTTGCAGCAGGGATCATGAGTAATTTCTTTAATTTTTTTATGTTGCTTTTATAAGCAATATGTTACTGAAAAGCAGATCCACGTTTTTTCAGCCGTAAAATTTATCGATATTTTTTTAACTATGAAATGATACGAAAAGCAAACTTAATGAATGTATTGTGGCAATTAGTTTGGTTTCCGTCGTTTAGCTATTAAATTGTGGACATAACCTCGAATTTCTTCTTTTAATATCTCTGGTCGTTGTTAATTTGCGAGCGAAGGCTGACACGTGACGTCACCGTTCTCCAGCCAATAGCTATGGAGGTGAGTGAGTAAGCGAGCTTAGGAAATTACATATAGTAGATTGTGACGGTCCGGCCGTCTCTGTGCTTAAATAGCAATGATAAGTATGGAACTTTAATATTTTAATTTTTAGATCAAAATTTATTTTTACATTGATATTTCATAAGCATCTCAATTTTGCGGGGAATGGGTCAAATTTGCTCTGAACAAAAGATTCACAAACATAACTAGACATTTATTTTCATATATGAAACTTGATGAATTTAATTATACACATTTAACATTCACCTTCTTTTTTTTATAATTATCAAAAATAACAACATTTGATACCAGGGCACCACCCTACATGAGACTTATGTTTACACGCTGTTGACTCATGACAAATTGTCCGACTAGCTCATTATAAACAATTTTACTGGACATGAGAACTTCTTATCTGGTGAATCGCTTCACCCAGGAACGTTTACTGGAGTCTTGATTCCTAAACAATTCAGTGGTAATGTTATATTCACCTTCTCAATTGCATGATGTTGTGTAATCGCACTAAACCAGCATCCTTAGTCGATCAGGAGGTCCAACCGCGGCGCCAAGCAACCATAAACTTAGTTAAACTTTAAGTTTAACCACTGCACTATTTCCCGCTGAACAACACACTTATACTCATAACTTTACACAGTTTCTTGGTCTGCATCCACAGAGAGGTGGCACCGAGGTGTTGCTTGTCCGGCCACCTGTGGCTCACTCACCCTCTTCTTCCGGCGACCGATGCAACCTTTGTCTCTTTTGGCGGGCGAAATTCCATTGGCCGATGAGGTGTCTCAGCCGCTGGTCAACCCCCACCGTTCGCCATGAAAAGAGAGAGCACATCTTTCCGTCAATAGGTGGCATACCCTGTCTCTCCAACCAACCTTTTCATTCACACTTTGGTCCTATTAATATGATAAAATGTGGAGTGACACACTGTTCACTACATTACACCCCATCCAAGTTAAATTTTCGGTTGACCGTAACCACTGTTACGGTTGAACGAAAATTTGATAATCGTCTTTGTCTCATACATCCGCACTATTCTATTCTCATGTCCCTTTGAGCTCTTTTTTTCAGTCACTATTCCTGATGTGTTTATTAATGTTTTTGATTTGTCTCAATGTAGGTCCCCAAATTATTTTAATCAAGTACAAGTTGAAATATAACATTTTAACTAAATAGAAAAAGTGCGAATCTGTCCCATCACCCTGTTACATTATTGTAAGGTATTTTTTTTTTTAATATGCAAGTGTATTTTATTATTAATTAGCCTGATGTCACAACTTTATATGTCATTCATTCTCTCACTCATGCAATTTTCTCTTAAGTCTAATTAACGACTAACAATCAGTATACTAATTTTAAACATATTAAAATCATACATGATATCTTATCCATCAGACATCACTCAAATGTCACTGCATAACAATTAACATTAACATGTATTGGACATATAAACAGAAATACATCTTCATTGATGCAAGAAAATATATTAACAATAATCATTAAAATGAACTTTCATTCAGTATTAAAAAAAATATTTAATTGTTACCTTGCAATTAGTGTTTTTTATTAAATTGTCACTATACCATCTAATTCTGCATGGTAATTACTTATTCACATATTCAGAGTGGTATTGAATTGTTCTACCCTACTTCTATCTTTAAAACAATGTTATGCTTTCAGTTACGTTTAACTAACAACTTTGTAACTCTGCAAAGAACAATTAATCATAGCTTAGTCGTACCATAGCCTCTACTGTTATAATCATTGTAATCAACTCTACTAGTAAGGCATAGTCGCCTATCTTCACTCTCATCTTGTAACGACGACGAAAAACAACATTGTTATTAAATCTTCTGTAGTTTGATTTGTCTAATTAAAATCCTCGTTAAACTGTCCTTAATCTTGCAGTAATTGGAAATACCCGAATACCTTTTGACCAACCCAACATCCCGACTGCCATCAGTAATTATTGGCCAGTAGAAGTGATGGAACCCACTTGAAAACAAAGTCAAAATGTGTAAATCTACTTGGGCGTAGAATGAACTCATGTGTAGTTAAAATCATTATTCACTTAATCACACTCATGTAATACCGCTATGTTTATCATACCTTTGTCAACGAACCATTAAATCCAATTGATACTAATCTTTCAACTACGCAAACTGTTGTCGCTTTTCGTATACTACGTGGGATATTATAACAAAGACAAAATTAAAGTTACATCACAGGATTGTCGCAAAACAAAATATTTAAACGCATCATTGCGCATATTATGACGGTCTCTGGACTTACGAATCACGGCCAACGAGAACACGCATCACAACAACTTCTTCATAATCAATTAAACCTTAAACTCGACGAATAAAGTGGCGTACAATCTCTGTAATTACTCTTCCACTATCCCTGTATACGAGCGTACATACCAGTTTCTCCAATATAAAATTTCCATGGCTCTACTATCTTATAAACGGTTCATGACATTTACACGCTAACGTTGTCAAATCTTTCCATTACTTTTAAAACAAAAATGATTATTCCACTTAGATTCGGATTTAACAAATGTTTCAAGTTCTCATTATTGCAATACCATCACTTCTAATAGAAAGATTCCCTATAAATACTTCGGGTGTTAGATTTTTCAATATTCTTCAGCTTTCGACATCTTATTTACCACTATTCTATAAACATTGTTCCAAATAGTGCTACTTAGACGCTTCTTAATTTTTACATGCTTGAGTACGCTACTACGTTTTCAGCGAGCTAAATTCATAAAGTTAACTTATTTCTACGATACACCTTAATTTTACATCAAACTTCTGTACCGAAATCATATACCGTAATCATAACAAAATCGGCTCCTTTTTTATGAGTAAAGTCTCTTTAATTCAGTGAACCAATCCGTCTCCCTGACGTCGACTTTATATCAGCAAGCTTTTCGGTTTTTTGCAAAATGCAATAATATTCACCCGAACAATAGAACCATTTAAATTTCCTTTTCCAGGAGCCCACTTCGCTTATTTTCGCCAACACGTATTCACGCGACAAATTGCTACAGCTGTAGCGTCCTACTAGGAAATAACACTTCAGGTAGAATTCCCTAACCCCCTCAAGGTCGCCTGCGCGCCATCTGGCCGACAGATCATTAGCGAAAGGGACCGATGCATGCCAAACACACCTGCGAAAAATCTTCCGTTCTTTTTGCAGAATGATGGAAACAAACTGTTTTCTTGTCTTTGCAACAAGAACACTGTGCAATCTTTCTTTACCAAACATTATTCTATTAATGTCTGCTCTACATAATCTTTTGAGGAGTTTATTTCCCCCTCCTGACAATGAAATTGGTTTGAGTTTAGTTGTAACCCCAACATGTAACTTTTCCTTCATATTTAATGTACGAGCAATGTTTGCGCTTTGTAAGTTAGCCAAATCAGTTGGTATTGTGTTATAGCGTAATCAAAAATCTTGATACAACGGCACTCTTTTCAAATACTGAGCAACAACACTATATTCCTTACCCATCAACGAATTGCTTTTGTTTGACAATGGCATTCGATTCATATGAGACATATCAAGCGAAAAAATCATCCTACTCTCATTGGATGGAACATGAATTGTTTCAGACACGCAAGTTCCTTCATAAAACGGTATTACCGCTGCATCAAATTTATTTACATGTTCCACGATCAGAACAACTGCATCGTGACTGTTCGGCCAAATTACAATTTCTGGTATTTCATTAATATTTCCCATCTTTAAACCAAATTTTGGAAAATACAACTCAATATGCACTTGTTTTGTTGTTACACACCTATGTGTGCAAGTACCCTGATCCTTTTGACCATTCTTAAGTGAAGCAACAACCTTCTCTATCCCTGTGTATTTTGACATAATATCTGCCCGAAAAGAAATTTGTGTTTCCCTCAGATCTTTGCCATCTTCTTTTAGTGAAGAAATTTTGTTATCAATTTGTTTTATGTGTCCATTTATCTCTGATAATCTATTTATGGCCCTTTCTCTGATCTCATTTACCTCTTTTGACAAATTTGCCGTCCTCTTTTCCGTATCCTTTGCAAGATTATCGACTTTACGGGTGTCTGTAATTTGTATTTCAGCGTTATCCCTAGCTGCTTCTAATTTTTCACACCTTGACATTAAATTGTCATTCACAGTGTTCACGCTCTGAATTTCTTCCCGAACATCTTTCTTGAAATTTTCGAAATTTTCTTTCATTTCACAATTAAAATTTTGAAGTTGGTTCCCTAACTTGACACCTAACTCCTTCTGTCCTCCTATCAATTGTGATCGAAGTTGCTCTTGTCTCTCATCAGCAGCATTCAAACGAACGTTTATCTGTTCTATTAAAGTATTCATCTGGGCATTCATACCATCTAGCAATATTTGCATCATTGATCTCATATGGTCTGGTAAAACGGACTGATATACGGGAACCTGTGTGTCTTCTACTGGTCGACTGTTAGTGTCGTGTGTCATACTTGTGGCATGTATTTCAATTCGCGCGGATGTACACGGCTTTTCCACAGTGCTATTGTCTAACTGAAAATTACGAGTATCTTGAGATCCTGACATCATTATTGTTTCCGCGCTCTCCGCAACTGAATTTACAACTGCTTCACCTTGTCCTGCCATTTTACTCATTTATTCCGATTCTGACTTCTTTAAGCACTTATCACTCAGAATTTTAGTTCGGTCTTAAAAGATGTTGCGCGTAAATTTCTTTACCAAAGGAAAACTGTTATACAACTTGACATTACCCCCAATACATTAAACTCCACGCAACAACCAAATGATTCAAAGCTTTCTTTTTAAACTCCTCTAACAAAACTGTATTTCAGGACCACACATCAAATCAAAGAATGGCAACGCCGTTACACAACCATGTGGAAATCACAGCGAAACACGACCAAACATTCATCACAATATGAAATATGGATACAGAAAAATAACCTCGACAAGCATATTAAATCAAAATCATAATTTCAAACATGGATACATAATATGTCGTTCTGCTCCTCTGAAAATTAAATTAGTAAGTAGCATTCATTTGAACATGATAACAAAAGGCATGGCTGCATCTCGTTCACACTCATCAGGCTGCAAATTGAACATTTTGATAAAATACACTTACAAATTAGAAAGAGAAAAAAAAAAAATTACTGAATTGTTTTTGGATCAAATTTCGATAAGCTCCCACGTTGGGCGCCATATGTGACGGTCCGGCCGTCTCTGTGCTTAAATAGCAATGATAAGTATGGAACTTTAATATTTTAATTTTTAGATCAAAATTTATTTTTACATTGATATTTCATAAGCATCTCAATTTTGCGGGGAATGGGTCAAATTTGCTCTGAACAAAAGATTAACAAACATAACTAGACATTTATTTTCACATATGAAACTTGATGAATTTAATTATACACATTTAACATTCACCTTCCTTTTTTATAATTATCAAAAATAACAACATTTGATACCATGGGCACCACCCTACATGAGACTTATGTTTACACGCTGTTGACTCATGACAAATTGTCCGACTAGCTCATTATAAACAATTTACTGGACATGAGAACTTCTTATCTGGTGAATCGCTTCACCCAGGAACGTTTACTGGAGTCTTGATTCCTAAACAATTCAGTGGTAATGTTATATTCACCTTCTCAATTGCATGATGTTGTGTAGTCGCACTAAACCAGCATCCTTAGTCGATCAGGAGGTCCAACCGCGGCGCCAAGCAACCATAAACTTAGTTAAACTTTAAGTTTAACCACTGCACTATTTCCCGCTGAACAACACACTTATACTCATAACTTTACACAGTTTCTTGGTCTGCATCCACAGAGAGGTGGCACCGAGGTGTTGCTTGTCCGGCCACCTGTGGCTCACTCACCCTCTTCTTCCGGCGACCGATGCAACCTTTGTCTCTTTTGGCGGGCGAAATTCCATTGGCCGATGAGGTGTCTCAGCCGGTGGTCAACCCCCACCGTTCGCCATGAAAAGAGAGAGCACATCTTTCCGTCAATAGGTGGCATACCCTGTCTCTCCAACCAACCTTTTCATTCACACTTTGGTCCTATTAATATGATAAAATGTGGAGTGACCCACTGTTCACTACAAGATGGAACAGAACGTTCTTGTCCTAGTTTCACACCCTCGTGTCTATTAACCAGGGATTATTTATCCTTTGATCTCTGTACTTACCGCTTGATAGCCGAGGCAACAAGAGCGGACCATCCGTACTGTGGAATTCGTGTCGTTTCTTGTATGCTCGCCGTTATTTCTGAACGGGAGGATGGGTGACCGACAGAGGGAAAATTCGCGGTTTCCTCTGTACCTCGTTGTTGTGAGGTTGGAGTTTTCAACTGCATTAGTTTTCCTTTACGTTATTTAAAATGACAAGTAATTCATATTCCGTTTGTTATACTGATACAATTGATATAGCTAACAGTAAATAAAAAAAGCAAAAGTGAAGAAACCTTAACAATTAAAAAATTCTGGGAGAAAACATATTGCCAGATCAGAAGGGGTCCTCAAAATAAATTCTTTGCCAAATGCATTACCTGCGCTATGAGTTTTACCATTGCTTCAGCTGGCATCGGGGGAAAAAGTCAATCAGTAACCATTTTCAGAATATTGTATGATCTTTTGTAGAATAAATTGTAATTTAATATGAAATTGTGCCGCACTGGCCGGAGGCGTAAGGTTCCCAATCATAATCTTTGCTAAAGTATCATACAATATTTTGGTCGTTATACTTTATCCTAAACATGAAGTATGCGGAAATACTTTATTTGCGGTAAACTATACAATTCATGGAACAGAACGGTCTTGTGCGATGTTAATTTCCAAACGTCATATTAGTGTTTATGACGAAACGAAACGCACAGTCTGGAATCGTCTTTTTCTGAGAGGGTTGAAAGACCTTTCTGATCCACTACACACTAGAAAAGACACGAAATCATCATCATCATCCTCAACAGTTTCCAGCCTCTGGTCGGGTCTGCTTTATGCACAAGCCTCTCCATTTGCTTCTTTCATCCCACCAGCTCTCTGTCATCACTTTGTTCCAGTCCTCTCCTCTCTTCCGTACACCCTCCTCCACTCCTTTCAGCCATCCATCTCTTGGTCGTTTACCATGCATCTTAATTTCATGGATTTTTCTCGGGATTCTCTGAGCCCCCATTCTCTTGACATGTCCATACCATCTCAGTCTGGTCCTCTCTACCCTGTCCTGTAGGGGTTCCTCTTTTATGGTGAGTCTAATCACTTCATTCTTTATTCTGTCCATTTTAGTGACTCCCATTCTACCTCTTAAAAACATCATTTCACTTGCTTGTACTCTGCTGAGGTCCCGCTTTTTCATTGTCCACTTTTCAGAAGCATAAGTTAAGATAGGCACATAGTACGTATGATAGATTACTCTCTTGCTTCTCTGTGGCACCTCTTTATTCCATATCAGGCTTCTAATGCTCCTTAGGAACGCCTCTGCTTGTCTTCCTCTTTCACTTATCTCGCCATCATTTCCTCCACATTCCTCTAATACAATCCTCAAGTACTTGAACCTGTTTATCTTCTTTAGTTGTTCCCCTGCCATCACAATTCCTTGGGCTACTCTATTCTTTTTCCTGATTGTTACCATGTACTCACATTTCTTTACATCAAATTTCAGGCCATATTCCTCCACAATGTCTGTCCATACATCCAACTGCCGCTGCACTTCCTCTTCTTCACCTCCCCAGATCATCAGATCATCTGCAAAAGTCATCACCTTCATGTTTCCCTCTCCCATCCTCGCTGTCACCTTCTGCATTATTTCATCCATGATTACAATGAAGAGTAGTGGTGATAGGGCACTTCCTTGTTTTAATCCACTCCTTTGTTCCAGCCAATCTGATCTTCCTTCGAATATTTTCACATTGCTCACACTTCCTTGGTACAGTTCCGTCACTCTCTTGATGGTTTCTTTGGGAACTCCTCTCTTCTCCAAGGCCTTCCATACCTTACTCCTGTGTACACAATCATATGCTTTCTCAGTATCGAGAAATACCAACAGTAGATCCTTTCCATACTCGTAATGTTTTTCCTGCAGCTGTCTCATAGCAAATATCAGGCTGTAACGTAACCATGAACGTTACGGTTATATTTGGAGTGGATAGTGTAATCTGAGAGGTATGTAAGGTCTTTGGCGGTGGGCGAGTGCCGAGCGCGGTGAGTCGGGAGTCAGTGAGGGTCAGTGGTAACGTACGGAACAGCCGGCGGGAGCGGAAGGTTTACGGCAGTGTGTTTATCCCGTGAATACATCGTACGGCCGCTTGGCGTGTGTTCCGTACTAAAGAACACCGTGGGATGTGTGCTAAAGTATATGTTGGACTATGAAGGTTCTTCCGAGTGACCTGATTCAATATAGACTGTGTTTAGTAAACTACTGCAGAATCGGACTATGGCGATTGTTTGTTAATTAGTTTCGAGAATTGTGTTCACTGCTTATTTATCTTTTGACTGTACTTGAATCTGCTATCTTCGGTGACGAAGAAACATTAGTATTATTGTCTGGTGGCATGCTTGTTGACTGTGTAGTCTCAGAGGAATAAATCGACGAAAACTAGTACGCATATGTGTTCTTCTTCTGTGACTTTAATTAACCAATTAGCATAGCCGAAAGACTGGCGACCGCACGGCAAAACGAACCTTTAATTAAAAGAGTAATTAGTGGTGGAAGAAAGATTAAGAAAAATCGTGTTCGGAAGGGTGGCTGCTCCATTGCTTCAACGAACTTTTAACTATACAAACACGAATAGCGTTGAGTACACGTTACATGGCTCAACGTGACAGGACAAGTTGCAGTTAAAATTGTTAAGGACGGACAGTGATTAATATAAAAAAAAAAGTGCTGGAAATAATAAGCAGTGAGTAGAGCGGGAAGACAACAATCGGCGATGGTACGGCTACTTCGAGGCGGCGAGTGCACAGCAATGTAATAAACGAGAGGACCCGAGCTTTCACGATCGGAACCGAACAACGCAGTCTGACGGGAAGCCTCGCCAGAGCAACAACTCGACACCGGGGCAACGCGGTACAGCGGAGAGACGCGACAGCGGAACAACGCGGGCACGCAGAAGCGGCGCGGCGTCATTGCGGTCGACGGCAGCGCGGTCAGCAACTGAGATTCTTCGAAAGGAAAGTGCGAACAAATTTTTAATTAAAGAAGGACACAAACTGACATTAAATAATTTAAAAAAAAAAAAAAAAATACTGTTTCGATTGGAATCACATTTCCGCGGTAGTAATTATTTCTTTGGCATTAATGAATCTTCAAATGAGCTACCGACTATGCGGATTGCAAATTTTATGCATGCAAGCATAATTTTATTCTGATTTGGGTCAAGTTATGTCAGTTTCTGTTAACGAATTAATTTGTAGATTTTTTTGTTGATTTTCCAAAGAAGTGCAAGATTTATTTTTCAGTCTTTGTAAAAGCACAAACCGGCACGAATAATTCGCGATTTTTTTAAGAGAAAAAAATTAATTATTATTTTTGCATATTGAGTAACAGAGGTCTTTTTCCTTTTCTTTCGTTAACTTATTAAAGTTGAAAGCCGGACAACTGTGTTAGATTTGCTTAGCAAATTATTTTTCAAGGAAAAAAAAAAAAAAAAAAAAAATTATTTTAGAGTTTCCGTAATTTTTTTTTTTTTTTTGGTCATTGATAGTAGTGTATGTATTCAATTGAAAGTGTATTGTATGACATGGTGTATATCTTGTTTGATAGTTAAGTTAAAAGATTTGGAAACAGAATTTTTCCTTTTTTCTGTGCTAATGTATACTGGTGTATTCTGTTTGCTGGATTGACGGCGTTGGTTACTTCTTGTCTTTTCTACAACGGAAGATTGAATTTGTTGTGTGAAATAATTTCGTAATATGGCATCTGAGGTGGAGGGTGGTGTGAATGGAGAGATGGTGCTGGGAGGTGAGTCCCTTGGTGACGCACCCAGTGTAGACATTAATCAGTCCTCCCTTACTGTGTCTAATCATTTACAGTCGATGACGAGTTTTGCTAGTGAATCAGAAGTTGACAAGTCAAGAGAAGTGGTTAGGGAAAGTAATGAGGCGTCCATGTCGGAAATGTTTTGTGCTTTCCAGGGACAATTTGTCATGTCAATTCAGTCCCTTCTTGAATCTAAATTAACTTCACTGAAATCAGAATTAAAGGAAGATAATATTTCCCTTAAATCTGAATTAAGTGTTAAACTTGAATCCAAATTAAAATGAAAATAGTATTTCACTTGAATCCAAATTAAATGAAAATAGTATTTCACTTGAATCCAGATTAATGAATCACTTGCATCCAAATTAAATGAAAATAAGGAGAGTATCGAATGTCTTCGGGATGCTTTTGAATCGCAACTAGGGCAGTTTAGGGAAGAATTGACCCAATATAGGGAACTTTGTACACAACAAACTGCTGAAATATCTTGTAAATTGACTCAGTATCGTTCAGACTGCCAACAAGTAACTAGTGTTTGTGCACCAAAATATGGAATCCCTAAAGAAAACAGTCGAGCTTATAGAAGATAACCATGATGAAGAGATTGTCGAAGGTGGAGACTTTAGGAGAAACCCTTACCGAATAATACACGGTAGTAAAAGAAGAAGTCGACCATTTAACAGTCGGCGTAGAAAAATTGTCGTGTCAGGTGGAAAAGGTTAAGGCTTCTACTGCAGTGTGGGTGAATGAAAAGTTACAGTTACAAGAGAAGCAAATTGAAAAAAGTCTAAAGTTACGAGTTCCACAAGTTGTGCGAGAAGAGGTTGTCAAATGTCAAATCTTGCCAAATGTGAATGCGCTCACTGCATGCATGGTAGAAGAGAAAGTGGACTGGGAGGACTTTTGTGATAATGGGAGGATACACCCAGTTGATTTTGTGAAGAAGTTTGAAAATTTTGGGGCCGTTCTGTAGGGCCGTAGAAAGGAAGAAGATAGAAATGTTCAGTAAACATATCAAGGGGATGCCCCGAATGTGGGGAGAACGGGCGCAGATAATTGCGAGACGTTTGAGGAGTTTAAGTCAGCTTTTTTGGAACATTTCTGGTCCATCGACCGGCAAATTGCTGTTCGGCGGAATTTAATGATGGGAAAACCATACTCGCCGGGTGGGGCACTCAGCAAAATTTTTTCTTGAAGTGTGTTAATTCTTGTAAACATTTAAGTTCACCATTTAGTGAAGGGGAATATGTGCGGATGATTAGTGCGCGTTTGCCCGAGTCGACACAGCTTGTATTTGTCAGTCACAATATATGTACCATTGACGAGGCGGTAAAGATGTTGGGTCGGCTGGACGAACAAGAGAAAAGTATAAGAGCAAAAGAATATGGGGTGAGGACACCCACACATTACGCGGAGAAATCGCAATCGGAAGGGGATAGAAGTAGTTCACATCAGCAGCAGGAGAGCTACAATCATTTTGATAACAGGAATCGAGGCGGCTACAATAACCGCGGGCAGAGAGGAGGATTTGGACGTGGTCGTGGAACAGGGGGAGGATTTAGAGGTGAATATAATGGACCAACTGGAGACGATTGGCCCCGAGGAGAGTCAGTAAATCAGGTGCAGGTGGCCGTGGTGGAGAGTGCACCACAGGTAAACTAGTGCCTGTCACTGCTTCAGCCTCAGCGGGGACAGGAGACGATACGAGGCTATCAAAAGAAGAACCAGAAGACAATACGAGGGGCGAGATGAAGATGAGATTTCTAATGAACCAATTACAAACGATCAAGGAGAGGAAAGAGTGATCTGGATGAATGTCGGAGATTATGCTAAACTGTTCATCGCTAAAGCGCGCATTCATGAGGAGGAGAGTGATGACTCGTCAGAAGAGTGGTCAAGTTGGAAGGAGATAAGGTGGTTCGGACAAGAAAAGGCAAAGATAATTTCAGAACTAACTTATAGATCAAATGGAAGAGAAACTGTGAATAAAAATGATGTTTGTGAGCCAGATGAGCAGGAGAAGGCTTGTGTGACTGACGACAAAATTGTTAAGAAAGATACTGTAGTAAAAGAAGAAATAAGGTCAGTAGAAGAAGATGGAAGACAGCGAGAAGCAGTCCTTGAGGTGAAAGAAACACTTCAGGAGAGAAACAGTGAAGCCTGAAACTTTGCCGGAAGGGAATCTCGAAGTGAAACATTGTATGATGGTAAATGAGAACTATCCATTATGTAAAGACACAAAACAGAAGGTAATTAATGGGAAGAAAGAGACTAGGCAGAATAGAGGATACTATGTAAGCCAGAAGAATGGTATTTCTGAGAGAAGAAAGTTGGAAGAGGCACAGGAAGAAGTTACGGTTATATGATGAAGCAAAGAATGTAAATAAGAAGAAAGGAGGAGGAAGAGAAGAGAGTTGGAAGAAGCGTAAGAAGAAGCGGGGTTTAATGCTGTTTGGTGAAGGAAGGAATATTGTAAAGAAAAAGAAGTAGGTACTTAGGTAGAGAGGGTGAGGTACAGTCTTCAGTTGCCTCACTACGCATGATGGAAACATCCATGCATAAATGCCTTAGCGTTATGGTAGGTTTAGGTTTTCAGGTTGTTTGGTCATCACAATTATTTCTTCTATGGTATTGTACAGTTGTTGTATCAAATGTCTTTTGAGGTTGTGCGCAGATTAGCGACCCGCACACGTTTGTTTTGGTGCAGGCACCGGATAGAGGGGCCCACCTCACAGCACTGTCGCATCTACCGCACCTCCAAGCTTTAAGTGTTGCCATGATTTAAGTAAGTTTTCAGTAGTTTCTTGTAACAATCAATCGCAGTCGCAATTAGAATGTGTAAGAGGCTGTGTCAATAAGTTAGTGGGGTAAGGACTTTTGGTAGTTGGGTACAGATTGGTGACCCACGTAGTATTAATACACAGTTGCGGAAGGCATTCTTGCTGGTTTGTGTTTCCCAGTAATTTTGCCCCGAGGCTGGACAATGTACTTAGAAGTGCGGTTTTCCCTTTCATTAAAGTGTTAAGATGATTTAAGGTGGGCGCGTAATGTCAGTTTGCGTCTTTCCGCGTGTGGAGTGATCAGTGTTGGTGTACAACAGTCAGTGAATGAGGCACCTGCCTGAGCAGGGCACACTGTCAGTGCACTGTCGAAGTAAACAAGGCACGATTCAGTGCATGTGTCATACATCAGAAAAAAGAGAGGAAAAATTGTTGTCAAAACATATTGTAACTCAATTTGTAATTTCTTGGTTATATGTCATGGATCTAAAGCAAGGACATATGGACATTGAAAGGTTTGATGATTTGTTTCATGCAGTTTCAGACTGTGTGTGTTATTCTTAATGTGTATGTAATTATGTTAGTTTAAGGATAAGCAAGCAGCCACCCAGACTTCCCTTTTGTTTGGTAAACATTTAATCTTGTATTTTTTGTAAAATGTTTCTATGTATATGTGAACAAGTGTGGTTAGTGATGACAAAAGTCGGTGCTTTGTCAATGCCGACTTTTGCCACATTGTAACGGTGGGGGTGTAACGTAACCATGAACGTTAACGGTTATATTTGGAGTGATAGTGTAATCTGAGAGGTATGTAAGGTCTTTGGCGGTGGGCGAGCGCCGAGCGCGGTGAGTCGGGAGTCAGTGAGGGTCAGTGGTAACGTACGGAACAGCCGGCGGGAGCGGAAGGTTTACGGCAGTGTGTTTATATCCCGTGAATACATCGTAACGGCCGCTTGGCGTGTGTTCCGTACTAAAGAACCACCGTGGGATGTGTGCTAAAGTATATGTTGGACTATGAAGGTTTCTTCCGAGTGACCTGATTCAATATAGACTGTGTTTAGTAAACTAACTGCAGAATCGGACTATGGCGATTGTTTGTTAATTAGTTTCGAGAATTGTGCTCACTGCTTATTTATCTTTTGACTGTACTTGAATCTGCTATCTTCGGTGACGAAGAGAAACATTAGTATTATGTCTGGTGGCACTGCTTGTTGACTGTGTAGTCTCCAGAGGAATAAATCGACGAAAACTAGTACGCATATGTGTTCTTCTTCTGTGACTTTAATTAACCAATTAGCATAGCCGAAAGACTGGCGACCGCACGGCAAAACGAACCTTTAATTAAAAGAGTAATTAGTGGGGAAGAAAGATTAAGAAAAATCGTGTTAGGAAGGTAGCTGCTCCCATTGCTTCAACGAACTTTTAACTATAACAACACGAATAGCGTGAGTACACGTTACAAGGCCTACCGTTCGATCTCCCTGATCTGAAGCCATACTGCTCTTCCCTTAGCCCTTTTTCCACCCTGTCACGTATTCTTTTTTCAATGATCTTCTCATACACTTTGGCACAGTGGCACATCACTGTAAATCCCTCTATAGTTTTCCTTCCTGCTCCCTTTTTGAATATAGGTACAATTATTACTTTTTTCCAGTCTTCAGGAGTTGTGCCCTGAGTCCATACCTCTCTCATCACACGGTATAAGGCCACTGCTTTCCTACTACTCCTGCTGCCCTTATCATTTCCACGCTCACTAGACACGAAATAATTTTTCAAAAATAAAAACTAATTGTTTTATACCTGCTCCCTTACACTATTGAGCTGGGATGCTTCCTTCAAAAGACCATGGCCGAATTCCTTCTTATTCCTTGCGCCCCATCCTTTCCCGTCTCTAAAGACCTCGCTGTTAGAGAATCGTTAACCAGATTTTTTGAAAAAAAAAAATACACTAGTGAGAAATTAATTAATGCAAAATGGCGGGAATGGAGAAACAGAGCATTCTTCAATTAAAAATGAGTTGTTCATTTATTTATTTATAATTTTAGTATATGGTACCAGCTATAACATGAAACCAAAAAATAGTAGCACGAAAATATATATATTTGAGGCAATAAATGTCTAAATTAAAAATACTTTTTACTTTCATATTCTTTTTATTTTCCTTTTCCAAAGACAACCATGCTTTTTTGTCTAAAAAGTTGGCTACCCTACTTAAAACTCCTTCACCCAATCTTTAAGACTATACATATTTGCTTTACTCATTTAGTTTTGGTAACTATAAATACATAGCGAATATAAAGTGGCCCTGTTATCTGTAGGTTAAGAGAATTTAGTTAACTTAATCAGTAATTATGTTTCCATAATAGTAGAAGTATAAGAAAAAACCAACGTATTAGCACCTCTGATCTATCCTTGATCCGGTGAATGACCTTTTAATCCATCAAAACAGCTAATTCTGCGTAGTGTAAATATGAGGGATAACAGTTAAATCATAATTTCCAGTGTTCAACAATAAAACGTCCCGTGGCCGAGGTTACTAATGCATTAACACAGTGTCTGATGCTTGGAACGGGTTTAGCTGGTTCCAGTACCGTATGTTAATACATTTTCATCATTCCGGAATTGGCCAGTCATATGTGTTGTTATGCTACCAGCATTTATACAAAACGCGTGGGTTAAATAGCATACTACGCTGCAGTGCGAGTAGAGAGAGGTCATACCACACAGTAGATAGTAGTTCATTAAATCTGGAGGCCGCAGAGTGGTTTTTGGAAGAGTAGACCTGTATGGACCGGCACCTCGCTTATACACCTCTCCAATCTGAAAAACACAAACCATATCACACATACAAAAACACGTTCCTTCTATACTCGCATTGAAGTCGGCAGCGAGAATCATTTGTCATCGAACGGTAATTCCCTCCGTGACAACTGTGTCAACGCAAGTGATGATTCATTCATACAACTGTACGAAACGTCGATTTCTATTTGCCACATTTACACAGAAAACTCCGCTGTTCCAAGCCCGTTATCTAGGATTCGATTCTGAAAAAAAAGGCTGAAGGCTCAAACAAACACATTTCTAATTTTCATTACAGAGACACCATTGACCAAATTTTATGAAAAAAAAAACATCATTGTCGAACACGAAACCAATATTTTATAATTTTATGGCAATATCATCTGTAGGCAATTACAAATATCCACATACGTTGATACTGTTATTGATGTCTCATTTAGGCCTTTTGAATAAAAATAAAAATTCTCAAAAAATATAAGCTCAATGTCCATACCGTTCATTTTCTTCGCGAACAAGTATAATTAATAGAGTATGTATCTGTTTATACAATCAGACAGAAAATTCTGAATGAGTCACGAAATTTACTGTTTTGTCACAAACACTCAGACATCAGTCTTAATAAACTATGTGAAGCTTTACAATTTATTAACGTTCCGCAACCCTAGAATCCGAGAACTTGTGTTAGCGTCTTAAACCACGTGGCCTGTCTTGTAGCCTAACATGGCTTTTGCATAGGACCACCACACCGCCGTGTGGAACGTACCTTTTTCTGTATTGATTCCACAATATATTTTGTGCTGTTTTCAGTTATCAGATTATCGCTAAAATTATTGTGTATATAATGAACAAAACCTATACCTGTTTAATATCTATACTAATATTATAAATGCGAAAGTAACTCTGTCTGTCTGTCAGTTTGTTACGTTTCTTGGGCTAAACGGCTAGTCCAATCGTGATGAAATTTGACAAGGAGATGCTATTTGACATTAGGATGGACATGGGATACCATATTATGTATAGATAAGAACATATTGTCATTAAATTATGAAAACTATCTGAACTGTGAAAGACAAACGCATAATATCTACATGTTTTTGTAATGCGTAGTATTGGGGAGTAATGGTAGCGTAGCGCAGTGGTATTGTGCTTGCTTCTTAAGAAAACTGCAGTGTGGCATGGAGTTCAAACCCCACTGGGGGAAATTTTTTTTATGAATTGTTTTTCAGAATTTGAGCCAAGCCTAGGATTTTGTAGTAAGGATACCATGTTCTGGCAAATCTTTGGCGGTAGAATAGTGCCTAAGCGATTACTTTATTCAGGGTATACTGGTTTCACAGGCAATTTTTGTGTGATCTAAACTAATAATATTATATATGCCAAAGTCAGTCTACATCTTTTTTTTTTTTTTTACGACTATATTTGTATACCGATATACCAAAATACTTTGTATCATTAGGAACGAAATAGGATACTTTTCTCCGATATGAATAAATGAGACAGGTTCCACGGTAGAATGGTATATCGATAATGTTCCCGTCATATTATGCCGACATATCTTAGGTAACTTTCAGCTTTGTGTATCCAATTCTAGCAATCAAATTCTAAATCCACGCGTACGAAGTCGCGGGTAACAGCTAGTATATATATAAATTCGAATTCATTCTTCATTGTTTATTAATCGATAAAATATAACAACTGTACAGGGCGCGTGAAAGGCTGAGAATGGTTGCAACTATTTTAGTTCCCTTTTGCTGCAATTCTGACACATCTCTTTCTACATTATTATAGAATGGTTCTTTTTCCTGCAGAAAAGATTTCCGCAAACCATTGACGCCTTTCTGGATTTTGAGAATTCGATGGAAAAAGAATTTCACTTATTGTACAGAGCCATTTCAACTAACAAACACACTTTAAACTTGAATTAACACTTCAAAGAACACTAGAGTTTAAGATGCCCCAAGTTCTCTTAAAAGATCAAAATTATAATTATTTTTTGAAAGAGTGATGTGATGACACGCTGCTAATCCGAATCAAAATATCAAAGGTGAATATTGGTTGGTACATAACAGAATTTTTTCCTCGTTTCCTATATTTCGTCTACACAGTATATTGGCTATTAAAGCGTCTGATAGAACGTATCTTTTTTCACCATCTGTCAGTATCCAGTTATAAGAGGTTTGTCCATAAAATAAGATGCCCAATGATTTTTCACACTGAAAAACATGTTTATTTGCTTTGAATTATACATTTTTGGAAATTTTTCCTACTTTTCGACATAATCGCCGTTGAGGTCAATGCATTTTTGCATGGCGTGTACCATCTTCTTTATGCCCTAGTAGTAGAGGTGGGCGCCGCTTGCAAAAATCTTGGCGGCGGCGCGCCGAACATTTTTAGCGTGACTTTCATATGTAGATTTTATGATATTTGTATAGATCATTAGTCTCAAAAAGAAAAAATAAGTAACGTTTCACTTATAAATTCAAAATTTTTCACTCTTTGTAGTTATCGTGTATAAAAATAATTTTATTTAGGCGAACTGAGCTTAGCCTAGACCTTTCCTATAAATGACTAACCTAGTAATAGAAAATACTCTTTTGCTCGGTGTGCTTGTGCAGACACACAAAGAGAAGTCTTGACGAGGGCAGAAAACCAATGAAAGCCAACGAAAGGATAATCATTATCGGCATATACACGATGCTTTATAGGTAGTTTATGCAGCAGCTATGTTTGATTGGTGGAGTTTGTAGAAGCAATAGGATCCCTACCTTCATTTGTTTGAGGCACATTAAGGACAGTGATTACCTCCTAGATATGCACTGAACAGCCAAAGAAACTGGTACACCTGCCTAATATCGTGTAGAGCCCCCGCGAGCACGTGGAGTGATATGGGGAAACCATAGAAAAGCCAAATCTGCATGGGCAGATGGGGATTCTAACTCACGTCCTCCCGAATGCGATGCCAGAACGTTAACCGTTCGCCCAACACGCTCGGTCGTTGGATCATGACTGGAGGAAACATCCTGCGAGCGTGCGACAAGGACACATGGTGTGCCGCGAAAAGTACGAATGGAAAGTATTACTTGGAACATTTCGTTGGACCCCTTCTAGAAGCGAGAATGTATGAGCGCATCCTACGCTAGTTCTACGTGGTTGTCCTATAAGAGGTACAGTACTTCCCAGTCCCATCGACCGAAACAGAGCAGCTACAGCTTGCGCTGTATGCGACCGCGCATTGTCGTGCAAAATGATGGGTGGGTTGCGCAGAAAGTGTTGCTGCTTCTTTCGCAAAGCTGGTCGCAGGTGATGCTCCAAAAACGAACAGTAATACTGTGCATTGACGGTCTGCCGTGGAGGAACGTAATGCGTTAGGATAATACCATCACAGTCGTACACGAGAATCACCATAACTTTCACCATACTGGGGCTCTGACGCACTTTCGACTTTCGCGGCGACCCATAATGAGCCATTCGTTGGATTGGCGTTTCAGTTTTGGCTCGAACGATGTGGCCCATGTCTCATCCAGTGTTACGATACGGCGTAACAAAGCCTCTCCTTCGGACTCATAGCATTTTTTTTTTTTTTTTGGTAACTGCTTTACGTCTCTTTTTAACATCGAGGTCTTTTAGAGACGGGAAAGGATGGGGGGCAAGGATGGGGGTAAGGAATAGGAAGGAATTCGGCCATGGCCTTTTGAAGGAAGCATCCCGGCATTTGCCTGGAGTGATTTGGGGAAACCATGTAAAACCCAAATCTGGATGCCTGGACGGGGATTCGAACCGCCGTCCTCCCGAATGCGAGGCGAGAACGCTAACCGTTACACCGCCACGCTCGGTGCGCTCATAGCACTCCAAGTGCGTCTGAGCTGCGTCGTAACTCATGCATTTCTGCATTTCCGTCAATTCATGCGGAACCCATCGTGGTGCAATTTTTCGAATGCCCAAGCGTTCCTTCAGAATGCGAAGCACAGTCGTATGCAATAATCCGGTTTCGTAGGCGAGCTCACGAATCGTCTGGCGTCGATCACTGTCCACTAACGCGGCAACAGTATGCACTTCTCCTTCAGACACGTTAGGACTAAATGCCCGATGTATATCTGCCACAGTTTGCCGACCTTCGTTGAAGGCTTATACCCAACGTGCCACTGTTCTGTACAGCAATGCCACTATTTAAGTTCCAACCATCGTACATAGCATAGAGGATTTGTGTTTGTGTGTGGTATCGTGTACTATGATGGTTAGATGTCGGTAGCTATGGGGGTGTGGGAGATATGGTGGTTGAAAGTGGTCGATCTGCGCCACTTTCGTATTTCTACCTAAAACGTATGTGTCATGGTGTATCACTTTTCAGCCAAAACTATCTGGCACAGATCACTGGTGTTTGTATGTGGTAGTAGCACAGTCACCCTTCGATCACAACGTTGGCCGAATTTCTGTAACTGTGGTAGTGTGGGAGATATGGTGGTTGAAAGTGGTCGATCAAGGATATTTTCGTATTTCATTCAAAGACATGTGTGTCCGTATATTTCACTTTGGTGCCTGAACTACACAGCGCAGATGACTGGTGTTTGTGTGTGGTAATAGCATCGAGTCTCCCATCGTGCACAATGGTTGTTAGATGTCGGTAGCTGTCAATCCAAATTCTTTACAAACAAGAACGAAGTCGTGGGTGCCAGCTAGTCTTATATACAAAAATTAATGTTTGAGGGTTTGTAGGTTTGTTCGTCTTCTATGCATTCCTAGACCATTTATCAGATTGCAATGAAACTTTGGAGAGTTTTCGAGTATGAGTCTGCGGAGGTTCCCGTGAAAAAAAAATTTCCAAAAAGTCACCCCCTATTCCCCATAACACCCCAAAATTTAGGCAAAACCACATTTTTTATCCGATTTAGATAGGAATTTGTACACTTATACTTTAAAACAAACAGAAAAATACTGCCTACGTATGGTTTTCTGAATATTCATCCCCTCTCCCCCTTTCCAACCCCATTACGTTTTACCTCATAATTTAGGCAAACCACGTTTTTTATCCGATTTAGATAAGAAATTGTACACTTATACTTTAAAACAAACAGAAAAATACTGCCTACGTATGGTTTCCGAATATTCATCCCCTCTCCCCCTTTCCAACCCCATTACGCTTTCACCCCATAATTTAGGCAAAGCACATTTTTTATCCGATTTAGATAAGAATTTGTACACTTATACTGTGAAACAAACAGAAAAATACTGCCTACGTATGGTTTCCGAATATTCATCCCCTCTCCCCCTTTCCAACACCATTACGTTTTTACCCCATAAATTAGGGAAATCACATTTTTATCCGATTTAGATAGGAATTTGTACACTTATACTTTGAAACAAACAGAAAAATACTGCCTCCATATGTTTTCCAAAGCGCATCCCCTCTCACCCTTTCCAACTGAAAATGAATGAAACGGCAGTTTAAAATTTATATGTAAATATTTTTTCATTTAATCTATGTGCCTACTCAAGTCCAGCAATAGTGAAGCATTGCCGGATCAGCTAGTAATTTATATTTGTTAATAGCTGAAAATGTGTCGCAGAACATTTTAGGTCATTCAAGAACATTTTAGTACATTCTAGAAAATTTTATAGATTTTTTACACTACTTTGGTCAAAATATGAAAACGGTCGACAATTTTAAAACACCATAACTCCCACACCCCCGTAGCTATTGACATGGAACCACCATAGTGCATGATGGGATACTCGAGGCTACTAGAACACAAGGTTGTAACGGAAGTCATCTTTGCTGATGCAGATATTTAGTGGAAGCGGATGTTTAGCGGAAGCGGATGTTTAGCGGAAGTGGATGTTTAGCGGAAGTGGATGTTTAGCGGAAGCGGATGTTTAGCGGAAGCGGATGTTTAGCGGAAGCGGATGTGAAGGTGGGAAAATAAATGTATAATCATTTAGATTTTAATATTTTATTTAAAAATTAAATTAAAATCAGAATAAGTATAGTTTTTATGCCATATTCTATTTTTTTTCATAATTCCCTATAATACTTCCGTACTCATTTATTTTTTACCTAATTTTCAAAAAGTTGGATGATTTAACAAGTGAAATGAATTATTTTCATAACCTCGCACGAGTCTAAAAAACAACCTTTTGTCAGGTGAACTTTGCGGAGTTCGCGGCTCCACTAATTCGAGCGTGAAGCACAAGGCCACGACAACGCTCATCTCCGTGCCCACCACCCTCCTTCCCACCGCTCTAGTGGCCCATTCACAGTACAACTTGTAGGACCTACGATGATCCGATTTTCCGATAAAGGATTCTTGATGGGCCGTGAAAGGACTACACGTAGGACGTGTTGGACTCCCATCCAACAAGCTATGGCCTTGTCGACGTAGAGGTCATTGGAGGCGGGAAAGGATTGGGTGCAAGGAACGGGATGGAATTCGGCCATGGCCTTTTGATGGAACCATCCCAGAATTCACCTGGAGTGATGTGGGGAAACCATTGAAAAGCCAAATCTGGATGGGCAGATGGGGATTCTAACTCACGTCCTCCCGAATGCGTAGCCAGAACGTTAACCGTTCGCAACAACACGCTTGGTCATCGGTTCGTGATTGGAGGAAACATCCTGCGAGCGTGCGACAAGGACAGATGGTGTGCCGCAAAAAGTACGAGTGGAAAGGATTGCTTGGATCATTTTGTTGGACCCCTTCTAGTAGCGTGAATGGGTGAGCGCATCCTACGGTAGTTCTACATGGATGTCCTGTAAGTTGGACCGTGAAAAGGCCGCTTTACTTTACATGCAAGTTCAAACTTGTTAATTCGTCGCTTAAGTAATAACACCGTTCAGTTCATTGTTACTTTCATTGCAAGATCGTCAGAAAATAAAATTGTAGTTTAAAAAACTGAAATCACACTTTCGTAGTAATGTGAACTAAAAGGTTAAAAATAATATTTAAATATAAACATTTTGTTTAGGACGTCCCACAATTCAGTATAAATTAATTTTTTTGAATAAGCTTAAAGTATAAAGTCACTGATTACAAAATTAACTTTAATGTAAAAAAGCATGTGGTGCTATTTCAGTTGTCTTAAATTTTTTGTCGTTGGCTGTTTGTAAAGACAGAGTCATTGTCAAAAGTTATGTAGAACGCACCCCACGCTTTTTTAACATTAAAGTTAATTTAGTAATCAGTGACTTTATACTTTAAGCTTATTAAAAAAAAATTAATTTATCCTGAATTGTGGGACGTCCTATCACTGTTAAACAAAATGTTTATATTTAAATATTATTTTTATCCTTTTAGTTCACATTACTACGATAGCGTGATTTTAGTTTTTTAAACTACAATTTTATTTTTAACTTTTTAGTTCAGATAGTTTAAAAAGTATGTTTCTTACTGTTGGCTTTTCTTCGCCAATCTCTCTTTTTCTTTGAGTTGTAGTTTAATTTTTGTCGAATCGCACCTGTGCAATAATGTCGCGGCTGCATTTACCTAACTCAATAATCCCATCAAGTATAGGATACGTGTAGTTTAACTTGAAGTCCTAACCATGGGTTATCCTAATCTTATCCATTTATAATATCCGAAATCGGGATTCGAGCAGGGAATGTCTGCTCGCCAGTCACGCGCCTTAACCAACTAGGCCACAAAGACGATTCGGATAGTGGGTGAAAATGAGGCACATCTTTCATAAGACGGTTAAATCACTTTAGTGTTTTTACTGTCAAAGTAATGAGATTACCAAGACATAGATATGAAATTATTGGATTGTCATCGGTTCTTAATGCATGTACAAAATTTCAGACAATTCGGACTTTCTGAAGTGGGTGAAAATTGAAATGAAATTTTCCATTACATAAATCCACTTTTAAGTTGTTTCTGACAACGTGGTGAGAGTGATATTATTAAATTTTTATCGGTTCTTAATAAGTGTGCAAAATTTCAAACGATTCGGACGTCAGGAAGCAGGTAAACACTGAAATGAAAGATTCCATTACAGGCAACCATTTTTCTATTGTTACCGTCAGAGTAACGAGAATGCAGGACGTTGCTAAGAGACTACTGTATTGTCAACGGTTCTTAAAACGTGTGCAAAATTTTTATGTTTTTACTGACAATGTAATCAGAATATCAAGACATAGCTATGAAATTATTGTATTGTAATCAGTTATCAATACATGAGCAGAATTTCAAACAATTTGGACATCTGGAATTGGGTTAAAATTAAATTGCAAAATTCCACGACATTCAACCATTTTTCATGTTGTTACTGTCAAAGTAATGAGAATAACAGGACATTGCTATGAAATTATTGTATTGTCACCGGTTCTTAATATGTGTGCCAAATTTCAAACAGCTCGGACATCTGGAAGTGAGTCAAAATGGAGTTGTAGAATTCCGTTACATACATACATACATACATACAAGTCAAGCTAATATAAAGCGTGTAAAAACAACTTCATTGTTTAAATGAATATTTCTCGGGTTTTCTGCCGGATTATATCTTTATTTAACTCTTTATGCAACGTTTAGACAACTACCTCCGTTATCTTCATCAGGTTAGCTGTTACAGTGAATGCCTCGCGATCGAATCTACATTGTTGTTAGCTAAGCAATCTTGTATAAAGAGAAAAGAATAATAATATATTGCAATTTAAACAATACATCCGCTATACATCCGCATTAAAAATTGCGGGACGTCCGTTACATCCCTAACGCACACACAAACACGAGTGGTCTGCGCTAGATAGTTCTACATCTACATCTATACTCACAAATACTGTGGGTGGCACGGGGTGCTAAGCACCAATCCGAATTCAGTGCCTTCCAATCCCGAACAGAACGAAAATAGAAGGAATATATAAATGAATCTTATCCCTCCTGTCATTGCGACCTAAATAGGTTGGCGGAAGAAGTATTTCGTTGCACTCGTAAATTAAAGATTTTCGCATATTCTCCAACAAATTCAAACGAAAACGACGTCGTCTGTCCGCCAAACAATCCCAGCCCAACCCACGTATCAGCTCTGTGACACTTACGTAAGGACTGTAACTAGCAGTCACGAATCGAGCGGCTCTCCTCTGTACTTTCTCTAACGTGTCAATCAGTCCCTTGCGATACGGATCCGAAATTCCACAACAGTATTCCAAATGCGGACGCACTAGTGTTTTGTACGCTATTTCCTTTGTATGAGCATTACAACTTCTCAAAATACGACTTATGAAATGTGTGACTGGAAATTGAAATGTATGAATGCACACGTCTATATATATATATATATATATATTGAAAATTGTATTATAAAGAGGTTCCTTAGAAGTAAATTCAGTACTATTTTTTTTCTAACTGAGTGTTTAGTGTGTAGGTATTCAGAGTTGGTCAAGCATAGGGGTAAGATATTGTTTTCAATTTTTTCATTGGGAAATCAAAACGTGAGCGGCCGTCGAAGTTTTACCATTTGTTTTACAGGGTCTGTCTCAAAACGCCTACGAAACCGGAAATTAGTTCCAGTATCGACCGTATACTGTATTTACACTGCACATACTAAAAATACTTACAGCTAATAAAGTTTGCAAGTTGTGAATAAAAAAAAAGTTTCACTTTGCAGTTATTTTGCCATGTATTAATGGTGTGGAGAACCTAAGGTGACCAATTTTTTTACGATGTAAAGGAGGACGAACAAATTTAAGAAAAAAGTACAACGTAAATAAATGAAACATTTTATTAATTAAAACAGAAATATATTAATTATGCTTACATCCCTTTTAATTATATAATTAAACTAGTATTTTTCCATTGAATGAATAGTTTTTAAATATATATATTGTAAATTTTGGAGCAAGAAATATCCTTTGAATTTCACGATAAGTGCTGCAGCTTGAGTATCAACATTCAATTTTGATTTCTCACTTGTCCAAAATATTGCATAAAACAAGTATTGACTCTCTTTGATATCAGGAATGGAAAATCCTTTTTCAATTAGTCGTTGAAATGGCATTTCCTCTTTCTTGATTTTTTACACCCCTAAATGAAATAAAAAAATAAAATATATAGCACCACGAACGACGCAAGCACATTATGAATAAATAAAATTAATGATTAAAATTAAACTTTAATAACGAAAGTGGTAAAACTTTATTAAATCTATATTTAAATTATTCTGGCTATTCTGTCAGAAAGTGAACAACAAGCCATGAAACAAATAGAATCCCTCAAAGAATTAGCAGAAAAAATGGGACTAAAAATCTCCTTTGGGAAAACGGTTTTTTTGGCACACAAACTGAACGTAAAACACTGGACACAAAATATGGAAAAATCAGCAGAGTAACCGAGTTTAAATACTTAGGCGAAATTATCAGTCCAACAGGACTCCAAAGAAGGCACAACAAAACAGACTCAACAAAATGAAAAAGGCTTTCGGACAGACCTGCAACATCTACAACAAAAAGAACATAGGAATTAAATAAAAAATTAGACACTACAGTTGTTAAACCCAACGCTCTATACGCCACAGAAACACTCACACTAAAAAGAGGGATATCGAGAACAACCAATAAGAAGAACGAACAATAATCAGCAAAATTATTGGACCAACCAAAACTGAAGAAGGCTACAGACTGAATTCAAACAAAACAGTAGAGTCCCACTCAAACATAGCCAACGACATCAGAAAACGGAGATTAAAATTCTACGGTCACATCTACAGGATGCCAGATATTCAAACTCATGCAACCATTAAAAATGCCAAATAGTTGGTTCGATCAAGTAAGACAAGACCTAGAAAAAGCTAAAATCAAGAGTTCGGAAATCCTAGATCGTAAAATCTTCAGAGAAAAAAATACACGACTGGGTAGTCATGCCAGAAACCAAAGCCAAGAAGACCGGTACAACATGGACAGAAGAGAGAAAACTTGCCTTCAGTAAACGGATGCGAGAATACTGGAATGGCAAAACAAACTCAGACAGAAAATGACTACATTTTGCGTGATCTGTAAAGGTCTATTCGCATAAAATAAATAATAAATTTAAATTATTTTAGACATGTGTTGAAAACAGGGTTGAATAAAATTTAATTAATGAATGTATAAAACGTGAATTGTACTTATCTGAGTATAATATTCACTGAGAAAGGAAATGCGAGACACGTGAAGTTCTCTTATGCTCAGCGCACTTGTTTGATAATCGCCTCTCTCCGAACCTTACCGTCACAACGCTTATTTGTTCTCTGCGGCATCTCTAAATACAGAGATTAACAGATTAGTTTTAAAATATCGGACAGGTAGGAGGACACTCATCGAGGAAGGAAAGAACCTACAACAGAAGGACTGTGCTCCCTAAAGGAGGACGATAGGTCACCATAGGAGAACCTGAAAATATGCGAGGCAGAGATTTTTGCGCCAAACGACTGCTCTTCGACCTTTCACACAAGATATCTGTTAAGGTCATTAGCGTACGGAAGTCTAATGAGCGGGTAAGAGATCGTTAAGTGGACATGGGACTTATTACTTTTTATTTTGGCGATCGAAGGTTCCCTGGAAGAAAACGTGGTATCACGTGAGACTTGGCAGCTTGCTCTAAAGTTGACCTGGAGATAGGGGGTTGCAGTATCTCCGCCGGTGGTTTGAGTTGTTACGTAACTTTGAACTTGCTTACTGCATAGGTTAAAAAGATAAGCGCAATTAACAGACGGCAATATTTGTATTGGAACTGTGACAGCCACTGTTATAACCCATTCTTGAAATTAAACTCCTTAAAATTTAGCTTTTCTGAAGTTTTAGTCTGAGAGGCAAATAAAGTGTAGAAGGTGCTCCAGTTCACATACAAGATTATACACAACGTTCACCAATCCGTATTAATAAAACAAATTTCAGTTGCGTGGAACCAATTTAGTCTCTGATAAGTAGGCTACATCCCAAAATTTATTCTAACTAAACGATACAGGCCGAAAATAGTTACATATGTGACGTGTTTGAAATATTATTTTAATCACTGATACAGTCCCAAGTTTGCATTAACTACTAGACCCGAACGGAAAGGGTGCACATAAATGTAAATGATGCAAAATAACATTTTATTCGCAGAATAAAATATAATGAAGCGTTAAAGTTTAATAACGAGATTGGTGGATATAAGAAGGATGAAAAAAATTAACTGGTTCATTTGTAACAATTATGTCTTAGTAAACTTTGAGGTGAAGGATAAAACAAAAAATGGAACATTTGTAGACAACTTGAAAAGTTAGGTGTAACACAATATCGTTGCAATTGTGATATGCAAATTACAGAGATCGTGGAAAAGACATTATGTTACCCTGCCGTATAGAAACATTCAGAGAATAAGCTCTAAGGTCAAAACTTCGTACTACAAACAAACAATATTTTAGATATAGTTGTTACAAATAGGCCCGAACTATTCACGGATATTTCTACCACCGCAGGAATAAGTGATCACAAAGCTGTAATTGCTACAGTAAAACTAACAACCACGCGCAGAAAGAGAAAAGAGTGGATCGTTTACAGATTCGAAAAGGCTTCAAAAGAGTGTTTTAGAGCGTATTTGAGGCATAATTACCACACCTTCTTAGTAGCAGGAGGCACCGTTGAAGAGAGGTGGCATCGATTCCTACATATACTCGGGGAAGGTATGAACTTGCATATACCGAAACGGACAATCAGGGAAGAGAACGATCCCCCATGGTACACACGGGAGGTTAAAAGGTTACTCAAGAAGCAAAGGAAGATACATGCACGATCAAAAAGGACGATGCATCGGACTGATTTAGATAAGTTAGAGGAGATAAGGGGACGTGTTAAGAATGCGATGCGTGAGGCATTTAATAACTTTCGTGAAAATTCTCTCTCTAAGAGCCTCACTGAAAACCCTAAGAAATTCTGGTCGTATGTAAAAAAAGTTAGTTGTAGTGGGAACAATAATCCAGTTCTAATAAAAGACGGACGGGAGGTTGAAGACAGCCGCGACAAGGCTACCTTATTTAACACCGAATTCAAAAATTCATTCACGCAAGAAAACATGGAAAACATCCCCACTTTACCACATCGTGTGGAATTAGAGATGGATCCGATAGAAATTGATAGCGTAGGAATTGTAAAGCAATTAAAACTCCTGAAGTGGGGTAAAGCGCCGGGTCCCGATGGTATACCGGTAAGAGTATTTTCTGAATACGCGGAGGATATTGAACCATTTCTGTCAGATATATTCCGTAAATCACTAGAAGAGAGAAAAGTACCTTCTAGCTGGAAAGTAGCCCAGGTAATTCCCGTTTTTAAGAAAGGAGATCGGAGTGATCCTAGGAATTATCGACCCATATCTCTAACATCGGTCTGCAGCAGAATTCTGGAACATGTCATATGCTCGAACATAATGAAGTTTCTAGATGAGAACGAGTTACTTACACCATGTCAACACGGATTTCGGAAGAAGCGATCGTGTGAAACACAATTGGCCCTATTTTCCCACGACATAATGAAAGTTATCGATGCAGGTTCGCAAGTTGATGCAGTTTTTTTGGATTTTCAGAAAGCTTTTGATTCTGTGCCACACAACCGACTTTTAGCGAAGATTCGAGCTTACAGTATTTCGGCTCAGATCTGCGAGTGGATACGTGATTTTCTAACTGGTCGATCACAATATGTCGTTGTTGACGGGGAAGCCTCTTCTAAGATAAATTTACTTCGGGCGTTCCTCAAGGAAATGTAATAGGTCCACTTCTTTTCTTAATATTTATAAACGATCTAGGTGACAACGTCAAATGCTGGTTGCGATTGTTTGCCGACGATGCGGTTATCTATAGGGAAATAAGGTGCTCCGACGATTGCTTAGAAATCCAGCGTGATTTGGATGCTATTTGCGATTGGTGCCGTAAATGGCAGCTTATACTTAATTGCAAAAAGAAGAATCAGTTTGTTCACGAGTACAAACTAAACAATTCACCTGTTGACACGGTTGATTCCGTGAAGTATCTGGGGGTGATAGTACAAAGCAACATGGAATGGGACATGCACATAACTTCCGTCGTAGGCAAGGCTAATTCTAAATTACGATTCATAGGTCGTATTTTGAGGAATTGTTATGCTCAAACAAAGGAGACAGCGTATAAAACACTAGTGCGTCCGCATCTGGATTACTGTTGTGGGGTTTGGGATCCGTTTCGCAAGGTTCTGATTGACTCAGTGGAGAGGGTGCAGAGGAGAGCCGCTCGATTCGTGACTTGTTGTTACAGCCCTTATGAAAGCGTCACAGAATTGATACATAGATTGGGCTGGGATAGTTTGGATGACAGACGACGTAGCTTGCGTTCGAATTTATTGGAGAATATGCGAAAAAATTTAAATTTCGAGTGCAATGAAATACTTCTTCCGCCAACCTATTTAGGTCGCAATGACCGGAGGGATAAGATTAGAGAAATAAGATGCCGTACTGATACTTATATGTATTACTTCTTTCCTCGCACTATTCGGGATTGGAATGCATGGGTTTAGGATTGGTGCTTAGCACCCTCTGCCACCCACAATGTTTGTGATTTGCAGAGTATGGATGTAGACGTAGATGTAGAATATAGTGTGCAATTCCAAATTAACAATTCATCAGAAGCGGAGAACTTAATCTTTAAAATGTTTTCTCAGTTATCGATTTTAGTTTCGAATAAGGAAGAAAAGGGTTCATCACGAAATATCACATTCTAGACCCGATTCCTTCGAAAAACTTATCAGAATTTTTAGTTAAATCTCGAATTATCAAATACAGAGTTTAGATGAAAATTTATGGTTACAGTCTTAGTTAAAGCGCATTATTAACAGACACAACAGTGGAAAATAGCAGCCTTTGTGGAACGGATTTCCGAGAATAGGTACTAGTAAAATTTGGAACGAATGCACGAATAAGCTGCACAGTTACAAATGAATAGGGAATTAAATGGTGTTTGAGCATTACATTTGATAACAAGCTTAACTGAGCAGGACACATAGGACAGGTGGTAGGAAAAGGTTTCAAAGTTCTGCACTTGTTGGAGAGAGTGATGAGGGGATGTACGAGAGAAGTCAAGGAATTGGGTTACAAAACTTTGGTGAGACAATTGCTCGAATATGGTAGTGTAGTATGGAACCCTCATTTTACGTATCAAATACAGGAGTTTGACAGGGTGCAAAAAAGGGCTGCTAGATTTGTTTCTGGAAATTATCGCAGAATGCAATCAGTGACGGATATGATAAAAGAGCTGGAATGGGATTTATTGGAAGACAGGAGGAGGATGAGGAGGATCATGGGAGTGTATAAGGCGTATACTGGCGATGAGGCATGGGAAGATATTGGAGTAGGTATGAAAAGTAGTGCATGGAAGGGAAAAGATGACCATGACCACAAGCTGGCACTCGATTTCAGGCACAAGGGTGTGGGAAGATTCTGTTTTTAGGTAAAGGTGTCAGGGATTGGAATGAGTTACTAAGAGAAATTATGAATAATTTACCGAAAGCGTTAAAAGAATTTAAAGTTATCATTTGTAGAGGTCAAATGTAGGTGGGTGCAGGATAGGGTGAAGATGGGGCTGTAGGAAAATTGCCACCGGAGCCTGTGCTCCATTACAATTAAATTAAATTTTTTTAAAAAATCTGCTTAATCGAAGTTTAACATACGTTTTACTATCGTAAGTGCAAAACATATATACCCATTTTACATTTTAATCTTTATCTTGTTTATTGTTAGCAAAATATCTGACACTAACTCAAGGAATATGGCAGAGAATTTCGGCCAACGACTGTGCTCAAAATTGATTATTGTTACGTAAACGTGTTTTGCATTATGAAGTCTCCGTTTGCGAGTATGGCGGCTGTTAATTTTTAAACGTTGTATCTATCTGGAGCTGAGCCAGACTGAACGGCGGGGTTTGGCGATTAAAGGTATTATCAGTGATGTTGCATGTGTGTTTGAAGCCCAGTGTGTAGAATAACGAAGAGTTAATCCGTTTAAATAATCACAGACTGAGACTTCCACCCTACTTGACTATGGTCTCACTTCTTCACCACACTGGTGGTAAAATTTGATCTTCACTTTGATGCTGCAGATTGGACGAGCTGCACACATGAAGGTACCTGTTATCGACAGTCCACCTGCAGACTATATTAAATGGTTTCGAGTTGGAATATAAGTAAATGCGATGATCCAGAAAACCGTGCAAAAAATAAAATTATAACATTTTTGAATACTTAGGTCAATATCCTTAGCTGCTATACTAATGTTGGGTTTTATTCTCCGTCTAGTGCAGCTAAAAAATGAAAAACTTTGTTATGGCATATGCGTTTCGGTTTATTACACCATCATCAGTGCCCTAGAACAAGTTATGTACAATTTTTTGATGTGCAGCATAATGTTTATCTAAATGAAGGTATAAATTTTGTTATTAAATATTATTATAGCTTATTTTACTTACAGTTTTCCTATATTATATTAGTGTATGGAATTGTTCCATATCAGTTTCTCCCCTTGAGGTTTCTCACTCACTGAACATTTTGAATAAGAAACATAATTTGCACACGTCTGATTTTTGAAGATAACTTCTGGAACAAGCTTAGTTGTTGTTATTCTTCTTGAGGTTATTCACCAACTGACCATTTAAGCTTATTAAACAAATTAATTTATTCTGAATCGTGGGACGTTCTATCGCTGTGAAAGAAAATTTTTATATTTAAAGATTATTTTTAACATTTTAGTTGACATTACCAAAAAGCGTATTTTTAGTTTTTTAAACTATAATTATATTTTTAACTTTTTAGTTCAGATTGTTTCTAAAGTAAGTTTCTTATTGTTTGCTGTTTCTTCGCCAATCTCTCTTTTTCTTTGTGTTGTAGTTTCTGTATTTTACGCAATGCTTCATTTCCTCGTATACTGCTGTATTGTATTACTCTACAACATATCGGAATTACCTGCATCACGTACACAAATTGTTGTCTTCCTGTATCATTTAATAACAAATTAACTAATCCCATATTCCCTAAAATACCAGACGAAATTTAGTACAAATAAAAGTGTTATTTGACCACAGTCACAAACAAGAGCCTAACCAGGGGAATTACAGGATACGACTAAAAAAGATGATTATTTCTAAATACCTGGGAACTGTTACGGAGGAAAGTAAAAGCAATGGTGGAAGTGAAAATAGAGACATGTTTAAGAACTAACAAATGTCTGAGTTAGAGTAAGGATGATCCACAGAGAAATAGGGGAGTAATTTATCAGTCGCATTATTTTACTGTTTCTCAGGTACGCATGGAAACCTGAACAATGAAGAGATACAGACAAGTGAAATGACATTCCCCAGAAGCAGAATAGGGTTTACAAAAATGGAAGTGGCAAGGAATGAGATGGTTATGGACAAAGTGAAAGACTGAAGTGAAGGATAGATATGACTAGGCTCAAATTTCATGGACATGTCAAGAAAATGCGCAAGAAAGATAATTGAAGTGAAAATACAGTGTCTTGAATAATGGCCAACGAATAAGAGAGAGCGGTATCAAGTTTGTCACGGGGAGTCGTTTGCGCCCCAAGAATATGTTCGAGTTCAAAATTGAGAGGAATAAATGAAGGAATCGTGGAACATATAATGACGATAAGTACGAAACTATTCGGTTAAACAGTAGACTCGAACCGATTTCTGGCTGAAAGGAGTGAGGTAAGGAAGCATTTAGTTAATGATTTTGCTTACTGGAATATTAGACGAAGTAATTTCCGAAGTTCAAGAATACAGAAATCAAGCAGAGTTAACGGTGAAGGCATATGCTGATAATATAATGATCTGGGAGGAGACACAACAGAATCTGAAAAGTGCAAGGGATGAACGATTTGCTATGGGAAAGGATGACTTCGAGTTGAGTGCACAGAAAACTAGGATTGTTAACTTATCAAGAAATACTTTCTTTTGAAATGAAGTATCATTCGAGGATAAGAAATAGGAAAGGATGGAGTGGTTCTGCTATCATTTTTATGATTTTGTAGCAACAAAGAGTGGAAAAATGGGGGACGAAATAGGACGGAAAATAAGAAAGAGTGGAAAATTTTATGACATGATTAAGGATGTAATGTGCAGGTAGAAGCCAAAATCATACTGTAAAGTATACAACCAACCAGTGGCTCTCAAAAGGACACGTATGTAGAGAGACTTAGACAGAAAACATGCAGCAGAGATGAGGCTCCTCGGCGACATTGAATACGTCACAAGAAGGAGAGGATCAGAAACGAAATCACCAGAGAGTAAGGTTCGAGCAGGAATACTAAGGAATAAAAGGTTGAGCTGGTTGGTTCACGTAGTTAGAATGGCAACGTCAGCTGCCTTGAGCAAACAGAGGAGAACTATTCGAGGGTCACGCACAATATGGATGGACCAAAACAGTTGATTGGAGACAAGTAGTGACGGAGAAATCCTGGAGAGACCGGAAACATTGGAAGGGAAAGTGCCGGATGACGCATGGAAGAAGAAAAGTCAGGTGATGGTGATGGCGATGTGCGCTAAGAAGTCTCGGCGGGGGCTGATAGTATGAAATATGGCGTGCCGACTTTACCTCTTCACTTTGGAAGTTTACTATTTATTTTGTACGACAGAAGAATACAAAAACAGTAACTGCATTGAATCACAATTGATAGAACCAAACATGGATGTTACTACAGATTGATGTCCAACGATTGCAGCCATGTGGATGCTTCGTGAATATGTTGCATTGTGCTACTGATTCTCCTAAGAGGGCATTCCATGGCGATGTGATGAATGGTTTGCTGGTGGTTACCGCAGTCACAAGAAGGATTATCTATCATTCGTACGGTAAACCCGGGGGATTTGGACGGAATGGTCTCGGCCCTTCGCGATCCCGGAACGTGTGTGGGCATTTCCTTGAGGCCGTGGCCGCATCCCAGTGGCTCGTTCGTGCGACCAAATCCCCACCGAAAAACAATTCTTATTTCCTCGAAGGCCGGGACGGAGGGTGAAAACCTCAGCGTGTGTGTCCTGCGGTCAGTCGTCCTTCGAGGATTTCTTGTGAGTGCATGCGTGTGTTGCGATTTTGTTTCTCTGTTTTGTTTGCACTGTTCCGTTTCGTGATTTTCCGTGTTTATAAAAATGTGTGAAAGTGAGCCCTGTCGATAAGAAGTGAAGTGCCAGGAATACCACGACAGAAACAAACGAGAAGCTGCCTACACCAAGCTGGCAGAAATATTGAAGGAGAATGATCCAAATGTAAAAATAGAATGTATAGTAAAACAAATCAGCAAAATTAATCCATCAGGAAATGAATCTCTGCGAAGTGATGTATTGACGTCAAATAACATTAAAAAAAACCGGCTGAATGAAGATCGCTTTGACGTTGTTTGCAAAACCGTTGCCATGAAATTACGTGGCATTCCGACCAATCAAATGCTAATAACAGAAAAAATATTTGATGGTACTCTGTTTCAAGCCGGAATGGGCTGTTTAAGAATGCCTTACAGTGACCAACTGCTACCTACTCCCGGCCTGTACTATTCTGCGGGCAGCAGTTCTGGATTTTTTTTGTCCAGACCACAACCTTTTCCAGTAACACCCGCAAGATCATTATAAACCACCAGCACATTTTGATAAATTACCTCAAAAGAACGACACAGCAACATTTTTTCTATCAAATTTTAATGCAAATGATGTAATTTTATTTTTTAATTTGGGTTTACCACTCAATATGATCAACTATATTAAGGACTACATGATTTTAAACTAATATTATTTTAATTCAGTTTTTATGTCATTTAAGCTTAATTTTATGTTGTTGATGTATTTACGAATAGGAATAAATCAATTATATTCAATAACATCAGTGTGTCAAAGAGAAATCTTCTTATACTCTTTGCGAAAAACTTTATTAATGGCCTCACATATTCCTGGTATAATGTATCCAAGGGCTTGAGGAGAAATTATTGTTGAAGACGAGATTTTCATTGCTTCTTCCCGTTGCCAAAAACCGCATCGTAGCGGTAAGTCTTTCGTGGGGCGAAATTCCTTCCCGCATAGCCGTATTTTTCTTTGTAATAAATGGAGTGAATAACGATAAGAGATGTAAACAGGTTTCTTCATCCATTCTCAAATAATTATAAAAATCGTTGGGAAAATACTTAAATTCCGAAAGAAGATTTTTGTGAGAATATTTTCCTCTTTTGCACTATACACTTCTTCTGATGCGCTGTTTTGCGCTAGTTTTAGCGCTACTTGCCGCGATTAACAAACTAACAGTAGCCAAAGCGTGAACATCATCGGATGCTGCCATCGTGAAGCCAACTCTGAGACTGAGAAACCCTTGAGGATTTTAACGCCCCGTGTGTGTGTAGGGCGACTTCTATGAAATCCCTGGGGTCTGACCCGCGGGTTCTTTCCTTGAGGCCCGGCCTCCACGTGTATGGCTACCTTTACTTGTATATCCGGTAGTTGCATCTGCCGTTGCCTGTTCTCACTCGGTTCAGTGCCATCCAGGTTTTACTAGGAAGGCTGTCATGTAGGGTCTTTGATTAGCGCATGTTTGTCAGGGTTAGAATTGGTCCATTCAGTGCACTATGTTTCGCCTATGTAGTAGTTATTTGGGGCCTGCGCTTGACGTTAAATACCTAGAGGTTAGTCAATTTGGAGTCTTATGTGTGTGAATTGGAAATAAATAAGACAGAGGTCAGCTCTTTTCACTTAAACAATAGAGAAGCCCACTATATAAAATTCAAAGACCAATTGCTAAAGTACAATCATCATCCAAAATATCTAGGCGTGGTTCTGGACCGGTCCCTGACGTAAGGAACATATCCATAAAACAGCGGCAAAAGTAAAAACTCGAAATAACATCCTTCACTAACTTTCAGGGACCGGGTTAGGGAGCACATGCCGCAGCTCTCAGAACATCAACTCTTGCTCTGGTATACTCAACTGCTGAATACTGCAGTCCAGTATGGCTAAATATCAGTCGCACAAAAAAGATCGACATACAACTAAATGATACAATGAGAACAATATCTGGAACTGTGCGGCTTTAAAAAAGGAAGTTTACTGAGTGAGATTTATTCCTCTCCTATAGTATCTAGAACCTCGATAGCAAAATGCTTGTAATCCCCTACGCTTATGATCCCCCAAATCAACGAGCAGCTAAAACGCGATTCCACCGATAATCTAAATATGGATGTGCCGTCCGGAATTTTGCTGCCACCCAATTGTGAACAAGTTGCCAATTAGCAGCCCCTTGAATGCGGACAATGCCTGTTCTTGGCCGCTGATAAGAGTTGTCAGTATGGATGGAGCCGAGTGTAGGACTGTATCACGTGGGGCCGTGCCTTATCAGGACACCTGTCTACTGCCAGGGACCTCAGTCAACACTGCCCAGACCAAGTCCCCTCTAAAGCACGATGGTTTCAATACTGCAGAGTAATAATCTATACATATAATAAGCAAGTCTGTCATGTATGACGTCAACCGTCGGGTCATGACGTCACTCTATGACGTCGCACAATGACGTCACGCTTTACGCCATTGTTTTTGGTTATGCGCGTTATTTAATAACATTTCTAAGCATTCGCGAATAAATTAACTGACAGAACACTGAAAAAAAGTCTGTATTGCGTTTAAATCGTCATTCCAATCACTAGATGCTTATATTTACATATTATTCTTTTGATAAATAGAAGTATTCCTTAAATTCTTTGTCCATAGATATGTAACATAATATCAATGTTAGTGAAAGCTTTGATTAGACTGTTACTTAGCATGGGTCAGAATTACAACTCGCATTTGACTCTACAGCAGAGGGCATGAATAATTTAGTTTATTCCAAAATAATTTAAACTGTGCCCTATTATTGAAATTATTAAATCGTTTGAACGGAAATAGTTGCACACTAATCGCGGACTGTGCAGCCTACACTACAATTAAAACAAATATTAAGTAGTATAATGTAAGTTTATAAGATTTATTTTAATCTCTTTTCGCTGTCACTGAGTAATATTACTGAGGCTATTTACATTTCCGCTACATGTAACTGTGTCAGGGTTTTGCGCAATCACTGGGACTCATCAAAGCAAAGTTGTTCGTTTTGGTCTGTAAACTGTTGCACACGTTCGTTGGGTGATATTATTTAATATATGTTACTCTTAGAGCTGTAAAATATATCCATCCTCACAAACTTCACTCGAAAAGTGCCGTAACGTTCAGCGGCGAGCTACTGAGAGAAACCGAGCGGAGCGGAGTAACGGTTAGCGTTCTGGCCTCGCATTCGGGAGGACGGCGGTTCGAATCCCCGTCCGGGCATCCAGATTTGGGTTTTCCATGGTTTCCCAAATCACTCCAGGCAAATGCCGGGATGCTTCCTTCAAAAGGCCATGGCCAAATTCCTTCCCATTCCTTGCCCCCATCCTTGCCCCCCATCCTTTCCCGTCTCTAAAGACCTCGATGTTAAAAAGAGACGTAAAGCAGTTTAAAAAAAAAATGCTGAGAGAAGGCATACAAAGATGTTTAATGATAAAGCAAACGTTCCTTCGACTATATTATTTAGTAATATGTTTCTAATACACCCATCAAGATAGTTTATAATGCACAAACTTCAAGCAAAAAAATCTGCCATAAGGTTGCACACTAAGAGATTAAAGTACACCATTTGTTATCGTATGCGACCTCCAGCGATACTAATATTACGTGCAACAAAATGCATCAATGACCAAAACGATGAAAATCAAACCAAATTTATAATTAACAAAGTCCATTAAGCTATAAAAGGAAGTATCTATGTCCATTCTGGTCCAGGCTACATTCCAACCTATTCACACGCGCTGCTAATGATTATGCTCGAAAATCATGTTAATTAAAATGTTTAATAAATACAAATTTCTAGCGAATTATGCTTTAACGACAAGAACCAAACGTCAATTTGCTACAGGTTGCATTTCAACTATAAAAACTAAATTCCTTCGTTCGCTAACAGTTCAAAGTCGTTGCAGTTTCTTTATGTGTAATTTGTTCCATATTTATATTTTCATGGCAATATATTCACGAATAATATCGTTCAAGGAACGTGTGCAAGAACGATCACTATACTTCGACATGTAGTCGCTCGCGTTACGGCTCTTATTGAGTGAAGTTTGTAACACATTAAACAATATAATCTATCGAACGTGTGTAACAATTTTCAGACCAACAGGACAATTCCTTTATGAGTCCCAGTGATTTCGCTAGAGCTCAAATTTATAAAGCGATGTATTATTGCCACTAGAATGGATACAGTACATGTACTGTATTAATATGCGTGAAATTTAAGTATTGTTTTTCTGGCGGCAAGTTTAGAGTAGTATGTGGCTAGGTTGAAATGCAACCTGGACGCGGATGGAAACGGAAACTTTTTGTTTGAGCGCAAGGCACGAGGAATTACATTAAATTTTATTTTCTAACAATTCTATCTAGTTAAGCAATCGCTAAGATATTGTCAGAACACTTAAAGAAAAGTATGTATTTCGTTTAAATTGGCAAATTAGTTATCAGTTTTTTTTTTTACTGAAATCATTACATGGTTCGAATGAAAGAAGTTCCAAATTGATCACGATCTATGTGGCCTAAACCACAATTAAAACTAATATTACGTGGCATAGCGTAAGTTGTTAAGACTTATTTTTTAGCATCCTTCGTTTTCACTGGGGTCATTTTTTCAGCCAGTGTGTCAGCCGTTAAAATATCGAAATCCATCACAGGTAATAAGAAAGAAAGGTGTAAGAACCTGTGAAGATTTGGGATCAAGTTTATATCGCGATGCATGATGGCACTGACATGCGATACAGGGAATGTATTAATTCGCGTGTGATCGAAGCTTTGATTTTCTAGCGGCAATATTAGCGCAATTGGGGTTAGGCTGAAATGCATCCTCAACCAAGTTGACAACTGAATCTTTTTTTACAGCACGGGACGATAAATAACAATGAGCTTTATTTTATAACAATTCTATTTAGTTAAGCAACTCCAGAGAAATAAATTACCATAACACTCCGTTAATCCTGTCATTTTCGACGAGCTTTGGGGCTAGTAATTAATAATTGCGTGTGGTCGGAATGACCTGGTGACAGGGTTTCTATTGACTGCGCATTCCGCCCCTAACTTAGGCGCCCTAACCTAACCCGGTAGTGCTACCAGGTACAGGTTTAACGTGGAATCCGGACCACGTAAGCGTTCTGGCGTACTTCATTCACGTTACAGCAAATTGTGCCAGAAGTGAAGGTCGAGGTTCGAACGGGGGACCTTTCGTTCCCGAGTCAGACACCTTAACCACTGAGCCACCAGATCGCTACACTGCAGGGTAAAATACTAATGGTAGTGTTGAGAAAATAATATAACTATTTTTCTAAGGACCAATTACTCAGGCAGCTTAGAGTGAATCATCAGAACGAGGGGCTGGAAACCCCACCAGACTAAGCTCTGAAACATTTAACTCTAGAGGGACGAATGTTTGTGTAGCAATCTGTCTACAGAACCGTGAACTTGTCTTATGTATGATAAGTATATTTTTGTTTGTGATATGTAACTGAACTGAATTGTTTTTAATTTTTATCACCTAACTTGCAGATAATTAGTCCTTGTCCCTTCAAAGTACTCCGTTCTTCTATTCAAAAACTTTTCATCTTCGCAAACAGTCCTAGTGATCTTAAAAGCCTATGACTAATTTCTTTTAATGTCAACAATGGTATGAAAAACAGTCCTATCAGCATTAATTTCAGCACACCTTTCATGCAAACAGCAGTAACATGGGAAGTATGGTAATAACAACAATCCGAAAAGCAGGTTACTCGGTAGTCGTTAATGGTCCACCCAAGAATAAAATGTGCTATCGGCCTGAAATTTGGTACACGCGTTCCTGAGGACATATTATTTGAGAAAGTATTTCAGGTAAAGCTATCAAATGTATCATGTATGTATAAAGTTGTTCGAAATGTGGATATACTGTCACAAGTTATTACAGAACAAATACGTATTATTTTCCATTTGTTTTTATTGAAAGTGTATCATAAAATTCATTTTCGGAGAGAAAACTGTATTCCGCATCCATTTGGAATGCAGAGGACATGTAACGGCACACGTAATACAGACCATTCAGTTGTTATCGCAGACATATTGGGCTGAGTTGTTTACATTCGTATACATAATGTATGGCAGAGATATTAGCATGAAAAGTTAATATTCACCATGGAGGAAGGAATATATGGAGACGACGCAAGGGACCTTCACCACGCACTGGAGTGAAACCGGGTAGAGAGAAGTGGGGTGGGCAGGTCGCCATATTGGTCGGCCGTAGAAACACGTGGAATAGGCACTAAAACCTCAAGGGAATCATACGACAACTGTGGCACCGCAATTTGATGATGGATTATTATGTAACTCGACGAGACAGACCAAAAATGAACAATAATTTATTTTTTGATATCGTGCTTAGTTCTCGAGATATACTGTCTCAAAAGTGAGATGTTTTGGGTTGAAATTCGGAAGAAACATTTCCCCAAAGTCAAATTTTATAATAGATTCTTATGTAACACGACGAGAGAAATTGAAAGTAAACAATAAAAATTTTCGATATCTCGTTTAGTTCTCGAGATATGCTGTATCCAAAAGTCAGAAACTTAAATGGGAGTAGTATACTTTTTTTTTTTTAACTGCTTAATGTCTCTCAACATCAAGGTCTTTAGAGACGGGAAAGGATGGGGGCAAGGAATTCGGCCATGGCCTTTTGAAGGAAGCGTCCCGGAATTTGCCTGGAGTGATTTGGGAAACCATGGAAAACCCAAATCTGGATGCCCGGACGGGGATTCGAACCGCCGTCCTCCCGAATGCGAGGCCAGAACGCTAACCGTTACACCGCCCTGCTCGGTGAGTAGTATACATTACGATACGCGATACACGTTGTGTCACTAACATGGTGCTTATGAAATTAATAACAACTGATAATAAATTGTTTGTCTCTTCTGGTACAGGCTGCATTTCAACCTACCCACATTTCCATTAATATTGTCGCTACAAAATCAAACTATGTAGACACACATGAAATGCATCGCGAACTAAATTTCGGGTAACAAGAACGTTTGCTTCATCACGTATCATAGTTTGTACAGCACAAATTATCAAAATTAATTTAATCGTACACTTTCAGTGTAAACTGAACTGGACTAAAGCATGCAGAATACCATATTCATTCTATCGCGATGTAAACTTGACCCGCTTATATTAGACTTCCAACACTTGTTTATAATAAGGCTAGCCTTTTATGTGCAAATTAGTATTATATGCTGATTGTCTACACTATACCAATAAACACTTGAGAACGATATCATCCTATTGAGAGCAATTAATAAATTTATAACAAAAGGCTCTAATCTTGAAGTTATCTATCAAACACTTCAAGAACAATAATTACAATGTGATTTAGTCACGAAACGTTATTCTAGGTTGTTTCCTATCTTGCCTGTTTGTGCAACCGTATGCAATACAACTTGGAATTATAAAAAACTTTGAAATATTAGAAAATGAACTGTACACAGCAGCATACACCGTGCAAACAGCCCAAGGTTTTGGGGTGATTCCTATGGCCGCCAGTGTCCACCGCGCATGCGCAGTAGGAGACGAGTTTTTATATGAGGTTTCACAGATTTAGCGTTATTTCGTCTCCATATATTCCTTCCTCCGTGATATTCACATGGCCACCATCTTAGTTCTTCGTTAGAACACTGGACCACGTAGTAGCATGGCAATTCGTTGTACAAGGAGTGATCAAATTAAAAGGTAAGAAACGACAAGGTGGATACAAATGCAGACTTTATTCAAAATATACACTATAGGCCTGAGCACAACGATCCCATTGATGAACAAGCCGCAGGATTGCTTGTTCCCAGAATTCCTGTGGCCGTGACGAGACCCAGTCCTTCACAGCATCCTTGAGTACGTCGTCCGAGTTGAAGCGCTTCCCTTTCAGGTGTTTCTTCAGTGGATCAAACACATGGAAATCGCAGGGCGACATGTCCGGACTGTAGGGCGGATGGTCCAACGTCTCCCACTTGAACTTGGCCAATTCCATGTGTGTGACTCTGGAGACGTGTGGACGCGCGTTATCATGGAGCAGAACCACACCATCCGGGAGCAGCCCCGGTCTTTTGTTCTTGATGGACCTGCGTAGGCGTCGGAGTGTCTCACAGTACACATCCCCCACCTGTACGCCATCCTGTGCTCATATGGACTACCGCATCATTTGGACGCCGCTTTTGATAAGAGCCTCTGCTCTCTACTGCGCATTGGGGCGCCCGCGCATGCTCCGATTCCAGTCAGAGACTCCAATCGCATCCCGATATGTCTCACTACGTTCTCCCATGGCGGAATGTGCAAATATTTAACTGTTACGTTTTTACGTCGTTTCATACCCTTTCATTTGATCACCCTTTGTAACAAAATTTGTGGCCGCTTTTAACGTCTGTGATGTATCAACGTATTTTTTACCGTTGTTGTAACGATAATTTCACTGTCGAATTATTCCTACTCTACGTGGTCTTTCACTTTATCTGAAACATTTTCTCAAACAATACTTCCCCAGATAGGTGTGTACTAAATTTGAGACCGGTAGCACATTTTCTTCTTGGGACCTTGACGTTGCGCCCAAACCGTCGTTAAGACATTCCGTTGCACATCTATGGCCTAAACAATATTTTAGCAATAATCTATCCCTTGCACATAAAAGATAGTCATCTCGTTGGGGTACGATTATCTCTGGTGCTCGACACATGATAGGCTGGTTTGAGCTGTAGTGGTGGGAGAAATTTTCATCAGTCGGGACTTGTCCAGCAGGGTAGGAGAAGTGGTGGTGTACTTAGGTCTATCCCCTGTTCGTATCGAGTGAGAGGATAAGACACTGGGAATGCTGATTCGTCCGTTGGATAGCCTGGTGTCTTTAGGAAGAGTAGGCCTGAATGAATCGGTTCTTGATTTGACCCTCTCTCTTCTCTCGTCTCTCATCTACACACATACAGCGCTAATGTTAGAAAGATAAGGAGCAAATCGACTGCACATTGCAACTCAGCAACGCTTCGTCCACAATATTTGCAACCAAACTTGGTGTTGAACACCCCACATGACAAGACGTGTACGGTATTACTGTCGATAATTATTTTGACGTAAATTTTTTAATTTCGTATTTTTGAATAATGTTCATTTCGTGACGCCTGCGTTTTCGACGGTGTGTGGTTGTATGATTTTGGGTGAGAGATTCCCTCTGAACATAACGATTGCTGTTCTGCTCATTAGAATTTTGAAAATTTTGATATATATTGTTTCCAAGAGACGAGGTGTTATTTAATTATCTAAATCGATATATAGCTGCTATAAAGACTTTTGTACTGCATCTTCTATAAGATTCTTTACAGCGCCTGATCAGATGGCAATCCAGTTCGATTCCTCTGTATACAGGGTGGGGCATTTAATATGTTTTCTGGAAATATTTCGGAAAGAAAGCATTTTAACAAACAATAACCTATATAAAAAATAATCGTATAGTAGGGGGCTACAATTATGTGATATTGGTTTTTTCACAGGTGGCGCTGTTGTCGTTACAACAAGGTCAACTTAATTCTTTTAAATGGGAACCCTTTTTTTTTTTTTTTTTTTTTTTTTTTTTTTTTTTTTTTTTTTGAAGATTCCGATTCCTCATGAAAAAATAAAAATAGTTTGCTTAACTCACTTTTCTGTTAGCCTCACAGATGGCGCTGTAATCGCGAAAAATGAATATTCGCGTTTTTTGTGTATAATTTTAATTATTTTTTAAATAATTACATGTAATTTTCATTCTGTAAACATGGAAGGTAATTTTGAAGGATAATGACGAAATTGATTTTTTAAATGCTTTTTCTTACTTATTTGCAGCCATGTCTACAGCAGGTGCTCAAAAAGGTGACCATTTACTGCCAGACATTTTCTGACACACTTCGAGCTGTTCAGGCATCATTTCTGCAAAGGGTCAGAAAATGTCTGGAAGTAAATAGTCACCTTTTTGAGCACCTGCTGTAGACATGGCTGCAAATAAGTAAGAAAAAGCATTTAAAAAATCAATTTCGTCATTATCCTTTAAAATTACCTTCCATGTTTACAGAATGAAAATTACATGTAATTATTTAAACAACAATTAAAATTATACACAAAAAACGCGAATATTCATTTTTCGCGATTACAGCGCCATCTGTGAGGCTAACAGAAAACTGAGTTAAGCAAACTATTTTTATTTTTTCATTAGGAATCGGAATCTTCAAAAAAAATAGGGGTTCCCATTTAAAAGAATTAAGTTGACCTTGTTGTAACGACAACAGCGCCACCTGTGAAAAAAACCAATATCACATAATTGTAGCCCCCTACTGTACGATCATTTTTTATATAGGTTATTGTTTGTTAAAATGCTTTCTTTCCGAAATATTTCCAGAAAACATATTAAATGCCCCACCCTGTATAAGTAATGTTACAGTAGGAAATTGAAATCGAGCGTGGTGTGTGAGTGGTTAAAGCTCTGGCCTCGCATTCGGGAGGACGCCGGTTCGAATCCCCGTCCGGGCAGCCAGATTTGGGTTTTCCAAGGTTTCCACAAATCACTCCAGACGAATGCGGGGATGCTTCTTTCAAAAGGTCATGGCCGAATTCCTCCCCGTTCCTTGTTCCCAGTCCAATCCCGCCTCTAATGACCTCGACGTCGACGAAGCGCAGAGCCATAAGAAAAAAAAAACAGGAAATGGAAGATATACTGTAGTGACATTTACAAGACGCAAAACATACAGTGTTTAATATAGACATAAATATTTGTTTGTATGGTCTTCTCAAATGAGAGCAGATTCAGACTGAGTAGTGATATTGGATGTAACGACATTGGTGAGAGGTGGGAACACTTAATACACCCACGGAAATTGTTGAACTAGGTCGTTTTGGTGGTCCAAGTGTTGTGGTGTGGGGAGCATAATGTTGCGTGGTTGTACAGACCTCAAAATCTTTGAACGCGGTACACTTATTACTCAATGTTATTGTGACATTTTACACCTTTCCCATGTGCGTCTTTTCAGGGGTGCACTCGGTCCTGAGTTCATTTTTATGGATGTCAATGCGCGACTGCATCGAGCAGCTCAGATGAAGGTGGTCTTGGAACGAGGATATATTCGGCGAATGGACTGGCCTGTTCGTTTACACGACTTACATCCCATCTAGCAAGTGTGTGATGCACTGGGGAGATGTATTGCATCATATCCACATGCGCTAACGACTACCCAGCATTTATCAACCACACTGGTGAAGAAAAAGAATGCCGTACCAAAAGAAGTCCTTACAATCCTTGTGGCCAGCATGGAAGCACGTTGCTGAGGCACATTGCTGTCTGTAGTGATCCCACAGTATTTTGAGAACCACGTCCCTCCTTTTCTTAAAGTCCAGGGAACCATCATGAGTCCCCTTGCCTTCAGTGTAACTAATTGTCTCTGTATAAGAGCGTCATTTCTGTTCGTCTCATCATGTGTTGCTTACTGTACCATACCGTAGCAGTGTTGTGTATGTATGGTGCCAGTTTCGTCAATCTATGTTACTTGGCATTGACACAACATGCGAATGTTACTTTCGTCCTTAAGTTCTGCACACAATGTCAAAACACGATAATATATTAAAATATATGATATGAATATACAGGGTGTTACAAAAAGGTACGGCCAAACTTTCAGGAAACATTCCTCACACACAAACAAAGAAAATATGTTATGTGGACATGTGTCCGGAAACGCTTACTTTCCATGTTAGAGCTCATTTTATTACTTCTCTTCAAATCACATTAAACATGGAATGGAAACACACAGCAACAGAACGTACCAGCGTGACTTCAAACACTTTGTTACAGGAAATGTTCAAAATGTCCTCTGTTAGCGAGGATACATGCATCCACCCTCCGTCGCATGGAATCCCTGATGCGCTGATGCAGCCCTGGAGAATGGCGTATTGTATCACAGCCGTCCACAATACGAGCACGAAGAGTCTCTACATTTGGTACCGGGGTTGCGTAGACAAGGGCTTTCAAATGCCCCCATAAATGGAAGTCGAGAGGGTTGAGGTCAGGAGAGCGTGGGGGCCATGGGAACGAAACTAAAATGAGCTCTATCATGGAAAGTAAGCGTTTCCGGACACATGTCCACATAACATATTTTCTTTGTTTGTGTGTGAGGAATGTTTCCTGAAAGTTTGGCCGTACCTTTTTGTAACACCCTGTATAAGTCCAGTCACGGATACGACCATGTCGAAACACGATATTTATTTATTTGAATTAATAAATGTAATTTGAACGTGCAGTTACGGAAGCCATGTCATACCTAACGAATCACGCAGTTCATATATTTTACATAAATCATGTAATACTGTACAAGTCTCGTTTTAAGCGCACACTTTCTTCATTCGAATTACGTATTCATAAAATAAATGACCATTTGACCACCTTTCGAAGATTAATCTGCCCTCTTGGAGAATGCAAATACATAACAAATTCCACAAAGCCTTGAGTCGATTTCTAATTGGTATTAGGATTAGTTGCCAATATTACAAATCTTCCACACAAGTTCAATTTTCTTGCTATTAATAATAAAACTAATCGACATTAGCATTAGCATTTTATTAACGTTGTTCCTCTTATTTTTCCAAAGATTTCTGTAGCTTACGACCTCTCAGATAACTCCTACTTTATGCTATTATCCGCGCTTTTATTATTCCAGATGTATTAAAATGAGATTAGTTTTCCCTTTCTCCAACCTAAAGATATTTTATATTTTATACTTTACAAGTAGTAATATTCAAAACTAGCAGTATAGATGCTTGTAATTCGACAACCAGCCTACTCGCCTAACACTCCGATTAATAGCGAGGGAAATGCTGGACATTTTGACCAGGGGCGGATCCAGGGGGGGGGCTAGGGGGCTCAAGCCCCCCCCCCCAAACGTATCTAGGTCCACCCCTGACATTGTAGTTTTGAGACCTTTTTTGTTTTTTAGCTCTACGGATTTGAGGCCCAAGGAGGCTATAAAAACTACCTTTTTCCCGACTCAAGCCCCCCCCCCCAAAAAACCAAAATCCACTGAATGCAAGCCCTCCGAATCAAAATTCACTCAAGCCAAGCCCCTCCCAAACCAAAGTCTGCTCAACCCCCGCCCCCTCCCCTCCAAAACAAAATCCTGGATCCGCCCATGATTTTGACTGTAGCACTGACCCTAATTAGAAATAAAAATTCATAAAAGGCAAACGTAGGTGAGCAGGGAAATTTCACTCAAAGAATTGGAGAAAAAAAGAATTCGAAATGCAAAATTAGTAGAGAAATTGCCACTGGAAAATATGTTCCATCACAAATTAGTTACTACATTAAATACATAACATCCAAAGAAACAACTTTATACGAACATATAGTTTTATGTACATTATTTTTTTGCTAAGCCAGACATAGTGTTCTTTACATAATTGTTTCAGGCTAGTTTGCTACAGTTTCTTAATTAAGTTCTTTATTAAACAATTTAGTAGTACTATTTAGTTTCGAAAGTCTGAGTTTGTAATTATTTTGTCAATAAAACGATTTACAAAGCTGAAGCTTTTTCAGCTGTATATGATTGGTGTACTCTGGAACCAGTGATATGTGAAGTGGTCGTGCATGATGAAACATAGAGGACGGATTGCTGCAAGAAAGTCCTAATCTCAACTACACAAAGTTTCACAGTTCATCACTGTGGTTTGAGCAGATGGTGACTACACTTTGTATTGCTTTACTGACTCTGTTTAGTAATGCTACACATAAAGCTCTGGACCAGCATTCGGGAGGACGCGGATTCAAATCCCCATCCAGAAATCGGTTTTCCCTGATTCCCCGAAATCAATCCCGATGAATGCCGGGATGGTTTCTTTACATTCCTTGTCCCAAAAATCCTCTATTCGTTCAGATGATCTCTACAGGGGTTGGACAAAATAATATTAACTCCATGCAATAGAGTACGGGTTGTTGCATGTTGGCACCACTACTTATGTGTGAATACTGTAACGTGCATGACGGCGTAGTTGATGTGACAGGTCTAGTAGGTTATGTGTCAGGTTATTATACGCTTTGTTCTGTGACGGTTATAACAAGCCATCAGTGTAATGTTTGACCTCTCAGACTTCGAAAAAGCGCAAATCGTTGGAGCTCGGTTAGCGGGAGCGTCTGTGACGAAATCAGCTGAATTAATGCGATGTTGTTGCAGGCCATGTTTCCACAATTGCTTACTTAATTAGTAGTTGAATTAACACGCCAATACAACTGTTTACTTTATTTATTGCTGCGTCGTTTATTGAATTGCTTTTATCTGCCTTTGTAACTATTGTGTATTCAGACCAGAGTTTTTTCTTTAAACATTTGAGTGTTTTTGTTTCTTTGTTGGTATTAATATTTATGTTACCCTGTGATGTGATTTGTTTCAATTCTTTTACTATAAGTTCCCTGGTTAATCCTATGTTTATTTTGCTTTCAGATTTTTGTTCTTGGGTTAGGATATATTCTGCTTCTATTGCTGTTTTTTCAATGAATTTTTCTACTGAAGTGTTAACTGTGTTGTATTTGAGGCCTCTTTCTAAGATTTCTGTTTCTTGTTGACTGATGTTTGTTTTTGATAAGTTTATGATTTTTTGATAGAAGGTGTGGGCATCAGATGTTGTATTTACTTTGTTGCAACTGTTTTCACTATATTTCTGTCTTTGGAATAACTGATCCAGTTTTTTGTTATGAGTTTGATTTATTTGAATCAATATCTGGTCTGTGTAGTTTTCAATTTTTCTATTAGATATGCAAGGATTGATGTATTATCTATCGATTTGGCAAGCTCTAAATGTTTTCTGTACAAAATCGTGTTCAAATTGTCTTTTTTAGCATATAGATATTTTATTTAATTACTTAACCACATTTTTTCAGCGACATGCTTTGTTTTAATTGCAGAGGCTGAGCAGCTGCTTACCTTCACATTAACGTATTTGGGTATTACATTATTAATTTTGCACTTCTTGTTGAATCTGATGTTCGCCATGGTTTTGTGCAGTTTGAGGTGTGTTTTCTTGTAGGTGCTGAATAGGCCTGTTGGAAATGTCTGGCAGGACTGAATCAATGCGATGTTGTTGCAGGCTATGTTTCCACAGTTACTTACTTAATTCAACTAGTAATTCAGCTGAATTGTTTAACGTCTCACTAGCGACAGTATCCACGGTAATGAAAGCATACACAAAACATGGTAAAACAGCTTCGGCGAAGAGGAATAGTGGACGAAAACCAAAGTTAACCGACAGAGACCGACGAACATTAAAAAGGATTGTGGCCAGACAACACGAAACTTCCGCGGCAAAAGTGACAGCAGAACTCACCACACACCTGAGTAATACTGTTTCGACAGAAACAATACTGCGGGAGCTCCACAAAGCTGACATTCATGGAAAAGCTGCAATTGCAAAACCCATTATAACCGCAACCAACGCTAATATGCGAAACAAATGGTGCCACGATCATAAAAACTGGACACTTGATGATTGAGAGAATGTGGTATGGTCCAATGAATCATCGCTCATATTTTTTATGTGTGGAGAATCCCCAAAGAAGCCTACGATCGGGATTCCTGCGTCCTACAGTCAAGCATGGGGGAGGTTCCGTTATGATTTTGGTGGCTATATCGTGGTGTTCAGCTGGTTCTCTCATTCACATCACTGGCCGGATGACTGAGAATGAATATTTCGGTATCCTCAATTATGCATTTCTTACTATGACTAGTATACCGGTGCCAAACACTGCCATCTTCCAAGATGATAATGCGCCCATACATACATCCAAAAAGGTTCTGTTCTGGATCGAGAGGAGCATCAGAATATCATCAAACATCTTCCCTGTCCAGCACAATCTCCAGACCTCAACATAATTGAACCATTGTGGGGAGTTTTAGAGCAGAGCATAAGGAGCAAATTTTCACCTGCAACATAATTGAAGCAATTGGTGGATGCTTTGGTACGAGAATGGGACAACATACCTTGGAAACTATTCAGACACTCTACGAATCTATTCAGTGAAGAATTGTAGTTGTTCTACAAACAAAAGGTAGCCCAACACCCTATTAATAAATCAATAGTATGTAAATGTCAGGTGTTCACATTATTTTGTCCAACCCCTGTACGTGGACAAGAAAGAAAAAAAAAATTGGCTTGAGAGTCTTTGGTATAGTACAAATTAATTTAAACGCATTCATTGACTTCTAAATTGGCAGTGAAGTTGTATTCCCGTCACAAGATATTTTCTGTTATCGAGGAGAATATTTCTCTAAATTATATGGTGACATATTATAACCTGTAACCAATGGACTAGGTGTACACCGCTAACAGTTAGAGCCATATGTCGTTGTTCTATAACAAATCATTACGTAATTAGCTATCAAGCTATTCTGGAGACTGTCTTGATTAAAATGATCTCTGTGAATGTTATCAAAAGAGATGATAAACATGTGACGTGTATTGACTTCGTGTCTGAATTCTGTCACGTCTCGTATTGTGGCAGAACAGGGTTGGCTCCTGAAAAAGATATGAGCGGACAGGGAATCGATCGTGAACCTCCTAACTGGAGTCTCGAGCACAGCGGAGCGTCTTGCGAGTCTTATATTGCATCGTGGTTGCCAAGACGAACTCTGCAAGAAACCTACCTTTCTGCAATTACACTTCCGTCCCCTAAAATTACTTCATTACAATGAATAACCAGTGTCGCATTTACAGCTTGTGCTCAAAACTCTAACACATGTCTCTCATTATAATTTCTGTATTAATGTCGTATGTATTATTCTGTAGAAAATAACACGATCTACTACGAAAAAATAATTCAGTTTGATTAATCTTAAACAAAATTCTACATATCTTGTTTAACAAACATAATCAGTAAAAATATAGTGAAAATTGAATCCTGCCCAAACTCTTAAAAGACACTTGTCAGAAATTGCTTCAAACTTTACAAAATAAACAGATTTAATTTACCCCATTAGTTTTATAAATTATTGGATAAACAGCAGTTTCTTTTAAAATAATTAAGAAAATTAAAATGTTCACAAACATATCACTGCCAAATATAATTTTTTTTTTTGCTGTCGTCAGTCTTTAGACTGGTTTGATGCAATCCTCCATCCCTTCCTATCCTGTGCTAACCTCTTCATTTCTACATACCCCGTACAACCCACGTCCTCAGTTATCTGCTTCATATATTCTAATCTCTGTCTACCTTTACAGTTCTTACCTACGACTGTTCCCTCCACTAACAAATTAACCAATCCAGCATGTCTCAAAATATGACCTACCAGCCTGTCTCTTCTTCCTGTAAGCTTCTTCCATAAACTTCTTTTCTCACCCATCATTTCTAAAACTCGTTCATTTCTTACTTTGTCCGTCCACCTAATTTTCAGCATTCTTCTGTAGCACCACATTTCAAATGCTTCAAGTCTCTTTCTTTCCGGTATTCCTAAAGTCCATGTTTCACTACCGTAAAGTGCTGTGCTCCACACATAGAGTTTTAAAAAGATCTTTCTAATTCTTAGATCAATATTTGAAACTAAAAGGTTTCTCTTTTTCATGAAGGCTCTTTTTGATAGTGCTATTCTGCTTTTAACATCATTCCTGCTTCGGCCATCGGTTGTAATTTTGCTTCCCAATTAACAGAACTCACTCACTTCTCCTATTGCATCAGATCCTATTTTTATATTTAATCTGCTAGTATTGGTATCATTTCTGCTACATTTCATCACTTTTGTTTTACTTTGATTTATATTCAGTCCAAAATCTTCCTTCAGTATTTTGTTCATGCCATTCAATAACTTCTCAATATCCTCAGCCCTCTCTGCTAATAAGACAATGTCGTCAGCAGATAGTAGCATACTGATTTTTTCTCCCTGAAAACTTATGCCACATGGAAATTTTTCTTTGACTTTATTCATTGCTTCTTCTACATACAAGTTGAATATTAACGGGGATAGACTACAACCTTGTCTCACACCCTTTTTAACTGATGCATGTCTCTCGCGATGCTCTACTTTTATTACTGCCACTCCAAATATAATATAAAATTGAATTATTCTATCAGTGTTATGGGGGGAAAATGGGAAAATAGTTAATATGGTATTTTGACAGAGCTTATATACTGTTATAACGAGCAACATCTACTATATAATTTCCTAAGCTCATTCACTTACTCACCACGATAGGTATTGGCTGGAGAACCGTGTCACGTGTTCACTCGCAAATCGACAGCCACCAGAGAAGAAATTTGAGGATATGTCCACAGTTAAATAGCTAAGCAACTGCTACCAAATTAATTACCAGAATACATTCATTAATTTTTGCTTTTAGTAGTATTTCATAGCAAAATAATAATAATAATATCGATAAATTTTTCGGCTGAAGAAACTTGGAAATTCTTTTCAGTAACATGTTGCTACCGAAAGCAACATAAAAAAAAACTTTTAAAAATGGTCTCTGCTGTAACCAAGAATGTCAATTGTCTTTCTAACCTAGCCTAAATTTCACTTTAATAAAAACTTTCGATAATATTGTTGCTTGACCAAACTTTATACATTATGATTTATTTGATTTTTACGTATTTTACTGACCACTTTCGTCAATGGTCTTAATTCATGTTCGCTGTACGTGAATTATTAGGTTGTTTAAAGTGGACATCAGACCAGATATGTTACCGAATCAAGTATTCTGGCAATTCATTTCTATGGAGTTGATCAATAATCTGGGATCTGTATTAAGTTCTCTGACCGTCACAGACACTATGACCAAAGATTACATTATGAATGCCCATCCTCAATAAATAAATAAAAACAACGTGATGCTTTCGAAGCAAACAGGAATTGTTCAAATTTTCCAGAGTGAGCTTTAAGGTTCAAATACAAGTCCAGTTTGTATTTCAGTATGTTCGAGTTTAAAAACTTTGAAACAATTATACGAGAGCGCGATCGTCCCTGTCCATATTTAATAACTACGTCTATTAATAATTCCGAGTTCTTCAAGCTCAAGAGATTTATTCGCCCTAGGTCAACTGCGTATTTGGTCAGATCAGGTCAACCTGTCAAAATCTTTGACCATAAACAGTGTAACTATTCTAGGCCCGTTACAATACAAAAAAAAAACCTTCGTGGGCTTACGCTAGTCTAAAAATAATTCATTACAATTCACGGAAGAAGATTATACGAGTATTTGAGGGATTTTCCGAGTCTCAGTGATTAATGCAACACGAAACCAACATTACTTACTACTGGGGTATCGATTAGATTACTCTCGCATCTGTATCTTCAGTTTCGATGATGACGTATCAGTAACCCACAAACAAATCTGTGAGTGACCGGCGTTTCCAGCCTGTCATTCGGGCGGACATCGGTTCGACCCCAGCCTCAGCTATCCAGATTTCGGTCTCCTATAGCAGTTTGAAGTCACTCTGTGAGTATGCCGCATTGCTCCCTCCGTAAACGCCATGGCGGATTTCGTTTCCTTTGCTTTCCATTCCTACCTCTTTCGGTAGTAACATCCGTAAGGTTCTAACTAAAGACGAAAAGAATGAAAATAATGCAAAGTCCTATTCCGTCAAAAGGATGCTGAATTCCTCCTACTGAGGCACGCTTGTCAGTTTGTAGTGGGAGTTTACGGACTAACTTCTGATCTGCGTGAAGTCAATGTTGTGCGAATTTGCTTTCTCACATTTGTAGAAACAAGTAATGTATTGCTTGAGAACTACCTGTTTCCAATGGAACAACAATTATTATGAACAGTAAGATGGAGTAGCTATGGGCTGTCCCCTCTCCCCGGTGGCAGCGAACTTGTTCATGGAAAAATTTTAATGTGAGGCAATTTCTACTGCCACAAAAAAAAAAAAAAAAAAAAAAAAAAAAAAAAAAAAAAAAAAAAAAAAAAAAAAAAAAAACATCGATCTGGTTTAGATACGTGGATAACACATTTGTAGTTTGGCCACATGGAGAAACGGAGTTAAAAGTTTTTCTGGATCACATCAATAGCATTCATCCAAAAATAAAGTTCACCATGGAAATGGAAAAGAACAGCTGACATTCTTGGATGTGCCGGTCAAGAGAGAAGAAGGGAAACTAACACGCACAGTCTACAGAAAAGCTACACATACTGAGCGCTATTTAAATGCTAGGCCCCATCACCATCCTGCTAAAAAAAAGTGCCCTGATCAATAGTTTATTTTATATGGTGGAGAGAATCGCAGATTATGACCATGTAAAGGAAGAAAAGAAACATCTCAATTGGGCCCTGCGACAGAATGGGTATAGTAGGCAGATGATAACCCGTGCTTTGAGCCGCAGACAGCTTAAGGACAACCTCATAAAAGAAATGGAATAAAAGAAGAAGGCTCTTCTCCCATATATAAAGGGGGTGAATGAGAGGATAGGTAAAGTACTGGCTAGAATCAATGTTCAACCTATCTTGACCAGTAAAAAACAAGGTTCGAAGCATTTTAAGATCAGTGAAAGATCGCAGAGCTCCATTACAATAGAGCGGTGTGTGTAAGATTCCCTGCGATTGTGGTCAGGTGTACATAGGTGAGACATGCCGAGCAGTCTCCGTTAGGGTGAAAGAACATCTTCGTCACGCGAGACTACAACAAAATACGAAATCGGCAGTGGCGGAACATCATGTAGAAAGAGGACATAACATTCAGTGGGATAAAACTACGATCGTTGCAAAGCCAAAGGATTTTTTAGAACGAAAAATAAGGAAATCCTTAGAAATTTACAAAAATCCTAACAATTTCAACAGAGACAGCGGCTATAGTTTGAGCCAAATGTGGAAGTGTGTACTAGCAAATGAACACGTTGTAACAACTACAAGATCGCTCCATAATACGCAAACCTTTTTGGAACAGTAAATATTCTTTGGCGGATAAACAAAATCATCTTTGCCGGTGAAAATAAACAGTGAATTAAGTGTTCAAGTTTATTAAAAAAAGTACCAGACGGCGAGATAGACAGAAGCCCTGACGAAGGCTCCAGGTTGGTGCCGAAACGTTGGCGACATCAGCAAAAAAACGCAGCGCAAACCCGAAAAGAGACAAGTAAGTCCAATTTTTCAATAATGACGCCAATTATCACTTTCAAGTTGCTCAGTCATACAAATCTAATTCAGTCGGAATAATTAACGACATTTATGTCCACGTTATCCTAAATTACTGTCGAGTTTGCTAGAATAGTTCCTTCTCACGACCAGTGATTTGGATTTTCCACTCGAAATTTCAGGTTATTAGCTAAAACTTAACGATTGAGTTAAGACCAAAGTTCTGATAGGAATTTTTGCGCATGTATGTTTTGAGAATCAGTGATAATGTTTATACTAGTAGATATATTTTCCAGCTTCTTGCTAGTTTTTTGTAAATTTAGAAAAGCTTAACAACAAGCAACAAGTGACGTGTACGCGTTATGAATTTCCTGGCAGTCGTACATCAGAAAATGTGATTAGAACATTGTATGAGCTGTTCAATAAAGAATTTTCTGGAATTACAAGACGATAAACGTAAGAATTGTTACTGGAACTATCACAGAAGGTCTAATTGTTTATGTTTTGAGCAAAAAAAATCGTCTATAAAACCATTATTACAAGGGTAAACGGACTAATTATGTTATGACGTTTTAGAGCACAGCCATCTCTTGACTTTGAGGAGCATGAAGAAGAAGTTCGTTTACCTGAACCACCAACAACACCAAGTTCTTCAGCACAAACACTATTTCAGATCTGTGTGTGAATTCCATCAACTGAAAAAGAATAAGGACATGCTTTACTGACTGACTACTATGCTATTAATAAAACTGTAATCGAGAAAAAATATTTAAATTTAAGAAACCGTAAAAAAAAAAAAAAGAGGTTGCGACGCTATTAATAAACTACGGAGCAGGATTCTACTTTTTTTTTTAATTCTGTATATCTGCAAGTTAGAATGAAAAGGAATCACGCAAAACATACTTGTCGGATTTTGATGTGATTTATATTAATGTACAGTCCATAATACCGCGAGTAAGACTGTGAATGTTTCATTTCGATGTGAAGTTAGAAAGCAGAGAAGTTTAAAGCAAAAGTGTCCAGAAATTATAACCCATTTTTCGTTGAACGAGATTCACTCAAAATCTACCTTCGTATTCAATTATTTCTTGCAGCCAGAATATTTACTATAGTCGTATTATTTTGAGTTATAAAGTTACTTCTCTTTTCTTGCTATGTGTTAACTTCGACTTAATGGGTTTAAAAGAGAGGTCTGTACATTAAACGTGAACGAAGATGCAGCAACTGCTAGTGATCAAATAACTGGTTGTATTTATGGAAGATTGTATTTTGCCCGGGAGAGGAGATTAGTATTGATTCCTCAGCAGGAGCGTTGAAGGGCGGACTTGTGTCACGCACACCGCCTACGTGCCAGGAGCCAGCCAAATCTGTCGGTGACGTCACAGCGCAGCAACAGGCCACGGCGCGGCGTGCTCAGTGGGTAGCAGGGTTCACAGGCGCGGCATGGACTTTGACAACTTACCTTCCGCAAGGCGCGTGATCGCCACAGTAGCAAGATGTTGCGGACTGGGAGTTAGGTCACTCAGATATCTGCAGACATTTCTGTGATAGTGCCGCTGTTTGGCCACCCGTCCTCGCAAATTTAAGTTTATCTACTAATGTTTTGTCCTGTTTGCTACCATTCTTTACGTCATGCTGATGATGCGGTTATTTATAGGGAAGTAAGAAATTTGGCCGATTTCTTAGAAATTCAGCGCGATCTGGATGTTATTTTGGATTGGTGCGCTGAGTGGCAACTTACTCTAAATTGTAAAAAGTGCAAGACAATGAGCATAACTAACAAAAAGAATCCGATTGTTCAGAAATACGAGGTAAACAGTTCAGTTATTGATATGGTCGATTCTATGAAATATTTGGGAGTAACAGTACAAAGGAACATGAAATGGGACATACACATTAATTCGTTAGTAGGTAGAGCAAATTCTAGGCTGCGATTCATAGGTCGAATCTTGAAAAATTGTAATGAACAAACAAAGGAGATAGCGTACAAATCTCTTGTGCGTCCACATTTGGATTATTGTTGTGCCATTTGGGACCCGTTTCGTAAAGGATTGATCGAAAGTATAGAGAAAGTACAGAGAAGAGCCGCTCGATTCGTGACCGCTTGCTACAGTCCTTATGAAAGCGTCACAGAACTGATTAGTAGACTAGGCTGGGAGTCTCTGGTAGATAGACGACACACGTTTCGTTTAAACTTATTGGAAAACATGCGTACTCCCACTTTCACTTTTGAGTGTAGTGAAATACTTCTTCCACCAACCTATTTGAGTCGGAAGGACAGGAAAGATAAAATTAGAGAAATAAGGTGTTCTTATATGAATTCTTTTTTCCCTCGTACCATTAGGGATTGGAATGCACAACAAAGAGATTAGCTTTGGTGCTGAGCACCCTCTGCCACCCACAATTTTGTGATTTGCAGAGTATAGATGTAGATGTAGATGTAGATCCTAATAATCTGGCCACAGTATAAGTGATTATTTGCGTCTAGTCTCCTATCAGTTAACTTTAAATTAACGCAGGCGTCCGGTCGCTCTGTGGGCTGGCAGGTCTCCGGTTAAAGTCCCGGCGTAGGCCAAATCTTTTATGGACCTTAGAGCTCAACTTCCCCTCTGGCAAAATCGTGAAGTCGTTCTGGTTCGACGTATACATGTAGGTCGCATTTATCAAGTAGTATTACTGACTTCGGTGCAAGTACCTTCAACAAAACGAACCCCACGACAGTTTGAAACTGTGTAATTTGGGTGGGCAAGGTACCCTTTGAATATTAATACCATCTTTCGAAGATTATCCTGTCGCCAAACTACAACTAACTCACTTTCAGTATCAGGAAATATTGGCAGAAATAATAACAACTTTACCAATAAACGACGTCTTTCTTTTATTAAACTGGACGTAACTTATATATAAATCAAATATAAATAAAGGAAGAAGTTACTAACAGACGGAAAAAATGTACTTCCAGTAAACTGCATGGCATTATAGCCACCAGGTGAGCCTGGGTTATTACATTTTACATTATTACATATTATTACATATTAAACTCAACAATGCATTATAGTAATTATGGATATTGATTAAAGAGCTAGATTAAATGTGACAAAACATTTTCAGTAATTATTTAACTATACTTTTGGAAGCAATAAAGTATTAATGGCAATGAAAAATATGCCGAAATACTTATAGTAGCTATCATTTAAAAAAAATAGAAATTAACGGTAGGAAACAGTCAATGCGCTATTAGAACTGATACAAACATTGATGTTACTAATTTCTTATCATATCATCTGTTGTTTACACTGTAACTGTAAGTTTTTCTGTATTGAATCGCTGTAATACGACTTCTGCAAGTAAGTTATACAAGGCAAACACGTTAAAAACCAGTGTCTGTATTTAACAAATACTGCCTCAACTGATCCAGTCTTCTTGACTCCCCAAGTTGGCCGTCCGGAACAATCGTCTGTTCCTCCGCGCCACGGCTACATTTACTGGAAACCTCCTTGCTTGTCCTGCTCCGAAACGTTCAAGTGTTTCGCGGAAGATAAAATCCCTCAGTGTTAATACATCGATCCTGAACCAGATGGGTATTACTGAATATAATTAGAGACGGATGTTTATTCCAGCGTTTTAGCCACCCTGTGGCGGTATTATGAGACACCATCACGCTGCCACCTCCACCTGAACTTATGGGGCGGCCCTCCTGGCATTACAAGTGATAATTACAGTCGCTTCATTTAGTTGGAAATCACTTCCATTGATCGATGACATTATTCAATAAATGATATTCTCGTTCGGTTTGGTGCTGACTTCTTCAAAAATTTCCACCTGGTGTCCGTGGTTTATGTTTGGCTCGCTTCAGTTTTTGAATATATTTAATAAATGAGTACTTGGTGTCCCTTAATTAAATAAATAAATTAAAATTTTATGGCCTTTCAACATTACGCATTCTTAAAGGATTTTGTTGTTTTCGCAGGCGTCATATTACAAACTTAAATGCTTACGGGATTATCGCTGCTATATTCTTAATTCTTCTTTTCCCAACGTTTCAACCTAGTCTTAGATCTTCTTCAGGGGTCGTGTGCCGAATCTGCTACAGATTGTGATCTTATGGAGACAAGACTAGGTTGAAACGTCGGGAAAAGAGGAATTAAGAATATAGCAACGCAACGATAATCCCGTAAGCATTTAAATTTGTACTGCTCATTCTTCTTCTGACGTATATGCGCCCATAGTTTAATGTGAAACCGAAAACACGGCACAAAGACATGAACGGGCATAAGGTCAACTTAAGTAACCGCAAAATTTCTAATTGTGCTGTGATTCGAAGCGAGGAACCTGATTATGCAAGTTGGGTGCATTAACAATTGAGCTACCAGATTGGTCATTTAAGAAAGTAAACCTTGTTGCTTGTCTTCATAGCTTAATTTATGAAACACCAAAGTAAGTATTTTCGTAGTAGAATAACGTGAAAATCTGAGATTCGTAACATCCCCCAAAACAGTTTCGTTAAAAATTCGTTTAAGGGTGCCATTATACTAAATTTTTTCCATCATATAGTTTTTCTATAATATGGTTGAAAAATTAAAGGCTTCAGAGGCTCGTATCTCGCGCAGTAGACGCCTAAATAAACATATCCTCAAACAATAGTAATTGCTCCCGTTCAAACGCACTCGATAGTATACGCGACAAAATATTTACTCCCTCGTTTTTTGGGGTGTGAGGTACTTCGAATTTTTTACAGATATTTGTCTACTGATCTGTTTTTCGGTCAATAAAATACATACTCCTATTAAATTTCATCACAAACAGTGCAATAGCGGCGGAATTACGAGACTATGAGAAACATACCCCCCGTGTCGATAAGAGTTCTCTTTTTGCGATTTAGAACCTTAAAAACGGGAGAGACTATGTGATAACGTCAAACAACACTTTTCTTATGGAAATACTCTTTACGGTTGCTTGTGATAGAAAAATTTATAATTTTGCTATTGCATTTGATTTCTGTCCACAAGTATGGCTATCGGGAACGCAGTGGCGGGTGCAGCTAGTAATTAATATGGAGATACTGAGAAGGGAAAAAAAGAGAGTATAAAATGTTGGGTTGAACAGTAATGAATGGATTACTATCATAATCATAAAAACATAAAATGTGTGACACAGTTTTTATTAGCAGGAGTTATGTATTAGTATCTACTTAATGTACACAATTGTACCTCCAAACGAATCAGTATTAATAAACCTTTTTAAGAAGGAACATTTTATTGTAATATATATAATGATATAGTTTCTTTTTCAATTCAAACGTGTATTGTCTAGTAACAGTTCTATTTGTAAATACATCAGCGATTCCTTAAAGGCCAAAATCATCCGCTATTTCTCCGTTTACCTGACCTACCGTGATAATTCAGTCTTTGATGGGTCTTAGCACTCCTCAAATAAGTTTTCATTTCCGTAATGCTGCTGGAGCCAAGAGGTTAACTCAGGAATATCACGTGATGACTGCTTCAAAAATGTAATTTGAATGTTCTGCTTGTAGCCCCTGGTTGGTAAAAAACGAAGAGTTGAAATCATTTTTAAGAGGGTGGTCCTAATTATTTTTATACCTTCTAGTTTATTTTTTTGTAAGATGTATTATACATTGACGCCACATTCCAAACGGTGAATGTCAGACTTTTTATGCTTTTTAAACCTTTCTAAAACTTTATTTCATGATGGAAAACCACTTTGAGTGAATGCCTTAATAGACTCATCATCTTTTGATTTTTTCGACACAGAAACGCTACTAGACACTGTTACTTTACAGATTTGGAAAAACACTATCTCCATCATATAACAGCCATCGAAACATTGTCTGCCACTTATTTGAAGTTTTCACCTTTCCTTCTCTTCAACTGAATTTTCTGAAATAACATTTTTCTGGTTGGATTTGTTGAACTGTTCTAAGCCGAGAAGAGATAGTAATGGCCGGTCCTTCAGGTTTTAATGTTTTACGATTTTGAACGACGAATTTATCCGTCGAAACTAATAATTTTCCGATAGCAAAAAAGACGGGTTGGGATCTCAAAGCACGTGCTTTATTTACCAGCTCGACTGACAACGAGGCAGGTTGTTTGGCTTGGTTGCGTGCGTGTTCTTTACAAATCACACCTACACTTACCGCATTCTAGATGGTTTTAAGTATGGCCTAAAGTAGTTTTCACTTTCTGCTTGGGCATTCGCGCACACTCACATGCTAAGCAAGCGCGATCTCGTTCAGACGTCATGCCTTGTACGCTGCGTGTGAGGTAGGTAATACAGGTGTAGCTTCAAGCCGATAACTGGTTAGTTTTGATGTCTATGTTCGTGGGTGCTCCGCAATCACTATTTACTATGATGCTAGAGCCGTCGACTACCCAAAGAGTCGGCGCCCTTGGAGTTAGTATTCTGTTTAATGATACGAGGAGTATGAATTATTGTTAAAGCACTCAACACCTTCCCTGTGCTTCATTATAGAGTGGCACCATCTTGTATCCACCTGTTGATCACGCCATTTGGACATCTGAGCAGTAGAGATGTGGCAGCACTGACCACCTTCCAAAGGTTGGCTTTTTCAACTCTTCAGCAGTTCAATTTTGTACCTAAAATTTATTTTGTTGCGGATAGATATTTTCTGGGTGGTATATGATATATGCTTGTATACTAATGTATTCGATCTCAGACGTTCTACTGAGCTGAGCAGCATATGCAGTCTTTAAGCGTTAGATATTAAGTTCTTCTAATTTACCGATGCTGATGATGTCCCGCGTGCATTTACCGTTTCCGCATCGTTAAAGACCATGTTAGAATGGCTCAACAATTGTTAGACATGTAAAAAATAAATAAATAATTTTTTTTTTTTTACCGAGCGTGGTGGTGTAACGGCTAGCGTTCTGGCCTCGCATTCGGGAGGACGGCGGTTCGAATCCCCGTCCGGGCATCCAGATTTGGGTTTTCCATGGTTTCCCCAAATCACTCCAGGTGAATGCCGGGATGCTTCCTTCAAAAGGCCATGGCCGAATTCCTTCCCATTCCTTGCGACCCATCCTTTCCCGTCTCTAAAGACCTAGTTGTTATAAGAGACGTTAAGCAGTTAAAAAAAAGTTTATTTTTCATTGAGTGCGCCGTAAAGTACGAATTACCTGTATTATTTTTCCCCAGCGACAATTCCCCCCCCCCCCCCCCAGTAGTATAACATGAGCTTCTAGTAAAAGCCTGCAGCATAGAGGCTGAATTTTTCTCTGCTCATAGCGCGCTAGATCAGGGGTCCCCAAACTTTTTATCACGTCGACCCCCTCCTAGAACATTTGTCTTCTCATTGACCCCCAGATTAAACGTTTAATAAAAACCAGTGCCGGATCTGGGAGGGGGGGGGATGTACACCGGGGTGCCAACTTCAAGGGGGCGGCAAAATCATGTTTGAAGGGCGGCGATTTAAGTCGCGGAATTTTTTTTTTAGCTCTACTAGTACACTGGGCGCCGGGCGGCGACAACAATGTGTTTGGCCGACAATCGAGGTGGCGACACTTGGGGTCAGACGGCAAAAATGGGAGCTGCAAATAATGTTGCAAGGGGCGGCATTCCTACAGTTTTTGCCCCGGCTCGAAAAATTCCTGGATCCGCCACTAATGAAAATTTTAAATCATTTTGAGCATTTTTGATGCTAAGCGATAAGGAGACTTGCATTACAACCCAAATAAAGTATTTATAGTTCCCACACCTTAAAAAAATCCACCCAACAACACCAACAGAAAAAAGGGATATTTTACACTGTTATTATAATCGTAAAAAATTATAGATAGATGGAAACTAGCCTATAACCGTAAGTGTCATAAAATGTAAAACACAAAATAATCATTGAAAATTTAAATAAATTATATTCGATGAAAAAACATCTGCCATTTTACGACTACTATTAAATACATTAAAAATATGTTAACTTACCTTTTTATTAAAGTACCTTTTTATTAAAGTACCTGATATCAGTGAGATGGATGGGTCTGAAGGGCAGCATCAAGATTACTGATGTTCGGTTGAAAATTGGTAAGTTTTAGTCGCAAATCACCATGGTTTTCCAAGTTTAGTCTGTTTCTCTGTTTTGTTAAAATAGCGTTCGCGTGGCTAAAGCCAGCTTCAACGAAATTGGGAATGCAAGTAAGAAAGATTCGTTTTCTGCTCTGAGCTTGGGGTATTTTGTAGCAATATTGTTATTGCTCCAAAATTCACTGAGGTTTTTATTTTTAAACAACGCTTTAGCTTCCAGATCTACGCATATTTCAATCAGTTCATCTTCTAAGCCACGTTCATTACCTTCATTATGTTAACATCAAATGGAGAAGCAAACCATTCAGGAACATGCATGTTCTCCAAGTCTTCGAAACGTGCTTTGAAGTCTTCTCTTAATTTATCGAGATGTTTAGTATATATCTCCAAATCACGGTCGGGTATCTCTTCATTTTCTTTTAGTAGTCAAAAGTTTGAAAAATATTTAAAATTTTTACGTGCCAGTGAAGATTTCAACAGGTCCATTTTTAATTGAAAGGCCATTATAATTGTTCGAGTTTGAACAATTGTAACATTTTTTCCTTGCAAACGCTTCTGTACTTCGTTAAATTTCGAATAAAGATCTGCCAAATAGAACAAGATGGTTCTTGCACTGTTTTAACTCGTCACATAGTAATGGATCCACATTCTTAAGAAACTCTGCAGACGAGTCGTACAAGTCAACAAACCTCTGCAAACTATCACCTCTTGCCAACCACCTTACCTCAGTGTGCAAAAGTAATTGATTGAAAGGCTCATCATTTTCTTCGCATAACTTCGCAAACAAACGGGAATTGAGAGGATGAGCTTTAATTTTATTAATTGACGTAATGCACACTTTTAGAGTATCATGCAGGTCGCCACTCCAATTTTTTGGCTACAAGATGCTGCCTGTGTAGGACACAGTGAATGGTACGTACATTAGGAACCTTGTCCTTCAGAAAGACGAAAAATCCTCTATAACGGCCTACCATAGCAGGTGCACCGTCAGTAGCTACTGCAGTAATATTCCCGAAAGGAATGTTGTGCTTGTCCAAATAATCTTGCAAACATAAAAAATTGTCTCACCTTTTGAATCAGTTTGAAGATATTTAGCAAACAGAAATTCATCAACAGTGTCATTCAGGGATGGACTATGGAACCTAACATAAACCATGAGAAGATTTGAACTTCCGAAAGTTGATTCGTCAAGTTGAATAGCTGGAGCTCAGAGGTCAAAGTTCTTTCCACATCATCGGCCATTTTCTCTATACGTCGCTGCACAGTATTTGCACTCAATGGTATGCACTTCAAAATAGTTGAGAATCTTTCTTCATAATATTTTCAATTACATCTTTTATAGCTGGTACTATAATCTCTTCACCAATTGTGTACGGTTTGCCTTTCTTTGCTATATTAAGAGAGATGCTGTAGGTTGTCCTCAGTCCTCCTTCACTATCAGCGCTAGCAGATGACTTCAAATATGTACTTAAATTTGGCCGAACTCTCAATTTCTCTTTTAGCATTTTGAAATACTCAAAATATTTGTTTTTCTTATCAGAATGGATCCTTTCCAAGTGGTCTTTTATTTTAGCCGGCTTCATAGCATCATTGCTGAAAGTTTTTCACATAACAAGCACATAGGAATAGTTTCATTAGCAGAAGATGGCACAAAACCATATTTCAAATACTCGTGTGAATATTGTCTGCATTTCTTCTTAGCACTGGTAGACGACATCGTAGGTATTAAACTCAGATTTATGATATGAACAACACGATACGATCGCAGCACAACAAAACAGCAGCAGTAAGAGACGCAACTTATTACCGCACGAACTATAAAGAACTGCCTGTTCTTGCTCAGAGTGCATTGTTGCTACTTTTTGCTAACGATAGATATCTAGACTTGAAGGAATAATAATTACATCTAAAAGTAACCTATTCAATAGAATTAGATAGGAAAAAGATAAAAAAGAAGTATCTAAATTTAATGGTTTTCTGTATATTACGATATCTTCTATGTAAAGGACAAAATCTACATTTAGATATACAATACATAGAGTGGAAACCATACTAGAATTTAACAGTGCAACTTGTGTATAATGAACCAGCAGCGTTCTCTCCCCCCCCCCCTTTGTGGCTTTACGTCTCGTCGACAGCGCGGTCATTAGAGGCGGGATGGAACTGCGGAGAAGGAACTGGAAGGAATTCGGCCATGGCTTTTTGGAGGAAGCATCCCGGCATTAGCCTTGAGGTGATTTGGGGAAACCATGGAAAACCCAAATCCGGATGCCTGGACGGTGATTCGAACCAGCGTCCTCCCGAATATAAAGTGCTTAAATACCCGAAGTAAATAAAAAATAATTTAATACTTGTTGAGTTCATCACGTAGCTTAGCTAAAATAATATAAAATAATTGTGATGTTGAACTTCTTTCTTACCCCAAAGACGGACCTTAGAAGAGAAACAATTCGTAAATTGGTCTACATTCGTTTATCACAGGAACAACCACTAGCAAACCAGCAACACGAGTGAAGAATAAAGCGCCGAAATCAAACAGTTTGAACGATAAGCTTTTGCTCCATTATTACCTCAACGCTTTGCGCCCCAGTATGAGTCACCTCAACAATCCAATTGGTTTGTTTATTTTCGCTGCTTTGTTCTTCGCTCTCGTCGATGTTATGCTCTCCGCTACTGTATGTTTTCTCCTTAACACATACCTAAATTGATGCAGGCTTCGGTAAAACTCAAATTATAACGGGGATAGTCAGTTATTTTGGATTTTTGTTGGAATATTCCCATTTTTTTCCTAGACCATTTAACTGATCCTCTTTATTATCAATCGACCCCCTTTCGACCCCCGGGTATTAATCGACCCCCGGAGAACTCTTATCGACCCCCAGGGGTCGATACCGACCACTTTGGGGACCCCTGCGCTAGATTAAGTAAATTTGAGTACCGTATTGGCTTTTTTTTTAGGCGGATTGCCAACACCCCACATTTGGCTTACCGTATACAATACGCGTTAATTAATCCAGTAATTAGCTCAGACGTCTCAAAAATTTTCGGTCCCGACCATTGATGGCGCCTATGACTTCCGTATAGGAATAAAAGTATAAAATTTTACGAAAATCGAAAGCTGTATAAATTTAATTACCGCCGCATTGCAAAGTACTGTAGAGAACATCGTTTCATGACTTTTTCAACCAGAGGAGCAGTGAAAAGCCAAAAATAATTCTACGAATCACTAACATGAATGGACTTATGTTTTCCAACGTGTATATTACTAACCAGTCCTTCCAATTTATTGTTATCGGCACATACCGCTGCCCCTTAAGCCGTATATCCACAGTGTGGGACCTTATAAATCAGTCGTTAACCTTTTCTCTATAGGAACGTCGCTCTTTTTGATGCGAACAGGAAACGCATTTCAATAATGTTACAATGCAGCCATATCGTCATATCTTGCAAATATCAAAATTTTGCTGCTCGTTGAAATATTAATGGCTGATAGCAAGTCTGGTTTAAAAGGCAAATTGCTTATACTCTGTTACAGCGTTATAAGTACAGTACAATTGCTGTATTCATTTTATGTGAACAATCTACATCTACATTTATACTCTGCAATTCACAATTACTGTGGGTGGCAGAGGGTGCTAAGCACCAATCCTATTTTAGAGTATTCCAATCCCGAACAAAACGAGGAAAGAAAGAACACATAAATCTATCAGTACGGCATCTTATCTCTCGAATCTTATTCCTTCTGTCATTGCGACCTAAATAGGTTGGCGGAAGAAGTATTTCGTTGCACTCGTAAATTAGAGATTTTCGCATATTCTCCAACAAATTTAAACTAAAACGACGTCATCTGTCCGCCAAACAATCCCAGCCTAACCCACGTATCAGCTCTGTGACACTTACATAAGGACTGTAACTAGCGGTCACGAATCGAGCGGCTCTCCTCTGTACTTTCTCTAACGTGTCAATCAATCCCTTGCGATACGGATCCCAAATTGCACAACAGTATTCCAAATGCAGACGCACTAGTGTTTTGTACGCTATTTCCTTTGAATGAGCATTGCAGCTTCCCAAAATACGACCTATAAAACGTAGTTTAGAATTAGCTTTGCCTACGACGGAAGTTATGTGCAAGTCCCATTTCATGTTGCTTTGTACTGTTACTCCTAGATACTTCAGGGAATCGACCGTGTCAACAACTGAATTGTTAACTTTGTAATCGTGAGCAAACGGGGTCTTTTTATTACTTATTTGATTTATTTTTGTGAATCACGACCCACGCCAAACTCTTTTCACACGCCCATATGTTATGCGAAATAAAGGAACTGAAAGTAAATGCTGATAGAAGAGCAATCACTTGTAGCTGGATCTAAACGCTCTTAAGTGCGAAAAAAAAAGAAAAAAGTAAAAAAAGAAAAAGTAAAAAAAAGTGACAGTGAAATGATGTTGAAATAAGGTTCAAGGGCGGAAAGTAATGCGATTTTATTTTTAGGAACGAAATTTGTGTAAATAGGAACGACGTGTTCTAACATTTTTCTTTATTTTTTTACAGTAAAGTAACATATACAACATATGAAGAAACAAATGGAGATGTTAACGCTATTTCAAAATCGTCTCACTATCGGCAGCTTCTGACGTAAGCAGAATGAAGTGTGAAGTAATGCGAATCGCTCAGAAAATAAACGTCATGACGCAAGACGGCATCGCTTGGGAAATTCAGCAGAATCTTGTCAACACAGGCAGATATCTGGGCAGCAAATACAACATCAAGTGGAAAAGGAAAATCAAACCGTAAGGGCGGCCACACACAGAACCGGGCGAGGCAGGGCGGGGCAGGGCATTTTGCCCCGGGGCGTCTTGTGCGACGGGAAACGCACGGCTGCCTATGGAGCATCACACACAGGACCGGGCGGGGCAGGGCACGTCGAAAAGACGCCCCGGGGCAAAATGCGAAGCTGAAACAAATTATGCCCCGGGGCAAGTCGCTGCCGGGCAGAACGTTCTGCGCATGCGCTGTCACGGGACCCACCCTCCCTCCCCGGGCTCCACTATCTCGCGGTCTGGTTGTGTTGAACACGTGGTTGTGTTGTGTTTCGAATATTCGACTGATTTGTATGTGTGCCATGTATGACTGTAAGATTTAAAATTTATATGGCTATACAGGGTTATTATATGGTTGAATAACTAATGGTCAGGAAAAAGAGGACCTTAAGGTTATCAAAAGCCGCTCCTCTGGGGGTATGGCTGTTCTCCAGTTGGTATTTTGCTTTTCTATTCTGCTCCGAATGCTCTCAAGTCCAATGTCGAAATTGACATGCGACAATAATTAAAAAACTTGTCTGGGTTTAGCTCGAATCTCAGTAATAAAACTTCCTATATTCCTTTTCAGGTTTATAGGGTGTATACCTACATCTCTCTGTTGTTAACATTGTGGTCCAAGAGCTGCAGATAGTTCCAAATTAACAAAACGGTCTCCTCATCTTCATCCATTTCAAAATGATACACTACACACCAGTATGCTCCAACTGAGTTCACTGACAGGTGACTCGTGCAATGAAGAAAATTTGCTAAGTGTTTGACTTGTCGTGCCCCGCCTCGTTCTGTGTGTGACAGCAGCACGACAGGGCAAGTCAGGCGACTCGTCGCGCCCCGCCCCGCCCTGCCCCGCCCGGTTCTGTGTGTGGCTGGCTTAAAACGAACACTACCCGCGCGACTCAAACTTACTTGCGTCCAATGGTTTTAAATAAATGTAACTCGTTTTGACAATTCACACTTCTTCTTCTATCTAACTACAAAGACTTTGAGATTTCTCTTAGATAACAAAGACGGGAAAAGAATTTCAACTAAATTTACTGGAAAGTACGTTATCTTTAATCTCTCTCAAATACGCAAGATTATAAATAGATGATCAATATAAAATACAAACTCACAAACAAAGATGTGTTTCCGTTGTTTGCGAGACAAATCCGTCTCTGAATATACAATTAATGGTACTGTCCTTAGAACGGTAGATTCCGCTAAATACCTAGGGGTAAAAATTCGTAATGATTTGTCGTGGAATGAACATATCGAGAATGTAATTGGGAAAGCAAATCGTATGCTCCGATTTCTAGGTCGTAATTTAAAACAATGCACTCCGTAAGTTAAATCGATTGCATATAAGTCACTAGTGCGTCCTCACTTGGAATATTGTTCTGTATGGGGTCCCCATCAAAAGGGGTTTGGAGGCATTAGAGAGGGTCCAGAGAAGGGCTTCCCGATTCGTGACAGGTATATATAGTTGGAGGGAAAGCGTAAGTGCGATGTTGAAGGAGTTAGGTTGGGAAGACCTGGAACACCGAAGGAATTGCTCTCGACGGAAGCTAACTGAAAAATTCACGACTGACGTATTTCAGAATGACAGCAAACAAATATTGCTACCAGCTACATTCGTATCTCGGAATGACCGTGAAAATAAGATAAGAGAAATCAGGGCCAGAACCGATTCATTTCTGTACTCATTTTTCCCACGAGCGATTAGGGAGTGGAATAGAAAGGATTTACCGGGCGAGTAAACTTAAAATCCGACAGGAGTAGCTTCCGATAAAGCACTCCAGCCATCCTGATCTGGGTTTTCTATGGTTTTCCCGGATCACTCCACGCGAATGCGGGGATGGTTCCCCACAATAGCCCATGGGCGCCTCCTGCCATATCCCGTATATCCCTTCCAAACTATTACCCAAACTATTACCCTTTCGCCACACAATTTTAATCAATCGCGGAGTAATATTAATAGTAGAGACAGTTTCGTAACCCCACGTATGATTTCCAGCTGTACTGCATTGTGAAGGGAGCCATCTTGCACTAATGGCGGGCTCGTTTAAAGCCGTATCGGCAGCTTCAGCGAGAGCAGTTTGAAGGTTTCAGTCATATAGATGTTTAATTATATTTTTCACTATTTACGGTCTGACATCTCACAGCATCCAATTCAAAGTTGCATACAGGATGTTATCGCAATGATAATATGAACGTTCAGGGATGATGGAGAAGAACAAATAAGAACTCTGGTTTGCTAACATCTGTGAGCAAGTTATCAAAGTCGGACTTCGAAGATTGATGATATAATAAAAAGGGACGCATCACGGCAAACGTATATCATGAGAGGCGGGTAAAGAAACTCCACTAATGCAATACAGTTGGCTTGAGTTTTTAACCGTAGTAGTACAATAATCATGCCGTGATGTATGTAGTGTACCATTCTTTAGACCTCAGTCTTACCAAGTGGATTCAACATGATGAAGTCATATCTCACTTTCACATGGTGTTCGTGAATATCTCATATCCTGAAAAGTGAAGAGACAGATGAGGTCCTGTTTGCTCACTTTAGCTGTCATAATGTGGAGTGACGTAAACGGTCTTGTGTACGAGACGCTTACAAAGACTTCTGTTCCCCCGCGTGCGATAAAAGTAAATGAGACGCAAATTCTGAGTAGTGAGTAGATAAATAAAATTGTTACAAGCACAAACAATGACTCGTAAGTTCTGTTGTTCCACTTTTGCAGATATCAGAAAACATTTTTGGATTATAACCTTTGACTAAGCAGTGTCCGGGTATGTAATCCTTATCTCAAATCGATAAATTTGTC
>JARYHS010008074.1:23990174-24049264 GCA_031002005.1 Vandiemenella viatica | reverse complement strand
AAGGAATGGGAAGGAATTCGGCCATGGCCTTTTGAAGGAAGCATCCCGGCATTTGCCTGGAGTGATTTGGGGAAACCATGGAAAACCCAAATCTGGATGCCCGGACGGGGATTCGAACCGCCGTCCTCCCGAATGCGAGGCGAGAGAAGTATATGTAAATAGCGCATCTGCTTTCAAGGTGCAACGTAGATACTGAAGCCAAAAACAGATTCAATACATAGGGCTGCTCTAAGCTGTTAAAGTGATGGTGTTCATGGGTAATGTAGAAAACAAATTTATCGATTTGAGATAAGGGTTACATACCCGGACACTGCGTAGTCAAAGGTTATAATCCAAAAATGTCTTCTGATACCTGCAAAAGTGAAACAACAGAACTTACGAGTCATTGTTTGTGCTTGTAACAATTTTATTTATCTACTCACTTCTCAGAATTTGCGTCGCATTTACTTTTATCGCACGCGGGGGAACAGGAGATCTACTTCAGTTTTTGTAAGCGTCTCGTACATAAGACGGTTTACGTCACTCCACATAAAAAAAAAGAAGTTATGACAGCTAAAGTGAGCAAACAGGACCTCATCTGTCTCTTCACTTTTCAGGATATGAGATATTCACGAACACCATGTGAAAGTGAGATATGACACCATCATGTTGAACCCACTTGGTAAGACTGAGGTTTAAAGAATGGTACACTGCATTGAGACTATATATCACGGCATGATTATTGTACTACTACGGTTAAAAACTCAAGCCAACTGTATTGCATTGGTGGAGTTTCTTTACCCGCCTCTCATGATATACGTTTGGCGCGATGCGTCCCTTTTTATTATATCACCAATCTTCGAAGTCCGACTTTGATAACTTGCTACACAGATGTTTGCAAACCAGAGTTCCTGATCTAAAATTAGTACATTTGTTCTTGAATTGAATTAAATGAATTTTATTTGATCCATGAAGTCACAATTTATGACATAGGACAAGTCATCAGTAATTACAATAAGCATTACAATATAATTTTTTCACACAATATAGGATTACATATCATTATTATAATTATCATACTTAAAATTGCACAGTCAATACAAGCAGCATATGAAATACATATGTTCAACTGAAGTTAAATTAATATTTCTATGTTTTACAAGTTACAATACAAAATAATTTAATCATGTTTGTTCATTTCTCGATTGTTCATATATTCATTGACACTATAGAAGCTATTGACTAATAAAAAAAATTTTAGCTTATATTTAAAATTATGTACATTTGATATTTGTTTTATGTTTTCAGGAAGAGAGTTGTACAGAATTTTAGGCTGGTAGAGTACACTATTTTGGTATAGAGCTTTCTTGTGCCACTCTAAATGAAAATTATTCCTATTCCTTGTTTCGTGTTTATGTATTTCCTTATTTAGCGCTGCATATTCCTGATGTGATTTCAGGAAGCAGATACACTCAAATAAGTATATGCATGGTAGAGTCAGTATTTTTAGTTCTTTAGAAATATCCCTGCAGGATTCTCTACGTTTCATACCTTTCATGATTCTTATAGCTCTCTTTTGAAGTATCAATGCCTGTTTTGCATGTGTTGAATTTCCCCAAAAAATTATACCATATCTTAATAAGCTATGCATATATGAATAGTAGGCACACAACATTGTTTTCAAAGAGCATCATCCCTGAACGTTCATATTATCATTGCGATAACATCCTGTATGCAACCTTGAGTTGGATGCTGTGAGATGTCAGACCGTAAATCGTGAAAAATATAATTAAACATCTATATGACTGAAACCATCAAACTGCTCTCGATGAAGCTGCGGATACGGCTTTAAACGAGCCCGCCATTAGTGCAAGATGGCTCCCTTCACAATGCAGTACAGCTGGAAATCATACACAGGGTTACGAAACTGTCTCGAGACAAGGCCTAATCTGTTAACTCTTTGATTAACACCTTGTTAAAAAACTGTACGTTTTTTAGTGACATGCTGATCAACAGGTTATCTTGGGCATTGGAATTAGTAAGTAAAGTACTGCTGCGCCTTTACTCTTTAACCTACGGTATTCGTTTATGAGTTTGCCAGAATCATTTGCTTACGCCGACGGCTGAGCACTAGCCACTCGGCATAAATCTCTCAACGCTTCTTAGGATATCTAAGTAGTGACCTGCGCACAATGGTAGAATATTTTCGACGACGGAAACTTCAGACCATCATTAACAAAATAGAAGTTTCATGTTTCCAACTTGGGCAGCGTCCATAAACTAAGTAGCTCCATTTGTCAAACTATCGTAAATTACACACGGAGATAAATAAATGATGGAAATAAATATTTACCAGCTGTTGTGTCTTCTGATTTTAACTGTGGCAAATAATATGAATTAAAAAGTTACGCGTCTTGGCTCGGAACCATCTCCCCCACTCCCCACGTAGCAAAGCGCAGCTTTCCAGCCAACCCCTCTCCCTCCCCACTATACCAAGCCACGTAGTTTATGGACGATCCCTCAATAATAATCTGACTCACAGGTGTGTTCTTTGAATAGTCCAAGCTAAGGTGAAATAAACATCGAAAACACCTTGCCAATACTATTCACAGGACATTTTACTGCAAACAACATCCAATGGAAAATGCATAGAAGATCAACACCACCAATAACACCATAAGCTATGTGATTTCTCATAAGTGTCTTCACTTGGCACACTAAGGCATTTTGCTTTTGGACTGGTGAAGAGTAGTGCTCTCCTATTCGGCAAAATATTATGCAAGTTTACCACTAGGTACTGGAGTCACATAACTACACCATACCGGTGGACAACCATAAAGACGGTTAGCTCATATGAATGTGTAATATAAGAATAATTACAATGCAAGAGCCTCACATCAATATATTCATTACAAAAGAAACAAGACAAACAATAATAGTAAAGATAAGGGGGAAAACAAGGTAAAGCCAATTCAAACAATGTTTATTATAAACCACCACTTTTGTGTATATTCTGTATTAACCGAATTAAGCTCCTCTGTTATGTAAATAACTATGTACAATCCAACCTTGTTTAAATCGTTTAAACTGTATAAATATAACAATAAGAGAGGAAGTATACTTCCTATTATATATATAAAAGCTCAAACGACATTAATATAGATATTTAGGGAAATATAATTAAGAGCCATGTAGTTAATAAATATAGTTAAACATCATATAAATGTAAATCACAACTACAGACACGTGTCAACTTATAAAGAATTGTGTAACTTTAGCATCACGTTGTAAAAGGAAGTAAAGATAACAAGCCTGAAATATATATAAGAATTGTAAAACTAGAAGAAGGCTGTTTGGTCGGCAGGACCAAAGGCCAATTAACCAACAAAAAAAAAAAATATCGATGGAGGAAAAATGCCCTTGTGAGGGAACTGAAAAATAATCCGATCCACTTGGACTTCACCGATCTCCAAAGAGATAAGCTTCGATCACCAAACATCGTGTGCTTGTTTCCTATCAGATATTATGCGTTCTGGGCTCGCATTCGGAGGTCTAGGGTTCGAATCCCGGTCCAGCCATCCAGATTTGGATTTTTCTTGGCTACCCCAAATGACTCCAGTCACATGGCAGGGATGGTACCTTCAAACTATCATGCTCGAGTTCCTTGCCGTTCCCCCCCCCCCCCAATGACCTAGACGTGAAGATATACTTCGTACACAGGGATTAGCCTCTGCAAAACAGCCAAGCAGAGGAGTAACAACTTTGACCTGTAGGTGAAAGGGAAGCCAGCAGACCACAAAACCGTGAGCGCATAAAACACCTGACTTCGTGCGTCTCAGCGTTAGATCAGCCAAAGTGACTTTAGTGTCAGCTTAATAGGTTTCACACAGGACACGAGGTCTACAATGCAACAACACATTAGCGGGGACTCAGTGAAATGTGACTGTGAAATCATTCAGACCACATTGTAATGTGCTGTCCAAACAAATTACTACCCGGAGGCCTAGACTGCAAGAAGATGGCTTGAAACCTTCGAAATTGCCATTTAATTAATATTGTTCTATATTAGCGTGTTTTGTTCTCTAAATTGTAAATTTGGGTTCAATAATAATAACCCTGTCCGCATCACATTTTAAACATTCGTTTAAGATGGTCACCAGTACAACTATAATAGGTTGGAAAAAGATTATTAAGAAACTTCAATTTTGTTCTGACTATCCTTGGGTGTAACTAAAACGGAACAAATAACACTAGGATAGACTAAATTCGTAGCCCTCCTCATGCGGATATATTTAACACATAGACCACACGATCCTAGGATGTACAAGACGATATCCACAAACAACTGAAGGATATATTTCCAAAATGTTAATGTTTTAATATACATATTTTTATGCGTGAATGGGATTGTGATTTGATGTACGTGGCTTACTTTTGTATTCTTTGATAAATGTTTTGCATAATAAACAAACTGTTAATATGAGCTGGGTGCATAGATATTGTCCAAATGCCAATATAAAAAAATTACGCGGCGCTGTCCTCATCTTGCCTCTGCTATCTCTGGACTCTGGGGACGCGAACTATCAACGCAAGTTTCTAAACTTTCATATACTGTACACATTATACTAGGGCTTTACACCTAGTTGAGATGATTGAGGCCGGGAGAGGATTGTGGGCAAGAAACGAGGAGTAATGCGCTGGAGTCATTTCGTAAAACATAAATTTCCAGGCCGTAGCGAGGGTCGATCCAGCTTCCTCCAGAATGCGCGTCCTGAGCGTCAACCGGTCACCCACCAGACGCAGTCACGCGACATCATCATCCACGTCACCTGAACAAACGTGCGAGAAATTTGAAAAACTTTTACTGTAAAATCAAATGCAATAACCAGATAGGTTCCTTCAAACTCAATATTCTCCTTTGCTGTAATTTCACTCCCAACGAAATTGAGGTTAATGAAATCAAACCCCTTAGTCAAAAAGTTTCCTTTGCAATCAATAATTCTTCTTCCGTGTTGTAAATTTTAAATGAATCTCCATGGAACCGTGCTGAGTGAAAACAACAGAAATACATCTATGTATGTGTGTTTACATTTTATATTGGTCATCTCTTTATAGGCTTACGCATTTGAGAGAGATTAAAGATAGCGTATTTTCCAGTAAATTTAATCAAAATTCTTTTTCCGTCTTTGACGTCCAAGAGGAAATCTCACAGCCTTTATAGTTACATAGAAGAAGTTGTGTGAAGTGGAAAAACGAGTCACATTTATATAAAACCGTTGCATATTCTATGTCATACATCATTAATACGGACACAAGTAAGTTTGAGTCGCGCAGGTAGTGTTCGTTTTACAGTTTGATTTTCCTTTTCCACTTGATGTTGTATTTGCTGCCCAGATATCTGCCTGTGTTGACAAGATTCAGCTGAATGTCCCAAGCGATGTCGTCTTGCGTCATGACGTTTATTTTCTGAGAGATTTGCATTACTTCACACTTCATTCTGCTTACGTCAAAAGCTGCTGATAGTGAGACGATTTTGAAATAGCATTAACATCTCCATTTGTTTCTTCATATGTTACTTTACTGTAAAAAATAAAGAAAAATGTTAGAACACGTCGTTCGTATTTACACAAATTTCGTTCCTAAAAATAAAATCGCATTACTTTCCTCCCTTGAATCTTATTCAAACTTCATTTCCCTGTCACTTTTCTTGTTCTTTATTTATTATTATTATTCATTTTTCCGCACGGGAGAGCGCTTAGATCCCGCGTAACAAGTGATTGCTCTTCTATCAGCATTTACTTTCAGTTCCTTTACTTTGCGTGACATGTGGGTCGTGTGAAAAGAGTTTGGCCTGGATCGTGTATTGTTCTATACCAATGATTCGCAAAAATAAATTATTAAAAATTGTTCACATATAATGAACACAGCAATTGTACTGTACTGTACGTATAACTCTACAACTCTTCCCCAGGGAAGCGTGTTAGGGCCTCTGTTGTTTCTCATATACATCAATGATCTATGCGACATAATAGGGGGGATGAAAAGATTATTTGCCGATGATGCTATTATTTATCGCGAAATAAAAACCCAGGACGACTGCGCTTTGTTACACGACGATATTATGAAAATAATTGCGTGGTGAAAAGATTGGCAGTTGGAATTAAACGCTAAAAAGTGCCAAGTCATGCGTGTAAGTAAAAAGGTGACACCATTTACCTATAAATATACAATTAATGGCACTGTCCTTAGAACGGTAGAGTCCGCTAAATACCTAGGGGTAACAATTCGTAATAACTTGTCGTGGAATGAGCATATCGAGAATGTAATGGGAAAAGCAAATCGTATGCTCCGATTTCTAGGTCGTAATTTAAATCAATGCACTCAGGAAGTTAAATCGATTGTATACAAGTCACTAGTACGTCCTCACTTAGAGTATTGTTGTTCTGTGTGGGGTCCCCATCAAAAGGGGTTAATGGAGGCTTTAGAGAAGGTCCAAAGAAGAGCCGCCCGATTCGTGACAGGTATATATAGTTGGAGGGAAAGCGTAAGTGCGATGTTGAACGAGTTAGGTTGGGAAGACCTGGAACACCGAAGGCGTTGCTCTCGACGGAAGCTAATTGAAAAATTCACGACAGACGTATTTCGGAATGACAGCCAGCAAATATTGCTACCAGCAACATTCATATCTCGAAATGACCGCGAAAATAAGATAAGAGAAATCAGGGCCAGAACCGATTCATTTCTGTACTCATTTTTCCCACGAGCGATTAGGGAATGGAATAGAAAGGATTTACAGGGCGAGTAAACTTAAAATCCGACAGGAGTAGCTTTCGATAAAGCACTCCAGCCATCCTGATCTGGGTTTTCCATGGTTTTCCCAGATCACTCCACGCGAATGCGGGGATGGTTCCTCTCAATAACCCATGGGCGCCTCCTGCCGTATCCCTTATATCCCTTCCAAACCATAACCCTTTTCGATAGGTGCAATGCACCCTCCGCCACACACTTATAGTGAATCGCGGAGTAATAATAATAATAATAATAACAGAGTAAAAGCCATTTGCCTATAAGCCAAACTTTCTATAAGCCATGAATATTTCAACGAGCAGCAAAACTCTGACATTTGCAAGATACGACGATATGGCTGCATTGTAACATTACTGAAATGCGTTTCCTGTTCGCATCAAAAAGAGCGACGTTCCTATAGAGAAAAGGTTAACGACAGTTTTGTGAGGTCCCACACTGTGGATATACGGCTTAAGGGACAGCGGTATGTGCCGATAACAATAAATTGGAACGATTGGTTAGTAATATATACGTGGGAAAACATAAGTCCATTCATGTTAGTGATTCGTAGAATTATTTTTGGCTTTTCACTGCTCCTCTCGTTCAAAAGTCATGAAACGATGTTCTCTACAGTATTTTGCTCTGCGGCGGTAATTAAATTTATACAGCGTTCGATTTTCGTAAAATTTTATATATTTTTTCCTATACGGAAGTCATAGGCGCCATCAATGGTCGGGACCTAAAATTTTTGAGACGTATGAGCTAATTACTGGATTAATTAACGCGTATTGTATACGGTAAGCCAAATGTGAGGTGTTGGCAACCTGCCTAAAAAAAGCCAATACGGCACTCAAATTTACTTAACCTAGCGCGCTATGAGCAGAGAAAAATTCATTTTTTTTTTTTTTTTTTTTTTGTAACTGCTTTACGTCTCTTTTTAACATCGAGGTCTTTAGAGACGGGAAAGGATGATGGGCAAGGATGGGGGCAAGGAATGGGAAGGAATTTGGCCATGGCCTTTTGAAGGAAGCATCCCGGCATTTGCCTGGAGTGATTTGGGGAAACCATGGAAAACCCAAATCTGGATGCCCGGACGGGGATTCGAACCGCCGTCCTCCCGAATGCGAGGCGAGAACGAGAAAAATTCAGCCTCTATGCTGCAGGTGTTTGGTAGAAGCTCATTCTATACTATTGGGGGGGGGGGGGGAGAGGGGCATTGTCGCTGGGAAAAAATACAGGTAATTCGTACTTTACGGCGCACTGAGTGAAAAATAAACGTTATTGATTTATTTTTTACATGTCTAACAATTGTTGAGCCATTCTAACATGTACTTTAACGATGCGGGAACGGTAAATGCGTGCGGGACATTATCAGCACCGGTAAATTAGAAGAACTTAATATCTAACGCTTAAAGACTACATATGCTGCTCAGCTCAGTAGAACGTCTGAGATCGAATACATTAGTATACAAGCATATATCATATACCACCCAGAAAATATCTATCCGCAACAAAATAATTTTTAGGTACAAAATTGAACTGCTGAAGAGTTGAGAAAGCAAACCTTTGGAGGGTGGTCAGTGGTCTACTGTTCAGATGTCCAAATGGCGTGATCAACAGGTGGATACAAGATGGTGCCACTCTATAATGAGGCACAGGGAAGGTGTTGAGTGCTTTAACCATAATTCATACTCCTCGTATCACTGAACTGAATACTGAGTCCAGGGGCGCCGACTCTGTGGGTACTCGATGGCTCTAGCATCCTAGTAAATAGTGGTTGCGGAGCACCCACGAACATAGACATCAAAACTAACCAGTAAACGACTTGAAGCTACACCTGTATTACCTACCTCACACGCTGCGTACAAGGCATAACGTCTGAACGAGATCGCGTTTACTTAGCATGTGAGTGTGCGCGAATGCCCAAGCAGAAAGTGAAAACTACTTTAGGCCATACTTAAAACCATGCGGTAAGTGTAGGTGTGATTTGTAAAGAACACGCACACAACCAAACCAAGCAACCCGCCTCGTTGTCAGTCGAGCTAGTAATTAAAGCACGTGCTTTGAGAGCCCAACTCGCGTTTTTTGTTATCGTGTTTATTTCGGAAAATTATTAGTTTCGACGGATAAATTCGTCGTTCGAAATCGGAAAGTATTAAATCTTGAAGATCCCGCCATTACTATCTCTTCTCAGCTTAGTACAGTTCAACAAATCCAACTACAAAAAGGTTATTTCAGAAAATTCAGTTGAAGAGAAGGAAAGGTGAAAACTTCAAATAAGTGCCAGACAATGTTTCGATGGCTGTTATGTGATGGAGATAAAGTGTTTTACCAAATCTGTAAAGTAACCATGTCTAGTACCGTTTCTGTGTCGAAAAAATCAAAAGATGATGAGTCTATTAAGGCATTCACTCAAAGTGGTTTTACATCATGGAATAAAGCTTTAGAAAGGTTTAAAAAGTCTGACGTTCACCGTTTAGAATAAGGCGTCAATGTATATTACATCTTACAAAAAATAAACTAGAAGGTATAAAAATAATTAGGACCACCCTCTTAAAAATGATTTCAGCTCTTCGTTTTTTACCAACCAGAGGCTACAAGCAGAACATTCAAATTACATTTTTGAAGCAGTCATCACGGGATATTCCTGAGTTAACCTCTTGGCTCCAGCAGCATTACGGAAATGAAAACTTATTTGAGGAGTGCTAAGACCCATCAAAGACTGAAGATCACGGTAGGTCAGGTAAACCGAGAAATAGCGGATGATTTTGACCTTTAAGGAATCGCTGATGTATTTACAAATAGAACTGTTACTAGACAATACACGTTTGAATTGAAAAAGAAATTATATCATTATATATATTACAATAAAACTTTCCTTCTTAAAAAGGTTTATTAATACTGATTCGTTTGGAGGTACAATTGTGTACATTAAGTAGATACTAATACATAACTCCTGCTAATAAAAATTGTGTCACCCATTTTATGTTTTTATGATTATGATAGTAATCCATTCATTACTGTTCAATCCAACATTTTATACTCTCTTTTTTTCCCTTCTCAGTATCTCTATATTAATTACTAGCTGCACCCGCCACTGCGTTCCTGATAGCAATACTTGCGGACAGAAATCAAATACAATAGTAAAATTCTAAATTTTTCTATCACAAGCAACCGTAAAGTGTATTTCCACAAGACAAGTGTTGTTTGACGTTATCACACAGTCTCTCCCGGTTTTAAGGTTCTAAACCGTAAAAACAGAACTCTTATCGACACGGGGGGTATGTTTCTCAAAGTCTCGTAATTCCGCCGCTGCTGTACTGTTTGTGCTTGAATTCCATTGGAGTATGTATTTTATTGACCGAAAAACAGATCAGTAGACAAATACCTATAAAAAAAATTCGGAGTACCTCACACCCCAAAAAAACGAGGGAGTAAATATTTTTTTGCGTATACTATCGAGTGCGTTTGAACGGGAGCAATTACTATTGTTTGAGGATATGTTTATTTAGGCGTCTACTGCGCGAGATACGAGCTTCTGAAGACTTTAATTTTTCAACCATATTATAGAAAAACTATATGATGTAAAAAATTCAGTATAATGGCACTCTTAAACGAATTTTTAACGAAACTGTTTTGGGGGATGTTACGAATCTCAGATTTTCACGTTATTCTACTACGAAAATACTTACTTTGGTGTTTCATAAATTAAGCTATGAAGACAAGCAACAAGGTTTACTTTCTTAAATGACCAATCTGGTAGCTCAATGGTTAATGCACCCAACTTGCATAATCAGGTTCCTCGCAACAATTAGAAATTTTGCGGTTACTTAACTTGACCTTATGCTCGTTCATGTCTTTGTGCCGTGTTTCCGGTTTCACATTAAACTGTGGGCGCATATAGGACAGAAGAAGAATTCGTAATACAAATTTAAATGCTTACGGGATTATCGTTGGGTTGCTGTATTCTTAATCCTTCTTTTCCCGACGTTTCAACCTAGTCTTGTCTCCAGAAGATCATAATCTGTAGCAGATTCGGCACACGACCCCTGAAGAGTTCTAAGACTAGGTTGAAACGTCGGGAAAAGAAGAATTAAGAATATAGCAGCGATAATCCTGTAAGCACTTAAATTTGTAATATGACGGCTGCGAAAACAACAAAATACTTTCAGAATGCGTAATGTTGAAAGGCTATAAAATTTTAATTTATATATTTAATTAAGGGACACCAAGTACTCATATATTAAATATATTCAAAAACTGAAGCGAGCCAAACATAAACTGCGGACCTGAGGTGGAAATTTTTGAAGAAGTCAGCACTAAACCGAACGAGAATATCATTTATTGAATAATGTCATCGATCAATGGAAGTGATTTCCAACTAAATGAAGCGACTGTAATTATCACTTGTAATGCCAGGAGGGCCGTCCCATAAGTTCAGGTGGAGGTGGCGACGTGATGGTGTCTCATAATACCGCCACAGGGTGGCTAAAACGCTGGAATAAACATCCGTCTCTAATTATATTCAGTAATACCCATCTGATTCAGGATCGAAGAAGGAACACTGAGGGATTTTATCTTCCACGAAACACTTGAACGTTTCGGAGCAGGACAAGCAAGGAGGTTTCCGATAAATGAGCCGTGGCTCGGACGAACAGACGATTGTTCCGGACGGCCATCTTGGGGAGTCAAGAAGACTGGATCAGTTGAGGCAGTATTTGTTAAATACAGACACTGGTTTTTAACGTGTTTGCCTTGTGTAACTTAGTTCAAGAAGTCGTATTACAGCTATTCAATACAGCAAAACTTACAGTTACAGTGTAAACAACAGATGATATGGTAAGAAATTAGTAACATCAATGTTTGTATCAGTTCTAATAGCGCAGTGACTTTTTCCTACCGTTAATTTCTATTATTTTTAAATGATAGCTACTATAAGTATGTAGGCATATTTTTCATTGCCATTAATACTTTATTGCTTCCAAAAGTATAGTTAAATAATTACTGAAAATGCTTTGACACATTTAATCTAGCTCTTTAATCAATATCCATAATTACTATATTGCATTGTTGAGTTTAATGTAGCGTAGTGGTGTCATACTGGGCGCAGACATCTATGCCAAACTATGCAACGCTCATTTTTAAAATGTAATAACCCAGGCTCACCTGGTGATCATAATGCCATGTAGTTTACTGGAAGTACATTTTTTCCGTCTATTAGTAACTTCTTCCTTTATTTATATCTGATTTATATATAAGTTACGTTCAGTTTAATAAAAGAAAGACGTCGTTTATTGGTAAAGTTGTTATTATTTCTGTTAATATTTCCTGTTACTGAAAGTGAGTTAGTTGTAGTTAGGCGACAGGATAATCTTCGCAAGATGGTATTAATATTCAAAGGGTACTTTGTCCACCCAAATTACACAGTTTCAAACTGTGGTGGGGTTCGTTTTGTTGAAGGTACTTGCACCGAAGTCAGTAATACTACTTGATAAATGCGACCTACATGTATACGTCGAACCAGAACGACTTCACGATTTTGCCAGAGGGGAAGTTGAGCTCTATGATCCATAAAAGATTTGGGCCACGCCGGGACTTGAACCGGAGACCTGACAGCCCACAGAGCGACCGGACGCCTGCGTTAATTTAAAGTTAACTGATAGGAAACTAGACGCAAATAATCACTTATACAGTGGCCAGATTATTAGGATCTACATCTACATCTACATCTATACTCTGCAAATCACAAAATTGTGGGTGGCAGAGGGTGCTCAGCACCAAAGCTAATCTCTTTGCTGTGCATTCCAATCCCTAATGGTACGAGGGAAAAAAGAATTCATATAAGAATCAGTCCGGCACCTTATTTCTCTAATTTTATCTTTCCTGTCCTTCCGACTCAAATAGGTTGGTGGAAGAAGTATTTCACTACACTTTAAAGTGAAAGTGGGAGTACGCATATTTTCCAATAAGTTTAAACCAAACGTGTGTCGTCTATCTATCAGAGACTCCCAACCTAATCTACTAATCAGTTCTGTGACGCTTTCGTAAGGACTGTAGCAAGCGGTCACGAATCGAGCGGCTCTTCTCTGTACTTTCTCTATACTTTCGATCAATCTCTTACGAAACGGGTCCCAAATGGCACAACAATAATCCAAATGTGGACGCACAAGAGATTTGTACGCTATCTCCTTTGTTTGTTCATTACAATTTTTCAAGATTCGACCTATGAATCGCAGCCTAGAATTTGCTCTACCTACTAACGAATTAATGTGTATGTCCCATTTCATGTTCCTTTGTACTGTTACTCCCAAATATTTCATAGAATCGACCATATCAATAACTGAACTGTTTACCTCATATTTCTGAACAATCGGATTCTTTTTGTTAGTTATGCTCATTGTCTTGCACTTTTTACAATTTAGAGTAAGTTGCCACTTAGCGCACCAAGCCAAAATAACATCCAGATCGCGCTGAATTTCTAAGCAATCGGCCAAATTTCTTACTTCCCTATAAATAACCGCATCATCAGCATGACGTAAGGAATGGTAGCAAACAGGACAAAACATTAGTAGATAAACTTAAATTTGCGAGGACGGGTGGCCAAACAGCGGCACTATCACAGAAATGTCTGCAGATATCTGAGTGACCTAACTCCCAGTCCGCAACATCTTGCTACTGTGGCGATCACGCGCCTTGCGGAAGGTAAGTTGTCAAAGTCCATTCCGCGCCTGTGACCTCTGCAACCCCCTGAGCACGCCGTGGCCTGTTGCTGCGCTGTGACGTCACCGACAGATTTGGCTGGCTCCTGGCACGTAGGCGGTGTGCGTGACACTAGTCCGCCCTTCAACGCTCCTGCTGACGAATCAATACTAATCTCCTCTCCCGTTCCGGCGAAAATACAATCTTCCATAAATACAACCAGTTATTTGGTCACTAGCTGTTGCTGCATCTTCGTTCACGTTTAATGTACAGACCTCTCTTTTAAACCCATTAAGTCGAAGTTAGCACATCGCAAGAAAAGAGAAGTAACTTTATAACTCAAAATAATACGACGCCGATCGTATAGTAAATATTCTGGCTGCAAGAAATAATTGAATACGAAGGTAGATTTTGAGTGAATCTCGTTCAACGAAAAATGGGTTATAATTTCTGGACACTTTTGCTTTAAACTTCTCTGCTTTCTAACTTCACATCGAAATGAAACATTCACAGTCTTACTCGCGGTATTATGGACTGTACATTAATATAAATCACATCAAAATCCGACAAGTATGTTTTGCGTGATTCCTTTTCATTCTAACTTGCAGATATACAGAATTAAAAAAAAAGTAGAATCCTGCTCCGTAGTTTATTAATAGCGTCGCAACCTCATTTTTTTAAAAACCGGTTTCTTAAATTTAAATATTTTTTCTCGATTACAGTTTTATAAATAGCATAGTATTCAGTCAGTAAAGCATGTCCTTATTCTTTTTCAGTTGATGGAATTCACACACAGATCTGAAATAGTGTTTGTGCTGAAGAACTTGATGTTGTTGGTGGTTCAGGTAAACGAACTTCTCCTCAAAGTCAAGAGATGGCTGTGCTCTAAAACGTCATAACATAATTAGTTCGTTTACCCTTGTAATAATTGTTTTATAGACGATTTTTTTGCTCAAAATATAAACAATTAGACCTTCTGTGATTGTTCCAGTAACAATTCTTACTTTTATCGTCTTGAAATTCCAGAAAATTCTTTATTGAACAGCTCATACAATGTTCTAATCACATTTTCTGATGTACGACTGCCAGGAAATTCATAACGCGTACACGTCACTTGTTGCTTGTTGTTAAGCTTTTCTAAATTTACAAAAAAAACTAGCAAGAAGCTGGAAAATATATCACTAGTATAAACATTATCACTGATTCTCAAAACATACATGCGCAAAAATTCCTATCAGAACTTTGGTCTTAAACTCAATCGTTAAGTTTTAGCTAATAACCTGAAATTTCGAGTGGAAAATCCAAATCGCTGGTCGTGAGAGGAACTATTGTCACAAACTCGACAGTAATTTAGGATAACGTGCACATAAATGTCGTTAATTATTCCGACTGAATTAGATTTGTATGACTGAGCAACTTGAAAGTGATAATTGAAATATACATTATAAAATTTCACACTTTTCACAGGCGTTATTATTGAAAAATTGGACTTACTTGTCTCTTTTCGGGTTTGCGCTGCATTTTTTTGCTGATGTCGCCAACGTTTCGACACCAACCTGGAGCCTTCGTCAGGGTTTCTGTCTATCTCGCCGTCTGGTGCTCTTTTTAATAAACTTGAACACTTAATTCACTGTTTATTTTCACCGGCAAAGATAATTTTGTTTATCCGCCAAAGAATATTTACTGTTCCAAAAAGGTTTGCGTATTATGGAGCGATCTTGTAGTTGTTACGTGTTCATTTGCTAGTACACACTTCCACATTTGGCTCAAGTTATAGCCGCCGTCTCTGTTGAAATTGTTAGGATTTTTGTAAATTTCTAAGGATTCCCTTATTTTTCGTTCTAAAAAATCCTTTGGCTTTGCAACGATCGTAGTTTTATCCTCTTTCTACATGATGTTCCGCCACTGCCGATTTCGTATTTTGTTGTAGTCTCGCGTTCTTTCACCCTAACGGAGACTGCGCGGCATGTCTCACCTATGTACACCTGACCACAATCGCAGGGAATCTTATACACACCGCTCTATTGTAATGGAGCTCTGCGATCTTTCACTGATCTTAAAATGCTTCGAACCTTGTTTTTTACTGGTCAAGACAGGTTGAACATTGATTTTAGCCAGCACTTCACCTATCCTCTCATTCACCCCATTTATATATGGGAGAAGAGCCTTATTCTTTTATTCCATTTCTTTTATGTGGTCGTCCTTAAGCTGTCTGCGGCTCAAATCACGGGTTATTATCTGATTACTATACCCATTCTGCCGCAGGGCCCAATTGAGATGTTTTCTTCCTTTACATGGTCATAATCTGCGATTCTCTCCACCCTATGAAATAAACTATTGATCAGGGCACTTTTTTTTAGCAGGATGGTTATGGGGCCTAGCATTTAAATAGCGGTCAGTATGTGTAGCTTTTCTGTAGACTGTGCGTGTTAGTTTCCCTTCTTCTCTCTTGACCAGCACATCCAAGAATGTCAGCTGTTCTTTTCCATTTCCATGGTGAACTTTATTTTTGGATGAATGCTATTGATGTGATCCAGAAAAACTTTTAACTCCGTTTCTCCATGTGGCCAAACTACAAATGTGTTATCCACGTATCTAAACCAGATCGACGGTTTTTTTTTTTTTTTTTTTTTTTTTTTTTTTTTTTTTTTTTTTTTTTTTTTTGTGGCAGTAGAAATTGCCTCACATTAAAATTTTTCCATGAACAGATTCCAGATTATTAAACAGTTGAACAACTCCATAGAAATTAATTGCCATAATACTCGATTCGGTAACATGTTTGGTCTGATGTCCACTTTAAACAACCTAATAACACGTACAGCGAACACGAACAAAGACCATTAACGAAAGTGGTCAGTAAAATACGTAAAAAGCAAATAAATCATAATGTATTAAGTTTGGTCGAGCAACAATATTATCGAAAGTTTTTATTAAATTGAAATTTAGGCTAGGTTGGAAAGACAATTGACGTTCGTGGTTACAGCAGAAACCATAATAGTTTTTAAAAGTTTTTTTATGTTGATTTCGGTAGTATCATGTTACTGAAAAGAATTTCCAAGTTTCTTCAGCCGAAAAATTTATCGATATTATTATTATTATTATTTTGCTATGAAATACTACTAAAAGCAAAAATTAATGAATGTATTCTGGTAATTAATTTGGTAGCAGTTGCTGTGGACATATCCTCGAATTTCTTCTCTGGTGGCTGTCGATTTGCGAGTGAAGGCTGTCACGTGAAACCGTTCTCCAGCTAATAGTTATCGTGGTGAGTGAGTGAGCTTAGGAAATTATATAGTAGATGTTGCTCGTTATAACAGTATATAAGCTCTGTCATAATACCATATTAACTATTTTCCAACTTTCCCATTTTCCCCTCATAACACTGATAGAATAATTCAATTTTATTTTATATTTGGAGTGGCAGTAATAAAAGTAGAGAATCACGAGAGACATGCATCAGTTAAAAAGGGTGTGAGACAAGGTTGTAGTCTATCCCCGTTAATATTCAACTTGTATGTAGAAGAAGCAATGAAGAAAGTCAAAGAAAAATTTCCATGTGGCATACGTTTTCAGGGAGGAAAAATCAGTATGCTACTATTTGCTGACGACATTGTCTTATTAGCAGAGAGGGCTGAGGATATTGAGAAGTTACTGAATGGCATGAACAAAATACTGAAGGAAGATTTTGGACTGAATATAAATCAAAGTAAAACAAAAGTGATGAAATGTAGCAGAAATGATACCAATACTAGCAGATTAAATATAAAAATAGGATCTGATGCAATAGGAGAAGTGAGTGAGTTCTGTTACTTGGGAAGCAAAATTACAACCGATGGCCGAAGCAGGAATGATGTTAAAAGAGAATAGCACTAGCACTAGAGAAACCTTTTAGTTTCAAATATTGATCTAGGAATTAGAAAGAACTTTTTAAAACTCTATGTGTGGAGCACAGCACTTTATGGTAGCGAAACATGGACTTTAGAAATACCGGAAAGAAAGAGACTTGAAGCATTTGAAATGTGGTGCTACAGAAGAATGCTGAAAATTAGGTGGACAGACAAAGTAAGAAATGAACGAGTTTTGGAAATGATGGGTGAGAAAATAAGTTTATGGAAGAAGCTTACAGGAAGAAGAGACAGGCTGGTAGGTCATATTTTGAGACATGCTGGATTGGTTAATTTGTTAGTGGAGGGAACAGTCGTAGGTAAGAACTGTAAAGGTAGACAGAGATTAGAATATATGAAGCAGATAACTGAGGACGTGGGTTGTACGGGGTATGTAGAAATGAAGAGGTTAGCACAGGATAGGAAGGGATGGAGGATTGCATCAAACCAGTCTAAAGACTGACGACAGCAAAAAAAAAAATTATATTTGGCAGTGATATGTTTGTGAACATTTTAATTTTCTTAATTATTTTAAAAGAAACTGCTGTTTATCCAATAATTTATAAAACTAATGGGGTAAATTAAATCTGTTTATTTTGTAAAGTTTGAAGCAATTTCTGACAAGTGTCTTTTAAGAGTTTGGGCAGGATTCAATTTTCACTATATTTTTACTGATTATGTTTGTTAAACAAGATATGTAGAATTTTGTTTAAGATTAATCAAACTGAATTATTTTTTCGTAGTAGATCGTGTTATTTTCTACAGAATAATACATACGACATTAATACAGAAATTATAATGAGAGACATGTGTTAGAGTTTTGAGCACAAGCTGTAAATGCGACACTGGTTATTCATTGTAATGAAGTAATTTTAGGGGACGGAAGTGTAATTGCAGAAAGGTAGGTTTCTTGCAGAGTTCGTCTTGGCAACCACGATGCAATATAAGACTCGCAAGACGCTCCGCTGTGCTCGAGACTCCAGTTAGGAGGTTCACGATCGATTCCCTGTCCGCTCATATCTTTTTCAGGAGCCAACCCTGTTCTGCCACAATACGAGACGTGACAGAATTCAGACACGAAGTCAATACACGTCACATGTTTATCATCTCTTTTGATAACATTCACAGAGATCATTTTAATCAAGACAGTCTCCAGAATAGCTTGATAGCTAATTACGTAATGATTTGTTATAGAACAACGACATATGGCTCTAACTGTTAGCGGTGTACACCTAGTCCATTGGTTACAGGTTATAATATGTCACCATATAATTTAGAGAAATATTCTCCTCGATAACAGAAAATATCTTGTGACGGGAATACAACTTCACTGCCAATTTAGAAGTCAATGAATGCGTTTAAATTAATTTGTACTATACCAAAGACTCTTCAAGCCAATTTTTTTTTTCTCTCTCTCTCTCTCTCTCTCTCTCTCTTTCTTGTCCACGTACAGGGGTTGGACAAAATAATGTGAACACCTGACATTACATACTATTGATTTATTAATAGGGTGTTGGGCTACCTTTTGTTTGTAGAACAACTACAATTCTTCACTGAATAGATTCGTAGAGTGTCTGAATAGTTTCCAAGGTATGTTGTCCCATTCTCGTACCAAAGCATCCACCAATTGCTTCAATTATGTTGCAGGTGAAAATTTGCTCCTTATGCTCTGCTCTAAAACTCCCCACAATGGTTCAATTATGTTGAGGTCTGGAGATTGTGCTGGACAGGGAAGATGTTTGATGATATTCTGATGCTCCTCTCGATCCAGAACAGAACCTTTTTGGATGTATGTATGGGCGCATTATCATCTTGGAAGATGGCAGTGTTTGGCACCGGTATACTAGTCATAGTAAGAAATGCATAATTGAGGATACCGAAATATTCATTCTCAGTCATCCGGCCAGTGATGTGAATGAGAGAACCAGCTGAACACCACGATATAGCCACCAAAATCATAACGGAACCTCCCCCATGCTTGACTGTAGGACGCAGGAATCCCGATCGTAGGCTTCTTTGGGGATTCTCCACACATAAAAAATATGAGCGATGATTCATTGGACCATACCACATTCTCTCAATCATCAAGTGTCCAGTTTTTATGATCGTGGCACCATTTGTTTCGCATATTAGCGTTGGTTGCGGTTATAATGGGTTTTGCAATTGCAGCTTTTCCATGAATGTCAGCTTTGTGGAGCTCCCGCAGTATTGTTTCTGTCGAAACAGTATTACTCAGGTGTGTGGTGAGTTCTGCTGTCACTTTTGCCGCGGAAGTTTCGTGTTGTCTGGCCACAATCCTTTTTAATGTTCGTCGGTCTCTGTCGGTTAACTTTGGTTTTCGTCCCACTATTCCTCTTCGCCGAAGCTGTTTTACCATGTTTTGTGTATGCTTTCATTACCGTGGATACTGTCGCTAGTGAGACGTTAAACAATTCAGCTGAATTACTAGTTGAATTAAGTAAGTAACTGTGGAAACATAGCCTGCAACAACATCGCATTGATTCAGTCCTGCCAGACATTTCCAACAGGCCTATTCAGCACCTACAAGAAAACACACCTCAAACTGCACAAAACCATGGCGAACATCAGATTCAACAAGAAGTGCAAAATTAATAATGTAATACCCAATACGTTAATGTGAAGGTAAGCAGCTGCTCAGCCTCTGCAATTAAAACAAAGCATGTCGCTGAAAAAAATGTGGTTAAGTAATGAAATAAAATATCTACATGCTAAAAAGGACAATTTGAACAAGATTTTGTACAGAACACATTTAGAGCTTGCCAAATTGATAGATAATACATCAATCCTTGCATATCTAATAGAAAAACTGAAAACTACACAGACCAGATATTGATGCAAATAAATCAAACTCATAACAAAAAACTGGATCAGTTATTATAAAGACAGAAATATAGTGAAAACAGTTGCAACAAAGTAATACAACATCTGATGCCCACACCTTCTATCCAAAACTCATAAACTTATCAAAAACAAACATCAGTCAACAAGAAACAGAAATCTTGGAAAAAGGCCTCAAATACAACACAGTTAACACTTCAGTAGAAAAATTCATTGAAAAAACAGCAATAGAAGCAGAATATATCCTAACCCAAGAACAAAAATCTGAAAGCAAAAATAAACATAGGATTAACCAGGGAACTTATAGTAAAAGAATTGAAACAAATCACATCACAGGGTAACATAAATATTAATACCAACAAAGAAACAAAAACACTCAAATGATTAAAGAAAAAACTATGGTCTGAAAGGACAGTAGTTACAAAGGCAGATAAAAGCAATTCAGTAAACGACGCAGCAATAAATAAAGTAAACAGTTGCATTGGCGTGTTACTTCAACTAGCAATTAAGTAAGCAACTGTGGAAACATGGTCTGCAACAACATCGCATTAATTCAGCTGATTTTGTCACAGACGCTCCCGCTAACCGAGCTCCAACGATTTGCGATTTTTCGAAGTCTGAGAGATCAAACATTACACCGATTGCTTGTTATAACCGTCTGATAACAAATCGTATAATAACCTGACACATAACCTACAAGGCCTGTCACATCAACTACGCCGTACATGTGCGTTGCAGTATTCACACGAAAGCAGTGGTGCCAACATGCAACAACCCGTACTTTATTGCATGGAGTTAATATTATTTTGTCCAACCCCTGTAGAGATCATCTGAACGAATAGAGGATTTTTGGGACAAGGAATGTAAAGAAACCATCGCGGCATTCATCGGGATTGTTTTGGGGAAATCAGGGAAAACTGATATCTGGTTTGGGATTTGAATCCGCGTCCTCCCGAAAGCTGGTCCAGAGCTTTATGTGTAGCATTACTAAACAGAGTCAGTAAAGCAATACAAAGTGTAGTCACCATCTGCTCAAACCACAATGAAGAACTGTGTAGCATTCGTTTTGTTAAGATTAGGACTTTCTTGCAGCAATCCGTCCTCTATGTTTCATCATGCACTACCACTTCACATATCACTGGTTCCAGAGTACACCAATCATATACAGCTGAAAAAGCTTCAGCTTTGTAAATCGTTTTATTGACAAAATAATTACAACCTCAGACTTTCGAAACTAAAGAGTACTAATAAATTGTTTAATAAAGAACTTAATTAAGAAACTGTAGCAAACTAGCCTGCAACAATTATGTAAAGAACACTATGTCTGGCTTAGCAAAAATAATGTACGCAAAACTATATGTTCGTATAAAGTTGTTTCTTTGGAAGTTATGTATTTAATGTAGTAACTAATTTGAGATGGAACATATTTTCCAGTGGCAATTTTTCTACTAATTTAGCATTTCAAATTCTTGTTTTCTCCAATTCTTTGAGTGAAATTTCCCTGCTCACCTTGCCTTTTATGAATTTTTATTTCTAATTAGGGTCAGTGCTACAGTCAAAAGATCCAGCATTTCCCTTACTATTAATCGGAGTGTCGAATTACAAGCATCTATACTGCTAGTTTTGAATATTACTACTTGTAAAGTATAAAATATAAAATATCTTTAGATTGGAGAAAGGGAAAACTAATCTCATTTTAATACATCTGGAATAATAAAAGCACGGAGAATAGCATAAAGTAGGAGTTATCTGAGAGGTCGTAATCTACAGCAATCTTTGGAAAAATAAGAGGAACAACGTTAATAAAAATGGAACTTGTGCGGAAGATTTGTAATATTGGCAACTAATCCTAATACCGATTAAAAATCGACTCAAGGCTTTGTGGAATTTGTTATGTATTTGCATTCTCCAAGAGGGCAGATTAATCTTCGAATGGTGGTCAAATGGTGATTTCTTTAATGAATACGTAATTCGAATAAAAAAGTGTGCGCTTAAGACGAGACTTGTACAGTATTACATGATTTATGTAAAATATATGAACTGCGTGATTCGTTAGGTATGACATGGCTTCTGTGACTGCACGTTCAAATTACATTTATTAATTCAAATAAATAAATATCGTGTTTTGACATGGTCGTATCCGTGACAGGACTTATACAGGGTGTTACAAAAAGGTACGGCCAAACTTTCAGGAAACATTCCTCACACACAAACAAAGAAAATATGTTATGTGGACATGTGTCCGGAAACGCTTACTTTCCATGTTAGAGCTAATTTTAGTTGCGTTCCCATGGCCCCCACGCTCTCCTGACCTCAACCCTCTTGACTTCCATTTATGGGGGCATTTGAAAGCCCTTGTCTACGCAACCCCGGTACCAAATGTAGAGACTCTTCGTGCTCGTATTGTGGACGGCTGTGATACAATACGCCATTCTCCAGGGCAGCATCAGCGCATCAGGGATTCCATGCGACGGAGGGTGGATGCATGTATCCTCGCTAACGGAGGACATTTTGAACATTTCCTGTAACAAAGTGTTTGAAGTCACGCTGGTACGTTCTGTTGCTGTGTGTTTCCATTCCATGTTTAATGTGATTTGAAGAGAAGTAATAAAATGAGCTCTAACATGGAAAGTAAGCGTTTCCGAACACATGTCCACATAACATATTTTCTTTGTTTGTGTGTGAGGAATGTTTCCTGAAAGTTTGGCCGTACCTTTTTGTAACACCCTGTATATTCATATCATATATTTTAATATATTATCGTGTTTTGACATTGTGTGCAGAACTTAAGGACGAAAGTAACATTCGCTTGCTGTGTCAATGCCAAGTAACATAGATTGACGAAACTGGCTCCATACGTAGACAACACTGCTACGGTATGGTACAGTAAGCAACACATGATGAGACGAACAGAAATGACGCTCTTATACAGAGACAATTAGTTACACTGAAGGCAGGGTGACTCATGATGGTTCCCTGGACTTTAAGGAAAGGAGGGACGTGGTTCTTAAAATACTGTGTGACCGCTACAGACAGCAATGTGCCCCTGCAACGTGCTTCCATGCTGGCCACAAGGTTGGCAAGGACTTCTTCTGGTACATTATTCACCAGTGTGGTTGATAAATGCTGGATAGTCGTTAGCGCATGTGGATATGATGCAATACATCTCCCCAGTGCATCACACACTTGCTAGATGGGATGTAAGTCGTGTAAACGAACAGGCCAGTCCATTCGCCGAATTATATCCTCGTTCCAAGACCACCTTCATCTGAGCTGCTCGATGCAGTCGCGCATTGTCATCCATAAAAATGAACTCAGGACCGAAAACACCCCTGAAAATACGCACATGGGAAAGGTGTAAAGTGTCACAATAACATTGACTGGTGAGTGTACCGCGTTCAAAGATTTTGAGGTCTGTACAGCCACGCAACATTATGCTCCCCACACCACAACACTTGGACCACCAAAACGACCTAGTTCAACAATTTCCGTGGGTGTATTGAGTGTTCCCACCTCTCACCAATGTCGTTACATCCAATATCACTACTCAGTCTGAATCTGCTCTCATTTGAGAAGACCATACAAACAAATATTTATGTCTGTATTAAATACAGTATGTTTTGCGTCTTGTAAATGTCACTATAGTATATCTTCAATTTCCGTTTTTTTATGGCTTTACGCTTCGTCGACGTCGATGTCATTAGAGACGGGATGGGACTGGAAACAAGGAATGGGGAGGAATTCGGCCATGGCCTTTTTGAAGGAAGCATGCCGGCATTCACCTGGAGTGATTTGGGGAAACCATGGAAAACCGAGATCTGGATGCCCGGACGGGGATTCGAACCGGCGTCCACCCGAATGCGAGGCCAGAGCGTTAACCACTCACCCACCACACTCAGTTTCAATTTCCTACTATAATATTTCTTATATACAGAGGAATCTAACTGGATTGTCCTCAGATCAGGCGCTATAAATTATCTTATAGAAAAAGATACACTACAAAACTCTGTATAACAGGTATACATCGATTTAGATAATTAAATAACACCTCGTCGTTTGGAAACAATATTTAAAAATTTTCAAAATTCTAATGAGCAGAACAGCAATCGTTATGTTCAGAGGGAATTCCTCACCAAAATCATACAACCACACACCGTCGAAAACGCAGGCGTCACGAAATGAACATTATTAAAAAATACGAAATTAAAAAATTTACGTCATAATAATTACCTTCAGTAATACCGTACACGTCTTGTCACGTGGACTGTTCAACACCAAGTTTGGTTGCAAATATTGTGGACGAAGCATTGCAGAGTTGCAATTAGCAGTCGATTTGCTCCTTATCTTTCTAACATTAGCGTTGTATGTGTGTAGATGAGAGATGAGAGAAGAGAGAGGGTCAAAGCAAGAACCGATCGCTTCGGGCCTACTCTTCCTAAAGACACAGGTATATCCAATGGACGAATCAGCATTAACAGTTTCGTATCCTCTCACTCAATACAAACAGGGGATAGACCTGAGAACAACACCACTTATCCTACCCTGCTGGACAAGTCCCGACTGATGAAAATTTCTCCCACCACTACAGCTCGAACCAGCCAATCATGTGTCGAGCACCAGAGATAATCGTACCTCAACGAGATGACTATCTTTTATGTGCAAGGGATAGATTATTGCTAAACTATTGTTTAGGCTATAGATGTGCAACGGAATGTCTTAACGACGGTTTAGGCGCAACGCCAAGGTCCCAAGAAGAAAAATGTGCTACCGGCCTCAAATTTGGTACACACCTTTCTGGGGAAGTATTATTTGCGAAAATGTTTCAGATAAAGTGAAAGACCACGTAGAGTAGGAATAATTCGACAGTGAAATTATCGTTACAACAACGGTAAAAAATACGTTGATACATCACAGACGTTAAATACGGCCACAAATTTTGTTACAAATGTTTGTTACAACGAATTGCCATGCTACTACTTGGTCCAGTGTTCTAACGAAGGATTAAGATGGCGGCCATGGACCATATTACCAGCAATAACATTAATTTTTATTGCCCTACCTTCAATTCGAATATTGTATTTAATTGATGACACCAATGATGCTTTAATTACGATTAAGACAATTGGACGTCAATGGTATTGAAGTTATGAATATTCAGACTTCAAAAATATGGAATTCGACTCATATACAGGGTGTTACAAAAAGGTATGGCCAAACTTTCAGGAAACATTCCTCATATACAAACAAAGAAAATATGTTAGGTGGACATGTGTCCGGAAACGCTTATTTTCCATGTTAGAGCTCATTTTATTACTTCTCTTCAAATCACATTAAACATGGAATGGAAACACAAGCAACAGAACGTACCCGCGTGACTTCAAACAGTTTGTTTCAGGAAATGTTCAAAATGTCCTCCGTTAGCGAGGATACATGCATCCACCCTCCGTCGCATGGAATCCCTGATGCGCTGATGCAGCCCTGGAGAATGGCGTATTGTATCACAGCCGTCCACAATATGAGCTCTAACATGGAAAGTAAGCGTTTCCGGACATTTTCTTTGTTTGTGTGTGAGGAATGTTTCCTGAAAGTTTGGCTGTACCTTTTTGTAACACCCTGTATATTAAATAAAAATAATTTATAAAATAACAATTTCCGGAATATCACGGAGGAAGGAATATATTGAGACGAAATAACGCAAAATCTGTGAAACCTCATATAAAAAATCGTCTCCTACTGTGCATGCGCGGTGGCTACTGGGGGCCATAGGAATCACCGCAAAACCTTGAGCTATTTGCACGGTGTATGCTGCTGTGAACAGTTCAGTTTCTAATATTTCAAAGTTTTTTATAATGCCAAGTTGTGTTGCATACTGTTGCACAAACAGACAAGATAGAAAACAACCTGGAATAACGTTTCGTGACTAAATCACATTGTAATTATTGTTCTTGAAGTGTTTGATAGATAACTGCAAGATTAGAGCCTATTGCAATAAATTTATTCATTGCTCTCAATAGGATGATATCGTTCTCAAGTGTTTATTGGTGTAGTGTAGACAATCAGCATATATTACTAATTTGTACATAAAAGGCTAGCCTTATTGTAAACAAGTGTTGGAAGTCTAATTTAAGCGGGTCAAGTTTATATCGCGATACAATAAATATGGTATTCTGCATGCTTTAGTCCAGTTCAGTTTACACTGAAAGTGTACGATGAAATTAATTGTGACAATTTGTGCTGTGCGAACTATGAAGCGTGATGAAGCAAACGTTGTTGTTACCCGAAATTTAGTTCGCGATGCATTTCATGTATTTAGGTGTGTCTACAAAGTTTGATTTTGTAGCTACAATATTAATAGAAATGTGGTAGGTTGAAATGCAGCCTGTACCAGAACAGACAAACAATTTATTATCAGTTGTAAGTACTTTCATAAGCACCATGTTAGTGACACAACGTGTATCGAGTATCGCAATGTATACTACTCCCATTTCAGCTTCTGGCTTTTGGATACAGCATATCTCGAGAACTAAACGATATATCGAAAAGAAATTATTTTTAATTTCTCTCATCGTGTTACATAAGAATCTATTATCAAATTTGACTTTGGGGGTAGTTTTCTTCTGAAGTTCAACCTAAAACATCTCACTTTTGAGACAGTATATCTCGAGAACTAAGCAGGATATCAAAAAAATTTATTCTTCATTTTTGGTCTGTCTCGTCGAGTCTAAGGATTGCAATCCCGCAGTGTTTTCAATCCCGCGGGATTGGTACAAACAGTTTTTTAACGCATATATTTAAAACATAGTTACTTAAAACGTTAATAAATTAAACAATAATTAAATTAATAAATAATTTTTAATGTTAAATGATAAAAATTAACAGTTAACAATATTTTGATTGGTAAAATTACATTAAAACTTTTTAACGTGTCTTAAGTGTATTTTGAGGTTTTACATTTTGGTTTTTTAATCTAAACCAATTTTTAAATAAATAATAAAAATGGAAAATATTGAGTCTCAGGTCATATTATGTGCCTTACAATACATCACATAAGTTTAAAAATATGGTTTGCTTAAAGGCCAAGTTACCAGAGGTTTTTTTTTATTTTTTTATTTAATTCTAAATAAACGTTCCATAACACCGAGAAAAGCATTCCATTTCACAAAGTGAAGTGAATATATTCTGTAAAGTGTAGACTTAGCTCAGAACAAGATCTCATAACTTTTTGTCACTGCACAAGCACGAGACTTGGCATTTTTTTTTGCGTGATTCATTATTATATCTTCTGATTCTTAATTGATATTACAGTTGATTCAATGTTTTTAAAAGAAACTAATCACCAACACGTAAACTGTCAAGTATTTCAGATTTACTTGTGTGGCGTAACGACGTTTTTAGAGTCGAAATTATTATTTTTAGTAAGAAAGGAGACTTTCTCGGCGAATGATTGCATTGAAGTCCTCATAGGTTGTATCTCCGGATTTCATTGCAAACACACGAAATTACACACGTGAGGAAGACGGCGGAGGCAGCCGTCGAAGTATGGTGTTCCAATAACACCATTCGTCGATACACCCGTGAAAATTTCATTATAACTTTTTTTTACCTTTAGTCGAAATAATAACAAGGAGAAGAGGGATTAATCGAAAGCCTGAGCGACACATGTAAGCAGGTGGCTTTCGTCAAAGAAACGCATTGAGGCAGCGGCCAAAACAACAATAAGTCAAAGGATATACAATTTCCTTTTGATAGCTGTTAAATAAATAGGTACGCGATCGTTAAAATTACGATAACATTAGTTTCATATCAACGAGTAATCAAATTTTCAGCCGCAAATTAGGAAATTGTCACAATTACTTTATCTGCAAATACAGCAAATGGGAATAATGAAACCGTGAATAAAAAGCTGTAACCGTGTAGTTCAGATAACGTGTGCGACACTTAAAAAATAATTATATAGTTAGAAAATCGTAATAAATACGCACCACAATTCAAATGACAGAAATGTGTATCCGAAACAAACGTAAGTTTTGATGAATACGTAAAAGTGTATTTATTTACTTACAAATGACGAAGGTTGACAAAAACAAACGCTTGTTCTCATGAGTCAAATGCCAACTACCCTGGTACAGGCAAACAGTGCAAAACATCCGATAGAGATAGAGTGGGGCAGAGAGTCACGCAGACTGACACGCGTTTCCGCCGGATTTTGCGGATTGCGGATCCGCTTAATTTTGTGCGGGATCCGCCAGACTGTCTAATGATGCGGGATCCCGCGGGATTGCGGGATCCCGCTTTGCTGGATTGCAATCCTTAGTCGAGTCACATAATAATCCATCATGAACTTGCGGTGCCACGGTTAACGTATAATTCTCTTGAGGTTTTTGTGCCTGTTCTCCGTGTTTCTACGGCCGACCAATATGGCGACCTGCCCAACCCACTTCTCTCTACCCAGATTCACTCCAGTGCGTGGTGAAGGACCCTTGAGTCGTCTCCATATATTCCTTCCTCCATGGTGAATATTAAGTTTAATGCTAATATCTCTGCCATACATTATTTATACGAATGTAAATATCTCAGCCCAATATGTCTGCGATAACAACTGAATGATTTGTATCATTACCTGTGTCGTTACATGTCCTCCACATTCCAAATTGATGCGGAATACAGTTTTCTCTCCGAAAATGAATTTTAGGATACACTTTCAATAAAAACAAATGAAAAATAATATGTATTTGTTGTATAATAACTTGTGACAATATATCCACATTTCGAACAACTTTATATATACATGATACATTTGATAGCTTTACGTGAAATACTTCTCAAATAATATGTCCTCAGGAACGCGTGGACCAAATTTCAGACTGATAGCACATTTTATTCTTGGGTGGACCCTTAACGACTTCCGAGTAACCTGCTTTTCGGATTGTTGTTACTGCTGTTTGCATGGAAGGTGTGCTGAAATTAATGCTGATAGGACGGTTTTTGATACCATTGTTGACATTAAAATAAATTAGTCATAGTCTTTTAAGATCACTGGGACTGTTTTGCGAAGATGAAAAGTTTTTGAATAGAAGAACGGAGTACTTTGAAGGGACAAGGACTAATTTGTCTGCAATTTAGGTGATAAAAATTAAAAACAATACAGTTCAGTTACATATCACAAACAAAAATATACTTATCATACAGAAGTCAAGTTCACGGTTCTGTAAACAGATTGCTACACAAACATTCGTCCCTCTAGAGTTAAATCATTTAAATGTTTCAGAGCTTAGTCTGGTGGGGTTTCCAGCCCCTCGTTCTGATGATTCACTCTAAGCTGCCTGAGTAATCGGTTATATTATTTTCTCAACACTACCATTAGTATTTTACCCTGCAGTGTAGCGATCTGGTGGCTCAGTGGTTAAGGTGTCTGACTCGGGAACGAAAGGTCCCCCGTTCGAACATCGACCTTCACTTCTGGCACAATTTGCTGTAACGTGAATGAAGTACGCCAGAACGCTTCCGTGGTCCGGATTCCACGTTAAACCTGTACCTGGTAGCACTACCGGGTTAGGTTAGGGCACCTAAGACAGGGGCGGAATGCGCAGTCAATAGAAATCCTGTCACCAGGTTATTCCGACTACAAGCAATTATTAAATACTAGCCCCAAAACTCGTCTAAAATGACGGGTTAACGGAGTGTTATGGTAATTTATTTCTCTGGAGTTGTTTAACGAAATAGAATTGTTATAAAATAGAGCTCATTGTTATTTATCGTCCCTTGTGCTGCAAAAAAAGCTTCTGTTGTCAACTTGGTCGATGATGCATTTCAGCCTAACCCCAATTCCACTAATATTGCCGCTAGAAAATCAAAGCTTCAATCACACGCGAATTAATACATTCCCTGTATCGCATGTCAGTGTCACCATGCATCGCGATATAAACTTGATCCCAAATTTTCACAGGTTCTTACACCTTTCTTTCTTATTACCTGTGATGAAGATCGATATTTTAACGGCTGACACATCGGCTGAAAAAATGACCCCAGTGAAAACGAAGGATGCTAAAAATAAATCTTAACAACTTACGCTATGCCACGTAATATTTAATTGTGGTTTAGGCCACATAGATCGCGACAAATTTGGAACTTCTTTCATTCGAACCATGTAATGATTTCAGTAAAAAACTGATAATTAATTTGGCAGTTTAAACGAAATACATACTTTTCTTTAAGTGTTCTGACAATTAATTTCTTACCGATTGCTTAACTAGATAAAATTGTTATAAAATAAAATTCAATGTAATTCCTCGTGCCTTGCGCTAAAACAAAAAGTTTCCGTTTCCATCCGGGTCCAGGTTGCATTTCAACCTAGCCACATACTACTCTAAACTTGCCGCCAGAAAAACAATACTTAAATTTCACGCATATTAATACATGTACTGTATCCATTCTAGTGGCAATAATACATCGCTTTATAAATTTGAGCTCTAGCGTAATCACAGAGACTTATAAAGGAATTGTCTTGTTGGTCTGAAAATTGTTACACACGTTCGATAGATTATATTGTTTAATGTGTTACAAATTTCAATCAAAAGGTGCTGTAACGCGAGCGACTACATAGCGAAGTATAATGATCGATCTTGCACACGTTCTTTGAACGATATTATTCGGGAATATATTGCCATGAAAATATAAATATGGAACAAATTACACATAAAGAAACTGCAACGACTTTGAACCGTTGGCGAACGAATGAATTTAGTTTTTAAAGTTGAAATGCAACCTGTAGCAAATTGGCGTTTGGTTCTTGTTGTTAAAGCATAATTCGCTAGAAATTTTGATTTATTAAACATTTTCATTAACATGATTTTCGAGCAGAATCATTAGAAGCGCGTGTGAATAGGTTGGAATGTAGCCTGGACCAGAATGGATATAGATGCTTCCTTTTATAGCTTAATGGACTTTGTTTTAACTATAAATTTGGCTTGATTTTCATCGTTTTTGGTCATTGATGCATTTTGTTGCACGTAATATTAGTATCGCTGGAGGTCGCATACCATAACAAATGGTGTACTTTAATCTCTTAGTGTGTAACGTTATGGCAGATATTTTTTGCTTGAAGTTTGTGCATTATATACTATCTTGATGGGTGTATTAGAAATATATTACTAAATAATATACTCGAAGGAACGTTTGCCTTATCATTAAACATCGTTATATGCCTTCTCTCAGTAGCTCGCCGCTTAACGTTACGGCACTTTTCGAGTGAAGTTTGTGAGGATGGATATATTTTACAGCTCTAAGAGTAACATATATTAAATAATATCACCCAACGAACGTGTGCAACAGTTTACAGACCAAAACGACAATTGCTTTGATGAGTCCCAGTGATTGCGCAACAACCCTGACACAGTTACATGTAGCGGAAATAATAGCCTCAGTAATATTACTCAGTGACACGAAAGAGATTAAAATAAATCTTATAAACTTACATTATACTACTTAATATTTGTTTTAATTGTAGTGTAGGCTGCACAGTCCGCGATTAGTGTGCAACTATTTCCGTTCAAACGATTTAATAATTTCAATAATAGGGCACAGTTTAAATTATTTTGGAATAAAAAACTAAATTATTCATGCCCTCTGCTGTAGAGTCAAATGCGAGTTGTAATTCTGACCCATGCTAAGTAACAGTCTAATCAAAGCTTTCACTAACATTGATATTATGTTACATATCTATGGACAAAGAATTTAAGGAATACTTCTATTTATCAAAAGAATAATATGTAAATATAAGCATCTAGTGATTGGAATGACGATTTAAACGCAATACAGACTTTTTTTCAGTGTTCTGTCAGTTAATTTATTCGCGAATGCTTAGAAATGTTATTAAATAACGCGCATAACCAAAAACAATGGCGTAAAGCGTGACGTCATTGTTGCGACGTCATAGAGTGGCGTCATGACCCGACGGTTGACGTCATACATGACAGACTTGCTTATTATATGTATAGAATATTACTCTGCAGTATTGAAACCATCGTGCTTTAGAGGGGACTTGGTCTGGGCAGTGTTGACTGAGGTCCCTGGCAGTAGACAGGTGTCCTGATAAGGCACGGCCCCACGTGATACAGTCCTACACTCGGCTCCATCCATACTGACAACTCTTATCAGCGGCCTAGAACAGGCATTGTCCGCATTCAAGGGGCTGCTAATGGTAACTTGTTCACAATTGGGTGGCAGCAAAATTCCGGACGGCACATCAATATTTATATTTAGGTTATTATAGCTGCTCGTCAATTTGGGGGATCATAAGCGTAGGGGATTATAAGCATTTTGTTATAGAGGTTCTAGATACGATAGGAGAGGAATAAATCTCACTCATTAAACTTCCTTTTATAAAGCCGCTTCGGAAACTTGGGGGGGGGGGTGTATTTTAGAGAGTACAGGCAACCAGTCTGTGGGTGTAGATTTTACAGTTCCAGATATTGTTCTCATTGTATCATTTAGTTGTATGTCGATCTTTTTTGTGTGACTGCTGTTTAGCCATACTGGACTGCAGTATTCAGCAGTTGAGTATACCAGAGCAAGAGCTTATGTTCTGAGAGCTGCGGCATGTGCCCCCCAAACCGTTCCTGAAAGTTTGTGAAGGATGTTATTTAGAGTTTTTACTTTTGCCGCTGTTTTATGGATATGCTCCTTACGTCAGGGACCGGTCCAGAACCACGCCTAGATATTTTGGATGATGATTGTACTTTAGCAATTGGTCTCTGAATTTTATATAGTGGGCTTCTCTGTTGTTTAGGTGAAAAGAGCTGACCTCTGTCTTATTTATTTCCAATTCACACACATAAAACTCCAAATTGACTAACCTCTAGGTATTTAACGCCAAGTGCTGCCCCAAATAACTACTACATAGGCGAAACATAGTGCACTGAATGGACCAATTCTAACCCTGAAAAACATGTGCTAATCAAAGACCCTACACGACAGCCTTCCTAGTAAAACCTGGATGGCACTGAACCGAGTGAGAACAGGCAACGGCAGATGCAACTACCGGATGAACAAGTAAAGGTAGCCATACACATGGAGGCCGGGCCTCAAGGAAAGAGCCTGCGGGCCGGACCTCAGGGATTTCACACACGGGACGTTACAATCCTCAAGGGTTTCTCAGTCTCAGAGTTGGCTTCACGATGGCAGCAACCGATGATGTTCACGCATTAGCTACTGTTAGTTTGTTAATCGCGGCAAGTAGCGCTAAAACTCGCGTAAAACAGCGCATCAGAAGAAGTGTATGGCGCAAAAGAGGAAAATATTCTCACAAAAATCTTCTTTCGGAATTTAAGTATTTTCCCAACGATCTTCATAATTATTTGAGGATGGATGAAGAAACCTGTTTACATCTGTTATCGTTATTCACTCCATTTATTACAAAGAAAAGTACGGCTATGCGGGAAGCAATTTCGCCCCACGAAAGACTTACCGCTACGATGCGGTTTTTGGCAACGGGAAGAAGCAATGAAAATCTCAAGTCTTCAACAATAATTTCTCCTCAAGCCCTTGGATACATTATATCAGGAATATGCGAGGCCATTTATAAAGTTTTTCGCAAAGATTATAAGAAGATTTCTCTTTGACACACTGATGTTATTTAATATAATTGATTTATTCCTATTCTTAAATACATCAACAACATAAAATTAAGCTTAAATGACATAAAAATTAAATTGAAATAATATTAGTTTAAAATCATGTAGTCCTTAATATAGTTGATCGTATTGTGTGGTAAACCCAAATTCAAATCATATGACATCATTTGCATTAAAATTTGATAGAAAAATTGCTGCTGTGTCATTCTTTCGAGGTAATTTATCAAAATGTGCTAGTGGTTTATAATGATCTTGCGGGTGTTACTGGAAAAGGTTGTGGGCTGGACAAAAAAAAAAAATCCAGAACTGCTGCCCGCAGAATAGTACAGGCCGGAACTAGGTAACCGTTGATCATTGTAAGACATTCTTAAACAGCCCATTTCGGCTTGAAACAGAGTACCATTAATTATTTTTTCTGTTATTAGCATTTGATTGCTCGGAAGGCCACGTAATTTCATGGCAACGGTTTTGCCGAAAACGTCAAAGCGATCTTCATGCAGCCGGTTTTTTTAATGTTATTTGACGTCAATACATCAATTCGCAGAGATTCATTTCCTGATGGATTAATTTTGCTGATTTTTTTTACTATACATTCTATTTTTACATTTGGCTCACTCTCCTTCAATATTTTTGCCAGCTTGGTGTAGGCAGCTTCTCGTTTGTTTCTGTCGTGGTATTCCTGGCACTTCACTTCCCACCGACAGGGCTCACTTTCATACATTTTTATAAACACGGAAAATCACGAAACGGAACAGTACAAACAAAACAGAGACATAAAATCGCAACACACGCAGGCACTCACAAGAAATCCTCGAAGGCCGACTGACCGCAGGACACACACGCTGAGGTTTTCACCCTCCGTTCCGGCCTTCGAGGAAATAAGAATTGTTTTTCGGTGAGGATTTGGTTGCACGAGCGGGCCACTAAGGTGCGGCCACGGCCTCAAGGAAATGCCCACACACGTTCCGGGATCGCGTAGGGCCGGGACCATTCCGTCCAAATCCCCCGGGTTTCCCGTACGTGTGTAGCGGCCTTTAGGAATGATAAATAATCCTTCTTGTGACTGCGGTAACCACCAGCAAACCATTCATCACATCGCCATGGAATGCCCTCTTAGGAGATTCAATAATACAATGCAACATATTCACGAAGTAACCACATGGCTGCAATCGTTGGACCTCAATCTGTAGTAACATCCATGTTTGGTTCTATCAATAGTGATTCAATACAGATACTGTTTTTGTATTCTTCTGACATCTTATATATATATAAAAATAGACGGTTTTTTTACTATATTTCACTTTTCAGCCACCACTACCTAGCACAGATCACTGATGTTTGTGGGTGGAAGTAGCATGGAGTTTCCTGTCCTGCACAACGTTGGCCGAATGCCGATAGCTGTGGGGATGTGGGAGATATAATGATTAAAGTTGGTCAGTGCAGGGCGTTTTCATATTTCGACCAAAAATTCGTATCTCCGTATACTTCTCTTTCCTGTCACAACTACATTACATAGACCTTTGGTGTTTGTGTGTGGTAGTAGAATCGTCTTTCCTGTCGTGCACTATGGTTGTTAGATGTCGGTAGCTATGGGGGTGTGGGAGATATGGGGGTTGAAAGTGGTCGACCTGTGGCAATTTCATACATCTGCCAAAGACAAAAGTGTCATGGTGTATCACTTTTCAGTGAAAACTATAGATCACAGATAACTGGCGTTTGTGTGTAGTAGTAGCACAGAGTCACCTTTCGATCACAACAGCGGCCGAATTTCAGAAACTGTGGTACTGTGGTAGATATGGTGGTTGTAAGTGGCCGACCGAGGATATATTCGTATTTCGACTGTCTCCGCATATGTCACTTTTCTGCCACAACTACATAGCATAGAGCATTGGTGTTTGTGTTTGGTAGTAGAATCATATCTCATGTAGTGCACTATGGTTGTTAGATGTCGGTAGCTATGGGGGTGTGGAAGAAATGGGGGTTGAAAGTGGTCAACCTGTGGCAATTTCATACTTCTGCCAAAGACAAAAGTGTCATGGTGTATCACTTTTCAGCGAAAACTATAGATCACAGATAACTGGCGTTTGTGTGTAGTAGTAGCACAGAGTCACCTTTCGATCACAACAGCGGCCGAATTTCAGAAACTGAGGTACTGTGGTAGATATGGTGGTTGTAAGTGGCCGACCAAATTATTTCCGTATTTCGACTGTGTCCGCATATGTCACTTATCTGCCACAACTACATAGCATAGAGCATTGGTGTTTGTGTTTGGTAGTAGAATCGTATCTCATGTAGTGCACTATGGTTGTTAGATGTCGGTAGCTATGGAGGTGTGGGAGATATGGGGGTTGAAAGTGATCAACCTGTGGCAATTTCATACTTCTGCCAAAGACAAAAGTGTCATGGTGTATCACTTTTCAGCGAAAACTATAGATCACAGATAACTGGCGTTTGTGTGTAGTAGTAGCACAAAGTCACCTTTCGATCACAACAGTGGCCGAATTTCATAAAGTGTGGTTGTGTGGGAGATATGGTGGTTGTAAGTGGCCGACCAAAGATATTTTCGTATTTCGACGAAAGGCATGTGTTTCCGCAGATTTCACTTTTCTGCCACGACTACATAGCATAGAGCTTTGGTGTTTATGTGTGGTAGTAGAATCGTGTCTGTTGTCGTGCACTATGGTTGTTAGATGTCTGTAGCTATGGGGGTATGGAAGATATGGGGGATGAAAATGGTCGACCTGCGGTAATTTCATATTTCTGCCAAAGACGCATGTGTCACGGTGTTTCACTTTTAAGTGAAAACTATCAATCGCAGATCACTGGCGTTTGTGTGTGGTAGTAACACAGAGTCTCCCATCGATCACAACGTTGGCCGAAATTGGGTAACTGTGGGAGTGTGTGAGATACGTGTTTGAAATTGGTCGATCATGAATATTTTCGTATTTCATCCAAAGACATGTGTGTATCCGTAAATTTTACTTTACTGCCGGAACTATATAGCGCAGAAGACTGGTATTTGTGTGTGGTAATAGTATCGAGTCTCCCATCGTGCACTATGGTGGTTAGATGTCCATAGCTGTCAATATGAATTCTTTACAATCACGAACGATGTCGTGGGTACCAGCTAGTACGAAATAAATAGTAAACTTCCAAAGTGAAGAGGTAGGGGCGGCACGCCATTTTTCATACTATCAGCCCCCGCCGAGACTTCTTAGCGCAAATCGCCATCACCATCACCTGACTTTTCTTCTTCCATGCGTCATCCGGCACTTTCCCTTGCAATGTTTCCGGTCTCTCCAGGATTTCTCTGTCACTACTTGTCTCCAATCAACTGTTTTGGCCTTTAAGTCCATCCATCTTGTGCGTGACCCTCGAATAGTTCTCTTCTGTTTGTTCAAGGCAGCTGAGGTTGCCATTCTAACCACATGACCCAACCAGCTCAACCTTTTATTCCTTAGTATTCCTGCTCGAACCTTACTCTCTGGTGATTTCATTTCTGATCCTCTCCTTCTTGTGACGTATTCAATGTCGCCGAGGAGCCTCATCTCTGCTGCATGTTTTCTGCACAAGTCTCTCTACATACGTGTCCTTTTGAGAGCCATTGGTTGGTTCTATACTTTACAGAGTATGATTTTGGCTTCTTTCCGCCGTACATTCTACCCCCACATTAAATCCTTAATCATGTCATCAAATTTTCCACTCTTTCTTATTTTACGTCCTATTTCGTCCCCCATTTTTCCACTCGTTGTTGCTACAAAATCATAAAAATGATAGCAGAACCACTCCATCCTTTCCTATTTCTTATCCTCGAATGATACTTCATTTCAAAAGAAAGTATTTCTTGATAAGTTAACAATCCTAGTTTTCTGTGCACTCAACTCGAAGTCATCCTTTCCCATGGCAAATCGTTCATCCCTTGAACTTTTCAGATTCTGTTGTGTCTCCTCCCAGATCATTATATTATCAGCATATGCCTTCACCGTTAACTCTGCTTGATTTCTGTATTCTTGAACTTCGGAAATTACTTCGTCTAATATTCCAGTAAGCAAAATCATTAACTAAATGCTTCCTTACCTCACTCCTTTCAGCCAGAAATCGGTTCGAGTCTACTGTTTAACCGAATAGTTTCGTACTTATCGTCATTATATGTTCCACGATTCCTTCATTTATTCCTCTCAATTTTGAACTCGAACATATTCTTGGGGCGCAAACGACTCCCCGTGACAAACTTGTTACCGCTCTCTCTTATTCGTTGGCCTTATTCAAGACACTGTATTTTCACTTCAATTATCTTTCTTGCGCATTTTCTTGACATGTCCATGAAATTTGAGCCTAGTCATATCTATCCTTCACTTCAGTCTTTCACTTTGTCCATAACCATCTCATTCCTTGCCATTTCCATTTTTGTAAACCCTATTCTGCTTCTGGGGAATGTCATTTCACTTGTCTGTATCTCTTCATTGTTCAGGTTTCCATGCGTACCTGAGAAACAGTAAAATAATGCGACTGATAAATTACTCCCCTATTTCTCTGTGGATCATCCTTACTCTAACTCAGACTTCTGTTAGTTCTTAAAGATGTCTCTATTTTAGTGTTGCAAATTAAAAAAAAAAAAAATCAGATTTATGAAAAAAACATGAAAAAAAACCTAGCACCCTGGGTTTTTTTTTCTTCTAAATTTGTTTTTTTTTCAGAAAACTATAATTTATAAATTATAGTTTTATTTACGGAAGTTATATTTTACATGTGTGTTTTAAATCTTACTAAATCATATCTTACATAATGATTCATAAATGTATCCATATAGGTAACATAATATTTTATCCATCCTCTTGGTCAGTACCACATTCACTAGTATCAGTAATATCAACACTAGTGCGGTCGTAGTCGGAATTTTCTGTTTCTTCTTCTTGTCTCCTCTAGATAAATAACTTCAGAAGTAGTTACATTTTCTTTTACTGGTTGTTCTTGTATTGTACACAAAAGATTTTGAGATTTCAATTTTAAATTGTGAGCAGAGTACGCACTGTGCATAAAGACTGCGCCGATAATTCCATATTACGGTCCTTTAAGTTTGAATTTAAATCTATTATTGTACAAAGTAGGAGCTTTATTTCTTTTCAATCGTTGGTTTATGCCAACGGTTGCAAGGAAATGATTCATAATTACTGACGATTTAATGACTCAGTAATCAGTATCACTATACGCTGTGAGTTTAACAAGTATACGAATATAAGGAAAGCACAATAAGTAATAAAAAGAGGAAAAAAATCGTTGATAAATTTAAAATTTCTAATTTTTTGAAAAGATCCGTAGGTCTACAGATAAATGTGTAGGGCTGGCAACACTATTTGAAATAGTGAGTACCAATCCAAACAACGAGGATTCCTTCTAGTGCAACCTAGCCTATTCGGGAAATCCCCGTTCGTAAAAGAATACTTCAGTCAATGTGCCAATATTTTTGTAATTTTTTTCCATTGAACCAGAAAAATATAGTAGATTTAAAAATTAAGATAAGTACTTAGTATAAACTCTAAAACAGTCATATTAAACGATAAATGCCTTAAAAATATGAAATTTAGTAGTTATGAAAAAAAAACATGTCCCAGAAAAAAACATGTTTTTTTCACAGTTTTTTTCATTTTTTTTTTTCAAGTCAGAAAAAAAAACGTTTTTTTTACAACACTACTCTATTTTCACTTCCACCATTGCTTTTACTTTCCTCCGTAACAGTTCCCAGGTATTTAGAAATAATCATCTTGAATCCTGTCATTCCCCTGGTTAGGCTCTTGTTTGTGACTGTGGTCATATAACACTTTTATTTGTACTAAATTTCGTATGGTATTTTAGGGAATGTGGGATTAGTTAATTTGTTATTAAATGATACAGGAAGACAACATTTGTGTACGTGATGCACATAATTCCGATATGTTGTAAACTAATACAATACACCAGTATACGAGGAAATGAAGCATTGCGTAAAATACAGAAACTACAACACCAAGAAAAAGAGAGATTGGCGAAGAAACAGCAAACAATAAGAAACTTACTTTTGAAACAATCTGAACTAAAAAGTTAAAAATATAATTATAGTTTAAAAAATTAAAAACACGCTTTTATGGTAATGTCAACTAAAATGTTAAAAATAATCTTTAAATATAAAAATTTTCTTTAACAGCGATAGAACGTCCCACAATTCAGAATAAATTAATTTGTTGTAATAAGCTTAAAGAATCTAGTCACTGATTAAAAAATTAACTTTAATGTAAAAAAAGCGTGGGGTGCTCTCTACATACTTTTCACAATGACTCTATATTTACAAACAGCTAGCGATAAAAAAAAATAAGGCAACTCACGCTTTTTTTAAATTAAAGTTATTTTTTTATCAGTGATTTTATTCTTTAAGTTTATTCAAAAAAATAATTTATGTTGAATCTAGGGACGTCCTATAGCTGTTAAAAGAAATCTTTATATTTGAATATTATTTTAACCCTTTTGTTCACGTTACTACAAAAGCGTGTTTTTAGTTTTTAAACTATAATTTTATTGTTGGGTTTTATTCTCCGTCTAGTGCAGCTAAACAATGAAAAAACTTTGTTATGGCATATGCGTTTCGGTTTATTAGACCATCATCAGTGCCCTAGAACAAGTTATGTACAATTTTTGATGTGTAGTATAATGTTTATCTAAATTAAGGTATAAATTTTGTTATTAAATATTATTATAGCTTATTTTACTTACAGTTTTCCTATATTACATTAGTGCATGGAATTGTTCCATATCAGTTTCTCCCCTTGAGGTTTCTCACTCACTGAACATTTTGAATTAGAAACATAATTTGCACACGTCTGATTTTTGAAGGTAACTTCTGGAACATGCTTAGTTGTTGTTATTCTTCTTGAGGTTATTCACCAAAATGGTCAGTTGGTGAATAACCTCAAGGGGAGAAACTGATATGGAACAATTCCATGCACTAATGTAATATAGGAAAACTGTAAGTAAAATAAGCTATAATAATATTTAATAACAAAATTTATACCTTAATTTAGATAAACATTATACTACACATCAAAAATTGTACATAACTTGTTCTAGGGCACTGATGATGGTCTAATAAACCGAAACGCATATGCCATAACAAAGTTTTTTCATTTGTTAGCTGCACTAGACGGAGAATAAAACCCAACATTAGTAGAGCAGCTAAGGATATTGACCTAAGTATTCAAAAATGTTATAATTTTATTTTTTGCACGGTTTTCTGAATCATCGCATTTACTTATATTCCAACTTGAAACAATTTAATATAGTCTGTAGGTGGAATGTCGATAACAGGTGCCTTCATGTGTGCAGCTCGTCCATTCTGCAGCATCAAAGTGAATATCAAATTTTACCACCAGTGTGGTAAAGAAATGAGGCCATAGTCAAGTAGGGTGGAAGTCTCAGTCTGTGATTATTTAAACGGATTAGCTCTTCGTTATTCTACACACTGGGCTCCAAGCAACACACATGCAATATCGTTGATATGCCTTTAATCGCCAAACCCCGCCTTCAGTCTGGCTCAGCTCCAGATAGATACAACGTTTAAAAATTAACAGCCGCCATACTCGCAAACGGAGACTTCATCATGCAAGACACATTTACGTAACAATAATCTCTAATCAATTTTGAGCACAGTCGTTGGCCGAAATTATCTGCCATATTCCTTAAGTTAATGACAGATATTTTGATTCCATTTTGCTAACAATAAACAAGATAACGATTAAAATGTAAAATTGGTATATATGTTTTGCAGTTACGATAGTAAAACGTATGTGAAACTTCGATTAAGCAGATTTTTTAAAAAATTTAATTTAATTGTAATGGAGCACAGGCTCCGGTGGCAATTTTCCTACAGCCCCATCTTCCCCCTATCCTGCACCCACCTACATTTGACCTCTACAAATGTTAACTTTAAATTCTTTTAACGTTTTCGGTAAATTATTCATAATTTCTCTTGGTGACTCATTCCAATCCCTGACACCCTTACCTAAAAAAGAAAATCTTTCCACACCCTTGTGCCTGAAATCGAGTGCCAGCTTGTGGTCATGGTCATCTTTTCCCTTCCACGCACTACTTTTCATACCTATTGCAATATCTTTCCATGCCTCATCGCCAGTATACGCCCTGTACACTCCCATGACCCTCCTCATCCTCCTCCTGTCTTCCAATAAATCCTATTCCAGCTCCTTTATCATATCCATCACTGATTGCATTCTGCGATAATTTCCAGAAACAAATCTAGCAGCCCTTTTTCGCACCCTGTCAAACTCCTGTATTTGATACGTAAAATGAGGGTCCCATATTACACTACCATATTCGAGCAATGGTCTTATCAAAGTTTTGTAACCCAATTCCTTTACTTCTCTCGTACATCCCCTCATCACTCTCTCCAACAAGAGCTGAATTTTGAAACCTTTTCCTACCACTTGTCCAATGTGTCCTGCCCAGTTAAGCTTGTTATCAAATGTAATGCTCAATCACCATTTAATTCCCTATTCATTTGTAACTGTGCAGCTTATTCGTGCATTCGTACCAAATTCTACTAGTACCTACACTCGGAAATCCGTTCCACAAAAGCTGCTATTTTCAACTGCTGTGTCTGTTAATAATGTGCTTTAACTAAGTCTGTAACCATAAATTTTCATCTAAACTTCTTATATAATCGCAAATCAGGTAACTCTGTATTTGATAATTCGAGATTTAACTAAAAATTCTGATAAGTTTTTCGAAGGAATCGGGTCTAGAATGTGATATTCTCCCTTCACTCGAACCTAAAATCGATAACTAAGGAAACATTTTAAAGATTAAATTCTCCGCTTCTGGTGAATTGTTAATTTGGAATTGCACACTATTTTGTTTGTTTATAGTTCGAAATTTTGACATTAGAGCTTATTCTCTGAATGTTTCTATACGACAGGGTAACATAATATCTTTTCCACGACCTCTGTAATTTGCATATCACAATTGCAACGATATTGTGTTATACCTAACTTTTCAAATTGTCTACAATGTTTCATTTTTTATGTTTTATCCTTCACCACGAAGTTTACTGCGAAATAATTGTTACAAATGAACCAGTTAATTTTTTCATCCTTCTCATAACCACCAATCTTGTTATTAAATATTAACTCTTCATTGTATTTTATTCGCAGAATAAAATGTTATTTTGTATCATTTACATTTATGTGCACCCTTTCCGTTCAGGGCTAATAGTTAATGTATCAGCGATTAAAATAATATTTCAAACACGTCACATCAGCAACTAATTTCGGCAAGTATCGTTTAGTTAGAATAACTTTTGGGATGTAGCCTACTTATCAGAGACTAAATTGGCTCCACGCAACTGAAATTTGTTTTATTAATATGGATTGGTGAACGTTGTGTATAATCTTGTAGGTGAACTGGAGCACCTTCTACACTTTATTTGCCTCTCAGACTAAAACTTCAGAAAAGCTAAATTTTAAGGAGTTGAATTTCAAGAATGGGTTATAACAGTGGCTGTCACAGCTCCAATACAAATATTGCCGTCTGTTAATTGCGCTTATCTTTTTAACCTATGCAGTAAGCAAGTTCAAAGTTACGTAACAACTCAAACCACCGGCGGAGATACTGCAACCCCCTATCTCCAGGTCAACTTGAGAGCAAGCTGCCAAGTCTCACGTGATACCACGTTTTCATCCAGGGAACCTTCGATCGCCAAAATAAAAAGTAATAAGTCTCATGTCCACTTAACGATCTCTTACCCGCTCATTAGACTTCCGTACGCTAATGACCTTAACAGATATTTTGTGTGAAAGGTCGAAGAGCAGTCGTTTGGCGCAAAAATCTCTGCCTCGCATATTTTCAGGTTCTCCTATGGTGACCTATCGTCCTCCTTTAGGGAGCACAGTCCTTCTGTTGTAGGTTCTTTCCTTCTCGATGACTGTCCTCCTACCTGTCCGATATTTTAAAACTAATCTGTTAATCTCTGTATTAAGAGATGCCGCGGCGAACAGCTGCGCGTTGTGACGGTAAGGTTATCAAACACGTGCCCTGAGCAGAAGAGAACTTCACGTGTCTCGCATTTCCTTTTCTCAGTGAATATTATACTCAGATAAGTACAATTCACGTATTATACATTAATTAATTAAATTTTATTCAACCCTGTTTTCAACACATGTCTAAAATAATTTAAATATAGATTTAATAAAGTTTTATCGCTTTCGTTATTAAAGTTTAATTTTAATCATTAATTTTATTTATTCGTAATGTGCTTGCGTCGTTCATGGTGCTATATATTTTATTTTTTTATTTCATTTAGGGGTGGAAAAAATCGAGAAAGAGGAAATGCCATTTCAACGACTAATTGAAAAATGAATTTCCATTCCTGATATCAAAGAGAGACAATACTTGTTTTCTGCAATATTTTGGACAAGTGAGAAATCAAAATTGAATGTTGATACTCAAGCTGCAGCACTTATCGTGAAATTCAAAGGATATTTCTTGCTCCAAAATTTCCAATATATATTTAAAAATTATTCATTCAATGGAAAATTACTCGATTAATTATATAATTAAAAGGGATGTAAGCATAATTAATGTATTTCTGTTTGAATTAATAAAATGTTTCTTTTATTTTCGTTGTGCTTTTTTCTTAAATTTGTTCGTCCTCCTTTACATTGTAAAAAAATTGGTCACCTTAGGTTCTCCACACCGTTAATACATGGCAAAATAACCGCAAAGTGAAACTTTTTTTTATTCACAACTTGCAAACTTTATTAGCTGTAAGTATTTTTAATATGTGCAGTGTAAATACAGTTTACGGTCGATACTGGAACTAATTTCCGGTTTCGTAGGTGATAACATTTTGAGACAGACCCTGTAAAACAAATGCTTAAAAACTCCGACGGCCGCTCACGTTTTGATTTCCCAATGAAAAAATTGAAAACAATATCTTACTCCTATGCTTGACCAACTCTGAATATAAACACTCAGTTAGAAAAAAAATTAATACTGCATTTACTTCTAAGGAACCTCTTTATAATACAATTTCTCAATATATATATATATATATATATATATATAGACGTGGGCATTCATACATTTCAATTTCCAGCCACACATTTCATAGGTCGTATTTTGAGAAATTGTAATGCTCATACAAAGGAAATAGCGTACAAAACACTAGTGCGTCCGCATTTGGAATACTGTTGTGGAATTTCGGATCCGTATCGCAAGGGATTGATTGACACGTTAGAGAAAGTACAGAGGAGAACCGCTCGATTCGTGACCGCTAGTTACAGTCCTTACGTAAGTGTCACAGAGCTGATACGTGGGTTAAGCTGGGATTGTTTGGCGGACAGATGACGTTGTTTTCGTTTGAATTTGTTGGAGAATATGCGAAAATCTTTAATTTACGAGTGCAACGAAATACTTCTCCCGCCAACCTATTTAGGTCGCAATGACAGGAGGGATAAGATTCGAGAAATAAGATACCGTACTGATACATTTATGTATTCATTCTTTCCTCCTTCTGTTCGGGATTGGAATGCACTGAATTAGGATTGGTGCTTAGCACCCCCTGCCACCCACAGTATTTGTGATTTGCAGAGTACAGATGTAGATGTAGAACTATCTAGCGCAGACCACTCGTGTTTGTGTGTGCGTTAGGGATGTAAAGGATGTCCCGCAATTTTTAATGCGGATGTATAGCGGATGTATAGCGGATGTATTGCTTAAATTGCAATATATTATTATTATTTTCTCTTTATACAAGATTGCTTAGCTAACAACAATGTGGATTCGCTGTAACAGCTAACCCGATGAAGGCAACGGAGGTATTTGCCAAAACGTTGCATAAAGAGTTAAATAAAGATATAATCCGACAGAAAACCCGAGAAATATTCATTTCAACAATGAAGTTGTTTTTTCTGACGATCTTGCAATAAAAGTAACAATGAACTGAACGGTGTTATTACTTAAGCGACGAATTTACAAATTTGAACTTGCATGTAAAGTAAACCAGCCTATTCACGGTCCAACTTACAGGATATCCGCGCAGAACTACCGTATAATGCGCTCGCCCATTCACGCTACTACAAGGGGTCCAACAAAATGTTCCAAGCAATCCTTTCCACTCGTACTTTTCGCGGCACACCTTGTGTCCTTGTCGCACGCTCGCAGGATGTTTCCTCCAATCATGATCCAAGGACCAAGCGTGTTGGGCGAAGGGTTAACGTTCTGGCATCGCATGCGGGAGGACGTGTGTTAGAATCCCCATCTGCCCATCCAGATTTGGCTTTTCTATGGTTTCCCCACATCACTCCAGGTGAATTCTGGGATGGTTCCATCAAAAGGTCATGGCCGAATTCCATCCCGTTCCTTGCACCCAATCCTTTCCCGCCTCTAATGAACCTCTACGTCGACAAGTCCTACGTGTAGTCCTTTCACGGCCCATCAAGAATCCTTTATCGGAAAATCGGATCATCGTAGGTCCTACAAGTTGTACTGTGAATGGGCCACTAGAGCGGTGGGAAGGCGGGTGGCGGGCACGGAGATGTGCGGTGGCGTGGCCTTGTGCTTAACGCTCTAATTAGTGGAGCAGCAAACTCCGCAAAGTTAACCTGACAAAGGTTGTTTTTTAGACTCGTGCGAGGTTATGAAAATAATTCATTTCACTTGTTAAATCATCCAACTTTTTGAAGATTAGGTAAAAAATAAATGTGTACGGCAGTATTATAGGGAAATAGACTTTCCATATGAAAAAAATTAGAATTTGGCATAAAAAATATACTTATTTTGATTTTAATTTAATTTTTAAATGAAATATTAAAATCTAAATGATTATAAATTTATTTTTCCACCTTCACATCCGCTTCCGCTAAACATTCGCTTCCGCTAAATATCCGCATCAGCGTCCGCAAAGATGACTTCCGTTACAACCTTGTGTTCTAGTAGCCTCGAGTCTCCCATCATGCACTATGGTGGTTCCATGTCGGTAGCTATGGGGGTGTGGGAGTTATGGTGGTTGAAAATGGTCGACCGTTTTCATATTTTGACCAAAGTGTTGTAAAAAAATCTTTGAAATTTTTCTAGAATGTACTAAAATGTTCTAGAATGTTCTTGAATAACCTAAAATGTTCTGCAACACATTTTCAGCTATTAACAAATATAAATAATTTACATGCAACATATTTAGTGTGTGAACCGATTTTCTGTATGGTTAACAAAGGCTGCTTTTTACCCTGGAAATATTTAAGATTCCCTGCAAAAACGTAAAAACCTTCAAAATTCTTGACAAAATTGAATGAAGTTGTGGACACCAGCTAGTATTAAGTAGAATATTCGATCTTACTTCAACGAAACACATAAAATGTGAAATCTGAAGCGTGAAACTTACCGCCCTTCAGATATAGAGAGGCCTGTGATCGCAGTAATTCTACGCTTCGATTTGGGAAGAGGACGCCACGAAAATGACCTGTCCATCCGCAGGTCACGCCGCCTGTTGTGACATTACCGAACCCGATTATCTTAGGGTAAGGAAGCATCAACGCAACTAGCGTTTCCTGAGCAACGGTGTAATACCGACTGATTCTTTCATTAAGGCGCTGCTGCTACGTGGCATTGTTGGCTGGGACACCCCGAGGAGTGACCGAGCCGGGTGGATGAGCAGTAGAGTTTTGGCCCCGCGCTCGGGAGAACCCGGGGTCGAATCCTCGGCCGATCATACATGTTTTGGTTTTCATGGTTCCACGAAATTATTCCATGAGAATGCCGGGATGGTGCCTACAAAGACTACCACCAAATTCCTTCCCGTTCCTTTCCCCATATCTTGTCTTGGTATTAATGACCACACCGTCGATAAGTTGTAAACCCATAAAGAAAAAAATCTAATGCATAATTATGATTCTGTCTGTATACTCCTGGTAAAACGGTAATAAATAGTGTAATGTTCAATACGAACCATTCAATGTCATAACATACATCACACGAACAAAGCAAAGCTTTGCCTGAGCCAAAATTATGTTTAAGAATCATGTAAAAATTCGAACTGTGAACTTCTGTATATTTTTTTTTATTTTATTTTTTTTATAGCCTAGTATCTAGAAACTAAAATAGGCCTTAATTTAACAGAACAGTATCGCCGGCCTCGGTAGCGTAGGGGCTAGAATGCTGGCTCCGCGTGCCGAAGGCCGCCGGTTCGAATCCGGCCGCGGGCATGGATGTTAAGTGTTGTGTGTCTGTGTGAGTGTCCTGTCCGTCCTGTGGCGTCCATACAATGGAAAAATACAATATATACTTGATGACGACATATACACTGAAAGCTACAAAAATTACTTTGAGCTGGCTGTATGGCCTTCGTTGCCAAATGCCATAAAAAAAAAAAAAACACACACACACAACAGTTTTACATTTGATATTTCAACAGATAATTTCACACTGAATAATTTCAATTTTTGTTATCCGTACAGTCTTTTCTTGTTGGCACGATACATACGATTGTTTCGCTGTTAACATATATTATAACTTTCTAAACTTGCTGCATTTTGTCATAATTCATTTATTATAGTTTTCTAGTTTTGTATGGTGTCTGCAGTTTCCTGTCCACTTTATGGTTAGAATTTTTAATATTTCACTATGTCACTTCGTACGTCTACCACTACTACTATTACTAAATTATTACTACTATCTACTACTCTACTTCTGTATACGCAAAGATAGCTTAATCATTGAAACACTAGATTGTTTGTCGTTGAAATTATACGAGGGTTATCTGTAAAATAAGGTTCCCAAGACGCTGCAGTCGCGATCCGGCAACACTGGCGGGATCCGGCAACACTGGAGTTCTAATTCTACCTCTCCGGATCCCCACCCCGGCGGACTGTCTGCGACGATCAGTCTTAGCTGAGCAGCAGTTCAGAGACGGAGTTCGCTCACTTCGCCCGCCAGGTGCGAATTACGCTCTGTAATCCATTTTTTGTGTCCAAAAAAACACTGCGCCATTAACAATTGTGTGAAGACTACGGAGAAAAGTATATGACTATACAACACGTGCGTAAATGGTGCAGAGAATTCAAAGACGGACATACAGATGTCCATGACGAACAGCGTTCCCGACGGCCATCGGTTTCGGACGAAACGATTGCGAAAGTGGAAGAATGAATGCTGAAAGATCGAAGGATGACGGTTCGGGAGCTCTGCGAGATCATCCCTGATGTCAGCAAGACTACCATTGACAAAATTTTGACAGACAATTTAGGGTATGTCAAGGTTTTTTGAAGATGGGTTCCAAGAATGCTTGCGGAAGACCATAAACGGCAACGTATTGAAGCGGCCCGCGAATTTCTTCAAGACTATAAAAACGATGGCTAAGAATTCTTGGATTCAATTGTTACTGGGGACGAGACCAGAGTCCTCTACACGACGCCAGAAACGAAGGAACAATCCCGTAAGTGGAAACATCCACAGTCGCCACGCAATCAAAACAAGAGGAGAGGCAAGATCACGAGGGGAGTGCGTTTCCACACAGCCCGTGTAACAACCTATCTTCTCAACCAATTTGGATGATATATTGTCACACACCCTCCCTACAGCCCGGACATAGACCCAAGTGATTACCATCTCTTCCCTGAATTGAAGAATCACCTGGGTTGGACTCAATTCAGAACTGGAAAAGAGTTGAAAGAATAGATGTTAAGCTACCTTCGCTGCGCGGCGGGAGAGTTCCACTACTCGGGCGTAAAGAAGATGGTACACCGCATGCAAAAATGTATTGACCTCAACGGCGATTATGTCGAAACTTTATAAAAATGTATAATTCAAAGCAAATAAACATGTTTTTCAGTGTGAGAAATCATTGGGCATCTTATTTTACGGACAACCCTCGTATAGCTGGATATTGGTAGACGGTGAAAAAAGATACGTTCTATCAGAGGCTTTAATAGCCAGTATACTGTGTAGACGAAACATAGGAAACGAGGACAAAATTCTGTTATGTATAGTATACTACCAACCAATATTCACCTTTGATATTTTGATTCGGATTAGCAGCGTGTCATCACATCACTCTTTCAAAAAATAATTATAATTTTGATCTTTTAAGAGAACTTGGGGCATCTTAAACTATAGTGTTCTTTGAAGTGTTAATTCAAGTTTAAAGTGTGTTTGTCAGTTGAAATGGCTCTGTACAGTAAGTGAAATTCTTTTTCCATCGAATTCTCAAAATCCAGAAAGGCGGCAATGGTTTGTGGAAATCTTTTCAGCAGGAAAAAGAACCATTCTATAATAATGTAGAAAGAGATGTGTCAGAATTGCAGCAAAAGGGAACTAAAATAGTTGCAACCATTCTCAGCCTTTTACGCGGCCTGTACAGTTGTTATATATTATCGATTAATAAACAATTAATAATGAATTCGTATTTATATATATACTAGCTGTTACCCGCGAATTCGTACGCGTGGATTTAGAATTTGATTGCTAGAATTGGATACACAAAGCTGAAAGTTACCTAAGATATTTTGGCATAATATGACGGAAACATGATCGATATACCATTCTACCGTCGAACCTGCCTCATTTATTCATATCTGAGAAAAGTATCCTATTTCGTTCCTAATGATACAAAGTATTTTGGAATATCGGTATACAAATATAGTCGAAAAAAAAAAAAAAAGATGGAGACTGACTTTGGCATATATAATATTATTAGTTTAGATCACACAAAAACTGCCTGTGGAACCAGTATACCCTGAATAAAGTAAGCTCTTAGGGCACTATTCTATCGCCAAAGATTTGCCAAAACATGGTATCCTTACTACAAAATCCTAGGCTTGGCTCAAATTCTGAAAAACAATTCATAAAAATTTTGCTCCCAGTGGGGTTTGACCCCGAAGTCACACTGCAGTTTTCTTAAGAAGCAAGCACAATACCACTGCGCTACGCTACCATTGCTCTCTAGTGTTACGCATTACAAAATATATAGATATTATGCGTTTGTCTTTCACAGTTCAGATAGTTTTCATAATTTAATGACAATATTTTTATATCTATATACAATATGGTCTCCCATGACCATCCTATTGTCAAATAGCATCTCCTTGTCAAATTTCGTCACGGTCGGATTAGCCGTTTAGCCCAAGAAACGTAACAAACTGACAGACAGAGTTACTTTCGCATTTATAATATTAGTATAATTATAGATATAAAAAAGGTATAGGTTTTGTTCATTATATACACAATAATTTAACGATATCTGATAACAGAAAACAGCACAAAATGTATTGTGGAATCAATACAGAAAAAGGTACGTTGCACACGGCGGGGTGGTAGTCCAAGGCAAAGCCATGTTAGGCTACAAGAGGCCACGTGGAACCACGTGGTTTAAGACGCTCCCTACAGATGCGAACACAAGTTCTCGGATTATAGGGTTGCGGCACGTTGATAGATTGTAAAGCTTCACATAATTTATTAGGACTGATGTCTGAGTGTTTGTGACAAAACCGTAATTTCGTGACTCATTCAGAATTTTCTGTCTGATTGTATAACCGATACATACTCTATTAATTATACTAGTTCGCGAAGAAAATGAACGGTATGGACATTGTGCTTATATTTTTTGAGAATTTTTATTTTTATTCAAAAGGCCTAAATGAGACATCAATAACAGTATCAACGTATGTGGATATTTGTAATTGCCTGCAGATGATATTGACATAAAATTATAAAATATTGGTTTCGTATTCGACAACGATGTTTTTTCTTTCGTAAAATTTGGTCAATAGTGTCTCTGTATTGAAAATTAGAATAATGTGTTTGTTTCAGCCCTCAGCCTTTTTTCAGAATTGAATCCTTGATAACGGGCTTGGAACAGCGGAGTTTTCTGTGTAAATGTGGCAAATAGAAATCGACGTTTCGCACAGTTACATGAATGAATCATCACTTGCGTTGACACAGTTGTCACTGAGGGATTACCGTTCGATGACTAATGATTCTCGCTGCCGACTTCATTGCGAGTATAGAAGGAACGTGTTTTTGTATGTGTGATATGGTTTTTGTTTTTCAGATTGGAGAGGTGTATAAGCGAGGTGCCGGTCCACACAGGTCTACTCTTCCAAAAACCACTCTGCGGCCTCCAGATTTAATGAACTACTATCTACTATGTGCGATGACCTCTCTCTACTCGCACTGCAGGGAAGTTTGCTATTTAACACATGCGTTTTGTATAAATGCTGGTAGCATACCAACACATATGACTGGCCAATTCCGGAATGATGAAAATGTATTCACATACGGTGCTGGAACCAGCTAAACCCGTTCCAAGCATCAGACACTGTGTTAATGCATTAGTAACCTCGGCCACGGGACGTTTTATTGTTGAACACTGGAAATTATGATTTAACTGTTATCCATCATATTTACACTACGCAGAATTAGCTGTTTTGATGGATTAAAAGGTAATTCAACGGATCAAGGTTCGATCAGGGGTGCCAATTCGTTCAGCTGTGTTGGTTTTTCTTATACTTCTACTATTATGGATACTGATTTACTGATTAAATTAACAAGATTCTCTTAAGCTATAGATAACAGGGGCACTTTATATTCGCTCTATATTTAGAGTTACCAAAACTAAATGAGTAAAGGGAATTTGTACAGTCTTAAAGATTGGATGAAGGAGTTTTAAATAGGGTAGCCAACTTTTTAGACAAAAAAAATCATGGTTGTCTTTGGAAAAGGAAAATAAAAAGAATATGAAAGAAAAAAGTATTTTTTAATTTAGACATTTGTTGCCTTAAATATATATATATATTCGTGCTACTATTTTTTGGTTTCATTTCAACGTGTTATAGCTCGTACCATATGCTAAAATTATAAATAAATAAATGAACAATTCAATTTTAATTGAAGAATGCTCTGTTTCTCCATTCCCGCCATTTTGCATTAATTATTTTCTCAGTAGTGTAAGGGAGCAGGTATAAAACAATTAGGTTTTTTTTGGATAAATTTTCTCGTGTCTTTTCAAGTGTGTAGTGGATCAGAAAGGTTTTTCGCCCCTCTCAGAAATAGACGATTTCAGACTGTGCGTTTCGTTTCGTCATAAACACTAATACGTCGTTTGCAAATTAATAAGACACAGGAATTGTATAGTTTACCACAAATAAAGTATTTCCGCATACTTTATGTTTAGGATAAAGTATAACGAGCAAAAATTTTGTGTGATGCTTTAGCACAGTGTATGATTAGGAACCTGAGCCTCTGGCCAGTGCGGCACAATTTCACAAAAATTACAATTTATTCTACACAAGATCATACAATATTCTGAAAATGACTGAAAATGGTTACTGATTGACTTACTACTCCGATGCCAGCTGATGCAATGGTAAAACTCAATGCGCAGATAATGCATATCGCAAAGAATTTATTTTGAAGACCCCTTCTGATCTAGTAATATGTTTTCTCCCACAATTTTGTAATTGTTTAGGTACCTTCAGATTTGCTTTTTTTTGGAATTGCTGTTGTATCAGTATAACAAACGGGATATGAATTACTTGCCATTTTAAATAACGTAAAGGAAAACTAAAGCAGTTGAAACCTCCAACCTCACAACAACGAGGAACAGAAGAAACCGTGAATTCTACCTCTGGTGGTCACCCATCCTCCCGTCACAAATAACGGCGAGCAGACAAGAGACGACACGAATTCGACAGTACGGATGGTCCGCTCTTGTTGCCTCGGCTACCAAGCGGTAAGTACAGAGATCAAAGGATAAACAATCCCTGGTTAATAGACACGAGGGTGTGAAACTAGCATAAGAGCGTTCTGTTCCATCTACTATATAATTTCCTAAGCTCAGTCACTCACCTCCATAGCTATTGGCTGGAGAACGGTGTCACGTGTCAGCCTTCGCTCGCAAATTAACAACGACCAGAGATATTAAAAGAATAATTTAATAGCTAAACGACGGATACCAAACTAATTGCCACAATACATTCATTAAGTTTGCTTTTCGTATCATTTCATAGTTAAAAAAATATCGATAAATTTTACGGCTGATAAAAACGTGGATCTGCTTTTCAGTAACATATTGCTTATAAAAACAACATAAAAAACTTAAAAAATTAAATCACTCATGGTCCCTGCTGTAACCACGATTGCTAATTGTCATTCCGATCTAGACTAAATTTCAGTTTATTAAAACTTTCACTAATGTTGCTGCTTAACCAAATTTTATACATTACAGTTTGTTTGCTTTTTACGTATTATACTCACCACTTTAGTTAATGGTCTTTGTTCGTGTTCAATGTGAGTAATTAGGTTATTTAAAGTGGACATTAGATCAAATATGTTACAGAAACGAGTATTCTGGCAATTCTTTTCTTCGGACTTGCTCAACTGTTTAACGATATGGAATGTGAATTAAGTTCTCTGGTCGTTACAAACACCAATGATTACATTATGAGTGTTTGCCCAATCTCAACAAAAAAAAAAAAAAATACAACTTGATGCTTTCGAAGCAAACAGAAATTTTAAAAAGTGAACTTCAAGGGTCAAATACAAGTTAAGTCTGTATTTCAGATAGTTCGACTCTACGACATTTGAAACAATTACACGATAGCGCAATCGTCCCTGCCCGTGTTTAATACCTACGTCTATTAATACTTCTGAGTTCTTCAAGGTCAAGAGATTTTATTCATCCTTAAGGTTAATCACAGGTCAAGTTAATATTAAGTCAGATCAGGTCAACACGTAATAATCTTTGACCCTAAAAATTGGAACTATTCTAAACCCGTGACGATACGCAAAAAACCGTCACGGGCTTACATTAGTGTATTGTATAATTTACTCGAAGTAAAGTATTTTGGTATACTTTATTGAAACGAAAAAGTTTAAAATATAACGGCCAAAACTAAGTTGTGATACTTTATATAATAGTATGGTTGGTAATCCTAGTTTTAAGGTACAGCGCATTCCATCCTTTCGCGCGGCTTAATTTATTGGTCCACTGTTCCACAAAACGGAAATGCCTCTTAGTGCAACCTTAATCGGCTGCTTGGTTGTAGATTATTTTGTAGTGTTTCCATTTCTTATATTCCCTCTATGACAACATAATGTGTGTATTTAGAAGTGTTTCTCGCTTGGTCCGAGCATTACGTCAGCTGAACCTGGCTGTTACGTTCTGTCGGTGAAGTCACGCCATCAGCAGAGTTCACAGGCGCGGGGTGGACTTTGGCTCCACGGCTTACGTATCTTCCACAAGGCGCGTGATCGCGAAGTACTCAACAGGAAGACGTTACCGACAAATTCAGCCGAGTCATCAGAGGAAACAATTCCAACACCGTTCTCTTTATGACTGCACATACTTCTCCCAGGGGTAAGGACGCCTTTGGAACCATCTGTACGACAAAGGAGTGCAAACACAATGTCGCGATTTTACGTGAATTAGTCGAAGTGGGTTTCATCATCATTTCAGCGCTGCCAACATCTAAAATTACACATAAACCACGTCTCTAAAGTGAGAAATTTGAACAACCGGAGTAATTTTCTGTTGATCTAATGAATGGTCGAGTTTCATCACTTTTGCGTCAAATGTAAATATGACTTGCGTTCACTACACTCAAACACTCATAGTATTACGTTCATTGATTGTTCATAGGCGAGTCTAAATTGATCCATGTGATAACGGATACCCTACAACAGGGATGGCGAACCTTTACTGATATACGTGCCACTTTTTTCTAAAGAAATGTTGAGTGAAGCCATGATGTTCCATCAAACAATCATGACGTAGTGATTAATGGGAAAAGAGATAAAAGTTTATATCTGCATCCAGAAATATACAGTTTTCATACCTAGTATTAATTACATCAACAATTTTGTGTTTATGTAAGTAGATGAAATTAGTACGACTACTTTCATTGCAAATTAGATGCCAAATAACTTAAATTACATTAATACCTTGTTACTTTTAGCAGAATGCATGTTAAAGTGGAATCATCTGACAAACGGTTTCGAAGTGAGGCTTTAATGTTATGCATTTCTGAAACTAATGACTCACAGGTATAGGCAGATAAAATATTGTTAAGATAGCAAACGGCAGCTTCTTAAGTGACTGGATTGAATTCCAAGTTTCCATAATTATGGTATTGACATTTTTACTCCTATTGTTTGACATTCCTGCTAATTAATTTGATTCCAACTGCTTCCTCATTTCGATGAATTTTTGAGACCAATTACTGAACTGCACTGGGACTACGTCAGATGCATTTCCATTTCTTCAATTTCCAACCAGACAAATTAAGACAAGTTCAGTTTATCAAGTGAAGTCACATCAGGATACATAATAAACTTTTTCCGATAATTCTTTGAACTGAGAAAATCTGGATGAAAATTTTTCGATTGAAGAATTAATTACTGAAGATAGCTCTTCAGTGAGTTTTAATTGGCCTGGTTTTTCTTGCACATCCAAATCTCTGGTAATTTTTTTCTTTAAGTTTGGGAAATACTAGTAATTATTGGAAATAAAATCGTTAGAGAAAACTTGCCTCAAAAGCGCGAATGAGATCTATCATAACGATAATTGTTTTGTTTGCGCCTTGAAGCTTCATGTTCATCTCACTGAAATGCTGGCACATGTCAGGAAAAAACATTAATTTTGAAATTATATTTGTATCCGTAGTAGTGGTTAGTAACGATTTTATCGCAATTAATTCTTCCTGGAATTCGTTTAGTGCACAATATCGAGCAATAATAGCTAAAGGAGCAGATTTATTTACATCAGTACAATCGTCAAGACACAACTATATAAAAGGAGGTGACTTTATGTCAGTTGTAGGTTGTTCTATTACATTTTCCGCCAGTTTTAGTATTCTATATATTAGTGAGTTTCTGAATAAATTACAATCTTTGATATGTTGAATTATCTTTATTTTCAAAGATTTAAAAAAGTGAAAAGGCGCATGTTAAACAAACTTCTTTCAATCAATTATACCTCGCAAAGGTTTACCATTCCGAGCAATAAGATATGCAGCCGAAAAACTTCCGGCACTTGTACGAAAATCCTTGCAAACATACTTAATCAAGGCGTCGATTGTTTATTTCTCTCTATAATTGCACATACAATGAATTCTGGTTGGGTTTTTTGACAAAGAGAAGTCAGCTTAGCGCCACTCCTGCCGCCGCGCCGCCTCAGTCCGTTCGGTCAGAAAATTCGCTCGAACTCTACATCTTTTGCGCAATCTGTAGTTTTTGCGACAGCGGTGGTTTTTTTCTCTGTGAACTTTGTTACAATGTTCTTAAATTATGTAGACAAGAAAATAAATTGCTTATATCTATTAGGTACCTACTTAACTAACGCCGTGCCCAAATTATTTGGTTGCGTGCCATCATTGGTTCGCCATCCCTGCCCTACAAAATCCTCCAGAGGAAAGGATTCATGTTTCAAATGCTCCAGAAAATGTGAAATTGCGAAGCGTTTTGAGGGAAGTTCGTTTACCCACTGTCATGTTTTGTATCCAACTACACTAAACTTCTGCTTTTAGATATTCTACCACAATACTAGAAATAAATACAATACCTTTTTTACGGCTTTTAGAGATCGACGTCACAGGAGGAATAGGAACAGGAAGGACGTCGGCAGAAGCATTTCTGCAAATTGCAGAGACATTCAGGCATATACCAGGGGCGATTTCGGGAAACATAAATTGGGATGGGGTATAAGCCCATGAAAAGTTTAGGTAAACGAATCTTTCATCTAATACTTTGCCACGATCAGATTGTTATTCTTTGCGTAATGGAACAGTCCCGTGTATTTACATCAATTGCCACACGAAGTCATTATTAACGGCGATGATGTTATGATCGTACAATACGATTGCATAGCGAGTATAGGAATCATTAATGCGAGAGTCTCCGCTTTGTGGCTGTGTCGACCTGGCTTTTATACGCATCAATCACAGTGTCTTCATACAGAAAACTCAAACATCATCAGGATAAAATGATAAGAGGACTCGCCAGCATGAAAATTATGCGACCAACAAACCTAACAATGATTTTAGCTAGTTATTTAAAAAATTGAGACTATTTATTGGTATCCCGTCAACCAACATAACTGTTTTTATTTGTTAGGTTCATTTCTAAATAGATGAAAGTCACCAATTGGGTACAGTGGTTCACCTACAAATACACGTTTTTCTTCCTCTTGTAAGGTACACAACCTCACCATTTGCGATTTTTTTTGATGTTAGTAAAATTGTTTTTTAGTTAGTAGTTATGATATTAAATACACAGAGTTTCAAGAGAGGTATACAAGATATTTGGTAAAAAATAACAGTTGAAAAAGAAAGGAGTTGAAGAGAAAATGTAATGAGAGAAGGTGTGGATGAGAAAAGCTTAATGGAGAAGCTGTAAAAAAATCCTGGCGGGATTTGTAATGGAGAATTTAATCCCGTGGGCAGAAGATTAGTACAATGATAAAGTTAATGAAACGTGAAAGTTGAAATGGGGATTCTATCATTACCGTGGCGCCACAATATGATGATTGATTCTTATAGAACTCGACAAAACAAATCGACAATAAAGAATAAAATTTTTTGATATCTCGCTTGGTTCTCGAGATATCGTATCTCAAAATTGACGTAGTTAGGTTGAAATACGGCCTGGACCAGAAGAAAAATTTCGCTATAGTCAAATTTTATGATGAATTCTTACGTAACTCGATGAGACAAATGGAAAATAAAGAATAAAGTTTTTTTGTTATCTCGCTTAGTTCTCGAGATATTGTAGGGTGAGATCAGGCCTGGACCAAAAAATTTTTTTCACAAAAACCACCATATCTACATGGTGGAAATGCACTATAGGTGTTTTATTTTCTTCCTAGTGATTGTTGTTAGGTTGAAATACGGCCTGGACCAGAAGAAAATCCATCAAAAGCAGAAGGAACTATACCTATGGCTGATTTTTAACATGCTATATCTCGAAAACCAAGCGAGATATCAAAATATTTTATTCTTTATTTTCGATTTATTTCGTCGAGTTCTGCAAGAATTCATCATCAGATTTTGGCGCCACGGTAATGATAGAACTGTCGTTGAAATTGGTGATTTATTGTCATTTAAAAAATAGAAGATATTATGATAAGTGGAAGATTTTTTATTTCGTATTGAAGTTATAATAAACAGAATGGAGTTGATTCTTAAAGTACATTTGGCACGATTTTTTAATAATAGTGTTATTTCAG
>JARYHS010008074.1:23885776-23989174 GCA_031002005.1 Vandiemenella viatica | reverse complement strand
GCTGCTGCTGCTGCTGTTGTTGTTGTTGTTGTTGTTGGTGGTGGTGGTGGTGGTGGTGTTGTTGTTGGTGGTGGTGGTGTTGTGGGTGTTGTGGGTGTTGTTGGTGTAGTTGGTATTTGTGTAGTTGGTGTTGATGGTGTTGGTGTTGTTGGTGTTGGTGTTGTTGGTGTTGGTGTTGTTGTTGGTGTTGTTGGTTTTGTGTGATAAAATACAGCAACAAAATACGCTACTGTAATCGGCGACTGTTAAACGATACTAACCAGTACTGTCTACAAAATATAAACAGTCAGAGATTACACTATTCAAATACCCACACCACTACAGATAAAATACAAAAACTAAATACGCTACTGCACTCGGCGACTGTTCAAACGCTACTAACGACCACTGTTTACAAAATGTAAGTACTCAGAGATTACACTATTCAAACACCCACACCACTACAGATATAAATACAACAACAAAATATGCTACTGTACTAGGCGACTGGTCAAACGCTTGTTGTTGGTGTTGTTGTTGGTGTTGTTGGTGTTGGTGTTGTTGGTATGGCTGGTGTTGTTGGTGTTGGTGTTGTTGGTATGGCTGGTGTTGTGTGTTGGTGTAGGTGTTGTTGGTATTGTTGTTGTTGGTGTTGTTGGTGTTGGTGTTGTTGTTGGTGTTGGTGTTGTTGTTGGTGTTGGTGTTGTTGTTGGTGTTGGTGTTGTTGGTATTGGTGTTGGTGTTGTTGGTATGGCTGGTGTTGTTGTTGGCGTTGGTGTTGTTGGTTGGCTGGTGTTGTTGTTTGTGTTGGTGGTATGGTGGTGTTGTTGTTGGTGTTGGTGGTATGGCTGGTGTTGGTGTTGTTGTTGGTATGGCTGGTGTTGTTGTTGTTGGTATTGGTGTTGTTGTTGTTGTTGTTGTTGTCGTTGTTGTTGGTGTTGGTGGTGGTGGTGGTGGTGTTGTTGTTGTTGGTGGTGTTGGTGTTGTGGGTGGTGATGGTGTTGTTTTTTTTTGTAACTGCTTTACGTCTCTTTTTAACATCGAGATCTTAAGAGACGGGAAAGGATGGGGTGCAAGGATGGGGGCAAGGAATGGGAAGGAATTCGCCCATGGCCTTTTGAAGGAAGCATCCCGGCATTTGCCTGGAGTGATTTGGGGAAACCATGGAAAACCCAAATCTGGATGCCCGGACGGGGATTCGAACCGCCGTCTTCCCGAATGCGAGGCGAAAACGCTAACCGTTACACCGCCCCGCTCGGTTTGGTGTTGTTGGTGTAGTTGGTGTTGGTGGTGTTGGTGGTGTTGGTGTTGGTGGTGTTGGTGGTGTTGTTGGTGTTATTGTGATAAAATACAACAACAAAATACGCTACTGCAATCGGCGACTGTTCAAACGCTACTAACGACCACTGTTCACAAAATGGAAACACTCAGAGATTACACTATTCAAATACCCACACCACTACAAATAAAATACAACAACAAAATACGCTATTGCACTCGGCGACTGTTCAAACGATACTAACCAGTACTGTCTACAAAATGTAAACACTCAGAGATTACACTATTCAAATACCCACACCACTACAGATAAAATACAAAAACTAAATACGCTACTGCACTCGCTGACTGTTCAAACGCTACTAACGACCACTGTTTACAAAATGTAAGTACTCAGAGATTACACTATTCAAACACCCACACTACTACAGATATAAATACAACAACAAAATACGCTACTGCACTAGGCGACTGGTCAAACGCTTGGTGTTGTTGGTGTTGGTGTTGTTGTTGGTGTTGGTGTTGTTGGTGTTGTTGTTGTTGGTATTGTTGGTATTGCTGGTGTTGTTGGTGTTGTTGTTGTTGTTGTTGGTATTGTTGGTATTGGTGTTGTTGGTGTTGGTGTTGGTGTTGTTGGTGTTGTTGGTGTTGGTGTTGGTGGTGTTGGTGTTGTTGGTGTTGGTGTTGTTGGTGTTGGTGGTGTTGGCGTAGGTGGTGTTGGCGTTGTTGGTGTTGGTGTGGGTGTTGGAGGTGTTGGTTTTAGTGTTGGTGTTGGTGTTGGTTTTGGTGTTGGTGGTGTTGTCGTTGTTGGTGTTGGTGTTGGGGTTGGTGTTGGTGTTGGTGGTGTTGGTGTTGTTGGTGTTGTTGGTGTTGGTGTTGGTGTTGTTGGTATAGGTGGTGTTGGTGTTTGTGTAGTTGGTGTTGGTGTTGGTGTTGGTGTAGTTGGTGTTGGTGTAGTTGGTGTTGGTGTAGTTGGTGTTGGTGTAGTTGGTGTTGGTGTAGTTGGTGTTTCTGTAGTTGGTGTTGGTGTAGTTGGTGTTGGTGTAGATCGCGTTGGTGTAGTTGGTGTTGTGTAGTTGGTGTTGGTGTAGTTGTTGGTGGTGTAGTTAGTGTTTATGCAGTTGGTGTTAGTGTAGGTGTAGTTGGTGTTGTTTGTGTTGGTGTTGTTGGTGTTGGTGTTCTTGGTGTTGGTGTTGCTGGTGTTGGTGGTGTTGGTGTGGGTGTTGGAGGTGTTGGTGTTGGTTTTGGTGTTGTTGGTGTTGTTGGTGTTGTTGGTGTTGGTGTTGGTGTTGTTGGTGTTGGTGTTGTTGGTGTTGGTGATGTTGGTGTTGTTGGCGTTGGTGATGGTGGTGTTGGTGATGGTGGTGTTGGTGTTGTTGTTGTTGGTGTTGTTGGTGCTGGTGTTGGTGTTGATGGTGTTATTGTTGGTGTTGTTTGTGTTGTTGGTGTTGTTGATGTTGGTGTTGTTGGTTTTGGTGGTTTTGTTGGTGTTGTTGGTGTTGGTGTTGGTGTTGTTGGTGTTGGTGTTGTTGGTGTTGGTGTTGCTGCTATTGGTGTTGGTGTTAGTGTTGTTGTTGTTGTTGTCGTCGTCGTCGTCTATGGGGCTTAAGGGCGCGTCGACGACGGGGTCATTGGCGCCCAATCAATATCCGGCTAACATCCCTGCATTCGTCTGGAGTGATCTGGGGAAACCACTGGATAATCGCACTATATTACCTCCCCCCCTCCCCCGAGTGCGAGGCCAGAGTTTTACTGCTCAGCGGGATGAACCATAATCACGAGCCCGTATTTTGATGGGGTGTCGAATAATGTTCAGCCCATGGTCTCGCGGGTAAAACAGCGTGTGTTTCATATTGATATGAAGTCGAGTTGCTGAGACATGTAAGATAAATTTTCACCAACTACTGTCTATTTTTCGTTGAACCAGATTCATACAATAACTAATGTTCGTAATTAGTTAGTTCTTGAATTTCAATAAAGGGACACCATTTTATTATTCGGAGGAAATAAATTATAGTTCTCTCTGCTCGCTAGCGATGTTTTAACTCTGACATGATTCGTTTAAGAGAGAGTACACACATTAAGAGTGCAACAGCTAATAATAAACCTGTTGAGAAAATATTGTTTTCAAAACAGGTTTAAAAAATTTTGGGATCCACCATAATTTTTGTGAACCTTAAAAATAAAGTGTTCGATTTATATATAATAGTTAAAAAGCAATTTCACAAAACGAATAATGAACTCGTTTTTAAAATTACTTGTTATTAATTTTTTTAAGTTTTTTTTTAAATTTTTTTTAATTTTTTATTTTTAATTTTTTTTAAAGTATGTTCTACCGAATTCTGTTCAATACACAGTCCGAACGCTTAACGGATTTAACCAAACGACGAAAAAGTGTTCACATCGAGAAGTACCATCTTACATTGAACAAGAGCTGACTCAAATTTCGAAAGCGCAGGCGTCTGAATCAATTTTCCTGCACCAGTGGGAGTAGTACTGCCAAATGAAATTTTATTTTATTTATTTTCCCATATACAACATAGCCCAGTTCCTAGTATCTATTCTGGGCCCTTATTTCCATTATTTTACATGTATTATATTTATATCTTATACATCTAACGTATTCACTTTATAAACAACTAGCTGACCCGGCGAACTCTGTTCCGCCTTAGAGGCAATAAATAAGCAGATTTTTTATTTTATTAAGTTCAATTTTTATTAGTAAATACAAATAAAACGATTAAGTATTTTAATGAGTCTTTATTGTGCAATCTTCAGTTAAGTACCTTGTGATATACGACATTTTTTGTTTTATTATGAGGCGCAAGAACAAACAACACAGATGGTCTTCCGACCCGTGAACATGCCATATATAATTGACCATGGGAAAAACATGGATATTCGAGATTCAAAACACAAACTTTCAAGGATTGGCCTTGTGATTTGTTAATGGTCATGGTGAATGCAAGACGGATCGGAAATTGAAGTCTTTTAAACTCAAACGGCATATCAGTTGGGATCATCGGGATCCTCGGAATGAGAACTTGCTCACCTTCGAATTTTCCTTTGAGTATCGTCGCGTAAATCACATTGTTCATCAATTTACTTACCACCAAACGCGTACCGTTGCACAGTTTTGGTTGGTTTATGTTTCGAAGCATGATTACTACGGAACCAACCTTTAGGCGTAAATTGTGCGGTGGTAAGCCAGGCAAATCCAAGGAGTTTAAAAATTCAATTGGGTAGTTGGTGGCTTCTTCTTCATTTGTTACACAGTCAATAGATTTGAATGAATCCATTGTTCCAATGATCGCATTCTGAATTATGTAGTTTAGGTCATCTACATCTTTATTCTTAGCCGCTGAAATTGCTCGCTCACTCATCCATTCATTATTTTTGTAGTTAGTAATGATGTTTGGGAATACTTTGTTGATAAGTTCGTCTTTCGATGAGACAAAGTTACAGAAATTGTGAGGAAATGGAATACATCCGCTCGATTCGTCGACAGGTACTCGACCATTACCGATAGTCAGCAATTGCTCAGAGAAATCTTCAGCAGATGTATCATTAAGCAATGCAACTCTCATGTTTGTTGTCAGCTGAAGTTTCTTCACATAGCGCCATAGATTCGATGATTTGAGGCAAGCGTTTATTTCGTCAGCAGACGTTGATCTTGGAATTACTGGCAGTGTTTGGCGGAAATCGCCAGATAGTAAAATCATTGCTCCTCCAAAAACATCTCGAGTCATTGCGTAGATCTTTCAATGTTTGGTTAAGTGCTTCTAATGCACGTTTATGCGCCATTGTGTATTCGTCCCAGATGATAATTTTCGATGCTGATAAAACTTTGGCCATTGCTGAGTTTTTTGCAATATTACAAGTTGGTTCTTCAATAGTTTGAAGATTTAACGGCAATTTTAATGCTGAATGAGCCGTACGGCATCCTTCTAACAATGTGGCTACTATTCCAAAAGCAGCAACTGCAACCGCAATGTTGGATCTCGCACGAACAGTGGCTAAAACTACTGACATGAGGAATGTCTTACCAGTTCCACCAAGGGCATCCAAGAACTATAAACCACCATTTCCATAATCAATTGCCTTCATCAACGTATCATAAACTTCCTTTTGTTGGGGATTCAACAGGGGTACATTCGTTTGAACCACTAAATCTAATTCCTGGTGATCATATTCACGTTCCCGTTCCAATTCTAGATTAAATGCGTCATTCATTTCACGATTTGGCACTGGCATTCCTAACCTGACTAATAAACTACCGCACATGAGGTAACACATGTCTTCGATCAAGAGTAAAGCCCGATTATGTATCTCCTCATTCATCTCAAGATCGTGATTTCTGGAACTGACACGAATTTGATGTAAAATATCTTCTGACATATTATCCTTGTATTTGTGCCACAGGTTAGATGGGTTCGATAGAAAGCATGTCGAAATGCTGATAGCAAATAATGTGCGTATTTGACTTGGAGATGCAGAGATAATGGCTTCAACGATTGTCGTATCCCAATGGGTATCGTTTTCTAGTAATTGAGTTCTTCACATGCAGCACGATATGTTGGGAATATTATACCATTAACAGTCCGTAGTGTCTCAGATGACGTTGGCCCACGAACATTTACCAGCATTAACCGCAAATAGAAGCATTCATCATTCTTTGGATGAACTGTGTACATATGACCAAGAGCATCAGTAGAACGCACATCCGGATATCCAGGAACCGCATCGCCTTGCTTCCGTCGTTGAAAATTCTTCGATGAAGCATTCCAAGTGTAATAACGTGGCATCTCCGAGTAAAGCAAAGTTCGTGCAAACGGATCGCTTTGGCAGATCGCAAAGAAACTGGTCAATGTTGTCGCTGGAGGTGTTTCAGCACATTGAACAACATTCGAAGCCGTGAAATATACTCGTTAACCATTCTCCAGATGCACCGCCAAATGCACAACAGTAGGATGACGTTCGTGAATAGGGAATGCGAATATACGCCAAATCGCTTCATTACAGTTCACATAACGACCAATTTGATAGCGCGCAATTTCATCGTTGGTATTAAAGGATTGGAAGCCAAAAACCGCCATATCGCTGCCTTTCGTGACATATTTGCAAATTTATTTTATGTACTTTACTGAATTGCAATACTCAACGTTGCAATGTGTCTTGAACATTTTGGAAATAAGTGGCGAAAATGGAACAATCCAACTGTTGTCGACTACGAAATCCATTCTTTTCACTTTTGTTGTGATATTCGGCCATTATTATTATTATTATTATTTCGTATCAGTAACATACAGTTACACAATCACAATCATCAAATTATACTGGACCAGTACTTGGCCACTTCCAGTGCATTTTCTGAGGCCTCATACAGTTCAGCTGCCGAACAGGATGCTGGACATAGTTGACACTGGAGCATGTGCTGGACAGTCTGGTCTTCACCACAGTCGCACTTGATATCACTGATCTCAGTATAGCCCCATCTTGCTAAATTCACTTTGTATCTGCCCACTCCTGATCTCAGCCTATTCAAAGATTTCCACGTCAACCATCCCTTGTCATAACCAGGTGGCAAAGATTCAGACACTCTTCCCCAGCCATGCGGAAGGGGAGCCTTAGCTTCCCATAGTTGTAACCTGGCTTCTTCAGTTATAGTTGTAAGTTCCTGAGATATTCTTAGGAAACTTTTCCTGGACTTCAGTCTTTGCCTGTGAGGGATATGCCCATATAGTGGATGAGATTTTTCATGGTTCACTTTCCTCCTTTCCTTGTTCACTGCTATTTCCCTTCGAACAGAAGGTGGTGCTATTCCTGCGAGACGGTGGAGCCATTCGACTGGAGTTGATTTTAAGCAGCCTGTTATAATTCTGCACGTGTCATTAAGTGCAATGTCTACTTGTTTGGCATGGGTTGAACTGTGCCATACGGGACAGGCGTACTCTGCAGCCGAATAACATAGTGCTAAGGCAGAAGTCGTTTCAGGTTGGCTGCCCCACTGCGATCCAGCCAGTTTTATTATGAGATTGATCCTACTGGAAACTTTCAGCTTGGAGTTCATGCAATGTTTCCTGAATGTAAGTGATCTGTCAAGGGTCACTCCTAGATATTTTGGAGTATCACAGTGTTCTAGTTCGGCCATTATCATCTGGTGATCGACGCCGATACAGTGGATAACCATCGTTGCCAGTGACGGTCTCCGCCGTTAATTTCCGTGGATATCGATGGAACACTTTCCGTCGACCATGCAAGGTGACTGGGGATTGATGGCGCTACACGGTCCATGAATCATATTTGTAATTACAACATCATGTAGGTCTGGATCGGCTTCGTGATCGGGAATCTCGGCACATATGATATCACCTACTTGGTCTGGTTGACTTCTTTCCACTAACCAAATAAGAATGTGTGCGTTCGTCAGGCCTCGTTTTTGCCATTCGATTGAATACATCCAGCATCGAGTATCTCCAAAGACGCGTTGTTTAACAATCAGGGACCGCATTTTTTACCTAAATACACGTGCTGTGATGTCGTGTCGATCACTTGATGTTTGTCCGGGAAGCAGCAATTGAACAATTTCTATCCATTTTGTATTACAGGTAAAAGTAATGAAGAGATCTGGCCGACCGTAATGACGAACATATGTCATTGCATCTTGCGCATATTCATGCATATGACGTGGACTACCTATGTAATACGTCGCCGGCAGAATATTCAATCGACCAATATTAGCTGCATTTCCTTCAGTACGAATTGCATCACGTAAATGGATATACTCCTCAGAACGCAATTTGTCTTGGTTCAACCTAATGAAAGTTAAAAGCTGCCCATACACACACACATTTGAGCGCGAGCAAGCTCGCTGAAGATTTGCGCGCGGATATTCTCGCGACGAGTCTGTACTTGTGGGAGCCCATACACAGGATCATCAGTTTCACACATTTGTCGTTCAGCTGGCTCGCCGAGCTCAAATTGTTGTGTTTATGGTAGTGGTCTACGGATTTATCCGTCATGATTTCCTGGCTCGCGGTTCACTGGGAATTTCAAAACATCGCGAGCCAAGTGTAGTGAGGTTATGTTACAAGCGATGTGACAATATTGAAATGAAACAGGTTTTTAAGTTCTGCACACAAAAAAAGTATTTATTCGTGCAGCAGCTTATATTAGAACTGTAAAGAAGAAGAAGAAAAAAAAGTGGTTGCAGGAATATTATAAACAAGACCATATACTTGTACTATTTGAAAAGCATTTTCTTCGATTTCTTCAGTATTACATAAATGCACAGATACATCTTCCTATACATTTCCTCAATATCCTTCATCTTCCCCTTCATAATTTGGGCTTTCTATATTGCTGATACTGTCCATTGGTTCGTGTTGATCTCGGTTGTCGCCGTATCATTCGTAGTAATAGCGTAAATTAGTTTTGTAGATTTAGTCTTCGCCGATTACACTTCTTGTTCAATTTTCATTTATATATATATATTTCCTTCGAAAAGTACATTTTCTTTTTTATTAATGCACTGTCAACTTTTATATTATATTTTCCACTAACCTCTATCAATGTACTATATCCTATTTTTTAAAAAAATTTCTGTTCGCGTGCTTCTTTTTGGTTTCACCTTCCAAATGCCGTATGTTGCTGATATGTCGCAATGAAATCAGCTACAAATTCTCTGCTCATCTTACTTAACTTGTTAGTCTTATCTGCCGCGAGTAAATTGCTAAGTGAGATATCTGTGTGTATGGTTACCGTCGCGAATGCTCGCCACGTTCAAATCTGTAACGATTGTTAATGGCATGTGATGCGGCTCGTTGTTAGACAATTAACACACACATTTTATCGTCTATATGGATCGCCACGGAATTGCTGGCGCACAAATGTGTGTGTGTATGCCTAGCTTAACGCTCCGTTTCTGTTTTGACGTACATGTCGACGCAATACTGCTGAAACAATCTACGAAACCGCAGCAAATAGTTGTCAGCGTTTTGACGAATCATCAAACGATATGCGTAATAATTCATCGAGCTAACTTTCTTTGTAGTTTCTTCACCTGAAATTAAAACAGTCGATTTAATAGTTCGTATGTAAATTTTTAGCGTAATTATAAAGGGGTGAAGATAAATGATCTTAAATCGGTTTTCCAATTTTGTCTATAGAAACAACCCCTAATGTTTTCTGGTAATAAGCAGTGTAATTGGTTTTTTATTGTAAACCAAAACCAAACAATTTAAAATGTACGTCATGTTGGATTACGCTATTGATACTCACCATTCAATGGATTTATCATTTTGATGTTAAAATGATATCCACCTTCTCCTTGCCAAAACATCAGTGGGTATTGCAACGTGTCATATGAACGATGTGTTTCAGATATTTGTTGCAGTTGCCCAGTATCGCGACGTGTAAGCACAATATCGCGTGTTTCCAAGTGTTCACCAACAATCAGGATGGCAACTTCATCTATTGTTGGAGCATTAAATGTGCGTTCGTGGGTTCCACATGGTCATTTATCTGCTCTGATCACGACTTGTAGTCATCATTTGACATGCGCTCCAAAGCACTCTTGAACAGCCTGACCAATGCATGATGTTCATGAAGTAGTTGCTGAAAATCTTGAAGAATTGCTCTTTTCATTGCTGCATTGATCTCTTGACGTCGATCAAGTTGTTCTTCCATGTTGACCATGAAGTATATTTGTAAAAATTTATGCTGTGCATCTTCGAGAGGTTGCAATGATCCAATTCGATGGTGAATCTGTCCTTGTATCTACAAAATAAAAAGCAAAGACAGTATTACTGATTTATAAACAACTTTTTTTAGAATTAGCAAACATAATACGTATGAATAAGTATAGTAAGTTATTCTTCTACTATATTGTGTGTAAGTACAAAAATAAATAAATACCTTGAATGTCGGATTAAATCCTCGTTCTTCGATAATGTCTGCCTCAAATGAGGTCATTTGGAAACAACCATTGAATTCTTGAGTGTTTGCAAGAAAATGACGTGATTCGGGTGTTTCGCCACAAAGCAATGAATGCAATGGCTCAGGTGGCGGAGTCAATAATGGCAATTTCACTTTCCCACTAAGGCAGCACAATCCGGGCGTTTCTCCGGAAAACTTCAATGCGCCACAATACTCGCAAACAACGTCCATTGGCCCAATGCAAACGCTAGGATGCAAGCAGTAATCAGTGCTGCAATCGTATCGAAACGCTGCTCGATTCAAATCAGCACTTGATCAATCTCTTCTTGTGCGTCGAAAATTATCTACTCGCATTGCCAACCGAGCCGTTTCACGGGCTGCCTCACTTTGCTCTTGTGATTGAAATCACGAAGTCGAGCCATACTAACACGGCGCTCTTCACGGGCAATTTCTTGTTCTTCTTCAGTCCTTTCATTTACAATGTTTCGTATCCTTCTTGCATTACGGCTTCGTCGGGAAAGATTCGATCGTCTTGGTTAATGATAATTCAAAGAGAATACAAATTACTGATTATTGATTTCTGACCAAATTTATAATTATCAAATTTTTCCAACCATACTTAACCATAGACATAATTACGTTTGGTTGTCATTTGCGTTTTGTTATTCCAAGTCAGATGCGTTTTTGTTATACCACGTTTTATAGTGACTTGTATTCTCTTTGACGTTTTATGTCACGTCACACGGGAACGCGGTCGAACGGGATAAAAAGCATCCTATGTCCGTCTCCTGATTCTAAGCTACCTCCGTACCAATTTTCAACCAGATCGGTACAACAGTCTTGAGTTATAAATAGTGTAACTAATACGACTTTCTTTTATATATATCTATAGGTGAAGGCAAGAAAATTTTGATTCAAGTTCCAGTATCTCTATTACTTCTATTGTTATTAAACCACCACTACTACATCTACTACTACTGCTATTGTTCCTAACAATACTACTAACATTACTATTTTTTTTTTTTTTTTGCTGTCGTCAGTCTTTAGACTGGTTTGATGCAATCCTCCATCTCTTCCTTTCTAAATACCCGTTACAACCCACGTCCTCAAGTATCTGCTCCATATATTCTAATCTCTGTCTACCTCTACAATTCTTACCTTCAACTGTTCCCTCCACTAACAAATTAACCAATCCAGGATGTCTCAAAATATGACCTACCAGCCTGTCTCTTCTTCCTGTAAGCTTCTTCCATAAACTTCTTTTCTCACCCATCATTTCCAAAACTCGTTCATTTCTTACTTTGTCTGTCCACCTAATTTTCAGCATTCTTCTGTAGCACCACATTTCAAATGCTTCAAGTTTCTTTCTTTCCGGTATTCCTAAAGTCCATGTTTCGCTACCGTAAAGTGCTGTGCTCCACACATAGAGTTTTAAGAAGTTCTTTCTAATTCCTAGATCAATATTTGAAACTAAAAGGTTTCTCTTTTTCATGAAGGCTCTTTTTGCTAGTGCTATTCTGCTTTTAACATCATTCCTGCTTCGGCCATCGGTTGTAATTTTGCTTCCCAAGTAACAGAATTTACTCACTTCTCCTATTGCATCCGATCCTATTTTTATATTTAATCTGCTAGTATTGGTATAATTTCTGCTACATTTCATCACTTTTGTCTTACTTTGATTTATATTCAGTCCAAAATCTTCCTTCAGTATTTTGTTCATGCCATTCAATAACATCTCAATATCCTCAGCCCTCTCTGCTAACAAGACAATGTCATCAGCAAATCTTAGCATACTGATTTTCTCTCCCTGAAAACTTATGCCACATGGAAATTTTTACTACTAATACCACTATGCCAAACGAAAAATTTAGCGAAGAGAAATTAAGGAGGCTCCTCATACCGTGTTGCGTGGTAACACGAAGAGGTTTGCACACGTTGCCCGAGTGGCTGAGGTCCCGCGCTATCTGCAGACCTTGACCGAGGCCTCGCGCGGCTGAGGGGAAAGTAACACAAGATAACGGACCCGCGCAGGTGACATGGACATGTGTAATAGTCAAAACAATGGCAACGTGTCCGTACGTGACCGGGCTTAACACAATACAACACGTGCATCCACTATCCCAGCTGTCTTCACATTGCGGAATCCACACTTCCAGTCCGTTTCATACCAGGAACTATTTTCATTTCGTGTTATACTTTTCCGAATAAATGAAAACGTCATTTGTCGCTTTTATTAAAATTAAATAATAGACGACTGCGAGTCTTGCGCATTTAGGAATCCCTAGCTCGCTGACCTAAATCAGGTGTAGTCAACCTTTTTTACCTACAGCCCACTTTTGTTTCTATAATTTTCTAACCGTCCGCCGGTTCCACAGTAATAGTGATTTGCAAATTAGACAAATTACTTTACTTTTTAAAATGTATAAAGCAGAGTTATAACAAGTTAAACCATATAATAATAATTACTTACCAAATATATTACGATGGAGTTTCGTACTTTACGATGAAATCCACGCCGATTTAAGAGCATTTCGGATTAAATTATGTTATTGTGTGGCAAAGTAACTTGAAAATAAAATGATTGTTATGCTCGCAAATTACAAAATATATCCGATTTGTTTATAGTATTTGTCGTTTGAATGTAGCGTATGGTCAATATTGCTAATTTATAGATAATATTGTTTTTTTGTTAGATAGATACGGTAACAAAAAAATGGGTAAAACTGATAAATTTGACATCCACACAAATTTTCAGTTTCCAGTGAAAAAATTTAAAAAAAAGAATCTTAGTTCATTTTTTACGAGGTCTAAAGATCTGACCCTTACAAGTTTTTTTTCTACTTCTTTAATTCGGTGGAATGACCCTAGAATATAATTTGATACAAATTTAAATTAGATATTCGGTTTTTGTTTGTTTTGTTTCTGGCTTCTCGAAGAAAAGAATGGGGAGGAAATCGGCCCTGGACTTTTTGAAGGAACCTTCCCGAAAACCATGGAAAACCCAAATAGGATGACCGAACGGGGATTCGAACCCACTTCATCCCGACTCACCCTCTTGTTGTTGTTGTTGTTGTTTTTGTGGCTTTAGGGCGCGTCGACAGCGAGGTCATTAGCGCCCTAACAGTGACCAGCTAACACTTTAGCTAAAAAGAATACTAAAATGCCATCAGCATGATCCACCGTTAAAGGGTCGGCCATACAGACAGCAAATAAAATAATTCACAAAAATAAAACATGGCTTCAAAAGGGCCACCACGACCCAAGACCAAAAAACACCTGGATGGCTGTAAAGGGGCCGAACAAGTTCACAAGATAATTAAAAACACTACATGTCTCGCTGGCTGTATAGTGGCCAGCGAGACAGGAATTATAAAGATATAAAAAATAAAAACCAATGCGATTGGATGGGTGGCTGTAAAGAGGCCACGAATACATCTTAAAACTAGGCCGATTTGCCTAAAAATGTTAGGCACTAGACCGGCCAATACACAAAATATTAAAACGCTCGCCACACTGTTGATCTCGGTGTTAAAATTGTTGCTTTAGGATAACCCACAGCGGGGTCAATAGCGCCCTAAAAATTACCAGCTTTTATCGTGGCTTAAGAATAAACTAAAATACCATCTGCATGGTCGACTGTAAAGGGGTCGGCCATACAGACAGCAAATAAAATAAATCATAAAATCTGACGTGGCTTAAAGGAGCCACCAGAACTTAACGGTACGACACCTGGATGCCTCTAAAGAAGCCACACAGGTTCAAACGATTATTTAAAAAACTACATGTCTCACCGGCTGTATAGTGGCAACCGAGACATGAGTTGTAACAGTATAAAAAATAGAATCAATGCATATGATTCACTAAAACTCACTAAAAACCTCTTTGGCTTTTTTCTTCCTCGTCCTCTTTGGTTTGTTTTCCCTACAACCAGATAACCAGGGAGGGGATGAAGAGGGGGATTTCACAAACTGAGTCGGGTCCGTCTGCCGCAACTTCGGGCCCCGAATCTTTTGATCACCTCCGTTTGCATTAGAAGAAGATGATGCGTTTACGGGCACTGCACGTGGAGGAATAGGAGGTGGAGTGGATTTAACTGCCGCTGTTGCTGGTGGAACAATTACTGCTGCTGCTGGTGTGGTCGAGGTCGCAGACGTGCTGCTACCGACGTCCACGGTCTTAGGCGTAATGACCTTAGCGGGTTTGGCACCGCATCTGCACTGACATGAGCACGTAGTGCTTGTGCCCATGTCTGCAAAGGATGTCTGGGTAGCAACACTCTGCTTCCTGACGGGAGCTGAAGCCATCTTAGCAAAACTAGTTCCGAAAATTGGAGCGGCGAGCGACTTGGCCCTCTTTTTAGCTTCCCCATAGGGAATCCGCTCTTTGGTCTTCAGCTCCTGTATCTTGCGCTCTTCAAGATACACTTGACACTCTCTACTCCAGGCCGGGTGCGATCCGGAGCAGTTGACGCACACCTGTGGTAGCGTACAACTGGCACCCGGCTCATGTGCCCCCTTGCCGCAATTCCCACAAGTGGGGTTGCCCTTACATGACGCCGTCGTATGTCCGAACCGCTGACACTGAAAACAGCGCATCGGGTCCGGAACATACGGGCGGACATTCAGGTTTAGATACCCGGCCTTAATATTCTTGGGCAATATTGGAGTGTCAAACGTCAGGACGAAGGTGGCAGTCTTTTCAACACTGCCATTCACCCTTCGCGTTATCTGACGTACCTCGACCACTTTCTCAGTTTTCCACTCATTCAGAAGCTCGTCTGTCCCTAAATCCATGACATCACGACAGGTGACTACGCCTTTACTGGAATTTAGGGACTTATGGAGTTCGCATTTTACGGCGAACTCCTCGAGCTTCTGACAATTCAGCAGTTTGGTAGCCTGCTTACTGTTGGTTGTTTCCAGCAGCAGCGTCCCATTCCTCAGTTTTTTAACATTATTTAGGGTACCAACTAAACCCTCTAGACCCTTTGAAATGTAGAAGGGCGACACCTTCTCAAATGTTCCTTCTATCCTTTCCATTATTACAAAAGCGTTCGCTAACGAACATTCTTTTCTGTTACTTTCACCTTCCGAAGCGGGGGGGCTATCAACCCTCACCCGCTTTTTAGAACTGGGTGTATTTATATTAGCCTGCGGCACACCCGTACCGCAGGGTTTTGTGGTTTTATTGGAAGACTTCGTTTTGGTCCCACGAGTAAAACCAGTTTAAAAAGAAGCGCTAATACAACAGGGGTGCGCAGGTGCCCCTGAGGTTGCACGTTAGCGAGTGATTGCCCTCATCACCCATTCACCTCGTCGGCACGTGGCTGACCTTGAGGTTGAGGGGTTTTTTATAGAGGTTTCTTCCGTCCTCGCGATCCGGGCGATGAAGCCAAGATCCCCGTTCTCCTATGCACACAACGTTCCACCGTCACGCCCTACGGTGGTCGTTGAAGCATGGTAGGAGTTTACGGTGTGGGAAACTTGCGGCGCTCACAAGTTTCCAGCTCGGGCACCGCGGGTTCGCCAAACCCGTACCTGGCACTTGCGTACCAGGCCCCTGCGGGGTCACCCTCTTGATCGGTTTGGTGTCGCGTCAATGTAACATATGTAATGCGCAAATCTGAATTCTGAAATTTAATTAATTCACTACCTAGAAGCTTGTGAAAGTGGTGCAACACCAATAGGGCACCTGGTTCATTGGGTAAAGCATCCTTTTTCAAGGAGTTTTTTTTTTTTTTTAATTGCTGTTGGCTATTTGGCCATAAAGCCATCTCTAGTTCTGTGCTTCTTCTGTGTTGAAATGTTGAATCTGTGTACGAAGGTACGAAGCATAGACAACACAAGGCGAAATCACTACCTGCTACACCCCTAGCGCGAAGCAAGCACGCTGCCCCATATGCTGCCAAGGAGTCGACAAGGGCAGATGTTTGAAATGCAGTGTATTTCCACGCAGAAGTGTCACTGGCACCCACAGTTTCACGGCATTAGTTGTTTATGGCAAGTTTAACGCAGGGAAAGAGAGAGATATTGTTCAACGACATATGATATAATTTAATAATTTCTAGGTGTTGTGCTACAACTGATCAAAGGTTATTTTTACTTTCATGACATTCTTAAGTAATTTTGAGAACTACCCAGATTTTGGTAATACAAACGACTAAACTACAAATACCCACCAGTGTGGCAGCGCGCACTAAACTTTTGTGTGTGTATGTTTTTGTTTGTGTGTATTTTGGTTTCTGTGTGTTCTTGTTTGTTTGTGTGTGTGTTTGTTCGTTTGTGTCGTTGCCTCAGCGGATGTGTATAAGCCCCACTACCTCCGCTTGCTTAACATCTAGGTATCACGTTGGTTGTTTTTGGGACACTTTTTTATTGGCCTCTTTCAGGGGAAAGTGATCATCGGAGATGACCTTAGTGGTGAATAACTCCTGCAGTGTTCGGGTGCTATTGTAGTAGTTTACATTGGTTGGTATATTATTTAATTTAATTGCAATGGAGCATAAGCTCTGGTGGCAATTTCCCTACACACCCATCTTCCCCCTATCCTGCACCTACCTACATTTGCCCTCTACAAATTTTAGCTTTAAATTCATTCAACGTTTTCGATAAGTTATTCATCATTTCCCTTGGTAAATTATTACAATCCCTGATACCATAAATTAAAAAAGAGAATCTTCCCACACCCTTGTGCCTGAAATCCAGTGCCAGCTTGTGGTCATGGTCATCTTTTCGCTTCCATGCTCTACTTTTCATACCTACACTAGGAGGCACGTTATATTCGTACCATTCCATAGGCATTGTTTTATTTCTTTCATTTCTGGTTTCATTTAGTTTTCTGAGAAATTGAGATGTACTGTACAATGGACCCAGGTTCAAATCCCGGGCAAGGCGCAGCAACCGTCCAGAATACGATTTTTGAGCCGTTTCCCGTATTAATCTAGGCAAATCCTGGGCTATCCCCAATCACAAAGATTACACACAAACAAAATATACAGTTATGATTCGGGACATAAACTATACGTTTCAGGGACAGATGTCGACATTTCAGCTTACTCCATTAGGATGGCAGAGGAGGCCGAACCACTCGGGGATTTCCCGGCCTTAACAAGAAAAGGCAGCACTAATATCGCTAAGAACCATACAAAGTGATTATTATTTTTTATTTTCCTTTCAAAACCGCGACTTCACTCAGCCCTCGACTACCACTGTACTTTGTTAGCTAGTTGCAGTAATCGGGTAGACCTCGAGAAATAATACCTTAAAGAAAAAGAAAAGGTCTCAACGCAAAAGCGTTATGTATTCACGTCACAAACATCCGGCTTTTGTTTCATGACCTTTAAACGTTCATTTAATTTAATTTAATTTAAATGTGACGGAGCGCTTGTTACGGTGGCAATTTCCCTAGACACCCATTTTCCCCTTTCCTTTTCCCACTAACTTTTTCCCTCTACTAAATTCAACTTTAAATTCTTTTAGCGTTTTTGGCAAATTATTATTCATCATTTCTCTTGATTAATGGCAATTTATTCCAATCCCTGACACCCTTACCTACGAAAGAAAATCTCACACCCTTGTGCCCGAAATCAAGTGCCAGTTTGTGGCCATGGTCATCTTTTCCCTTCCATTAATCCTTCCAACATCTTTCCTCGCCTCATCACCGATATACGCCATGTAGACTCCCATAACTTTCTTCAATTTCCTCCGATCTTCCAATGAATCCCATTCCAACTCCTTCATCATATCACTTACTGATTGTGTTCTGCGATAATTTCCAGAGACAAATTTTGCAGTACCTACTTGATACCCAAAACGTAGATTCCACACTAAAATACCATATTAAAGCAATGGTCTGACCAAAGTTTTGTAACCCAAATCCCATACTTCTCTAGTATACAACATCATCACTCTCTCCAAGTGCAGAATTTTGAAACCTTTTCCTACCACTTGTCCAATGTGTCCTGCCCAGTTAAGCTTGTTATCAAATGTAATGCCAAGGTATCTACATTTCAAATTTTCAACAATCAATTCTTACCCCACCTTATAATCATAATCAACCTTTAGTTTTTTATCTGTGTACCTAACAAGCTGATTCTTCTTTGCATTTATCTTCATCCCATGTTTACCAATCCAACTATATATCCTGTCCAGATCACCCTGCAAGTGTTTACAATCCTCAACCGTTTTGATCGTTTTGTATAGCATTATGTCATCTGCAAACAGCCTAACTTCTGATAGTAAACAATCAACACAATCATTAATTACGAATAACAAAGATCCCAATACGCTACACCCATTATCACTTCCACTTCTTTTGGTACCGCATTCAAACCATAACTTTTTGCTTTCTACCTCCTCAGAATTCTTTTTTCCTGAAAATCCCTTTTCCATCAACTCCAGTAGTTTTTACCTTATTTACATTCATTTTATGGCTCAGTCTCTCAAAAACCTTTAAAAGCTTTAGTGATACACTATCCATTTGGCTTCCCTTGTCCATTTCATCCGAAGTATCTTGTAAATAGCCTAATAACTGAGATTCGCATAAATATCCTTGTCTAAAGCCATGCTGTCAACATGAGAAGTTGTTTGATAGAAATTTAGATTGACGGCGTGTTTGATGGCATGTTTAATTTATTGCTTCGGTAGTTTCAACGACAATTTCGCTCAGTATAACGAGGTGCAATGCAGTCTTGAAATTTTAAATCTTCAAAATCAGAAGGTAGCTGATAATCTTTGTTTAGCTGGTATAGATATGCACATAATCGCACCCATTTCAATGTGAGGACGTAGTAATGATAGAAGTTCTTCATAAGTTTTATGGCCGATGCGCAGGAACTTAGAGTAATATTCTGGTTCTGTGCGTTAATATTTCTGGTAACCAATTCTAGTGGGTATATTTTTCTCTTAATATCAACAATTCTTTAGACGACGAGTCTACGCTTTTCCTCCCCCTCTTAAAACGTAGTGTTAGAATCAACGCCAAAAATACTTAATCTTTATTACTCATTGCGGCACGCGTCACGTCCATATAAGGAGAAAAACGAAAATCGGCCAGTTTTTACAAACTTGTTTGATCTTTGGTTTGAACGTTTGCTCTGTTGTATGATGAAAATATAAAGTTTTACCTACAAATTTGTCAAATAAATTTGATCGCCCCTTAAGTTCCAACGATTGAAATTGGACGATGGACATCGTGGCTACAATATAATACGAAATTGGACTCTAAAAGTTTTGAAACAATTACAAGAACTTGAATCAGAAAATGTCTTGAATGGGAAAAGAAAATGTGACCAAAGCCAGACGAAAATGCTCGTGAATTGCGAGGTAGAATTGGATCTATATACTGAGGGGCGGGGGGGGGAGGGGGTGGGGTCAAGGCTGTGGAAAATTTGGCTAGAAAAAAATAAAATTAAGAATTGATTAAAATTGAATCAGCGCTGGTAATGACCAGCCTTCTACATCAAAATGAAACGAAGTCTATGTCACATTTGGAGAGTTGGCCACTCCATCGATGGAAAAATAATTGCAGTGGAACAATTTGAAAGGCAAAATATTTCCAAAATTGGTGTTCTGGCGAACGAGCAACTTACGGCAAACGACGAGATAAATACAAGAAATATATCAACTTCTGAACTGTAAGACAGGTAATAAATGTGTATGCTTCTAAAGTTATAACATTTTTAATCATTTTTTTTAGATAATGCCCAAATTTCGAGCAATGTATTCATGAAATCCTAAAACCCTGGATTTTCCCCCCTGTAATTTCCACTCAAAGAAGGAGGAGAGCAGAACCTAACACTTAAACTACGTCCTAGACCGCAAGCACTTACACATCAGTGGTTGAATATTATGGATGGAAATGTCAAACAAAAAAAAAAATCAGAAGAAGATTGGCAACGGGAGGCAATTAGTCCACGGTACTTCAAAGAAATTACTCCTGATTTCACATGGAATGATTAGGCACGCCAGGAAAATCCAAGTTTGGTTGGCCGGAAAGGTGTTCAAATACTAACCATTCTTGCTTTGGACGCAGTCTGGTATTTACCGACCTTGTAGATAAGCAAACTATGATGAGGTAGACGTATTGGGTGTAATGTCCCAGTTATCACGGCCCTGAACTTGAGAGTGCAAGTGATAAACAGCATATAGCACAGGGCAGCAACTTTAATCTGTGTTAGCGAGGGCAGCCAGAGATGAACGTGGCAAATGATGAGCCATCATAATTCTCCAGATTTGCCGCACGCAGTACTGCAATTCCTCCTAGCCAGTCTAGATTCCATATAAAGCTACAAATCATTTAACCACATAAAACAACATTGCGGAATAACTTGTCTATCGATTTGCGTTTTTTATTAGCATGATAATATTTTGACTTTTTACTTATCAGTAGCATTTTTTTATATATTTTTTTAAAAGTATACTATATCTACTTCAGTTGCAGTTGTCATCCTAGTCCTTGCTGCATTTGAACCTTATCACAAACTCTTAAAATCAATGCTTCAATCCCACGCGTATTAATTCAGGTTAGTGATATCAAACATTGACCAACCGTGGTAGGTGAACGGTTAACATTCTGGCCTCGCATTCCGGAGCACAGGGGTTCGATTTTTTTTTTTTTTTTTTTTTTTGTAACTGCTTTACGTCTCTTTTTAACATCGAGGTCTTTAGAGACGGGAAAGGATGGGGGTCAAGGATGGGGGCAAGGAATGGGAAGGAATTCGGCCATGGCCTTTTGAAGGAAGCATCCCGGCATTTGCCTGGAGTGATTTGGGGAAACCATGGAAAACCCAAATCTGGATGCCCGGACGGGGATTCGAACCGCCGTCCTCCCGAATGCGAGGCGAGAACGCTAACCGTTACACCGCCCCGCTCGGTCCGGGGGTTCGAATCCCCATCCGGGCATCCAGATTTGGGTTTTCAATGGTTTCCCCAAATCACTCCAGGCGAATGCCGGGATGCTTCCTTCAGAAAGGCCATGGCCGAATTCCTTCCCGTTCCTTGTCCCCAGTCCCATCCCGCCTCTAATGACCTTAGCCGTCGACGAGCCGTAAAGCAATAAGTAAAATAAAAATAAATATAAATAAAAAAACGTTGCTATATAAATTTGACCCAGAATCCTCTTGGTTTCATAGATCTTTCTTTTTCGTCACCCGTGATACAGATTGATATTACTACGCTTGAACGGTTACATAGTTTGGAACTACTTACTACTGACTTCATTCTTTTGTAGCGTTTTTTGTACTTTTAATGCTCCAATAACTATGAACTAAACTTGTAATATTAACGATGTCTTATGTATAGGCGTATTAGCAGCGGCGGATCCAGGGAGGGTCAGGGGGCTCAAGCCCCCCCCCCCCCCCCCGAAAGTATTATATAAAGCCTACCCTTACCCGACTCTAGCCCCCCCCCCTCCAAAAGAAATCCGCTCAAGCCCACTCTAAACCAAAATTCTTGATCCGCCACTGCGTATTAGGTAAGCTTTTATGTCAATATTTATGTATTTATATACAAAAGGAAGTAACGCTAAGTGTAACGTCCTCTGACTGTATGGCCAACAGGCCAAATCATCATATATATTATTTCTATAAGGTATTTTTTTGTCACAAGCCTGTATCTTCCTTCATACTTAACCGAAATCACTAAATGAGGTGTCATTTTAAAGCTTAAAGTCTTACCTTTGATCAAGTCATATTTTAAGAAATGAAGTTTACGGAATTCCACCCTTAAAGGGCAAAAATGTCAATATTTCTGAAATGCTGTTTTACGTATTACGAGTCATTTTCCTCCCTGGATACCTATCTGAAATCGTTTAATAAAGTATCATTTTAAAGATTAAGATCTCCGCTGTAGTGACGTCATATATTAAGACAAGAATTTTTCGGAATTCGACCCTTAAAGGGCAAATGTATCAATATTTTTGCAATGCGTTTTTGCGTCACGACAGATTTATCTCCCTTAATATCTAATCGATATAGATAAATGAGGTATCATATTAAAGACTAAAGTCTCCGCCGTGGTAACATTATATTTTAAGAAAGGAATATTTCGTAATTCCTCCCTTAAAGGGGAAATATGTCAATTTTTCTAAAATTCGTTTTTTGTATGTCGAGCCATTTTTCTCCCTGGATATCTACCCAAAATCGATAAATGAAGTAGGATTATAAGGAGCAATGTCTCACCTTTGTGAAAACGTATTTTAAGAAAGAATGTTTTTGGAATTCGACCCTTAAAGGGCAAAAGTATCAATATTTTTTGCAATACGTTTTTGCGTCACGACCGATTTATCTCCATTAATATCTAACCGATATAGATAAATGAGGTATCATATTAAAGACTAAGGTCTCCGCCGTGGTAACATTATATTTTAAGAAAGGAATTTTTCGTAATTCGACCCTTAAGGGCAAAAATTTCAATTTTTCTAAAATTCGTTTTTTGTATGCCGAGCCATTTATCTCCCTGGATATCTAACCAAAATCGATAAATGAAGTAGGATTATAAGGAGCAATGTCTCACCTTTGTGAAAACATATTTTAAGAAAGAATGTTTTTGGAATTCGACCCTTAAAGGGCAAAAGTATCAATATTTTTGCAATGCGTTTTTGCGTCACGACCGATTTATCTCCCTTAATATCTAACCGATATAGATAAATGAGGTATCATATTAAAGACTAAGGTCTCCGCCGTGGTAACATTATATTTTAAGAAAGGAATTTTTCGTAATTCGACCCTTAAAGGGCAAAAATGTCAATTTTTCTAAAATGCGTTTTTTGTGTCTAGAGCCACTTATATCGCTGGATATCTATCCAAAATCGATAAATCAATGAATATTATGAGGAATAATGTCTCAGATTTGGTGACATCATATTTTAAGGAAGCAGTTTTTGGAATCCAACCCTTAAAGGGAAAAAGTATAAATGGTTCTACAACGCATTTTTGTGTCACGAGGTATTTATCTCCCTTGATATCTAACCAATATAGATAAATGATATACCATATTAAAGACTAATGTTTCCGCTATGGTAACATTATATTCTAAGAAAGGAATTTTTCCTAATTCGACCCTTAAAGGGCAAAAATTTCAATATTTCTAAAATACGTTTTTTGTGTTTCGAGCCATTTATCTCCCTGAATTTCTAACCAAAATCGATAAATGAAGTAGGAGTATGAAGAGTAATGACTCAGCTTTGGTGACATCATATTCAACCTCACTATTCATTTCATTTTATTAGCGAAATTTTCGCACGGGTCGTCTAATGTCAATAAAATAAAATAAATTAAAAACTACTTACACGCATGTCAAATAATGAACCTCAGTAATATGGCGTCAATGAAAGCGTAGCAATTTAAAAATAAGTCTTAACAACTTACGTTCTGACACGTTAGTTTCAATCGTAATCCACGCCACATTGATCGCGATCTATGAAGAACTACTTTCATTCAAACGAAGTAATGATTCATTAAAATGCAGTGACGAAAGCATATTACATTTAAAAAAAGTAAAAAAAGACCCTTAGATAACACATTCCCTCTGGTATTAGGACGAATGTTCAAAAGTGAAAATTTTCAGCGGTCGTGCGTTAACACATTCACTGCATCGCGATATCACGTGACCCCATATTTCTTAGCATAAGTTACCATAACAGCGATCAGAGAATATAATGAAAACATCTACATGGAACGAATACAAATAAACATGAACTAACTAATAATTAGTATGTTATTTGAACGAAATACCAACTTTTCTTTTAGTGTTATGCTTTACTAAATAGAAGAGTTTTAAATGCCGAACATAACCTCGATTTGGTAATAACATCTGTGGCCGGACGCCAGCGTTATGCACACGGTGAAAAAAGTAGCGTTTTATTGGTAGGCCTACAGATGATAGGTCTTCTAACTAAAGAGAACCGAAAGTCATAGAAGTTGCTAAACCCATACATACTTTTCTTTTGGTTAAGCTCCCCACCTGATCTCGTGGAGGTGATTAGGGTAATGAATGACTGGTGCTATGTGCCTGCGAATAATGAAATATTTTGTGCAAATGCGGTTTGTTTAGAGCAGTTGGTCTTAGGCGGATTTCGTGTACATCGGTGATAATCGTGACAAGATGAAATCTGGGCAGCTGAATAATCTCCTGATGGTAATTACACGCTTAAAAAGGCTGTGCACGACTCTGGAGACGTGTCAGAGGACTATAAAAAGAGTTTAATAATTTTTGTTTCCAAGAAGCCAGCGGTCATTTAATGTGAAAAGAAAACATCGTGCAGTCAGAAGACCAATTTGGATCTATGAGAGACGCACGAACAAGAGAGACTACCATGGCTTTAAGACTACTGATTAATAACATCTGAACAAAGTCAAGCCAACATGTTTAGCTTTTGTGGATCCGGAGAAGACGTTTAAGGTAAGAATTCGATTTGATACTTAATGCATTTACAAAGATTTTGAAATATTATTGGAGTCTTTACAAATTTCGTTTGTCATTCCAGAGAACATATTTACATGTGGTCAGTGCTGCTAACCGCTGCTCTCTCATAACTTTATAACATACAGCAGATATGTCTTGACGAAAATGTTTATCACAGGACGAAATACACCATTTACTGTTTGAAGAAATACCTTCAGATGAAGATAGTGTCATAGATTCCGATGACAGTGCAACTGATCCTACTTATATAAATGAAAATGTGAATAAAGGACAGGTTTGTGGCACAGTGTTGAGCAGCAGTGAATCCGAACAAAGTGACAGTGACACAACAAATGTCTCACCAGTAACAGCATGCTGCATCCCCGTCCAATGTTATTTTTTGTTTTGTTTGTTTGTTGTTTTTGTTTGTTTTTTGTTGTTTTTTTGTTTGTTGTTTTTTGTTTGTTGTTTTGTTTGTTTGTTGTTTTTTTGTTTGTTGTTTTTGTTTTAACTGCTTAACGTCTCTCTAACAGCTAGGTATTTAGAGACGGGAAAGGATGGGGGGGCAAGGAATGGGAAGGAATTCGGCCATGCCCTTTTGAAGGAAGCATCCCGGCATTTGCCTGGAGTGATTTGGGAAACCATGGAAAACCCAAATCTGGATGCCCGGACGGGGATTCGAACCGCCGTTCCAATGTTACAGCAACATGGACTCAAGATACTCGTGTTTTACCGGTGCCTCTCTATACACAAATAAGTGGTGTAGCAGCAAAAATAAAGAACAAAACAAATCTCAAACCATTGGACCTCTTCTGTGAGTATTTTGATAAAGCGCTTATCGACCATGTTGTATTTCAAACAAACCTTTATGCTACCCAAAATGGCAACAAATTTGTTCCTACTGATGCATGTGAAATTAAGACATTTATAGGGATAAATTTATACATGGGAATTACCAAAAAACCAAGCTATCGAGATTATTGGAGTACAGAACCTGACCTTGGTGAGAATTACATTTCTAAGCTAATGACTGTGAAAATATTTAGCTTACTTTTGAGTCATCTGCATCTTAATGACAACTCCGTAGCCCGATACAGAAGTAATGCAAACTGTGACAAATTATACAAGCTTCGGCCATCTTAGAGAAAAATTTCTTGAGTGCTACAAACTTCACCAGAAACTTGCAATAGATGAGTTAATGGTAAAATTCAAGGTTTCTCAAGCAATACATGCGACGGGTCATCCTACAATTTGAAGTTTGACGTTTACACAGGAAAGACTTTAGCAGCAACAAAAGTAGGTTTAGGTGCAAAAGTTGTTCAGACTTTGATGAGTGGTTTTGAAGGTCGTCATCACATTTTATTCATGGACAATTACTTTTCTTCTTATGAACTGTTCAGAAACCTGAAGACAAAAAGTCAAGTATATGCTTGTGGACCAATAAACCCCAGAAGCAAACTCCTACCTACACTGAAGGATGAAAAGCAACTTAAAAGAGGTGAGTTTGATTCTAGATTAAGTGTCAATGGTGCAGCTGTGACCAGATGGAAGGACAACAGGGCAGTGAAGTTGATTTCAACATATCATGATCCGTCAGATGTGTCTTCCGTGAATCGAAAAGTGAAAGATGGAACCTTAACAACAATCAAGTGTCCTCAAATCTTGAAAGACTATGACTCGCACATGAATTTCGTCGATAATTTTGGTAGATTCAAATCAGATTACGCGACTGACAGGAAAAGTAAAAAGTGGTGGATGAGATTGTTTTTTCATTTTATTGACTGTTGTGTTACAATTGCCTTTATAACGCATAAGGAACTTCCTGAAGAACAATTTACAAACAAAGATTTTCGCCGGCAAGTATACAAAGCTCCAACAACTACACCTGGAGGCCAATGAAATTCTCAAGTAACAATCAAGACACATAAAGCATTTCTAGACAAAGGTATTCGCCACGAAAGCAACAAGCACAACCTGTTCATACAACATCCAGGAGATGTGCCGACTGCAGTTCACGGAAGAATCCAGTACGTACTGTGTGGATGTGTACGGTATGTAAAGTGCCTCTATGCCTAAGAGCTGTGAAGGAATGTTGTAGAACATACCACAGTAAATAGCTGAAAAGTTGTGGCAAGATAAGACTTTTTAGAAAGCATTTTTGGTGATTCACAAAACATCATGTTATGTTATGTTTGCCTGCTTAGTGGGATTGTGGTTAGTTGACTAACCACAATTTATGCTCATTAATTATGGTTGTTTTCATGATATATGACAGTAAAAGTAGTAAATATTTAATTAAAAGTCAGTTTAAACGAATTGGAGAAATTTTTATGTTCTGCCCCTCTCAGGTTTTTTTTAAAGTCATTTTACTGTCCTTCAATGGTATTTTTCTGTTCACTTTTTCTGCCCTTCAAAGAGTTAATAATGTGAACTTACTTGTTAGAGTTGCAGGGCGGTATTTAGGGTGTGTAGGTCCCCAGATTATACTTGTGGTGCGGGCCCTTTACGATCCGTATATAAAACAAAATCGATTACTTATTGTTAAATTAATAAACCTTTAATGCAAAGTATTGAATGATGTAATGATAGTTATTCTCGTATATTTTTACTAACTAAAGAATAGAAATTTCGTAACATGCTTTCTGCATCGTTTCCTTGACTAAAGTGAACGATGTTACCAAGTGCTGCCCGCATGTTCAATTTCTTGACTGATCGATAGATAAGGTACTGCCTAGTTTATTGCTGTTATTGCAACCAAACACCCTCAGTAAAAGCCCGCAAAATTACAAACTCAAAAGGTTTAGTAACAATATGAAACAGTAGTACTACATATTAAGATAAAACAAACAATAAAAGATGATTAACATCACCAAAGCACGCAATAGAGAAATATTAAAAACATAATATTGATTATTCACAACGTATGTTAATTGGATGAATGCGACTAATATATATATTGATATATTCCATATGTTAGGAAAGCGACTTCTCGACCTCACTGTGGCCGTTTGCTACCGTCATTCATTTCCAAATAATATTAAGTATAAAAAAAAATCAGGTGGGCGCCAGAGATTGGAGTGAACCCTATTCTGAGGGAAGCGAAGTCCAGATCTCATGTATTATTATTGAAACATGAATTATTGAATTAATCAAGCAAAATGACACATTACAAGACTGGATGGGATGTAGTGAAAACAAGGTTCAAAATCTGGCTTTACTATTTACTTCTGTATTTGACAAAATTTTACAAAGATTAAATTTTCTTTTTTTACACCACTTTTTCTGTGGAGCAAGAGAGTCTGTCTCGGGGCAATATCTACGGTAAAACGATGATGATGCAAAAGTTCCTTTTTCTGAATGGTGATTACTAAGCCCCGGATTCTTAGGTTCGAACCTATTTTGTTCCCAACCTAATATCCTCGAAATTTTAACTTTCTCTTATGTCTACTGTATAAACTAATAATATTCATAAATTTAATAGGACCTAAAATAACCTAATTTTTATGTTATGACCTAAAATGACCTAATTCGGTTTTTAGAACCTAAAATGACCTAATTCGATGTACTGATCCAGTTCGACTGTAATTTTGTTACTTAAACAAATGTCCAACCGGATTAGCTCAGGGCTACGGTCTGTGGAAGACGCCATGGGTTCGACCCAACCATCAGCTGTTCTGACGTGGTATTCCGTGGTTTTCCTTTTCCCCTCCAGGTAAATGCGGGAACAGTGCCTTATGGACAGGTTACTGGTAGCTGCTTCCTTTTCCCCCTTCCTTCTCAAAAATTTCGTTTTCTTCTTCTACATCGATCCAAGTTAATGTCACCTGGGTGATCCGACCAGTCACCATCACCAGCTGTATCTATTATTACGTGAATCTTAAGATTTAAGACACTGCAAATGTGAGCAGTATGGGAATTATCCCTAACATAGTCCGAGGGGTAAAGTCGAACTTGGAGGGTAAACGAACTATGTTTACGTATAAAACGGAAGAATTTGTTTTAAAATTGGAATAACTATTCACCACAATATTAAATGATGTGTTTTAACCTAATTGTTGACAGTAACATTGAGAAAAGCTGTAACAATACGGTGTGGCAACTTCACATTATTACAAAGGTTTACATTCAGTAGAAACAAATCGTCAAAGCAAGTTTTAAGCGTAGCACGTTAATGTTTAACGTGCTATGTTTAAAACAATCTCAGGAACGCTAACCCTTTCTGAGAAATTAACAGTTGTATACCGTCATCGTTCAGTGGTAACACGGAAATTAAAATATTGTGTAGGCCTACATAAGTTTAGTTCCTTAAGGGGGTAGATACAGTTATTGCATTGCAAATATTGAGTGTTTCGTTATTTTTCCCCCTACTGAAGTATACAAGATAATACTATGAAATTTTTTTTGCAGAGATATAGATGCTCTGGCAACAATGTAAACAGATATTTGAGTTAAAATGTAGGTTGATAAAGTCCCAATTGTTGATGAAAATTTAACAATGCAAATGTGCATATTATCACTGTTTTCGTTATAGAACAGTAAGTATTCAATATTTTGCATTTATTTTGATTTAGAATTATAGCTATAATACACAGTTATAACATTCTCTAGAATCATCAAAGTTCTCTTTGTGTAAATGTTTTTATTAAAAAAAGTAATATATAAACAGCTTTTCGTTCAAAATATACAACAACAAAAAATCATAAATCATTCAATTTTCATTTTTCTTCAGATCTTCTAGTCCATGCTGTAGACCATGGTATGGTGAGTGTTCACTGAAAATTAGAAGATAATATGAGCATTACACAAATAGTTATCAGGGAAACCATTTTAGAAATACATGAACCGAGAAAATCAACTTTGAAGTTTAAAAATCTTCTTACTGTACCTTAATATAAGTTTTTTGAACTAAAACTGCCCAGATGAATAAAACACTCCTTGCTCCTCTTCTTTCCTAGCTTCATTTTGTAACTTGAGCCTCTTCCTTGCTTTTCTTGATTCCTTCGTGGAATGTTTTGCCTTTTTTTGGGAACTGCTTATTCTCCGCATGTCTTCATTCCTAAAATATATTATCATGTTGTGGCCCACAGGTACTTCCAGTCTCTCAAAAACCTTTAATCTGCCATCCATACCATCATTGAAAGTTACCACAGCATCATAAGTCCCAATTTGTACTATTCTCCTTCCATAAAAGCCAGTCTTTGGGCAAACTATCCAAATTTTTGAGTGGAATGACTCATTGGGATATTGAGTGAATCCACCCACGCAACTTTTTTAACAATTTTGGGTCACAAAGATCCTGAAAGATGGGCTTAATTGCTTCCATTACTTCAACTGGAAGGTTGTTTTTATGCTTATACATTTTCAAATTATTTTCATGTAAAGCTTTCTGGTACGGGCACCAGCAATCAGCTCCTTTTGGGCAAAGTGAGTGCATTGGAATTACCAAATGTCGCCCGCACATCTCTATAGATATTAATCAATAACTCTGCAGCCAATCAAGTTATTTTCATGAAATTTTCACATATGTAAAGTTAAAGAAATGAAGAACATTATGGGTCTATTTTTGAAAAATGTAATTTTTTGGCCATGATTACTGTATCTACCCCCTTAATTAAAAGCAATAATGCCTAAAAAGAAATCCTCAAGAAGTAGTCACCTGCGAGAGTGATTAGCAACGAATAAGAACTTTTCTAAAGATGAGCGAAAATTATATATTGTCAAGCATGTGTGAAACCAGTAAGTTTAATTTGTTTTATATACATATATCTTTTATGATTTTAAAAAATAAATTAGATTTTATTTGTTTTCATTTCTAAAGTAACGTAAAGTGACATAGTCTAGACTGCTGGATGAAATTTCATAATATTAACCGGCTATTATCTGGGGTGTTATATTCAGGTGGACTATTTTTATTTTTGCCTTTTATATAAGTGACTGCAGAAAAATGATCCCACGTACTACAGTATCAGAATTCAGCAATTCATTTGGCAAATGTTACCAGGAGAAACGCTTCCGAACAGAAGCAGAGTTTCATTACGAGTTCAAAGCTGGGTGCAGAAGATTCGTTTCACCTGCGTCTGTGTGAGGATAAATTGTCGTTGGTGACAGACAGTGCAGCTTATACGATAAAAGCAAGGAAGTGTTTGAAGGCATTCCATCTTCGAATGGTCCATGTCACCTGTCTAGCTCATGGGCTGCACCAGGTAGCTGAAAAAAATTCGGGAACAGCACCCTGTAGTTAAAGAGATAATTCCTTCAGTGAAGAAAATATTCCTGAAAGCGCCAAGTCGAGTCGTTACTTTCAGGGAAAAGCTTCCATCGATACCCCTCCTTCCCGAGCCAGTAGTGACACGATGGGGGACCTGGCTCTCAGCCGCAGTATATTATGCAGCAACCTATGAGAGCATCACGGAGGTCATAGAATCATTAGATGAAAGCGAAGCTATTGCTATAGTAAATACAAAGAAAGTGTTGCACTCAGTACCAGTTGTTCAGGAGTTGAAATATATAAAGGCAAATTTTTACAACCCAGAATTTTCAATCAAGAATTTGGAAGGAGGTACTCTACCGTTGACGGAAGCACTTCAAATCATCCAAGAAGTGAGGGCCAAAGTGGCTCCTGGACCAGTTGGGGTGTCTATAGCTCAGAAGCAGGAGTCTGTTTTAGCCCGCATTCCACATTTCAAGAGGATGGAACACATAGGCCGTATCAACTGTGGTCTAAAGAAACAAGAATATTGCCTTGGAATCCTAAGGAAATCGCTGATACCAAGTTCACACCTCTGACCACATGTGACGTAAAGTGTAGTTTTTCCGCATTCAAGAGAATTTGAACTGAAAAAAGAGGAGGATTTTCTCCTGAAAATCTGTCAAAATATTTCATTTTTCAGTGTCATATTAGAAGTTTTAAATGAGTTGTTTACCATACACAATATAGACGAAGTATTTTGAACATAATAGTAGTTTATTTTGCATATTATAATGTGATCGACCAATGACATGTTGGAAGTTTTTAATGAGTACTTGACATTGTATTGTAAAGTCAACAATATTTTTAACACTATGGCAGTATATATTGCGTGTTTTAAATTTTATTTCCCTTAAAAACGTGTAAGTTCCTAAATCAGAATTTTAAAAACCTATAAAAGCCTAAAACGTGAGTTGAATAAACCTAAATTTAGTTTTTTAGAACCTAAAAATCCGGGGCTTAGTGATTACCGTGCAGGCGAATCTAAGTTGTGCAGTCGGTGGGTTGACCAGCTCTCCATCACGGCCGGCTGCCTCCCTCCTGTCTCTCCCGTGATCAGCTGAGCGGTCGATCTGCACCTCTCCGTCGGTAGCCAACAAGTTCTCTTGTCTTCTCGCGCTGCCTCCAAGGAGCGTCGTTTTCCGCCCCCTCTTCATGATGTCTGTATTTGGAGGGAACCTCTTCCCGCTGGTTGGCTCAGGACATGCAACAAAACCCCTCTTTTTTTCATAATAAAAATACAAATTTTTTCCTATTGGCTTTCGTTCTTGGATACAGATTTACTTTTTATTTTATTTGTTTACTAGAAACAGTCTAGGCTGCTCTTGAGCTGTTGTCCTGTCACGGGACTGTTTTCTGCCATCCGTCACATCTTATGGCAACACTCAGGGCCTGGCGTTCCCCAAACACTAGCAGAACATCCCCTGGGACCGACTCTCACACGAGGAGAAAAGAAACACGCACATATGTTTTCCATTCGGAACATTACAATATATATATATATATATTTATTATTATTATTATTATTATTATTATTATTATTATTATTATTATTGCATGTGGTGCGGGCCCCTTTGTGGAGTGGGCCCCTAGGCTACAGCCTAGGTAGCCTATGCGAGTAAATGCATGAGGCTGTTCCATGTTACCAACTATCTTTAATGTACGAGGTCTATACCAAAAGTAAAAGGACTGATTTAAAAAAATATATAAATTTTTTTTAATTGAAGATATGTTTACAATTCCTTAATCCTCTTCGAAATAGCACCCTCGGGCAGCTACACACTTAGAATTACGCTGCTGCCATTGGCCGTACGCCTTCTGGAAGTCAGATTCGGGGACGCTGTTGAGAGCCATCTGACTTTTTTTACTCACACGGATGAAAAGGCAGTTGAAGGGACAGCGATTTGACTCGATTCAGGACGTTCAAGCAGCATCGACGAGGGCTCTCAACAGCGTCCCCGAATCTGACTTCCAGAAGGCGTACGGCCAATGGCAGCGTAATTCTAAGTGTGTAGCTGCCCAAGGGTGCTATTTCGAAGAGGATTAATCTTCAATAATATTTTTTTTAATCATTCCTACTACTTTTGGTATAGACCCTGTACATGTAGTGTAGAAGAAGTTGGGGACGAGGTGAGGAAACCGAGTCTGTGGGTGAATGTAACGCTCTGGTCTCGCATTCGGGTGGACGAGGGTTTAAATCCCCGTCCGGGCATCCAGGTTTGGGTTTTCCATGGACAGTGGACGCTAGAAAGAACAAACCCTGGTGGTATCATTAAACACTTGGTGTCAGCTGAAGAGGTAGTAACGATGGCGGCTGGAAGCTGCTTCAAAGAAACCTTTATGATAATAACCGAGGAAGGAAGGTAATTACGCTTTAAAGATAAGGAAATCGAGAGAATTTATCGATAAGTACGAGCAGCTGCGCGGTGACGAAAGATGGATATCTCATAACGGAAGGGCTTGGGGAAGTTACTCTAGTGTTTATTTAATTACCTTCACGGCTAACGACTCGAATGCATCTCAGCCTAGAGACGCGTAACGTGTTTCACAATGTTTCAACACATAATAACAAACTCTTCGAATCGCAGTAAAGAGAAATAACAGTTACGAGACTCGCAGTAAGAGAAGTAAAAATTACGAGTGTGGAGAGCTTTCCAGACAACGCCTAAGGGACGTGTGAGAACCTCTTGCGAAATACTTTTCTTCTTTTTTGTATTATGATTTTGGAAATTGAACGGGAAGTAAATAAAAAAAATAGTAGCGGCATTTGGCTGGAGTGACTGGTAACCCGTGGCCAATCCCAATGGCGAAAATGCGACGCTCAGAGTTAGTTTGACCGCCAGAATCGGTCCAAAACACATTTATTTGCAATACCTTTCTTGATTCCACAACAATTAGCGAAAATTTTGACCGTAAAAGAGATTTAAAAACGATTGCAGATATTGAAAATCCCTTTTTTACACAAGGAAAATAAACTTTTAGATCAATGTTTTGAATAAAAATCTAGTAATATGTAAAGTACGATAGAACAGAAGTAGATTTAAAAAGAGCATTAAAGATACAATTTGTCACCTCCTATACATAAAAAAGGAATCAATAAACAAGCTCACAACCGGAAACTTACCCGGTGAAGTTGCTGTAGAGATCTACCACCCCCCAAAAAGACAAAAACCGCTTCGGTATGGCACAGAACTTCACTCTATATCATACTTTGAGGTCACGCGAGATATCATTTATGTCAGTATGAATCCACGTATGTCACTAGACACCTATAAAAAAAATTGAAAATAGGGTATATGACTATACAGGGCTAGTCAAAATGATTGCAGTGATTTCAGAAAATTACTACAGATTTATTATTTAACATATACTTACAAGATTACACAGATATATAAACAAGTTGTAAAAGTTTTTTTGAGTGTCCACAGATGCTCAATATGTGCACCTGTAGTGACTCTGCACACATCAAGTCTATAATCGAGTTCTTCCCATACCCCATGCAGCATGTCTCTGTCAATGTGAGCATGTGCATTGGTGATGCGAACCCGCAGGTCTGGCAGATCAACTACTGGTGGCACAGTCGCTTCCGTAGGATTCTCCAAACGGTCTTCTGTGGAATACCTAACTCCCTGCTCGCTCGAGGAGTAGATTTCTGTGGGCTACGAACGTAACTGGCGAGCACACGTTCAACGGTTTCTTCAGACACAGGAGGACGACCCGTTACAAAGGCATCCCGTAGCTTTAAACTGTTGATACCAACGCCGAATGGTGTTAGCATGTGGGGGATCCTTGCCGAACTTTGTTCTAAAGTGTTGCTAAGCAGTTACCACAGAGTAAGACGAGTGAAATTCGAGAACAACGTACGATTTCTCACTTTCAGTCATCTTGCTTTCTAGCGCTCTAGCGGCCACCGCGAGAAGCTTGCATTTAGTGCAATCGAAACTGGGAGAGCCACTTGTCTTATAACACCAAACCCCATCATCGTACCTATAATAGGACATCGCCCCCCCCCCCCTCCAAAAAAAAATCGTGAAATCGCTGCAATCATTTTGACTAGCCCTGTATTTGGGAAACTGTTATAAATTATTTACTGGAACAAATTATTGACACAATACTATTTATTTTTGAAGAAAGTGGAGAATTTAAGTAAAATTCGACGTTAAAATTTAACGAGTTTAAAAGCCCACCAAAACGTGGCGTTGTAATTTTGTGCGGGCCAACGACACCCATGACGTCACATGCCATTATACAGGGTGTTACAAAAAGGTACGGCCAAACTTTCAGGAAACATTCCTCACACACAAACAAAGAAAATATGTTATGTGGACATGTGTCCGGAAACGCTTACTTTCCATGTTAGAGCTCATTTTAGTTTCGTTAGTATGTACTGTACTGTACGGACCAATTCCATGGCCCCCACGCTCTCCTGACCTCAACCCTCTTGACTTCCACTTATGGGGGCATTTGAAAGCCCTTGTCTACGCAACCCCGGTAGATGTAGAGACTCTTCGTGCTCGTATTGTGGACGGCTGTGATACAATACGCCATTCTCCAGGGCTGCATCAGCGCATCAGGGATTCCATGCGACGGAGGGTGGATGCATGTATCCTCGCTAACGGAGGACATTTTGAACATTTCCTGTAACAAAGTGTTTGAAGTCACGCTGGTACGTTCTGTTGCTGTGTGTTTTCATTCCATGTTTATTGTGATTTGAAGAGAAGTAATAAAATGAGCTCTAACGTGGAAAGTAAGCGTTTCCGGACACATGTCCACATAACATATTTTCTTTGTTTGTGTGTGAGGAATGTTTCCTGAAAGTTTGGCCGTACCTTTTTGTAACACCCTGTATATATATATGCACTCACACATTCGATAAGTAACGCCTTGTTTGTTTCTGTGAATTGGATTATAAACTGTTAGAAACATGGTTTATAAATGGTGTGTAGTACACCAACGACAGTAAAAACTAAAAAACAACTAAGTATTCCCATGGCAACTGAATACGACAAATGACGCTTCAGCTTGCTCGTAAAAACCCAGATATTACTGCGACTAATTCACTTATCGTTTTTTGTGAAGGTCATTTCGGTGAGCAAAATATTGTACTAAAACATGGCAGTGAAAGGTACACATTTTCAACTAAAAAAACCGCTGAAGAGCATAGAAGTTGTGTGCGGAAATCGGGATCCGAGAACGGTAAAGTCAGATGTGTAGGATGTGAAACCTCTTCTTTTTCATCCTAATACCAATAGCCACATGATTTAAAGGGAATTGACAGTAAAAGTCCGAGGATATTGAAGGAAATTACTTAATAAAATTTTCCTGGTATTGCAGTAATTTTTTTTAAAAAGATTGTATGACGCTTATTATCCAAACATTATGAATTCTTCGAACAAAAATAAATTAATATTTTGATGAATTTTTCGCAGAAACAAAACTCAACGAGCATGATGACCTCACATTCAGGAGTACACGGGTTAGAATCCCTGTCCAGCCATCCAGATACGAGCTTTCAATGGTTTCCCCAGCTCACTCCAGGCGAATTCCTTCCAATTCCTTTCCCGAAGCCCTTCCTCGTCACTAATAACAACGCCATCGACATCGGCATCGACAAAGATATCGACTTCGACGAGGCGTTAATCCATAAGAAAAGGAAAAAAAAGTAATGCAATAAGAAGCAAACAAATATGAAAGAAAATACACAGCAAATTTTCCGAAGCTCTTTAAATTGTGCGGCTACCCGACCACCGAAGGCTCGAGGCTTCTCTACACATTAATAAAACATGTAAAATTTCTCATTCTCGTGAGAACGAAGGGAAAGCCATTCGGTGAATAAATAAACAAAAGACAGTTTCAGTTGAATTGGCAAAAAACATTTTGTATACTTTTATAATTCACTCTTCTTCTTTCCGATAAGGCCTTCTGGGTCCACATTGAAATTTCACTTCTTCATTTTTATTGATTTTTCTTCCTTTCAATCCAATATTCTTTATTCATTTCACTATGTTTCTTCCTTCTCTACTCAGACCACTTCGGAACAGATTTCTTTCCTCTTCTGCCTTAGAATCCTTCAAAACTTAATACCTTCTTTCTAAAGATCTCTCTTTCCATAATTCCCTCTTCTCTTATTTCTTTCCAAATATTTCTTAACCTATTAATCCAGCTGGTTGTTGATTTTTTCCTCAAAGGTAACTGAATATCTGTTTCGTTAGTCTGTTATCATTCATTCTGTAGATGTGTCCAAAAAACAGCACTCTCCTTTTCCTAATTGATTCTGGTGTATTTCCTTATTACTTTTTAATTTCCATAGTTCTGTTGCTTTAACTGGACTCCAGGTTTTTCTCATGATTATTCTTTCTAGTAATTCCAGTTTATTCAATCTATAGTTCAACACTAGGCGTTCAGTAGCGTATAGAAATTCTGGTTTCACGAGCGAGTTGTAGTGCCTGATTTTAAGATTTTTTGACAAGCACTTTTTGTTATCAAAATTTTTAGTGATACCATACGCTCTTTCCATCTTGTGTATCCTTTCTTCTATGGCGGATTTACCTAATACATTTTCTTGAATTATTTCACTCAGATATTTTAAATTTCTTTACTTTCTCTATTCGTCCAATGCCTGTCGTTAAAAGTTATGGAGCGTTTTTAATGTTTGTAATAAATTTAGATTTTTCTCCCGAAATTATCAAACTTGTTTTGTTGGCTATTGCTTCAAAGAGATTGTGTTTTCGCATTTGTAATGTTTTCTGAAAGTATAACGAAATCGTCAGCAAGGCAGTTAATTTCAACACCTTTGTCCCTCCCCCTCCCCCCCCCCCAAATTATTGGTGAAATGTTGTGTTGCTTCAATTTATTATTCCAAATTCTTACAATTATCTCTAAGACACAGTTGAACAGAGTGGGTGACAGACCATTTCCTTGCCGCACACCTGTATTTATCTTGACAAGTTTTCAGATTTCGCCCACAAATTTTACTTTTGAAACTGTAAGAGTTTCAGGTACTAGGTTTGCCAATTTAGATTTCACACCAAATTCACGAACTATTTTAGCCAAAGTTTTGCTATTAACAGAGTCAAAATCCTTTTTGAAATCTATAAATATTACTATTATGTCCTTGGAGTTTAATATTTGATTTAGAATTATGGATTGAATATTTGCTCTGACCTTGATCTACCCTTTCGAAAGCCACCCTGATACCCATCCAATTGTTTGTCAAGTGTTGTCTCTACTCTTTTCAACAAGAGTTTGGAGAATATTTTATAAGCAACTTGCAGTAGGAATACTCCTTTATAGTTACCAACATTTTGTTTGTCACTTTTTTATGCAATGGATGTATTAATTCCACTTTTCATGGAATCTTCTCTGTTCTCCAAATACCTTTAAAAATTAACTTTAACTCTTGAATGATTTTTGATTGGGACCATTTTAAAAATTCGACTGTCTTCTCAACTAGCTTTATTATTTTTTGGACTGTTCATTACTTCCTTTACTTCTTCAACAGTGTGTGGTGTAACTCCATCTAGATATTCATTAATTACTGAAAAAATCCAATTTATGGGTTAATTCAGGACAGTTTATGAGCTTATGAAGATGTTTAACAAGTATTTTGCTGTTCTCAGTATTTTTTAGGCTCATTCGACCACTTTCATCTTTGAAGCATATACTGGGGGCCTTGATAATTTATTATTAATAATCTGAATAGAAAAATTAATAGGTAAATATGTAAGTAAATCATAAAGATGTTATCTTACTCTAGTTCACTTTTACTAGTATTTTCTATGAAGTGTAAAACTGAAAGACGATTTAAATGTTTCGGAAATTGTTACTACAAATTTAAGGTTATTTTAATTGTCTTATCAATCCAATACGTAACTAATGCATTAAAACCATAAAAAAATTAATAATTCAAATAGTTTTCACTTAATTTACTTGCAGCTTTCGCTCCTCTGATCACAGTGGCCGTAAAAACCGGATTTGATTCAAAATATGTTGTCATCAGAAAAACATCTATTTTTGTGAGATTAACTAATTGTGATTTTACAAAACCACTTTCAATCATTATTTATTGTTTGTGTTTTCTCGCAAGAATTGAGTATTTCACCAATTATGCAAATAAATTACGATAAAACTTAAATATAATTAAAAAATTATTAAAAAAACCAATAACTACGCTTTTACTGCCAATATGAACGTGGATTTTGACGCCACGATTCAATTTGACCAATGGCGTTGCGTTTTGCGAAGTTAAATTTCCCTTGTATATTTAACCCATTTTATTAATTAAAATTGACAAATAAGAAGCTAATAAATAGAAAAATAACTTTATAGGTGTAATTCTACAGTAATAAAGTTCTCTAATAGAAATGCTATATTTTATATTTGAATTACATATTCCCTACTGAGTATTTTCACATCTTTTCACAACCACTGCAATATAGAGAGTCGGGAATGGCTTGTAAGCCAAGACGCGTCAGTTCCGCGTCCTTTATGGCACCTTGCTGCTGTCAGTGTGTTGGAGTGGGGTCTCTAACAGTCACTCGTCATTCACTCCAGTCCTGTGGTGAAGCACACTTGCTGTTTTCACGCAATAAATTCTGGCTTGCGGTTGACGTTGCATCTTCGCACTGTTATCGAAATCGAGATGCGAAAGTTGAACTCGTAGTTTCGACGCTAACGTGCAAAAGAGTCGACTTTCTTCCTGAGCACACATCTAGTGTCTACAACATATACACTGATCAATCAGAACATTATGTCTACATACATACTATCGATATAAACCCGTCCAGGCGATAGCAGCGTCACCTGACGAGGAATGACTGCTAGTCAGACGCACTAACGGGGTATGTAGTATCAGTGAGCGTGTTATCCGTTTTTAGAATGGGGAAGACGCGCGATCTATCTGAGATTGACCGAGGGCAGACTGTCATGGCCCGGAGGCTCGGCACGAGCATTTCGGAAACTGCACGACTTGTCGGGTGTTCAAGAAGTGCTGTGTTGAGTGTCTTCATTCAGCAAGTGGCGAATCCAAGGTGAAACCACGTCCAAACGTCGAGGGGTTGGGCGGCCACCCTCCATTACAGGTGTCGGACGTCGTAGACAGGACAGACTGGTAAAATGGGACAGGCGGCGAACTGTGGCGAAACTAACATCAGACCGTGCCGGCCTCGGTAGCGTAGGGGCTAGAGTGCTAGCTCAGCGTACCGAAGGTCGCCGGTTCGAGTCCTGCCGAGGGCATGGGTGTTTAGTGTTGTGTCTGTGAATGTCTTGTCCGTGTTGTAGTGTCCTTGTGTCAATACTTGATAGCAACAAATCACATTGAGCTTGCTGTATGGCCCAGTAGGCAAATGCCATTTAAAAAAATCAGACTTTAATGTTGGGCATAGTACAAGTGTGTTTGAACACACAGTGCACCGAACACTCCTAACGATGGGCCTCCGCAGCCGACGACCCATGAATGTGCCAAGGTTAACACCACGACATCGACAACTACGACTGAAATCAACACGTGACCATCGTCACTAGACGTTGGTGCAGTGGCAGAGCGTTGCATGGTCTGGTGAATCCCGATACCTTCTTCATCGTGCCGATGGGAGGGTGCGAATCCATCGTTTTCCAGGGGAACAGTTTCTTGACACCTGTACTGCGGGACGGAGACCGGGGTTCCCAATCTTTGGGCGAAAATGGGTGTAGGCCTGTTTGTTGACGTTGGTGGCAGGCACTCTTAAGCCCAGACGGGGCTCCTACAAGTGGGAGCCAGGGGCCCCCTCCTGCTGAAAGCCCGTGGTATTTTGCCCGTCCTAACACCATATTGTTACGACATTGCTTTCCACCCTGAATATAGAGATCTGTTTGGAGGGGTAGGCAACAGGAGGGGCGGTGAGGTGAGAAGTGGGGTTAGGAATACATGACCTTGAGCTACCACTTGAATTAATATACTTTGTAGATACCTGTACACAAACCAGTAATTACAGTTTAAACTTCTCTGCTAGCTTGGTTAGTTCTTATTGATTCGTGTTTCTTCTGTTGAAACTACACTAAAATTTAAAACACTAACTTTAATTTATATGGCAATTTATCAGTCGAGAAATGTGGAAAGGTCCCTTATGGCGTAGAGTATTAGTTTGTATACATTAGTGATCTCCAGATTTGAATTGTTTGCTTTCTGCTTTTCTAATACTATCGCCAACTATTGTTGGTACAACCAATCCTCGGGGAAACTGAGGGTGTCTTAAGCCGCGTTCCCGCGACCTCTTGTAACGGAGGCGGGACGGGAGGGACCTCACTAGCCGAAGTGTAGGGACGAGCGCGCGCCACAGGTTAGGCCTCGCTTACCTCGCCGCCACCTCCCCACCACGTTGCCTGGTGTCGTTTGGCACAGAGCACTTTACAGCAACAGAAGGGGTGCGCACCTCTGCTGCAAACCGTTGACAACAGCGCACCGCTACACACGCCTGTGATGTTTACCGACACAGAGTGGGTAGCTGCGTCTCATCTCCGCTAGCAGAGATGGCCTGTTCCCATGGCGTGTGGTTGAGTATCCGTCCCGTCCCGCTTCCGTTACAAGAGATCGTGGGAACGCGACTTTATAAACTGTCAGCAGAGTTTAAACACAAGAGCTGTTTAAAACGTGAGTCACGCCTTTCGGAATTTATTCACCAACGTAAATCGTGGATTCTGGAGTCAGAGGAACTAAAACACATAAATTTTTATACTAACGAGACTCCCACAGTTTGGTTGGATCTCACGTACCCTCTGGCAGGTTCTGCAGCCGCCTGCATCTTGAAGTCGAAGTCTGAATCCTGCCTGCAGCGTGCTGACAGCATTAGTCATAGGGACGCCCCCGTTAGACGTGTCCGGAATTCGTCCTTCTTGTTGATGTTGTAATGTCCCTTGGTGACGGTAAATTTATGCGTGTAAATTCCACGTTTCTTTGGCATCGGCGAGAGCCAGGTGACTCATACCTGCGCTGAAAGACCGAAAGATTTATGGCAGGCCGTAAAGTTAAAAGCTTTACGCATTCAATGAAATTCAAAGGACAGTATAGGGACTGTGCCGAAATGAGGATTTCCTGGTACAGTAGAAAGTTGAAACTAGAGAAACGATGCTTCGGAGAAAAATTCAGGTTGCGGAACACCTCTGTTGGGAACCAGCGAATCAAACTGTGTTACGAACTTTTAGAAACCATAAGTTTTTTATGTTGCATGAGGAGCGCCAATCGAGATCATGGACAACCCGCCAAACGCTGCGACTGGCTGAAATTTCCCGCGTTTGCTAAGACTCGGCAGCCTGCAAGTTTTCAACGGAGCGAACAATCCACACCGGCGCACCACGGGAGATCGCCGGCGAGGTCACTACCTGCGGGGAGCTACCTCGCCAAGTGGACGTTACCAAGGTCCAAGCACCCAGCTGATCGACAGGGTCCGTCTGATTTCTCCACATGTCATCTGCCACGGTAAAGAACGCCGGCGATGTATAGACACTCTTGCGTCATTCAACCCTAGGCAACGCTCTGACATGAGAATCATGCTCTAAATTGTTCAAAAGAAACTCTTAATATTCAGTTCTGTTCAATAAACCAATCAATTTTATATTCAAAGAAAATAATAGGTGTTGTAAACCCTGCTTTCAATAACTTCCTTTCCAATGTACCAGTATATCATTTGATTAGATGAAGATTTGTGTTTTTTAATGGTATTTTAAAATTACAATTGCATCCATAAAAAGTATTTCAGAATTGAAATGTCGCTTCTCTCGGATAGAGAACACTTCCATTCTTGGCGCCTACCCGGGATTAATTTTGCAAATTGAATTATTAATTAATGCACCTCATTATTTTATTCTAATTTTAATAACGTCACAAGCAAGACGTTACAATGTTTAATAAGAATTTATAGGTCATTACAGTAGCGACCGCTGCTGAAAAGGAAAGCGAATTTAATCGCTGTATGCTTTATCAGAAAAACAATATCTGCATTTACTTGGAATTTCGCAGAACCATGGGATATATAAAGATGTATGGCCTACGAAGCCTGGTGGGTGAGCGATAATATTCGGGATTGATATTTCAGAGAACCCGAGTTTGATCCTTGGTCTGACTAACCAGATATTCGGTTTTGTTTAGTTTCTCGTAATCACTCGGCTGGCTGATGCCTTCAAAAGTCTGTGACCAAACTCTCCCGGCACTAATGTTATCGTCGACGGCAAGCCTTAAAATCCCAACCAAGAAAAACTGCATGGCCGCACTGATAACCGAAACCGTATCCTCCCCAATACCAGGCTCGAAATTTCACCCACACTGTGCGGTTGGTTTTTTTTTTTTTTTTTTTTTTTTTTTTTTTTTTTTTTAAATATGGCCTTCGGTCTTTGCGACCATTTAGCCAGCTGGAATTTGTTTTTGTACCAACTGTTGTATCAGGCATTAATCATGATATTGTAGACACTACAGTAAGGACAGCACAAGACGAACACAACACTTAATTAAAACCACCCATGCCCGCGGCCGGACTCGAACCGGCGGCCCTTACAATGAGAGGCCAGCGTGCTAGCCCCTACACTGCCAGGGCCGGCGTGCGGTAGGTTGGTCCACTCCTGCCATAGACGTAGGAGAACCGAGTTATTCTGTCGAGTACGCTACACCGAGACCATTGTAATTGGCCCCTTGTGTCGTATCTTTGTAGCTTTTAACATGTTTCCATAATATATTGGTGGATGCTATTTTTATCATTCATGCACAATGCAATAATTACGAATGTTACGCCGCTGACTTTGAAAACGATTGGATCGTAAATTACGACTTAAAATGACAATGCACTGAAAATGAAAGTGAAACTTATGAAACTTTACGATTTATTAATTATTTGTACATGAGTTACCACGTACAACACTTTCACTATAAAATATAAATTTCAAGGATAAAAAAGTAAAAAAAAAATATGAATCCTGTGAAGGAACGCCTGGGATAGGGATTTGAGATAAACATTTAAAGTATGCAAGGAAAGACAGAACTGAGATCAGGTTAAAAATTATGTACTTGAGAATAAAATGGAAGAGGTGATAGAACTGTACAATTTAAGAAGCAAAATACAACCGATGATGAAGGATATAGTGATATCTATAGTAGATAAACACTCGCCAACAGACCCTTGATTGAAATCAATTATTCGATGTGAGTGATATCAAGAAGAAGAAAACGGTAACATTTGAAGAGTAGTACCATTTCAAGAATTACGTAGTACGCCAAGAAAATTTTGTACCTATAAACTCACTTAGTAACATCACTTGTTCTATAAGAGTCTGCCAGGATATACATCCTTCTCTTATAATTTGCAGAATTTGTTCATTTTGTATTTTTACACGCTTTATATTAGCTTGACTTGTATGTACAGTATGTATGTATGTATGAATGAATGTAACGGAATTTTACAACTCCATTTTGACCCACTTCCAGATGTTCGAGCTGGTTGAAATTTGGTACACATATTAAGAACCGGTGACAATACAAGAATTTCATAGCTATATCCTGCTGTTCTCATTACTTTGACAGTAACAAAAGAAAAATGGTTGAATGTCGTGAAATTTTGCAATTTAATTTTAACCCAATTCCAGATGGCTGAATTGTTTGAAATTTTACTGATGTATTGATAACTGATTACAATACAATAATTTCATAGCTATATCTTGATATTATCATTACTTTGACAGTAAAAACAGAAAAAATTTGCACACGTTTTAAGAACCGTTGACAATACAGCAGTCTCTTAGCAACGTCCTGCTATTCTCGTTACTTTGACCATCTCCAGTTTCCCGGGTGTGATTTACGAGCCTTGGTTGCTGACGACGATCGTCTTCCACTGTCTCCTATTCAGAAAGGTTTCTCTGTCTGCAGTCACTTAACGTGATGTTGAATAGTGAGTATTCGAAACATTACTTCGTACTATTATAGAAGAGTAGTCTTACACATTTACCCTGCTATTGGACCTCTGGCTGAGCTACCATTTAATTGAATTTAACTCGTGGAAGTAATAATTAAAAATGAAACTACAACACAAAGATTAAGAGAGATTGGCGAAGAAAAGCCAACAGTAGGAAACATACTTTTGAAACTATCTGAGCTAAAAAGTTAAAAATAAAATTGTAGTTAAAAAAACTAAAAACACGCTTTCGTAGTAATGTGAACTAAAAGGTTAAAAATAATCTTTAAATATAAAGATTTTGTTTAACAGTGATGGGACGTCCCACAATACAGGATACATTTTTTTTTTTTTTTTTTTGAATAAGCTTAAAGAATAAAGTCACTGATTACAAAATTAACTTTAATGTAAAAAAAAAAAAAAAAGCGTGGGGTGCTCTCTACACAACTTTTGACAATGACTCTACCTTTACAAACAGCGAACGACGAAAAATATAAGACAACTTATATAGCACCCCATGCTTTTTTACATTAAAGTTAATTTTATAATCAGTGACTTTATTCTTTAAGCTTATTCAAAAAAATTAATTTATCCTGTATTGTCGGACGTCCCATCACTGTTAAACAAAATCTTTATATTTAAAGATTATTTTTAACCTTTTAGTTCACATTACTACGAAAGCGTGTTTTTAGTTTTTTAAACTACAATTTTTTCGTTCCTATTAATATTTGATACACTACATCTCAATTGTATTACGTTTTGGACTGCACACGGTTGAATGTTTCGTCTTAAGGACCTCATTATAGTAAATATCGGCTAACACCTGAAACATACGTGCGTGTGTATAAAGAACGTCAGTGTAATACTTCATTTAGTTTTCATGCTGATTTTTGATACGACCTACAGAGCACTGATCCACGTATAACAAATTTTTTAATGTAATAGCCACTGAATCACATGACCAGAAAAATGTTCCAAAATGATTAGTGTTCAGCAAAACTTCAATCTTTAAGGGAAACAGTTAGTACATAAATAATTTACCAAAAGTTGATTTAATTTTATATACGAAGAGGGACACTTTTCACTGACACAACAGCGTGTTTTGTGTACAGAGTAACAAAAGGTGGGACAAAAATCTAATACCTGATTATTTAAATAAAAAATCTCCGTATAATGTGTTGGGAGTGAGGTCACGCGGAACTTATTTTAAAAGGCTTTACGGTACGTCTTGTAACATCACAGAGAGAATTACAGTGTAATAATATCGCAGGCACGCGGGAGGATTATCTCAGGAGTAAGAGAACAAAAGAGGTAGACGTTTGTTTGGTTGAAATAAAGAAGTGAGAGAGCGTATGCAGTATCAGAGTGGATTGAGAATTAAATATATATATATCTGGTGGTTTGCGACGGTCTACGGTATCTGAGAGAACTAGAATGGAATAAACAGTAAATGAATAAATGATAGATTCTTTGATTTACGTTACATGGCGACCGTGACAGATACGAACCTGCAGTTAAAAGTGGAAATTACGAAGAGTGTAATTAGCACGAAAACGCGCTAAAAAAACGATAAGTGGTGAAAGAAAAAGGAATCGTTTAAGACAAACCACAATTGTCGATAGTATAAGTTGCTCCAACGAACTGAAGGTCAGCGATCGTAAACCGAGTTTGGAAGGCGGAGGAAAGCAGAGACGTTGAGCGAAGACTACACTATACACGACGGTGGCGGCGCTTGGTGGCTGTTGAAGGAAATACTCAGTCAACACAGGAATTCATTCTGCGTGGGTGGAGCCATTGCTGAGCGGTAATAGCAGTCCGAGCGTTCCAGATAGCGGCGACGTCTCATCAAAAGGAAAGGAAGACCATTTTATTGATGCGCGCGCAAGCTGACTAGCAGTTACCTCCCTAAAAAATTTCTCTTACTGAAAAAAAAAGAAAAAATATTCTATAAAGCATTCTTTGACATCATATCTCACCTTGTTGTCATCAGTGATGACAGATTAGCCTTGTCATAAAACTGACAAGGAAATAATTTTTTTTCTTTTGAGCCATAAGACTGTTTTTTACTGCTTAGGAAAGTGCTTGTGTAGTCAAGGAGTATCTTTGCATAGCTTGTAGTGTTGGAGTAGTTCCTTTTTTCAGTATAGCTTAATATTGTTCTGGGTACAATGAATAGTCAATCAGAAGAGGTTACTGTAGCACAGGAGGAAATTCCTGAGCGTAGTGATGTGTCAGTAGTAGACATGCTTCGTGCATTTCAGGAAACATTTATGAGGTCCTTTCAGGAATTAAAGGAAGATAATATTGCCTTTCAAAAGTCGGTTAAAGAGGAATTGATCCATTATAGGGAACTTTGTGTTCAACAAAATATTGAAATCTCTTCCAAACTGAACCGGTATCGTTCTGATTGGGAACAGGAAACAGGCGTCTTGCATCAGAACACGGAAACACTTAAGAAAAGAGTCGAGCGGATTGAAGGGACGGAATCTATTCATAGTGAAAGATTAATAAAGGTGGAAAATTACAGTAGGAATTTGGGAGAAAATCTTACGGGGAAGTACTCGATAGTAAAAGAGGAAGTTGACAAGCTGGCAGTAGGCAGAGGCTACAGTTGTAAACTAAAGGTCTGTTTCTTTATGTCTTTGACTTTGGGAGTGGCAAATATAGCTTGGTTGTATTTCCCAAAGTTACCCACTGTCCACTGCAGGCCAAGCTATGTCAGTTTGCGCGTAGCGTTTGCGTGTGCAGTGGTGCGTGTTCGCACATACTTAGTGTTTGAATGAGTATTTGTTGGTGTAAAGATCAAAAAACAGTTAAGAGAATCAGTTGGCAGTGTATTTACTCTGCCGGAGTTGTTGGTTTTTGTTCTGTTATTTATGTTTATTTTATTTATTTTCTTCATATTTGTGTGTATTCAGGTTCTGATCTTTAAATTGGTGCTGAATTTTCTATTTTGAACTTAGAATTAAGGAATCTGTGGCTTAATGTAATAAAATGTAGCCACGCAACCACCAGATATTCATTTTTAAATATTATACCAGATATTCATTTTTAAATATTATACCAGATGTTCATTTTGTGTAGATTGTGATGGGTGTTTTATGTGAATTACACTCAGATGTTAGCATATCAGAAAACGTTTGATTTAGTGACGAAGTTTTGGGCTTTGTCAAGCCCGTCATTCGACAAACCGCACCGGTTGGGATGTAACATCACAGAGAGAATTACAGTGTAATAATATCGCAGGCACGCGGGAGGATTGTCTCAGGAGTAAGAGAACAAAAGAGGTAGACGTTTGTTTGGTTGAAATAAAGAAGTGAGAGAGCGTATGCAGTATCAGAGTGGATTGAGAATTAAATATATATATATCTGATGGTTTGCGACGGTCTACGGTATCTGAGAGAACTAGAATGGAATAAACAGTAAATGAATAAATGATAGATTCTTTGATTTACGTTAAGTCTCTCACAGCCAATCACAACACTTCTTTTCCTCACGCGATTGTCCTAGCCAACCAGCGTGTTTGTGTTTTCCTCGACTTTCAGCAATATTCCAATTTATATTAGATGATGCACTCCTCATCTATTTGGGGGTGCAACACTATCTCATTCCAACCGGAAGAGGATTGCCCGCAAGAAATTGGATAATATCTGACCTTGGGCTTTTGAAAGCAACATTCGCCAGAAGAAAACCGAAGTGTATCCAACTCGCCTCTTCACAAATGTCCAGGCCAGAGCTTTAACCACTAACACGTTAGCCTCGACTCGGTATGTGATGGTGTCGTTGAAGCTTGCGGCTACCTTGGTATGTTTTAATGAGATTTGACAGTAACTGCGGACACCTTCTCAATACCGGACACAAAACCTATGGAGCCACATTAATTACTCAGAGGAAATAAATTTTTCATCCTACTTCCGGGAAATAGCCACATGGGTAATGTCGTAACCTACCACCGTCTGTGGACCAACAGTAGATGTCGACAGGTGAGCGTATGAAGTTTATTCGCATAGGTCAACTATGTTCTTTCTCTCCTGAACATATTAAGGTGACTCGGAAATACAAAAATACGTAATCCTAGAACTTTTATAGTAATGGTTAAGGAAGATAGTGAAACTATGTTCCGACCAAGTCAAAGAGAATGAAGTTGAACGTATCACAGACATCCAATCAAAACTTTACGATACTAGTGCTAATATATCATTCAGTTTGATGTGATGATGCAAACGTGATGCCGTCCTCATACGTGGTGGTGTTGACATGACGAGTGCTAAAGTCAGCTGATGGCGCAACATGGCGTGATGTGATCACGCGGGGTTTGGTCTGTACACGTAGGCACTACAGAAGTCTCACTCAACCATCGCAACAATGACTGCATAGGCTTGCGATAAAATGCTGACGTCGGATTGGTGCCGGCCATCATCATTAAATACGTCATGCACTCTCGCGTAATCTCTTAAATCAGTACTTGGCTAGAACCCAAAATCCATTCCAAACACAATACCTTGCAGAGATATACTCACTTCGAGTACCAGGGAGCGGAGCGCTTAACGCTCAGACCTGGCATTACGGAGGGACCGGGTTCGAATCCCCGGCAATCCAGATTTCGGTTTCCCAAAATCAATCCAGACGAATGCCAGGATGGTTTCATCTAAAAGGTCATGGCCCAATTCCTTGTACTCCATCCTCTCCGTGTTCTAATGATCACGACTTCGCTATAAATGATTTATCTTGATATATTCACTGTAGAATATTGAGGAGAATATAACAGTTATTAAAGACATTGGCTTCTCAGGCGTCATGTTTGCCAGTAAATAATACAGGGTCCGGCAATAAAACCTCCCACATTTCACGTAGCCGGCGTGCGGGTTGTAGTGAGGATACTGATGTGGAGTGTGTTTTGTTTTAAAGAGGTGTTCCTGCCATTTTCAGTGTGCGCCATGTCATGGCTTGGTGATCATCGTGCGTTTGTTTTGGGCGAATTTATTCGTAACAGTTGTTCTCAGATTTTCGGAGACGATTCGAACTTGGCCAACATGATCGTGTCCCGGATAGAAAAACTATTCAACTGTGGGTGTCAAACTTTAGAAAGACAGGTTCAGCACTAAAAAAAAAAACCTAAAGGCCGTCCTCGGACTGCAACAACGCCGGAAAATTTGGGGCGTGTGAGTGTGTCTATGCAACATTCACCAATCTTTGGGGACACTTAAAGCTTATAGTGTACAAACATCGTCCCACAACACTGCAAGCACTTAAAGAGGCCATTACCCAGGAATTGGCAGCCATTCCAAGAGAAATGACGCGAAAATATATGGAGAACTTTCTGGATAGACTTTGTCAATGTGTCAACAATGGAGGGCAGATATAATTTTTAAAACCAAATAATTAAAAATGGCAAAGTACGTATTTTTCATAAATAAAAGTAATTATTCTCTATCATATTTAGTTTTTATGTGACAACACATTAAAATGAGGGAGGTTTTATTGCCGGACCCTGTAATTTTACATCACAATGATAAGAAAGTGATTATCAAAGATATTTAATGGACTTATTTTTATTTATAGAAAATTTGAACATGTATCCTTGAAAATATTCTTGTAGCTACGTTTGGCTATCAAGGAATGAATCAACGCCGGTGCTACAATATAATCCTGACTTCTCATCTTAAAATGTGTTTCATTCCAAGTATTCTCACAATCAATTTTCTATTTACTGTAAGAACACATGATTGGGAGGTACAGGCGCCCAGTTCAACTCCTCTCCATTACCAAAGGTTTATTACTTACAATGCTAAAAAGAAACCGTATTTAAAGAAAAACATCGTTGCGTATGCCACAACAGCGGGCTATGAGTTCTACGCCAACCCATGACAGGAAAAATTAACGGGACGAAAAATTATAGTTACCTCACTTTACATTCGACTTCGTCTCAAATAAAAGAAAACTGAGGTAGATGGAGGTTCAATTGGGGTAAGAACTCATCCTTCAAGCTTTGGCCGAGTGACATAAGTAAGTTCAGGGCAGTTTATGTTTTTTGCTGTCGGAGTAGAAATTAAAATGAAGCAAACCGTAAATAGTGTTTACAACACTCCATTGTAAATAATGTTTACAAGTTTTCTACAGGGAGTCATTTCAAGTCACTGGCACCTTAGATTTAATTTCCTTGTTCGCATTCATAAGAGGGCGTCTATTAATTAGGTGAGGTGTGTTTCTGGAATTCTGGATCCCCTTCCCCCCCGCCCCCCTCCCCCCCCTCCCCACTGCTGATTGACCTAGTAGTTTTTTGAGAGCTTTTTTATTAGCTCTCCTGCTTCCGAGGACGCTTATAACCTCCCCTCCCTCCCCCGTAAAGTCGGTATCTCGTTTCTAGACCTTACACCCTCCCACCCAAAGTGGTCATCCGTGTCGTCTTTTAGCTCCACTGTCTTTCAAGAATTTCAAAATCCCACGTGATATTTCCGTCAACCCCCCCTCCTCCATGGTGAGATTTCGCCGCAGACACCCCCCTCCCCATTTCACCTCACATAATTAATGGAATCCTCCTAACGATCACCTCGCAAGCGAAGATTTTTTTTTTTTTTTTTTGGTGACTGCTTTACGTCTCTTTTTTTAACATCGAGGTCTTTAGAGACGGGAAAGGATGAGGGGCAAGGAATGGGAAGGAATTCGGCCATGGCCTTTTGAAGGAAGCATCCCGGCATTTGCCTGGAGTGATTTGGGGAAACCATGGAAAACCCAAATCTGGATGCCCGGACGGGGATTCGAACCGCCGTCCTCCCGAATGCGAGGCGAGAACGCTAACCGTTACACCACCACGCTCGGTGCCAGCGAAGATAAAGTAACGTCTAGCGCCATCTGTAAATATCAGCAGTAAGGGCTGTTAAATCAGTCTTTTTCTCCCTTAAATATTGATATCTCATCTCTTTTATGATAACTTAAAATTTAATTTAACATTGCGAAAACCACAAGGTGTATATGTCAAATTGCGGATAACTCTAACATAGCAAGAATTAACGTAACTCTACGCGAATGGAACAATTAAATTTTGGTACTATTTTCATCTTTATTTCGTAACTACCAGGCGTCGCATCAGGATAAAACCACATTTTACTCCTGAGTTCCTGTTTTGTACATTTCTTGAAACCCCATGTAAATCCAGCCAGTATTTCAACGAAACAGACATATAAATGTTTATTCTCTGTATTTTATAAACAGTGCCTCAGAGAAACTATATTTCAGACTTCTTCGTTTAATGTTTCATTCCATGTATGGGTATAAAAGGGAGATCCGCCATTGTACCAAACACTGAAATATTATACATATTGACACTGAAGACTTGCTGTATACCAGAGAACTGGAAATGTCATTGTAATACCGGCTCAGAAAGGAAGGAAGGCAAATGCGGATCAATATTACAAAACGATTAGTTCCATCTCAGTGGTGGTAAGTTCATGGAGAGATTGATACGTGACCACATTTGAAATATCTGTGGCAAAATAAAGTAGTGTGTAAATCAGTTACACGAGTTAAGGAGAAGTTGTAGTGTGAATTTCCGTGGGATGAAGTGTACAAGTGAGGCTTTGTTCATAATGTAGCAGCTGATATATGCAAGACATTTGTGAAAGTGGGCCATAAAACTTGTGGAAATAAGATAAACACCACAAAGGTAGATGAAAAAGTGAGCAATTCTTAAGCGATAAGCAGTAAATGCAGTATCTGTTTTTGAAAACTGCAGCACCTAAAAGGAAACATGACACTACATGAAATTTATTCCATAGATTAAGGACACAAATGATTAGAATTACTGGACTATACATGCACTTTTACCGTGAGAATTCAGTACTGTGTGAAGTCACCACGGTGCAGGAGGACCAGAACGAACAGGTTGCCGACAGACCTGTTCGGTGGGTGACATACCAGCCAGGGAAGCAGTGGTGCCCGTCATTCCTCGTCACGTGTGGAGCTGCAGGAGGGGCAGTGACTCGTGCTCTAAGACCTCCCTCGCTGAACAGATTGCCTACAGTAAGTCGAAGGCAAGGTCTCGTGTATCACACTTGTCGTTTGTCCGCTATGTCTCTCAACAGTGCAGACTGCCCGATTGCGTTTATCACAGTAGCCTCTAAAACGTACGCGGTCATCGCTAGGACAAGTTGAAGCAAGATTAGTTCGGTATCATTACATTTTGCCTTTGAGCACGCCAGTGACGGCGTTTACACGTCCATTGCTGTCTGAAGCTTAGAGATTTCACGCTACCAGTCTAGCTCTCAGAAAATTGCGCTGAACCGTCGACGCAGACGTTTCCACAACCGTTCCAAGGTCGAGCGAACATTGTGGACGCAGCTGCTCTGTCGGTTACGGCCATGCGGACAAGGCAGCGACCATCCTGCGCTGTGTGTGGTGCAGCACCCGCAGGTCACTGTCTATGACCTTCTTCTGTCCACTCGTTCGAAGGAGGCATCACCGTGGCAACAGCGTGCCCTTTTAATAAGCAAAATTTTCATCTACAATGTAGTCTTCACGGGTGTGCAGCCGGATGGTGTTTTGGAAACACAACGTTTCGACAACCAGCTCGGCTGTCTTCATCAAGTGTCCGGTGTCTACAGGCTGACGAAAGCTGGCAGTCACCGCGTGAACTGGCTTAGCCTCTTTTTACGCGGTCCGCTGCGGCGCCCCCTCCCATCGAACCTCCTTGTATTCCGTCGGCGTGGTGGAAGACCCGCTCTGATTGGCCGGAAGCGGTGGCTTCATACGCGGTCCGCTACGGCGTGGCGCCTCTCCACGCACACAATTTTCATCTGTATTTCTCTTCCGTTCTCTGATGTATGTTATTTGAAACATACATTTCCATCGTAAGACAGGCGCATTGAAGAGCATAACAGGATGTAACAGAAAGCCGCGGATGAGTTACCATACTTACCTGTATGCGGAAGAATCATGGCGATTTATTTGCAGTGTTGCAGTCTGGAGTACAAGGCGCCGACAATGCATCGTCAGGAATTGTACCTCGGCATTCTCTCTCATTATTAGACCAGCTAAGGAACAGTTCTCCTCAACACAGCCTCGACTTATTACTGCTCTCGCCATGCAAATACGAGTACTTGCCAAGTCTTGACAACGTAACAGCAAACGATCAGCTATTTAACTGGTAACAGTTACGTGATTCGAACTAGAGCTATTTACACCATGTATGAGCCTTAATGCCGCGGAACGATAAACCTGTTTTCCGGAGACCAATCACTGCCACGTTCGAACTCACTCTAAGCGGACATTGCGTCTTTCGATGTCGACGAGGCATCATTTCCACTTCGTTTGGTGGCTCTGCACCAACTGAGCGTAGTGTAACAATAATCAGTCGAGTCACACATAGAAGGACGCTGCTGGGCCTACGTGCACCCCGTCTCTCTGCAACCTTAATAACTTTCCACTGTTCTACATACCCTCTGATTTTGGAGCGACTCAGCCCATTCCTTCTGCAATTTTCATAAAAAGTAGAGTAAACCATTGCTGTCCATTATTCTATTGATTGATTGTGTTGATGGTTTCCAATCAGAAATTAGATGGTTTATAGACGACATGGTGTTATACAATAGTATCGAAACGGAATGAATTACCGAACAGTTAACGTGATAGACTAATAAAATTTAGAGTTCGTGAAATGTATTCAATCGCAAGTAAAGTTAATTAATTGGCGATTGATTTTATTTATGTTGCAGTGCGTAAGTATTTCCCTCCTCCACCTCGCCCCTTCCGTTTAATCCATATTGCCCTCCCAGACATTAGTTCATTCCCTTTCTCTCTAATTCTATAACATGATAATTTTATTAGAAAATAGCAGCATACTCATTCCTACTTGGTGTACGTGACTTTGAAATACTGGTGGAAAAGAAACTGCGCCTGCCGAAACCCAGCAGAAAAAAATCAACTAAATTTCTTACGGACAGACAGACAGAGAGAGAGAGAGAGAGAGATTTTTTATGTACGCATGTTCACGTATTTTTTAATTTTGAGAATCTGAAGTCCATAAAAAAGTGTTCTGAACGAAGAAAGATCTGAAATGACGACACTATTATCTCCTGTAGTACTACTGACGTGAAAATAATACTTTGTTACTCGTCTAACTTGGAAATTCGTTGAGATAAGGTAAATAATTGAATTAATATTTATAGTATTGTAAAACTGTGAGTGGGCTCTGTCTCTGTCTGTCTTTCTTCAGGCATCCCGTAAAAAACTATAGAACCAATCTCGATTGTGTTTCACAGTTTGAAAGCTTATGGCCTAGCTTAAAATCTGCGTATATCTTAGGACCCTACATGACGAGAAACGGAACAAGAAACGATAGTTCATTCGTACCGAGAACACATAGGCGTCAGAGATCACACCGCATCCCAAACAAACATTACTTTACGAGATACCCACCTCTTCTCTGGATTCTGTTAATGTCTTTGGAGCTCGTAACTTTGGTTATTTACTGCTTCAATTTTCTGAAATGCAGTACAATAGAATACACGGGCAATTTTAATCAAACAACTACATCAAAGATTTACGCTCAAAACGGGCAACAAATTGTGGATTCAAATTTATGGAAAAGGTTACAAAGATACTACATTACAAACGTTGATACTTTACTCATCATCATCAATAACAGTTTCCACCCTCTGGCCGGGTCTGCTTTATGCTCAAGCCTCTCTATTTCCTTCTTTCATCCCACCACCTCTCTGTCATCACTTTGTTCCAGTCCTCTCCTCTCTTCCGTACACCCTCCTCCACTCCTTTCAGCCATCCATCTCTTGGTCGTTTACCATGCATCTTAATTTCATGGATTTTTCTCGGGATTCTCTGAACCTCCATTCTCTTGACATGTCCATGCCATCTCAGTCTGGTCCTCTCTACCCTGTCCTGTAGCGGTTCCTCTTTTATGGTGCGTCTAATCACTTCATTCCTTATTCTGCCCATTTTAGTAACTTCCATTCTACCTCTTAAAAACTTCATTTCACTTGCTTGTACTCTGCTGATGTTCCGCTTTTTCATTGTCCACGTTTCAGCAGCATAAGTCAAGATAGGAACGTAGTTCGTACAGGGTGTCCAGAAAAGGACTCCCTGATTTCAAAATTAAATATCTCGAAAACAAAGGTCGATAGAGGAATGCAGTAAACGGTATGTTTATTGTGACAGCTGTAAGAAGTGTATACAGCAGTGTGAAATAATAGTTACAAAAGCTGCTAACAGATGGCGCTGTAATCGCCATACGTAATGCCTAAATAGTGATCCGAAGCTCAGGGCGATCAGTTCCACCATTGAAACGTGCCAACGGTGAACATTTTGAAAACATTGTGATGTGATTGTTTGCAAAGATTGTTTTCATATGATTATTTCACTTATGTATGCTGATATGAGCGTACAGCGCCATCTGTTAGCAGCTTTTGTAACTATTATTTCACACTGCTGTATACACTTCTTACAGCTGTCACAATAAACATACCGTTTACTGCATTCCTCTATCGATCTTTGTTTTCGAGATATTTAATTTTGAAATCAGGGAGTCCTTTTCTGGACACCCTGTATGATAGATTACTCTCTTGCTCCTCTGTGGCACCTCTTTATTCCATATCAGGCTTCTAATGCTCCTTAGGAACGCCTCTGATTGTATTCCTCTTTCACTTATCTCGCCATCATTTTCTCCACATTCCTCTAATACACTCCCCAGGTATTTGAACCTGTTTACCTTCTTTAGTTGTTCCCCTGCCATCACAATTCCCTGGGTTAACCTAGTCTTCTTTCTGTTTGTTATCATGTACTCACATTTCTTTATATTAAATTTCAGGCCATATTCCTCCACACTGTCTGTCCATACATCCAACTACCGCTGCACTTCCTCTTCTTCACCTCCCCAGATCATTCGCAAAAACCATCACCTTCATGTTTTCTTGTCCCATCCTCACTGCCACCTTCTGCATTATTTCATCCATGATTACAATGAAGAGTAGTGGTGATAGGGCACTTCCTGGTTTTAGTCCATTCCTTTGTTCCAGCCAATCCGATCTTCCTTCCCCTATTTTCACATAGCTTACACTTCCTTGGTACAGTTCCGTCACTCTCTTGATGGTTTCTTTGGGAACTCCTCTCTTCTCCAAGGCCTTCCATACCTTACTACTGTGTACACAATCATATGCTTTCCCAATATCGAGAAATACCAACAGTAGATCCTTTACTAATAGGAGAAAAACAAAAGGCAAACTCATTGCTCCGCGTACCAAATTCCGCCCGGGCGAAGAAACGGAAAGATAGTAGTAAAAAAAATAAAATACCAATAACAAACGTGCGCTTTAATAGACATGGAAACAAAGATTTGTCAAACTCGAAAACAAAAGTTTTATATGGTGCCCACATGAAACAAGTTTATACCCAAAACTTGGTTCGTTAAGTTCTGGTGAACTGCTTGGTAGTAATGTTTTTGATTTCTTTGTATTTTCGTTTTTTTATTTTGTTTTTGTATTTAAGTAACGAATATATTAAATGTGTGTTATAAGGTTAAGCTGTGTGAGAATGATCTGAACAAAGTTTTGTAACCCGACTCCTTTACTTCTCTATAACATCCCCTCATTACTCTTTCCAACAGGTGAATGATTTTAAACCCTTCCTCCACTACTTGTCCAATGTGTCCTGTCCAGTTAAGACTGCTACCAAATGTTATGCCGAGGTATATGTACTGTACATTTCGCGTCTTCAATAAGCAGCTCCTTCCCCACTTTATAATCATAATCAACTTTTAGCTTTTTATCCTAATAAGCTGGCTCTTCTTTACATTTATCTTCATTCCATGTTGGCTTACCCAGCTAGTTATCCCAACTAGATCACCCTGCAGCTGTCTACAATCTTGTGTCGTTTTGATCCTTTTATATAACATTATGTCATATGCAAACAATCTAACTTATGATAGTAAACCATCAACACAATCATTTATTAGAATAATGAATAACAATGGTCCCAATACCCCTATGGCATTCCCATTTTCACTTCCATTTCTTTTGATACAGCATTTTTTTACCTTAACTTTTTTTCTCTCTACCTTTCAAGAATTCTTATCCCCCGAATAGTTGGGTGTTTTTAATTCAAAACGCATTTTAAGTCTGTAATGCTTTGTAATAGTTTCTGAAAGAACAAGATTCTTGATTTTTTTTATATAGTTAGTTCAGTAATATCCTGGCAATGTGTGCTAACACTTTCTCAGTTAAACGATGTTGTTATTAACATAATTTGTAAATTCCTCAACGATTATTTTACATACATTTTGGCGGAGTTATTCAAATATCTTTTGTAATTCATTTTATTTTTTGCTTTCTTTTAATCTCTGACAAAATCTCGTTACATTATTGATCGCTACAATGTAAAGTCTATCTAAAGTTGAAACTGCTTCGTTCCACTGTCGGTTCTTGTCTGTAAGCAGTGAAATGCAGATAACAACCGGTAGGTGGCATTACGATAGTGTCAAATCCCTGTGAAACCCAGTGGAATAACTAGTCTTTATCCTAACCTTGCAAAAGGCATTAAAAAAACTATACGACACTGTAAAATAAAGAAATTCCTTGGAACTCAGATTCTTATGAAGAGATTGATAGTGTTCAAGAAAAAGTATTCCAGTAGAATCAATCCAACAATTATGAAATTTATTATTCGCATGTGTTAACATTACTGCCGAACATAAATTCAAATGGATATATTTCATTTGAATTTCTGATAAAAGTTCGCTTAAATAATAATAAAAAAAGGAAATCGGACAAGTACGAATCGAATACCGTTCAACTGTAATCACCTCAACAAATTGTTCGAACGTCAAACGCTAGTGGCGTGACGCAAAAACCAGCATATTTAGTTCCAAATATATCTATCCGATCGAAACACAAACTAAACATTTTCACTTGTTCTGATCGCAACTTACGCGATTAGACGTAAGTATTTTTCGTATTTGACATTACGACATATGTACTACCATGCTCATATTAATCCGAACGACCTGAATTGCACATCGCTACATTTCATCCTGGGACTTATTCAACCCATTATACACATCTACCAAGACAGTACTATACCCGGTAGGTGGTACATTCATGTTAATATCCAAAATTGAGACTCACCAACCTCACAAAAAAATGTGAAATATTTAAACATATTCGTTATAGAAACGAAAATATGGATTGTATTTCGTTAATAAAAGAGTTGTGCAGACATTGAAATCACTTCATTTTAGTTTTTTAAAACATTCAAGAGAAATTACGTGTCCACACCGAACATTAAAAGTCAACATTTTCAAACAAAAAGTTAATTTTGAAGAAACGCTAGCGTCAAAAGAAAGGAAGACGTTATACCGATCATCTTTCACTTAAAATAACTGACTATTAATGATAAAATCAATATTTGCCATGTAAAGATAGTTTTAGGTGAGTGCGTTGACAAATAATTGCAGATTTTTGAAGTTAGTTAATTTTGCGGTGTGCTATGAAGACATGTTGTTCCCTTATTACCACATTTAAAATTATTTTAGAAACATACGGAAAAAATTATAACTAAATGACTGTTGTCGGTGACATGAGATGTCGTCAACGCATTCTGAGTTGACAGTATTTTAGCGTCAAAAAAACTAATTTTCACCTACCATTAATAACGAAAGCTGCTTAAGGCGAAATGAACACTCTTTTCAAAACAAAAACAAAACATGATGAGGGGTCAGTAGTTGAAGGCACAATTTCACAAATTGTTGTCACCTTTGTGGTTTTAGTGGTGTTTCATAAACAGGCAAAGAACAAAAATCTAATACGCCTTTTTAGCTATAGCAATATTCTGTGGGTGGTGCTGTTAAAACTCAAACGACAGGTGAAAAGTTGGTTTGATGTTCTTACCGAAAACGTTATTGGTAAGTATCCAAGGACGTGGATTTAAAACATTTGGTAATTAACGAACTGCTTCGATTGCTAGCGGACACGTTTGAAATCATTAGTTTATTTCGCGATTTATACGCTTTTTGCTACTTGAAGTTATTATAGTAGGCCAACTTTTCACTCCATTCTGATGTTAATACTATGGTGAACTCTTCCGACAGTAGTCCGTAAAGAACCTGCACTGATTTGAGGGGTGAAGTTGTTACCAGTCAACTGGTAACCCAGAATACAACCAGAAGTTTAACAAGTGCGAAAATTTTAGAAGCTGATACTAATCAATAATGAATGACAATGAACGATTGTTTCTATATTTTGTAACTGTTGTTTATGAGACATATAGTTTCGAGGAATACACAGGAAACTGGGAACAAGGAAACGTAATGCTGGCCGATATGTGTATAACAGTAGTTGACCCCTCTGCTGCGGTCTTGGTAGGACTCATTCGCTGCTACTGTAGGCATCGCGGGTGCCGACCCGGAAGAATGGTGGTTAGCGCTCGGGTAGTTCCTGGAGCAGACGGTTCGATTCCAGCCTCGGACATAAGTGATTTTCATGAACTGTTACGTTCTTCTTGTGTTTAATGTACTGTGGATCACTAAAATCACAACATACACCAACTGAGAAGCTAAAATAATGGAGAGGCTGCACGTATCGATAAACTTACACAAATGCTTTCTGGTTTATTTTTTACCAATTCAGTCTTTAAATGAATGTTATATTTTTTAAATGTCACGGAAAAGTTTATTTACCAAGGATTGTAAAGGAATGCGGCCACGGTATTCAAGTATGAACTAGTCCACTGTTAGCCTGAAATTATTTCGTTAACCCTCTGAAATCCAAAACATGGATTTTGTTGACCGTGACATACACAAAATTACTGACAATATACTTGAAAGTGGACATCCAAAATGTCAGTGCCAACAGAACTGGTAAAAATTTCAATGATTTCATGAAAAGAAGTACAGCTTCCAAGGCTTACTTTTAACTTAGATAGAAAGGCAATCCAAAGTTTCGATACGATAAAACTAGTTTTCGTAGCAGTTACTGATTAAAAATGCTATTCAGGCATCCTATCAAGAAATTGTTCTACTGTCATTGTTGTATCCAACTAAGTAAGTGACGTTAAGAGCAAAGTTATAGTCAGAACGGATAAACTTCTTGATCATAAAAATCAAACAATTTCCGTCAAATCGCTTAAATCAGTTAATGGTGATCTGTTACTGTGATCTTAACTGTCTCCTGTAGCACGCTTATTACTGAAAGAAAATTATTGATTTATGTTCACCAATCTAATCTATGTATCAACTAATTTGCTGTCATCACAGCTATAGAAGGATGGAGTTCAATACTGTGAACACGTAACAATGTTTTTAATTGGTTAGGGCTTTACTACTAGTCGATTTCAAGGTCATTAGGGCACGGAGAATGCTGGGGAAAGTAACGCCAATTATCGCAACCATGGTAAATCGGGAAACACGTCGCGGCATTCGCTTGGAGTAACTTCGGAAAAACCAAGGAAAACCGAAGTCAGGACAATCGGACCGGTGATCCAACATGCGAATTTCCGAATTCCAGTCGCGAGCGTTAACCACTCACCCAACAAGTTCGGTAACACAACAACCCCAAAATACATTCCCAAAGAAGAAACGGTTATACGTGAATCTCAAGTTTCATTAAGTCTGAGTAACGGTCTCCAGTAATTTATCGACTTACTGAAGCTGTTGAACCAAAAAATAGTGTCAAAATACTAAAATCCAACAGCGATTAATGAGGACGAATTTTACGTAAGGATCTGAAATAATTTAATATTTCGAATATTGAAAATTATGAGTCAGCTGAAAAGGAGACCCTGCGATCAAGAACTTCACTGCAAACTGATCCAAACTTTTATAGTTTAGCGCTGTTATTCTCTGCAGTTGGTTTGTAGAATAGCTGAAGGAGGAAATTGTAACTTTACGCAGAGCATTTGACCACTCGGATCTTGCTTTCCATTTAAAGCAGAGGGTCTGGCTGCGAGTAATATTATAACGTCTATAAGCTGAGTAATGATGAAAAGCTACATTATCACCTGTTTTAAAAAATTTTCTCACTGATAAGAAGCTATTATTTGACTTCCGTAATTGCTGCGGATGATTCTTTTCAAACAATTCTAGGACTCATTTTCAGTGATACTTCATTGTATGTGTACTAAGATTTCAGATATTTATTTATTTATTTATTTATTTATTTATTGACATTCGGTTATGTAACCATACAGCCATCACTTGTAACATGATTCATTATCGTTAACTAATAACATGTTTGATTGTACTCATTATTATATTGCATCTGTTAATTATCGTTATACTTATGCTACTTACAATTTTGATTATATTGGTTACAATTTTAAATAGAATTTATCTAAACGTAATTAAAGACTTTCAGGTATAAAGCCGAATCGCAGTAGCAGTTGATACAATTCGTTTTCAAGTCATATTGCAGGTATACGTGAGGCAATACCGACATTGGTATTCATGCGTCTAAATTATTATTTTCTTTTGTTCACGTTCGGTTATATGACCATACATCCGTGAATTGTAAGATAATACATTATGCTTAGTTATTGACAGGTTTGATTATACTATTTACAATCTTGCTTATGCTAATTATAGTTGTACTTAGGCTACTTACAATTTTTATTATACTGATGACAATTTTAAGTCATACTTTTCTACTCGTAATCTTTAAGGAATAAAACAGAATCGTTGTAGTCGTTTATACAATTCATTTTATGCTTATTGACATTTTTATTTTTTGATGATGAGGTCTTAGATTTCTATATTTCCATTTTTTAGGAATCTAATAAGGCTGTTGCACACTGCTTTGTCATCGCTAACTAGGAGTAGGATTAGGTTGGTAGGAAGAGGGATTCCTATGTTGACTAAATCCTTGATTCCCCAGCCACCTCTATCGACTAGGTCTGAGAGAATCTCCTCTCTGTGATTGTTCAGATCAGACTATAGGAGACACCAACCACATTATATTTTCCTGTAGAAAATTTAAACGGGCCCAAGATTTCAGATATGTCAAGATGATGTTTCGCATTGTGGTTAATAACTTCCCTGATTTTAACAGAATTTATTTTACATAGGCCATATCAAAACTGATTACATCCTTCTGCTTCCGTAAAAGTTTATCATCGCAACAAAACTAAGTTCTGTGAATAGAAACTTAGAACGCGTCGCTACGAACGTGAAAGTAGGTATTTAAATAATCTTCCGGTACGTGGCTTCTCACGAAACGTAGCCCACTTCTGCAAGATTTTAACTCAGCTGTCTTGTATTTAGGCAACATTAATCAAGCAATGTATTTACAGCAACTTGTCAGTTCCTTTCCTTCATTTTTCCATGTGATTGTTTCATTAAAAAAAAAAATCCATCTTGTTTAACATATGCTGATGCGTATATCCGTAACAATTTTTCTCAGCAGGTAGAAGAATAAAAAATCCTGTTCCAGTGTCATAAGCATATCTGTCGGTTTCGCGTGAGACATTGCAAGGAACGGTAGTCATTCCACTAATATTTGTGACAGTCGGGCATTTAAACGTATGATTGTGGTCAGCTGCAGGGCTGAGAGATTTTAAGTCTCAAAACTACCTGCGTTCTACTTCAGTAATCGCAGTGAAAGCTCACACTTTCGTTGAATCATAAGAGACACGAATATTGGTCAATTTTTAATTACTAGAAAATATAAATTAAAATTGGTCAGTTGCTAGTTTGGTTTATAGTGTATCAACTTCAATTCAGAATATATATACATTCATAAAGCAAACTAGTAAAAAATGTTTTTTAAAAAGAGTTTGCTTCCAATTTTGAGAAATTTTTTTCCAAATGGTATATACAAATCAAACAAAAGATATGAGTTATAAATCTTATATAAATTTTGAAAAGCTTGATGTGAATTTTAACAACATATTTACTCTCCGATTCATGAAATTCAGTAAGAAAGGATTAAGACCGGAAGAACGAGCGTCGTGGGTGAGCGGTAACGCTCGGGACTTGTGTTCGGCAGGAGGCGGCTTCTAATCCCCGATCGGCCATCCAGATATGGGCCATCCATGCCTTCCTCAAATCACTCCAGACAAATGCTGAGATGATTCTTTTAGAAGGCCAGGGCCGAATTCCTTACCGAGAGGCGCGATAGGAGCAGTGGCAAGGAAGTCGGTCACGCCCTTTAAAAGGAATAATTCCAGTTTTATATGGAGTGATTTGGGGAAACCTTCAAAACCCCAGATCTGCATGACCGAAAGAGGATTGCAGTCTATGACCTCCCGAATGTGAGGCCAGAGCGTCACCGCTTTTCTAAACCTTTAAATTAAAGAAAATTAATGTTCAGGAGTCCTTACTTTTTGTATTGCCCTCGTATAATTAACGTGTATTCCCACCGTATTTTCAATTACCAGCAGTAATTTCCAGCATTATATAGTGAAATATATAAAATCTTTTGCTGAATGTGCTGCTCGTGTTGAATTATTACGTGTATTATTTTCGCGTTATAAAGGTATTCTTCTTGGTCGAAGGAAGTAGGAAAGTTAAGACTTTTCCCGGTCCCATGTTGCCACATTGGCTATCTACAACGTTGCCGAGTCTTCTGATTACTGGCAGTGGTGTAACAATTTTCCTATACCAGGAATCGTCTCTCATAGCTGGACGGTGTGAAGAGAGCAGACACATTGGCGAAATGAAAAAAAAAGATCCGTCCAGTTTGATCTAGAATATTTTTTTAAAAGCTTATTACTTCCGTAATAACAGTCTGATTCTTTATACAGATTACTTGAAATTTTTTATCTTTAAATACATATCTTTACTTTGGTTATGTAATTAACGAGGTATTTTTTGTATGCAGTTGAAGGTGGCTGAGTGGTAACGCACTTGCTTCTGGACATGGTGGTCTTGGGTTCGAACCCTCGTAGTCCCAAATATTTTTTTCATTCATTATTTCCTTGCTGTAAAATATATATTATATATGTAATACAAAAAACATTATTATATTTTACAGCAAATTGTTTAAAAATAAAGTCTGATCTCAAATGAGAATACACTTGTTGGATGTAGATCGATAACTTTTTGTAAGGGAACTTCTTGTGTGAATATAAGAAACATTAATTATAAGCAACAATTACAGTGATTTGGTTTCTATTTTTTTTTTTTTTTTTTTTTTTGGGAATTTAAAATTACGAAGCATTTATAAACATCTATAATCCCACCCTCAGGCCAAACCCAGAGTGGCTTTCGCCTCTACTTCTCCCCCATGCAGGCCGGTGTGCCTTTTGCCATTATTTCCACCCGTACACCCCTCCCCCCCCCCCCCCCCCGCCCAAATGCTACAATCCCTGCATGGCACATAGCTAGTTGCTACCATGATACTACATTTGTGGACTGAGTTATTTCTTTCAGGAATGTTGGAAAGAATGTTCAAAACTTTAAGCTATTCTATAACTTCATAATATAATGCTGAATGCTAAACTGTATAGAAATCGAATCGCTGTAAATGTAGCTTATAATTAACGTTTCTTATATTCACACAACAAGTTCCCTTACAAAAAGTTATCGATCTACATCCAACAAGTGTATTCTCATTTGAGATCAGACTTTATTTTTAAACAATTTGCTGTAAAATATAATAATGGTTTTTTTTACATATATAATATATATTTTACAGCAAGGAAATAATGAATGAAAAAATATTTGGGACAACGTGGGTTCGAACCCAAGACCACCATGTCCAGAAGCCAGTGCGTTACCACTCAGCCACCTTCAACTGGATACAGAAATAGCCAATGTGGCAACATGGGACCGGGAAAAGTCTTAACTTTCCTACTTCCTTCGACCAAGAAGAATACCTTTATAACGCGAAAATAATACACGTAATAATTCAACACGAGCAGCACATTCAGCAAAAGATTTTATATATTTCACTATATAATGCTGGAAATTACTGCTGGTAATTGAAAATACGGTGGGAATACACGTTAATTATACGAGGGCAATACAAAAAGTAAGGACTCCTGAACATTATTTTCTTTAATTTAAAGGTTTAGAAAAGCGGTGACGCTCTGGCCTCACATTCGGGAGGTCATAGACTGCAATCCTCTTTTCGGTCATGCAGATCTGGGGTTTTGAAGGTTTCCCCAAATCACTCCATATAAAAACTGGAATTATTCCTTTTAAAGGGCGTGACCGACTTCCTTGCCACTGCTCCTATCGCGCCTCTCGGTAAGGAATTCGGCCCTGGCCTTCTAAAAGAATCATCTCAGCATTTGTCTGGAGTGATTTGAGGAAGGCATGGATGGCCCATATCTGGATGGCCGATCGGGGATTAGAAGCCGCCTCCTGCCGAACACAAGTCCCGAGCGTTACCGCTCACCCACGACGCTCGTTCTTCCGGTCTTAATCCTTTCTTACTGAATTTCATGAATCGGAGAGTAAATATGTTGTTAAAATTCACATCAAGCTTTTCAAAATTTATATAAGATTTATAACTCATATCTTTTGTTTGATTTGTATATACCATTTGAAAAGAAATTTCTCAAAATTGGAAGCAAACTCTTTTTAAAAAACATTTTTTACTAGTTTGCTTTATGAATGTATATATATTCTGAATTGAAGTTGATACACTATAAACCAAACTAGCAACTGACCAATTTTAATTTATATTTTCTAGTAATTAAAAATTGACCAATATTCGTGTCTCTTATGATTCAACGAAAGTGTGAGCTTTCACTGCGATTACTGAAGTAGAACGCAGGTAGTTTTGAGACTTAAAATCTCTCAGCCCTGCAGCTGACCACAATCATACGTTTAAATGCCCGACTGTCACAAATATTAGTGGAATGACTACCGTTCCTTGCAATGTCTCACGCGAAACCGACAGATATGCTTATGACACTGGAACAGGATTTTTTATTCTTCTACCTGCTGAGAAAAATTGTTACGGATATACCATCAGATGGATTTTTTTTTTTTTTTAAATGAAACAAACACATGGAAAAATGGAGGAAAGGAACTGACAAGTTGCAGTAAATACATTGCTTGATTAATGTTGCCTAAATACAAGACAGTTGAGTTAAAATCTTGCAGAGGTGGGCTACGTTTCGTGAGAAGCCACGTACCGGGAGATTATTTAAATACCTACTTTCACGTTCGTAGCGACGCGTTCTAAGTTTCTATTCACAGAACTTAGTTTTGTTGCGATGAAAAACTTTTACGGAAGCAGAAGGATGTAATCAGTTTTGATATGGCCTATGTAAAATGAATTCTGTTAAACTCAGGGAAGTTATCAACCACAATGCGAAACATCATCTTGACATATCTGAAATCTTAGTACACATACAATGAAATATCACTGAAAATGAGTCCTAGAAATGTTTGAAAAGAATCATCCGCAGCAATTACGGAAGTCAAATAATAGCTTCCTATCAGTGAGAAAACTTTTTTAAACAGGTGATAATGTAGCTTTTTATCATTACTCAGCTTATAGACGTTATAATATTACTCGCAGCCAGACCCTCTGCTTTAAATGGAAAGCAAGTTCCGAGTGGTCAAATGCTCTGCGTAAAGTTACAATTTCCTCCTTCAACTATAACAGCTATTCTACAAACCAACTGCAGAGAATAACAGCGCTAAACTATAAAAATTTGGAACAGTTTGCAGTGAAGCTCTTGATCGCAGGGTCTCCTTTTCAGCTGACTCATAATTTTCAATATTCGAAATATTAAATTATTTCAGATCCTTACGTAAAATTCGTCCTCATTCATCGCTGTTGTATTTTAGTATTTTGACACTATTTTTTGGTTCAACAGCTTCAGTAATTCGATAAATTACTGGAGACCGTTACTCAGACTTAATGAAACTTGAGATCCACGTATAACCGTTTCTTCTTTGGGAAGGTATTTTGGGGTTGTTGTGTTACCGAACTTGTTGGGTGAGTGGTTAACGCTCGAGACTGGAATTCGGAAATTCGCATGTTGGATCACCGGTCCGATTGTCCTGACTTCGGTTTTCCTTGGTTTTCCGAAGTTACTCCAAGCGAATGCCGCGACGTGTTTCCCGATTTACCATGGTTGCGATAATTGGCGTTACTTTCCCCAGCGTTCTCCGTGCCCTAATGACCTTGAAATCGACTAGTAGTAAAGCCCTAACCAATTAAAAACATTGTTACGTCTTCACAGTATTGAACTCCATCCTTCTATAGCTGTGATGACAGCAAATTAGTTGATACATAGATTAGATTGGTGAACATAAATCAATAATTTTCTTTCAGTAATAAGCGTGCTACAGGAGACAGTTAAGATCACAGTAACAGATCACCATTAACTGATTTAAGCGATTTGACGGAAATTGTTAGATTTTTATGATCAAGAAGTTTATCCGTTCTGACTATAACTTTGCTCTTAACGTCACTTACTTAGTTGTATACAACAATGACAGTAGAACAATTTCTTCTGATAGGATGCCTGAATAGCATTTTGAATCAGTAACTGCTACGAAAACTAGTTTTATCGTATCGAAACTTTGGCTTGCCTTTCTATCTAAGTTAAAAGTAAGCCTTGGAAGCTGTACTTCTTTTCATGAAATCATTGAAATTTTTACCAGTTCTGTTGGCACTGACATTTTGGATGTCCACTTTCAAGTATATTTGTCAGTAATTTTGTGTATGTCACGGTCAACAAAATCCATGTTTTGGATTTCAGAGGATTAACGAAATAATTTCAGGCTAACAGTGGACTAGTTCATACTTGAATACCGTGGCCGGATTCCTTTACAATCCTTGGTAAATAATCTTTTCCGTGACATTTAAAAAATATAACATTCATTTAAAGACTGAATTGGTAAAAAATAAACCAAGAAAGCATTTGTGTAAGTTTATCGATACGTGCAGCCTCTCCATTATTTTAGCTTCTCAGTTGGTGTATGTTGTGATTTTAGTGATCCACAGTACATTAAACACAAGAAGAACGTAACAGTTCATGAAAATCACTTATGTCCGAGGCTGGAATCGAACCGTCTGCTCCAGGAACTACCCGAGCGCTAACCACCATTCTTCCGGGTCGGCACCCGCGATGCCTACAGTAGCAGCGGATGAGTCCTACCAAGACCGCAGCAGAGGGGTCAACTACTGTTATACACATATTGGCCAGCATTACGTTTCCTTGTTCCCAGTTTCCTGTGTATTCCTCGAAACTATATGTCTCATAAACAACAGTTACAAAATATAGAAACAATCGTTCATTGTCATTCATTATTGATTAGTATCAGCTTCTAAAATTTTCGCACTTGTTAAACTTCTGGTTGTATTCTGGGTTACCAGTTGACTGGTAACAATTTCACCCCTCAAATCAGTGCAGGTTCTTTACGGACTACTGTCGGAAGAGTTCACCATAGTATTAACATCAGAATGGAGTGAAAAGTTGGCCTACTATAATAACTTCAAGTAGCAAAAAGCGTATAAATCGCGAAATAAACTAATGATTTCAAACGTGTCCGCTAGCAATCGCAGCAGTTCGTTAATTACCAAATGTTTTAAATCCACGTCCTTGGATACTTACCAATAACGTTTTCGGTAAGAACATCAAACCAACGTTTCACCTGTCGTTTGAGTTTTAACAGCACCACCCACAGAATATTGCTATAGCTAAAAAGGCGTATTAGATTTTTGTTCTTTGCCTGTTTATGAAACACCACTAAAACCACAAAGGTGACAACAATTTGTGAAATTGTGCCTTCAACTACTGACCCCTCATCATGTTTTGTTTTTGTTTTGAAAAGAGTGTTCATTTCGCCTTAAGCAGCTTTCGTTATTAATGGTAGGTGAAAATTAGTTTTTTTTGACGCTAAAATACTGTCAACTCAGAATGCGTTGACGACATCTCATGTCACCGACAACAGTCATTTAGTTATAATTTTTTCCGTATGTTTCTAAAATAATTTTAAATGTGGTAGTAAGGGAACAACATGTCTTCATAGCACACCGCAAAATTAACTAACTTCAAAAATCTGCAATTATTTGTCAACGCACTCACCTAAAACTATCTTTACATGGCAAATATTGATTTTATCATTAATAGTCAGTTATTTTAAGTGAAAGATGATCGGTATAACGTCTTCCTTTCTTTTGACGCTAGCGTTTCTTCAAAATTAACTTTTTGTTTGAAAATGTTAACTTTTAATGTTCTGTATGGACACGTAATTTCTCTTGAATGTTTTAAAAAACTAAAATGAAGTGCTTTCAATGTCTGCACAACTCTTTTATTAACGAAATACAATCCATATTTTCGTTTCTATAACGAATATGTTAAAATATGTCACGTTTTTTTGTGAGGTGGGTGAGTCTCAATTTTGGATATTAACATGAATGTACCACCTACCGGGTATAGTACTGTCTTGGTAGATGTGTATAATGGGTTGAATAAGTCCCAGGATGAAATGTAGCGATGTGCAATTCAGGTCGTTCGGATTAATATGAGCATGGTAGTACAACACTGAACACAAATTCCCGGTTCCCAGGTAATAGGGTGATAGACCAGGTAACAACGATGGCATAAAATTGACAATCTTGACACCAGTGAATAAATCGGAAAAAAGATCTTGGTCCTCTTCTTAAAGATATCTAAACATCTTTTGTTGAATCCCAATACGGGGAGGGATCCCCCTAGAACAAGATTTAACAATTTTAAATATGATATTCGTTTATGGGTAAACGAAGATATGCAACTTTTTCCGGTTACAAGCTATAGGGGCGATGGAGCGATAGCAATACGACTCCAATTCCCTTTAGGTACGGAACATTAAAAAATATCAAAATGTATTTAGGTTGACAAATCTTTAATCAATCAACCTATCGTGTTGCCAAAAATCTGTCCCAGAAAACGTAATACTGAATATAGTAGAATTGTATACAACAGATCAAGAGGTATTAACATTCGTTGACGTTCGTAGATTGTAGTGACATCTGTTCTAAGTTACGGTGATAAGGGGGTGTACATAAATAACATGAGGGGTTTTTCCGGAATTCCGGACCCCTCCCCCCCCCCCTCTGGTGAGACTTCGTGAGATCTGGTCTGGTCTGACCGCCCTCCCCCTCTAAAATGACATGGGATTTGACGGAGACATCCCCCCTCCCCCTTATAATCGACCTCGTAACTTTTTGAGACCCTTTTTTTTTTAGGTCTCATGCTTCCATGGGCGGTTATACCTCCCCTAAGGTTGGCTTTCGGATGAAATACCCTCACCCCCCCCCCCCCTCCCAAAGTCGACTTTCACGTCATTTGTAGAATTTTTTTTTTAGCTCTACAGTCCTACAAGAATTTCGAAACCTCACGTGTGATTCTCTGTTGACCCCCCCCCCCCCACCTCCACCTTGGTGAGGTTTCGTGAGATTTCGCCGGACCCCCTCCCCCCCCTCTATTTCACCTCACTTAATCAATGGACGCACCCTAACGACGAACGGCATAGAAATTTATAATTAAATATTATGTAAAACACCATTTGCGTCAGTTTACCGACATAGTCGCTATTTATAGTTTACTGCAAATAATTCTTCAGAGCACTCCGCAATATTGGAATCGCACTATTATTCAGGTGAAGTGGTTGCAGCGCCCGCCTGACAGTCACGCAACCCAGTAAGCATGAGAGCTTAACACGTCAGCATACCACCCACTGTGCATTTCCGTTGCACGTGCGGTCTGACACGTACGCCAGGGAATCTCAGCTTTTCATGAATTTTGGTTTTGGCGGTCGATTACATGTAGAATTTATCTCCATCGAGACAAATATTATGTACTCAACGTGTCTCGTTAATATCGACATGATAAAATAGGTTGAAGTTAGTTACTTTGAACAAGGGAGCGTACACAAACCACGTAGCTCCATTTTGTCCTACTGTGAACCCCCCCCCCCCCCCCCACGTAGCTTTTTTCCCTTTTGATTCCAGAAGATATTTTTTACCGTTTCTCTTGTCAGACGATTGTAAATTACGTAAGGAGATAATAAACTGACGTAAATAAATATTCGCATGCTGCTGTGTGTTTTGTTCCTCATTTTAACTGTCAAAAATGTTATGAAAGGCAAGCTACGTGGCCTGGCTCGGAACCCCCCCTCCCCCCACGTAGCCCAACGTAGCCTTCCAGCCAACCCCTCCCCCCCTGGACCGAGCCACGTGGTTTGTGCACGCTCGCCAACTGCTATAGCGACGAAAGTCATACCAAACTTTTCGTTTTAGGAGCGAATAGAAAAACTGTAACTACGTCGTGGCTGATGCAGTTGGGATGACATACTGAGTTTCAGATAGTTTGAGTCATCAGCAGAAAGGACAGGCGTTGGAACACGATCCGCAATCTCAAGATTGAGTGCCAAATACCAGAATTATATCCTAAAAATGTCTGCAGAGAACGCACAAGTCATAGTTGATGCTAATCCGTTCGCTGGATTGAGACGTTAAATTTGACACCCCTTTGGTGGCTTTCCACAAAAGCATAATAATCTAAATCAGCGCCAGCAGGAAAGCAAATGACCGTACTCTACTTTTTGTATGGCTTTACGCCTCGTCGACGTCAAGGTCATTAGAGGCGGGATAGGACTGGGGACAAGGAACGGGAAGGAGTTTGGCCATGACCTTTTGAAGGAAGCATCCCGGCATTTGCCCGGAATGATTTGGGGAAACCATGGAAAACCCAAATCTGGATGCCCGGACGCGAGGCCAGAACGTTAACCGTTCACCCACCGCTACTTAAAACACTGGGCTATGGTCAAAATGAGCCAAGACTAATTTCCAATAATTTTAGATAGATTAAGTAGAAAGTACCAAAATGACACAGATCTGTCTGCCACTAACGTATATGGAGAGCAATTAAACATATTGCAGCGCCATAAGACAAAAAGCGAAAGAGAGATTATACTGCTCTCTCGTAACGGGCAAACGCGTTGATAGAGGTGTTAGGCAATGTGATCCCATGTCTTCGAAATTATTTCCAGCTGTCTTGGAGATGACAATGTCAAAACTAGAATGGGCAGAATAGAGAATAAGAGTCAATGTCAGAAAATAATTTGAGATTCGCCGATGACAATTCTCTTTTAGCCATCGAAATTTATGAGCTCGAAATCTTGCTTACACATCTTGTCTCCTAGCGTAAAGCAATTGGTCTGGGCATGAATCTTTCAAAAACAAAAGTTATGTCCAACAAATGGCGTTGAATACATATAAATAAAATCTCTTTACAAAATGTCAGTGAGTACACTTATCTTGGAAAATTTTTAAATTAGAGCGTAGGTGTAAGACCACAAATTTCTCGTTGCATCAAGTTGGGATGGGAAGCTCTTGGGAGATATTCCATTATCCTCAAATCTAATATGCCATCAATTCTAATGAGAATATTTTATGACCAGTACATTTTTCCTAAGTTGACAGACTACGCTGAAGTAATTTATAAATGGAAAACTTAGAACGGCCCAAAGAGCCATAACAGGTTCAACTAGAAAAGTAGACAGCAACCGATATTAGGCCAGTTATAAATGTCACAGAACATTAAAAGGGACGACTATGTGTCCAACATTAGAGTCTTGGAAAGAGCTCAAATGTATAGCATTGAAGCCCTCATCATCAGCCACCAACTTAGATGGGTTGGACACGTTCAGCGTATGAGCAACAGTAGACTCCCTCGCCAACTTTTATACGGTGAGCTCAGCACTGGCAGCAGACCTCGCGGTGCCCCTAAGAAACGCTACAAAGACCAGTTCAAGAAGACCTTGAAGAAAACTAATATAGACCTTACCACCTGGGACAGCCTCACAAAAGACCGCGTTCTATGGCGCAAAACTACCTCCGCAGCAGTGGCACGTTTCGAAGAGGAGCGGCGAAGTCTGGCAGCTGAATCTCGTTTCAGGCGGAAAGCCCGACAAACCCTACCGCGCCAGCCACCCACATTTGGGTGCAGTGTGTGCGGACGACTGTTCTATGCAAGAATCGGCCTGACCAGCCACCAGCGCACACACAAATAAACACGCAAGAGAGCAACATAAACTCGGAAACGAGTATGGCCGACGAAATGTCACAGACAGCTTGGAGAAGAGAGCCTCCTTGAAGTGGTGATGGGCAACAGTGCTGAAGTGGAGGCCTAGAGTTCATCAGAGACTAGGATGAAGACCACCAGATCTATGGGGACATACGTAGGGTTGTCGGAATTAACTGGCAGAGTATCGTCCACGATCGTTCCACATGGAGAAGCTCGTTCAAGCTCTATGTGAACTCATAACTCTAAGAGGTCGCCATTTCAGGATTTTTATTTATTTCTCGTGTCCAGGACATAACACTACAAGTTGCAACAAAACAAATAAAATTAATTAATTAATATTAAGCTTATGGACTATAGAATACAATTAAATGGAATGTGACCAGAATTCCGCAATCCTGATGGCCATCTCATTTACTGTTACTATTACTCCGCGATTCACTAAAAGTGTGTGGCGGAGGGTGCATTGCACCTATCCGGGAAGGTAATGGTTTGGAAGGGATATACGGGATATGGCAGGAGGCGCCCATGCGCTATTGTGAGGAACCATCCCAGCATTCGCATGGAGCGATCTGGGGAAACCATCGAAAACCCAGATCAGGATGGCCGGAGTAATTTACCGAAAGCTACTCCTGTCAGATTTTATGTTTAGTCGCCCGGTAAATCCTTTCTATTCCGCTCCCTAATCGCTCGTGGAAAAAATGAGTACAGAAATGAATCGGTTCTGGCTCTGATTTCTCTTATCTTATTTTCGCGGTCATTCCGGGATATGAATGTTGCTGGTAGCAATATTTGTTTACTGTCATTCCGAAATACGTCAGTCGAGAATTTTTCAATTAACTTCTGTCGAGAGCAACGCCTTCGGTGCTCCAGGTCTTCCCAACCTAACTCCTTCAACATGGCACTTACGCTTTCCCTCCAACTATATATACCTGTCACGAATCGGGCGGCTCTTCTTTGGACCATCTCTAATGCCTCCATTAATCCCTTTTGATGGGGACCCCATACAGAGCAACAATATTCTAAGTGAGGCCTCACTAGTGACTTGTATGCAATCGATTTAACGACCGGAGTGCATTGTTTTAAATTACGACCTAGAAATCGAAGCTTACGATTTGCTTTCCCAATTACATTCTCGATATACTCATTCCATGACAAATTATTACGAATTGTTACCCCTAGGTATTTAGCTGAATCTACCGTTCTAAGGACAGTGCCATTAATAGTATATTCATAGCTAAATGGTGTCACCTTTTTTCTTACACGCATTACTTGGCACTTTTTAGCGTTTAACTCCAACTGCCAATCTTTACACCACGCAATTATTTTCTTAATATCGTCTTGTAACAAAGCGCAGTCGTCCTGGGTTGTGATTTCATAATAAATAATAGCATCATCGGCAAATAATCTTTTCATCCCCCTTATTATGTCGCACAAATCATTAATCTATATTTGCCCTAAAGAGATCGTCGATAGTGCAGGTTTCAGGGAGATTCCTGCTTACCAGAATATGTTGTGGGTCCTGCAGCTCACCACATTCGTTTTCAGTAGTGTAACCCCATTTTTTGATATTAGATCTACATCGGGACACTTCAGTTCTTAATCTATTTAATGCATTCCATATGGCATATAGCTGATTACACCCCATTGCCGGTGCATCTTTGATATTCCTCCAGTGCCCTTCGAATTTCAGGATTGAAGTTGCTGATGATGTAGCGAACGCAGTTGTTCGCTTGGCTCATAAGTTAAATATTTGTCAATTATGAAATGAGGACAGCAAGTAGCATGTTAAGAAACCAGATAGAGGCATCGACCGAGGATTTAGAGCGCTGACAGTAGGGAAAAAGTGCGCAATGGTTGAGCTAAGGAGGACAGATGACGGCATGCATCGGCCTCATCATTGGTCTACCATTTGCCCCTCCACTTTAGGACCGTAGTGGGAGGTGGTGTAAAAACCTTTGCACGGGTATCGGAGAGTGTCTTGTCTTGTCTTGTTTTGTCTTCATCAATCAGTCGCAGCCAGCAACAGTCGGAGCAGAGGGGACGCAGACGTCGAGCCGCGTCTGGCGGCCGTGGCCGCGGGGTGGCGCCACACATGAAGAAGATGAACAGCGCATAACAGGTTGGCTCTGCTGTAGGGTATGGTTGGACATGGAAAGCCGTCGTTGAATTGTAGATAGGGAGCTAGGGTCCTCTACAATGTCTATAGCTGGGGTTTCTGGTATGGATAATCGCCCACAGTCGAAAAAGCTCTTGCTGTCCTCCAAGTAAATGTCACACCCATGCAGTTACAATAATCAACCTATTTTCAGTATTCAGTATATGTCATAGTAGGATGTCTGAAGGTATCCCAATAACACATTGCGTATTCAGCATACCACTTGTAAATTTTGTACAGTCGTGATAGTAAATATTGTATATATGACATGTTTATGAAATCATTCACCCTGATGATCCTACCACGAATGTCTCCCTCCGATCCCAGATCGACTACTATGATCGATCCTTACCCATTCGCTCATTCCTCTCATCGAATCTGGCCAAGTCTCCGCTCGGCCTGCTGCCAGGTTCGCCATAGGTCCCCATAGGTTTACCGGTGTCCAGGTGGGGGCACTACAGTGTTGTTCAGATGTGGGGTTAAATACCAACAGCGCACCGGGGTCAGTTGTTGGAGCAATATCGTCGTTGTGAGAGTATTATAGGGGATCGAGGAGTATTCGTCTTCAGTAGGGGATTCCAGCATTGGTGTACTTCTGTCGAAGCACAGCCCTTACGTCGAGAACAGACGTTACGGCTTGTTATGTAGTGGTAATTAAAGAGAAAATATGCAAGCAGAATTAGGCCATGTTCCAACCATACGGTAGAGCCACAGAAGAGTTAGCGTAATATCAGAGGTTCCGAGGGCGCGGGACAGCGAAGCAGCGTCTGCAAAACAACAGTCAGCACGCAGGTGAATGGCAACATGTCGACGCAGCGACAGCGGTGAGCGAACCGTTGTAAGCAGATCCTAAGGAGGCCACGATTCTGACGTAAGTGACGCAAGCAATAGGCGTGGGAGAAATATCGCAAGATCTAAGTAGCAATGCCTCAAAGAAGCTCTAAATTAAGAAATTGTTCATGCCCATGTAATTAATTTGTCACATTAAGTTGGTAAGGAAAAGTATGCAGCTTTATTAACATCGAGAAAATGTGTAACGCTAGTGATTAAATCGCAGTTCCATGAAAGTTAAGTGAAGAAGTTGAATTTGATGTCACGAGCTATCTTCAGTTGCCGGAATTATAGGATTAAAATATACAGTTATGAGTAAATCTGGTGAAAGCAAATCGGGAATGAATAATCATTAAAGTAAATTTTGTTAATTTAAGTGCAGAAGCAATAGTAAATAATGTTGGTAAAACTGAGTATTATAAATAAATGTACAAAAGTAATTTCATGAAAATCGATGCCTGTAATACGAGCAGCCAGTAAATGTTGAAATATTTGTCATTAGGTAAGCGAATATTACGTAATCTCGCGTAAGCCAACGATTCAGTGCCTTGCCAACATAATGCAATTGTTTCAGAAATTTTAAAAGGGAAATGTGTTGATTGTAGAATCCTGAATTAGCAATTGTCGAAGATGTGAGTTGGTAAAATGGTTAATTAAAATAATATGTTTTCTGATGTCGCGATAATGTAAGTGACTAGAATCTGAACGCTCAAATTAAGAGAACGAGCTAAGACGTAAAAAATGTTTCAGTATTTTAACCATTTTACGATTTCAGTGGAAGTGTAAAAAAATTTAGCAGTGATTAAATCCAGTGAAGCATGATCTGTTAGTTAAGATTATAATTAGTAAAGAAAGCCAGTAGGAACAGCGCTCTTTATAAAATAATATAGTCCATACTAGTGATTAAAAGATAGTATACAAAGAAATTGTAATGGGGTGTTAGAATGAATAAGGCAGAATTAGGCCCACTGCAAATTAATGTATACTAGCAGTGATGAATTACTTCGTCCAGTTGAAAGTGGGTAATCGCATAAGAGTTCCTTTAATAATAGTAATAAACAGTGGTCAAGTGAGTAAGTAGAAACTCGGGAAGAAAGAAAAACTGAAATAAAAATCAGCATATTAGTTGAACTTAAGAAATGAATGCTATCAGAAATTTTAAGGATATTTAAGTAAAGAGATTCAGTTGCAGTGAAATACGAAGGAACGACTCAAGTGTAATAGCTAATATTAATCGCATTTAAAAACATCGAAATTTACAGTCGATATAATCAATGAAACCGTAAAAAGAATGACGTAAAAAAATTTGAATTTTTTGTATAACGAATTAGAGCGTGGTTGTAAGTAACTACTATAAGAGTGTTTAACTATTGTAAAGATTTTCTTTCACGAGTTATATGTCATTGGTCATGATGTAAGTTTAGATTTGAAGATATATGAACCAAAGTAGTTGTGAAAAAATAATGTTGTTTTAAATTAAACTTTAATATTAGATGGTGCAATGTGATATTAAGAGATTAATAAATGTGAATAAGGGCGAATACGAGTCAGTGCATATTAAATGAATTATCAACATATTTAAAGGGAGTTTAACATGGCATAATACAAACATAGGGCAGTAAAATAAATTAAAATAAGTTAACGAGGGCAGCAGTAAGCGACGCACAATTTTAATCATAATACGTATCAGCGAGGATACATATTAAGGTGAACGGTCGTGAGTGCTACGAGGGAGAAATAAATACATAGAGAATAAGTGGTAGATGAAATTGTGTCGAGGAAAGATGCAATAATTTAAAGGGTAGCATATGAGGGAGGTGACGAAGGTGTCGTCATGAGGACTCAAGGAGGAGTGCAGTTCACTTGGAGTGTTCCACGATAATTTTCCGATTGGAAAATTCGCAAAATTTGGTAGTGTAAAAGGGGGATTTTGGTCAAGGTGGAAATAGTGCACTGTGGTAGAAAGGAGTATTTTTGGGATCAGCGTAACTGTTAGAGAAGACGTTACCAGCTGATTGGCGGAAGACGAATGAAGGTCGTCAAAAGGAAAATAAAGAAGGCGGGAGGTCTTCGAAGCGTAGCGAAGAGTTGTAGTTTATTATTCAAGAAGAGGGATTCTTGGTAATAAGTGGAGGTGACTAGAGGTCGCCAAATTACGAAGCATTGCGTCAGTGGTCGGCGGTGTCCTTATGCTGACGGGGCAATGTTTGGTGAAGCAACAGGAGGGAGGTCGCGAACTAACCTGGACAGGTACAAGCGATGTCTTCCATGACAGGAATATTGGAGGTTCCTGGTTGAAGCCCGGATGATACAGTGTGTTCACTCAAATGTGAGACTGTAGAATACGGGATAGTGGATTTGGAAGAAGCGGTGACGGAGGAAAAGCCGCGTGAGAACTTATTTGCCGGGGAATGAAAAAATTGTTGGGGATCCCGGGAGTAAGAAATAGTCCGCAAGGTAAGTGCGGGTGTGAGATGCTAATTGACCGGAAACCAGCCACTAGCGAGGGTTAGGGAGCCGCAATTATTAATTCGTACACGAGGGAAGTGTTACGAAAAAATTCAGAGAACTCCGTACTAGGTAGTGTACGCGAGTGCAACACTTCAGTGTCGGAGGTAGCGATTCTAGGGAAGTTTCGCCGACATAAAAACAAAGTTATGCTGGGTCACCGTTAACGGAACTTTACCTGTGGAAATATGAAGAGTGTAGAATTGCTGTGCAAGTGAGGTCAGTGAATGTGTAACTAGATCAAATTGTGGTGGCGGGTTGCAAATCGCCAGGCGCAGTAAAATCCTATGTTAGTTGTAAGCAGAGGTGGAAGAGAAGAAAATGAATTAACACGGGAATATTGCAAAAGAAAACCGTGGAAAGATATATATGTCTGTTAAATCATCTGTAACATAATAAATATAATATAATAATAACAAGGGAAAGAATAACAAAAGTAGAATTGTTTTAGAGGCATAATCCAATTAATAACAAGTAAGTCTTTAATAAGCAAGATGTAAATACGAGTGAGAAAAGGTTAAACGGGATTATATATGTAGAACAGGGATTAAGTGGTAGAAATTTTGGTGAAAAGGAAATATTGCAAGTACTGTAATGGAGGTTGTATTTTCAATTCACAACTGCCATGTGATAGAGTGAGAGTAAGCAGAACTATCATTAAAGGTTAAAATGTTGTAACTATAAGCAAATGTAAAATAGGTAAATAAATTAAATCCCGAGGAATTAGTCGCGATCTTGAGAGGTCATAGCTTTCAGAGAGTTAAAAAAATAACACAATAACATTAAATATGAAATATGCAGAGAATATGTAACGGATACGAGCTGTACTATAAGTTGAAAGCCTAAGGTATTTTACTGTGTATTAAGACTAATTGTGAGTAAATGTTATTGTGGGGGTCTGTAATAATAAATGTTCATACTAGGAGTTGCTTAAAAGCGAAAAAATAAATATCAAACAAACATTGACTGTCTGCAGGAATACAAGAAAGAAATAATGTCTGTGTTATGATAATTTATTGTTGTAGAAAACTTAAAAATGAGTTTGTAAAATGTTCTGTTGTTGTAATAAGTTAAAAAGTATCTGTGCTAATTGTACACTACGAGTGTTCTAGATATTACGAGCGGGAGCGACAGCCTGCTGACACAGGCAAGGCCTTCTACCAGTCTCGCCAGCGATGAGAGTGCACGCTCAGCGCTAGCCAGACCAGTCACCTGGTTGCGGAAGAGTAAACAATGTCGCACATACGAAGGGACGCTTTCGTCTGTTGCGATCGCTTCAAATTAAACAAATAGAATCAGTACACGATGTACACGTCAACATTGCAACGTACCACAAGAGAGAAAAGAGTAATTTTGATACACAGAAGAACACTAATAAACATTATATACATTATAACATGTAGATTCACAGAATGTAACACAGACACACATAGCATTTTGGCAAAATCAGAACAGACAGAACATGTACCAAGGAAATGTACTCAGTATGAAAAGAAATTGTATTTACTTGTTAGGAAAATTTGTAATTAGATTTTAAGGAAATTTGTTTTTACAGATGAGAATGTAAATTAGGCTTGAGATGTGTTTTGGAGTGGAGCCAAAACTTATTGAGGGTAGGGAGGTGTAGCGAACGCAGTTGTTCGCTTGGCTCATAAGTTAAATATTTGTCAATTATGAAATGAGGACAGCAAGTAGCATGTTAAGAAACCAGATAGAGGCATCGACCGAGGATTTAGAGCGCTGACAGTAGGGAAAAAGTGCGCAATGGTTGAGCTAAGGAGGACAGATGACGGCATGCATCGGCCTCATCATTGGCTACCATTTGCCCCTCCACTTTAGGACCGTAGTGGGAGGTGGTGTAAAAAACCTTTGCACGGGTATCGGAGAGTGTCTTGTCTTGTCTTGTTTTGTCTTCATCAATCAGTCGCAGCCAGCAACAGTCGGAGCAGAGGGGACGCAGACGTCGAGCCGCGTCTGGCGGCCGTGGCCGCGGGGTGGCGCCACACATGAAGAAGATGAACAGCGCATAACAGGTTGGCTCTGCTGTAGGGTATGGTTGGACATGGAAAGCCGTCGTTGAATTGTAGATAGGGAGCTAGGGTCCTCTACAATGTCTAAGCTGGGGATTTCTGGTATGGATAATCGCCCACAGTCGAAAAAGCTCTTGCTGTCCTCCAAGTAAATGTCACACCCATGCAGTTACAATAATCAACCTATTTTCAGTATTCAGTATATGTCATAGTAGGATGTCTGAAGGTATCCCAATAACACATTGCGTATTCAGCATACCACTTGTAAATTTTGTACAGTCGTGATAGTAAATATTGTATATATGACATGTTTATGAAATCATTCACCCTGATGATCCTACCACGAATGTCTCCCTCCGATCCCAGATCGACTACTATGATCGATCCTTACCCATTCGCTCATTCCTCTCATCGAATCTGGCCAAGTCTCCGCTCGGCCTGCTGCCAGGTTCGCCATAGGTCCCCATAGGTTTACCGGTGTCCAGGTGGGGGCACTACAATGATAATGGTACATTATAAGTTTAACATAAAATCCCTGATAACTGGTCGAACATAAAAATTCGCTTAATGTGGCTGTTACGGCCTCGTGTTGACATATTCTGTGAAGACATTGAGTCAATTAGCGAACGACTTCTATGAAATTCTGGGCCCACATTTTACCTACCAGTTCTTGATCCAATCTCTTGCGACAACTAGATAATTATATGTTAAAACTTTTCAGGCTTCAAGCCGCGTCAAAGTTGACTCATCTGGTGACGTTTCGGAATATTGCACCACTTACGCTGATGTTATCAATGTGATGTAAAGGGGAACTTAACAATGAAAGTGGTTCATGCTTCCGAAACGTCGCCAGATGATTCAACTTTGACGTGGTTTGAGACCCGAGAAGTTTTTCTACAGTATTGCCTCCACGAAAATGTACATTTGGGTATTTGACTACTTCTTGAAAATGGGTTTAAATTGTTTATTGGTACGCCTTATTCACCGAGTGAAGAGATTTTTTGACGGCAGTGCATTATTTTGCGTAAAATTTAAAGAATTTAAAAGCCCGCCAAAACGCTCCTTCGCTGCTTGGCGCGTGCAACGACAGTCGTGACGTCACACGTCTGTAAACCAGTGGCGTAGCTAGGTCAACAAGGGCCCCGGTGCAAAAAATTTATTTTGGGCTCTCAGGCCAGACGGGCGACCTTTTTTTTTTGCTTCATGTGCTGGTAGGGGCCCCCTGAGCTGAGGATGGGGGCCCTTGAGTTGTCATTAGGGGCCCCCTGAACAGTGGTTGTGGGCCCTCCTGAGCAGCGAGGGCCCTTAGTAGGGGTCTTCCTGTGTCTCAGGGGCCCCTTTAGACGACGGTAGAGCTAAAAAAAAAAAAAAGGTCGCCAGTTTGCCGTGAGGGCTCGTGGGCCCTCTAAACTGCGCTTTGGGGCTCTTTGAGGTATGCTTGGGGGCCCCCTTAACGTGGGGGCCCCCTGAGCGTAGGGGCCCCGGTGCACTGCACCGTCTAGCCCCATAGTAGCTACGCCCCTGCTGTAAACGCTGCCGCTGCGAATAGAGCGTTTCCTATTACCCAAGTTTTCAACTATTTTTATTGTTTGTTGCTGGTTACTTCTTGTTATTAATGAAACTTCGTTTTGAATATAAAATCGAAAACAATTTGCAAAAGACTACAGCGGAAACATATTGAAAGTAGACGACTTATTTGTGGGGCTAGCTACAGAAACAACCACTGAGTTTTATTCTGTGGAGCTTAAAAATGTAACAACTTCAATTTGATATTGCGACAAAGTCACTTACGATTTTCTGTGAAGCTCATTTACACCGCGATTTCGTAGAGTTAAATGTAATACGTTGTTTAAGGCGAGAATTATTAGGGTTTAGGGTCCTAAGGTTCGATCCTAGCTTCGGAATATGTTCAAATTTTGTTTTTTTCATTTTCTTTGGATACTAGTTGCTGTTGGTTGCATCGCATAATCTTTTTTCTCGAAAATCCACCAAAACATCAATTTAATTATTATTTTTTTTCTGAAGGCTTCACAACTTTTTTTGGATAACAAGCGAATTACAACCGTTTGAAACAACCAAAGAAGATTTCAGAAAGGAAATTGGACGTTACTTGCACACTATAAAAAGGTTTTTTATTTTAAAAAATATTACTTGCAAATTAAAAGTAAATACCGCCTAACAGACACAGTTATTGTCAGGAAGGTAACCTGCAGTTGTATCGTCAGGTAAAAATTCCAACGAAAACGACACAACGCGTTCCGGAACTGTTGCAAGATTAGCATGAAATTTCTACAAGTGGTGTCACTTCTAAAATAAATTCCATTATTCGCCGCCGCGCACCTGTATTTTTTGCATGATATTCTCTCTCTGGTAAGTTTAAAAATTTAAAGTTTTCTTGTATGGTAGCAATTTGTTTCAAACGCTTGTATGACGCTTAGCAACTATTATGAATTCTTCGAATAAAAACAAGTGCAAAAAAAAAAAAACAGCAAACAAAAACGGCAAAAAAGCACGCAAAAAATATTATCCCAACCAAGGTTCGAACGTAGGACGTTCTGAATTCCATTACCACTCTTCAATCACACAGCTATCAGGACACTACTTCTTAATTGCTTCTCTTTATGTTAATAGCAAACACATCACAGTTTCTTCCTGTGAGATGAAGTGAAACGAGGTAGGTAAATGAATAAACAAACAAATTCAGTTTTATTGAAAAAAAATATCATCTATCTATAAGCCTTAATCTGCAATTAAGAAAAATGGCCCACAACATCCAATTGTTCCAAGCGTGGTGAGTGAGCGGTTAACGCTCTGGCCTCCCATCCGGGAGGACGCCGCACAGTGTGATATTTTCTAAATCTAGAGCGAACAAAAGTCAGTTTTGATAATAGTCTACGCAGGCAAAATAGTTATTTATATTCAAAGTAGATAAACCATATTACTCGGAACAAAGGTTTATTTTCCACGAATTCCCTCCTAACAAAAGTAAAATAGTTTGAACAATGGTCTTCCTGTGATCCACCGATCAAGCGCTCCAGTCGGCCGCGCCATTTGACTGAGCTTGGTCGATGATTACGCTGTGTTTCTGCGTGTTAGTACTGATTCGTGTGTTTCTGTTACTTTTGGCGATTCTCAAGGTAAGTTTACGCATGCTTTTTCCGTGATACATTAGCATCATTAAAACAGAGCGAGATTATTTTTAATTAAAAAAAAACTACTGAGCCAATTTCATGTTGAATTTTAGTTCATTATATCACATTATATCGGTCGCTTGCTATATTTATTTGAAAGAGCTGTTTATTAGCTACAAGAAATACCTTAATTTGCAACACCCGTACAACTTTATTTTCACTGCACAAATTTCGCGTACAGAATTTTTCGACGTATGGTTTGCTAACGCAAAACAATCAATCTCTAACTTTCAATTTAAATATAAATGAGTCTCAAATTGAAGGCGTTACATTTTTAAACTCAGCAGAATAAGGCGTCTATTTTCGATATTTTTCCGCTGTAGGCTTTTACAAATTGTTCTCGATTTTGTATTCAAAATTAAATTTCATTAATAACAAGAAATGACCAGCAACAAACAATAAAAATAGTTGAAAACTTGGATAATAGGAAACGCTCCTTTCCCAGCCACAGCGTTTACAGACGTGTGACGTCACTCAAGCGACCACCAATCCTAGAGCGTTTTCTGTCACGTGACCACAGGTAAGAAAAGAATAATTTTTATTCAAAATAATCCACTTTTCTTTCCAAAATTGAAAAAATTAGCTTCCTGAAGAATTTATCTACGAGAATGAGTTCAATTTATAATATTTTTTTAATACTGTCAAATAGCCTATTTCCTTTCTCTGACGATATGCAAACAACAGGAAAGCCGGCTCCCTAACAATCACCAAACACTTCACACATTGGGCAAATGTAAAGTACTTCTTTATAATAAATAAACTATACTACCTTTATATAATCACGTACTGATGAGCTAATTAGCTTATTCTATTTATCAGCCTTAATTTTTTCGAAATTAAATAATAATTTGAAGTACGTGTCTATAAAGTTTAAATTTGGCTACCAGTACAGTGATTTTGAACTGGTTTCGCTATTGCCAGGGGCTAGAAATGTTACTTCAATTGTGTGCAGTCTCTACGGTATGAAAATTGTACCTTGCAGATGGAATGGTCTGATTCTCTCCAAAATCGGAGGGTATGTAGAACAGTGGAACCATTATAAGTGATTAAAATTGCAGAGAGATGGCGTGCACGCAGGCCAAGTAGCGCCCTCCTCTGTGTGACCCCGCAGGGTACTGTTACGTCATGATCAGTGGGTGCAGGGCCGTCAAACGAAATGGAAGCATCTAACAAAGTACCAGTATGTCTCGTCGACGTCAAAGGACGCAATATCAGTGTGTGAGTTAATTCGAACGAGGCAGAATGATGGCCTGGACTGATGGTACGCATTGCCATTGTGTAGGCTTCCACTGACCACAAACGCCTCACACTACAATGGGTAGGAGAACGCCGTCACTGGCGTGCTGAATGGCAAAATGTAGTTTTTTCTGACGAGTCCTGCTTCAATTTCTGCTACAATGATGGTTGAGTACGTGTCAGACGCTAGCGTGAACACGATTGGGCAGTCCGCCACGTGTATTAGTTTTGGGGCGACATTGGCTATAACATACGATATCGCCTCCTACATACTGAATAGCAACCATTACATCACGGAGGTTTTGCAACTCGAGGCACTGCCCCTCCTGCAAGCAGTTACACATGTCATATTTGAGCAGAACAGTGACCAATCACATTTGGCAAGGCGTTTCCAAAAAAACGACGGGTACCACTACTTCCCTGACCTGCTTTCCCGCTGGCATGTCGCTCTAGGATCGTTGGGCCGCGGGTAATCGTTCTTAGCAGTGACGTAACCGTTTGGGGCCCCTGCGGCCGGTCATCTCCCCCTCCCCCTCGACAGGCAGGCTCGGGGTACATTTGCCCCACTTACCCCTCCCCCCGCCTTTCCTAACGCCGGCTCTGGTCGCCCGTCAAACATGGCTGGGATATAGTCGGTCAGGAACATGTTCATTACTGTACTCTTATAACCATTATCGAGGCTTTGAAGGCAAACTGTAAACCGCATGGCAGTGTGTTTGAAAGCAGCATATTCAGGCAAGGCCGGCGCTAGGAATTTCGGGCCCGGGGTAAAATGGGCGACCTTTTTTTTTTTTTTAGCTCTGCAAAATGACCAGGCTTCATATATTCGGGCCCCCCATCAGACCGCGGGGCCCGGGTACTTTTGACCCACTTACCCCCCCCCCCCCAACGCCGGCCCTGTATTCGGGGCCTCTTCGTTTCCATGCCACCACGTCTAATAACTCTGACCGCAGCACTTGGTTGCTTCAAACCAGTGGCGTAGCTAGGTCAACAAGGGCCCCGGTGCAAAAAAATTATTTTGGGCCCTCAGGCCAAATGGGCGACCTTTTTTTTTTGCTTTGTGTTGCTGGTAAGGGCCCCCTGAGCTGAGGATGGGGCCCCTTGAGTTGTGCTTAGGGGCCCCCTGAGCAGTGGTTGGGGCCCCCTGAGCAGTGAGAGGGCCCTTAATGAAGGGCTTCCTATGTCTAAGGGGCCCCCTTAGAAGACTGTAGAGCTAAAAAAAAAGGTCGCCAGTTTGCCTTGAAGGCTCGTGAGCCTCTGAACTGCCCTTGGGGGCCCTCAGAGGTGCGCTTTGGGGCCCCCAAAGGTATGCTTGGGTGCCCCCTGAGCGTAGGGGCCCCGGTGCACTGCACCGCCTAGCCCCATAGTAGCTACGCCCCTGCTTCAAACCATATTGAATTTCATGTCTCCTTCTTGGTGTTGCAATTTTTACAGACAATAGATATATTCTTTTCCTCAGAAAAGTGTTATGTGCTTCAGTTTCTGTATTTAGGCTTCAATTGAGTAACTATGTAGGGGAATTATCAATTTGTTTCCCCCCAGATTTTTTTTAAATATTATTTCTGCGCATGTGCACACGAGTGTGTATGTGCACACGAGTGTGTATGTGCATACAAACTGCTCACAATTTTTTTTTCTTGCACAAAATTTAGGGCCCATAAATAACTGGCCCAGTGAAATATCCATAGTTATTAGGAACAATAATCTGAACAAGTAGTTAGTGAAATATTTTTATCTGTAGTGGTTACGTAGAGTGCTGAGATTAGAGCAGAAAGAAAAAAATGGGTCTAAAAGACAGTAAGAAGGGTTTGAAAAGAAAATGTAAGAATTACAGAAGCCTATCTTCTTGTGCCACTCTACCAAATAATTTGAGAAGATTACTGAGAACAGCACAAGAGCAGTGGTGAAAAAAGGTCCAGAAGAGGTGTATTATGGCTTCAGACAAGCAAAATCAACACTGGGCAAACAAGGAAATTACAAGAGAAGCAATGACCTAATAGTGCTATTTTTGAGCATTGTGAAAGCATATGAATGCTTCTACAGAGAGAAATTATGGGAAGCACTGGAAGTGAAAGTAATTAGTGAGGGATTGATTGAGAGTGTTAAATGAAAGTTGTATGAAATTGAGTTCGAAATGGGAATCATAATTCATGGTGGACAGTGGACTCGGGTGGGGAACTGCTCTCGCCCAACATGTATTCATTATTGTTGTGCGTAAAATAATAAAGGTGACTGACAGATTGGGGTGTTTGCAGATGATGTGATGGTATGGGGAAGTGCAGGAACAGCTGAATATGTGGCAGGAAGTAGTCGAGTCTTATAGAATGCAATTCTCTAAAATAATAATAAGGATCTTAAAAGTGCAAGAAAAGGAGCAACAGACATCTTAGTAAGAGACACCTTCAGACACAAAGTAGACAAATGGGAAGTTATAACTGAGCAACAAAACAAAAACAATACAGACCAAAGTGGTCGGAAGAATGCAAACAAGCTTTCTCGGAAAGAATGGAAGCCTATTGGAACAATAAGACGAACTCAAAGAAAACTTGATTGGGTCATTTGCTTACCGTCTTCCATTTATTGGGAGAATTCGCCAATAATAACAATAATAAATACAACTTTGAAGGAGGATAGGGCTAACTGTGTCATATGCAGTTGTTACAAATTGAAGGTTGTAGAAGTGTTTATGACATGTGGTAGAAGAGAATGAGAGAAACAGGAGATAAATAAATTAATAAAAGATGTGGTAAATTTACAAGAGTTCTACTGGAGTGCAAGAGGCCTGATTTGGATAAGGGATATGTCACAGAAGTGTAAATGGAAAGCTATGACTGCTTTTGCATGACAATTCAAGAACACCCACCAGTCATCACATCACTTAAGAGATTGTGAAAACTGGATGGGAAGTCTTGTTTACCCCCCATACAACACTTCCATCTGTATGGACTGATAAAAGAAGTTTATCGTGGGATTCACTTTGAAAACGAAACGGCCTTGAAAATGTTCATGCGTCAGTGGCTTAGGAAGCCGTACCATGCTTTTCACCACACTGGAATACATGCCCTTGTTAAAAGGTGGAGCAAAACTGTGAAAATGGATGGAGGTTATATTGAAAAGTGACAAATTGATTGTCAATATGTGGTTTTCAAGCAATGTAATTGTCTCTGAATTTCTTCACAGTTAAAAATAGAGAGAGAAAAAGTTTTTGACTGACCCTTGTACATCAAACTAAAAACATATGGAAAACTATCTACATATCCTGGATGATGCCAGAAAAAGCTGAACCAGTTTTGATGGATTCTTCTTCCATGCTTTCCTATAATAGAAAAATGAAAATCTTTCTTGTTTTCTGTTTAGAAAATATTTGTTTTAAAGACTGAATCATTAAAATGGCGACATTTACCAAATACGAAGACGAAAGTTAATGAATAGTTGTGTACGAGGTAGAGATTATTGGAATAATTTTAATTCTACTTCTAACATGACATTCGTTTCTTGGCAATATTTAATCATGATTTCATAGCTTCTTTTCTATCCTTGCCACTTTAAGTAATGGCACATATTCTATCATACCAGAAATGGTAGACTATCATAGATAATTCAAATTTACTTTAATGACTTCAGCTTTTATCTTTATTCATATATGAAGCACTGTTTCATATTCTATTCTTATGTGCACTATGTTTCCAATCTGTGCTTATTTCTTTATTTGTTGCAGGATTGAATTTTCAGAACTATCATGAGTTTTAACTGTGTATCAAATTCTTAATTAACCATGTATGGGAAGGAATTCAGCCATGGTTTTTTGAAGGAAGCATCCTGGCATTCGCCTGGAGTGATTTGGGAAAAACCACGGAAAACCGAAATCTGGATGCCCAGATGGGGAATCAAACCTGCATCCTCCTGAATGCAAGGCCAGAACGTTAACTGCCATGCTTGGTGCAACAAGCAACTGCCTTCACAAACTACTTTTTGATAAAAATAAACTATACATTTGGCTCATAAAATTAATCAGTTTTTTTTTATAGCTTATCAACACTAAGCTAATTATACATGGGGAGATAATGATGCACAGTGCTTAAACCAATAACTGGGAGTTGGGAGGACAACACTAATGGTTGGGATGCTGTAGAATAAACTGTAGAAAATGCAAATAAACAGCAAGCGATGAGGTACCAAATATAACTAAAGAAATGATGATTTGGTAAAACTGATGGAAAAAATTTCCCAGTGAACAGAGATTGTAAAGAAAGAGTATTATCAGAGACTAAGAATACGATATTTTTGCAGTCCAGTTTCAACATAAAACTCCCACTGAGAAACAGATATTGATGTTATGTAATTATGGGAGGCGGCATGGGTCTGCTTGGTGGCGAGGGCAATGAGTGAGTGCAGAACAGTGGTTCCCAATGGGGCAGTACTGCCCACTGGTGGGTGTTGAACAATTCAAAGGGGGCATTATGGTCCAAGGCAAAATGGGGGGGGGGGGGGCATTGAGGACCACACTGCCCTTCTGTTTTACAGTATTATATTCTGCTTTTTCTGATTTAAGGACTGCATCAAAGCAGTTTTTAATTATATTCCCATGATTGTATGTAGCCATAAATTTATTAGCTAGGAAAGGAAACATATTTTCAATAGCAGAACACAGCAGTTTAAGATTGACGATGACAAATAAGCACCAAATATAAAAAAAAATTAGTGTCATTACACCAAGCGCAGCTGTATAATCAGTAATATGTTTTCTTAATGTATATTTGTTAAGCAAACTGTGATCAAAACACCAATAGTATTTATATAGTTTAACGAGATAGTTTTAGAAATATGTCCTTGTTTTTCTACATATATGTATATGATGATATACACTTCACCTATGGGCATTAACCACACAGCCAAAGACTCAAGTCCAGGAAAAGCTTCCTGAGAACATCACAGGAACTTACAACTACAATTGAGAAAGCCAGGTTACCACTGTGGGAAGCTAAGGCACCCGTTCCCACGGCTGGGGAAGATTGTCTGAATCTTAAGTGATGGTTGATATGGAAGTCTCTGAATAGATCGGGAGTGGGCAGATCCGAAGTTAACCTAGCAAGATGGGGCTATGCAGAAATCGATCACATCAAGTGCACTGTGAAGATCAGACTGTTCAGCACATGCTCCGGTGTCAACTGTATTCTCCATCCTGCTCGGAAGATGATCTATAGGAGGCCTCAGAAAATGCACGGGTAGTGGGCAAGTTTTGGTCTAGTACAATTTGATGTTTGTAATTGTGTAACAATATATTTCTGACACAAAATAAATAAATACACATCACCTAACAGGAGTGTCATTGAATCATTGTTTCAAAAAGTGGTTTAAGAACCATAAAAGTCAGAGCACTATGGGCTACATTATTTGATTACAAGTAGTAGTTTTTTTTTCTGGAAAGAGGATGGGGAGTAATTTTTTGTTCAAAAAAGGGGGCAGTGAGGATTTTATTATTTTTTTTAATGAGGGCAAAAAAGGTTAGGAATTTATGGTGTGGAGTGTAGAAGTGTTCAGTTGTTTTTTCCCAGATTTTAACATAATAGAAAAATGTTTAAAGTTTTGCAATGTGTCTTTTGCAGAGAAATGATCCAAGAAATAGTTAAGCAGATTTACAGATGGTAGTTTATGTTAACTAGTAGATTCCTGACATCTGGTGTTCTGTGAATGGACTAATCCTGTCCCAATAACATTGACACAAGGAAATTCTTTAATGATATGCAACACGTTTATCTGTATCTGAATAATAATAGAGCTGTCAGCCATGCATGAAATCAATTCTGTGAATATAAAATAAAAAATAGGTCTTAGAGTAAAAACAATTACATTTTTAATATACATATTTAAAAATTTTAATAATATTTTCCTTTTGTCAAATAAACCTATATCTTAGTACATGAATCAGTCTTTTTAGGTATATAATCAGAATATATATATATATAAAAAATTATAAGAAGAAAACTGAAAAAACACTATCAAACATTGATACAAATATACTGAATTCCATTTTCAAATTCCAGATATAAACTAACAGTAGAAAATTTAAATAGCTTCATAAAAAATTAATAAAATCAATTTTTAAAGACTTGAAACATCTTTCAGCCAGAAGAAAAAAATTTGTAACAAAATACTGGGAAAAAGTTAACATTACATATTCAGAATTAACTCATACTGTAAATGCAAGTATATAATAAAGAAAGCAAATAAAATAAAATATTTCAGGGAAACTTAGACTGTTAAACTTCACTGATATCCTATTTCCAGCAATATTTGTTGTTAATTAGAATGGAGAAACAAACAAGTGATTAATGTTAATCAGTTGCTGCAGTTACTTTATTGTACCCATCAAAAAACATTAAAATCAAGGAACAATTTTTATGCTGGATGACTAGGGTATTATGCTAACTTTAAAACTAAGACATAATACACTAGAAGAATCCTTTAATACATTAATATATCAAGAGGTGAAATAAAATTAAGAATATGGATGAAGTTTCTAATGGTGTCAATTCTCAATAAACAGTTATAAGGAGTCTAGCTATTTGAGTCTTGATTGCAATAATCATTTCTAAAAGGAATATTGTAAATATTTTGGAATCTTCCTATGTAATTTGCCTCTTGCTTAAATATTTCGGACAGAATATGCATTCAACATACTGGCCACAAATTAAGGCTGTCAGATCACAAAATGTTGAAAGTGCAGTTACAACATATAAACATGTGTACAAATTGAATTTAACTGAGGCTGAAGGAATATTATAAAACTCTGAACAAGCAACATAATAGAGTAGTACAAATTAAGATATTTTATAAAAAAAAATTTTCACTGTTGTTTTATCTACAGTTAGGTCAATAAAGACAAACAGATTATGAAGCAAATAAATTACTACTAGTGTATGGGATTTTTTAATTTGAGTGTGAAATATGCATTATTATTATTGTTATTATTTTACAGTGAGCACAGATGATGATAGTATAGATAAGGCTTAGAAATAGCGCAATTAACTGATAAGTTTGGTATGCATGTTGATGGACAACTTGATATTAAACATCAGTTGTATGTAAATCAGAAGATATTTTAGGTGAAATGGAGGCAACAGGACAAATTAATGATGTCAAACTGGATCTCTGTAAGGCAATTGACAATGTCACAGACTGACTGACTGATGCACAAAAAATTAGGGACGATCAGGATGAGACATCCTGATTTGACAAATCCTTAAGAGATAGGATGTGAAGTTTCTGCATAGATAATGCAGTGTGAGGAATGATTCTGTCTGAATCAGCTTGTTTGCTGGTGATATCACACAAAATAATTGATTCAAGAGAGGTGTGAGTGACTATATAGAGGTCTGGACAGAATATTTAGTTGGACAAGTTAGTACGGACTGAAGATGATTGCTAAAAGAGTAAGCTTATAAGGTGCACTGGTAGAAGAAATGTAGAGTATGGGTAATGCTGGAAGAAGTCATAGTAACTATCTCTGTTGGCAGGAGGCATTGGGGAAGATTTAGCAAAAGGTTTAAAAACAAAGGAAGTAAGAGGAAACTGTCTGCAAAATTTTGGAGAGAATGTTGCACTAATATACCAGGGTTGTTTTTTAAGTAAGGGCCGTTCGCGCGTATAGTCCCGTAGTTCGCGCAGACGCCGCAACAATCCACCGCGCCACTTGCCGGCATCCTTCCCGTTCACACTGATGCCAGTTGCAGCTCTGTAGCTGACGTATACGCATCGCTGTGCTACTTTATAATGTTTATGATTATTGAATCGCCCGCCGCGTGTGAGATACGGTCAGTGATACGTTTTTGGACCGCGAGAAGTCTATCAGCTTCAGAAATTCATCGTCAGTTAACAGAAGTTTATGGCTTGAATGCAATGAGTGAAGGTAAAGTGCGTCAATGGGTTAGAGAGTTTAAAAATGGCCGTCAAAACGTCCATGACGAAGAACGCTCAGGCCAGCCCTCTGTGATCACTGATGATTTGGTGGCTGCAGTCGAAACAAAGATTCGTGAGGACAGAAGATTCACAATTTCCACTCTTTCTTTGGAATTTCCACAAGTTTCAAGATCGGTTTTGTACAAAATTGTGTCTGAAAACCTAAAGTTTAAGAAACTGTGTTCTCGGTGGGTACCCACACTCCTCACAGAGGACCACAAAGGGAAGAGATTTGCCACTTCATTGGACTTTTTGATTCGTTACAAGGAAGAACGGGATGACATGTTGAGTCAAATTGTCACTGGAGATAAAACATGGGTATCCCATATCACTCCCGAAAGCAAGCGACAATCGATGGAATGGCGACACACAACCTCACCCGTCAAGGTCAAAGCCAAACAGACGCTGTCAAAGCGCAAGATTATGGCAGCTGTGTTCTGGGACCGGCGCGGTGTTTTGCTAGTGGACTTTATGCCACGAGGAACGACAATCAACTCAGATGCCTACTGTGCAACTCTAAAGAAGCTCCGCAGAGCAATTCAAAACAAAAGGCGCGGCATGCTGACAAAAGGAGTATTGCTCCTGCACGATAACGCTAGGCCTCACACCTCTCAAAAGACTCGGGATTTGATTGATTCTTTTGGCTGGGAAGTTTTGGACCATCCACCATACAGCCCCAACCTTGCTCCTAGCGATTTTCACCTTTTCCGGTACCTGAAACACCATCTTGGCGGGCAGCGCTTCAATGACGACGATGAAGTGAAAGCGGCCGTGAACTCTTGGCTGTCAGAGCAGGCGGCCGAATTCTTTGAAGAGGGAATTAAAAACTTAGTTGTACGGTATGACAAGTGCTTAAATAAACAAGGCAACTATGTAGAAAAATAGGTAAAAGTGTGTAGAATCAGAAAATAAAAGGTTTTTTTACAAAAGTATTTGTATCTTTTTAAAAAAATAAAAACGACCCTTACTTAAAAAACAACCCTCGTAATTTAGTCATCATCAGATGACAGAAGACTGGAGTATAGAGTGATGGGCAAATGTGAGAGATATTTCTGTGATTAGGTCTGGATGAATATTGGGCAAATAATTAGGGGTAGAATGTGGCAGAAAAGAGAAGACCATGACCATAAATTACAAGCCACCTGATACTAGCAAAGTTTTCATCCTTAGGAAGTCATAAATGATATAAGTCAAATAAAGAATGAATGATATGTAAAAATGAGCTTCAAACATAAGTAGATGTGTAAGCTCAACTACAATTATTATTATTATTATTAAGCTTAGTGTTGAGGGTGATCTGAGAGTCAGTGACAATACCTGAATAACCTATGGGTGCGTCATCATATCCTAAACCACTACACTTCAATACCCAACAAACAGCTGGGAAAAATACTATTACAGCCAATTGTTTAGCCAAAAAATTGATATTTTTTCCAGTGTAGCACAGTATGCATTTAATTTTTTTTAACTGCAATGAATATACAACTGCTTGAGAGCTGTAAAGACACTGGCTATAACATTGATCTTGTATCAACTAAATATTTCTTCATAGCAATATACCTAAAGTTTTATCACTGACAACATTCACAAACAGAATTGGTAATTTTGATTTCCATAATGCGAGAGGTAACAAAATTAAGTGACACTAATTAATTTTACAGCTCTATTAACTGTCAAGCTACAAGAAAAATGAAATTTATAGATGAATCACAACAAAGTAACAGCAGCAAGTATTAACAAATGGTTCAGAAGAAGATAATCAACAACTAGAGTATTGGCAAGTTACAAAATATTCCTAATATCTTTTACGTACAGTAACTAGACATAGAAATAAATTTCAAGTGTCTTTAGAAATAGTTCACAACTATAACAGGCATTCCTTTCAATCAGCATGGATCTTCTTATGCTTTCTGAGATCACCAGATTTAGCAAATGTCTTCCCACAAATCTTACAGGAGAAGGACCTTCCACCTGAATGAAGCTTGTGATGTATTCTAAGAAGATGAAATTTAGGGAACACATTACCACAAATAAAACATACAAACGGTCCTTCACCAAAATGAATTTCTTGGTGCTTTTTAAGATCACAATATTTTACAAATTTCATTGAACAAGTATCACAACTGAATGAACGTTCACTAGAATGAGTTTTCTTATGTCTTCTAAGTCCACGTGATGTAGTAAATGTCATTACACAAACATCACAGGCAAAGGGGCGTTTAGCTAAATGAATTTTACGGTGTCTTTTTAGGCGAACAGAACTAGTGAAAGTTTTTGGACAAACATTACACAAAAATTTCCTTTTATCTGAATGAGTTTTCTGATGACTTTTAAGGTGCGCAGACACGGAAAACCCTTTGCCACAAGCATCACAGGTGAATGGATAATCATCCACATGAAGTCTCCGATGCCTTTTGAGGCTGCCAAAATCTGCGAAAGGCTTATCACAAATTTCACAGACAAACAGCCATTCTTTCAAATGAATTCTCTGATGCCTTTTATGATGACTAGATGAAGTAAATTGTTTGCCACAAGTATCACAAGTAAGTTGTTGTGCATCAGAAGCAAGTATTTGATTAGCTGTATGGTCATGGCCAAGCCTAAAAAATGTAACAAAAATAATAAATTAATTACACAAATTAAGAAAATTTTATATAAAAATTTTATGTAAAATTTATATAAAAACAATTTTAGGATATAAAATTATTAAAGCATTAAGTTAACAGGTATCCACAGGAAATACCGCTTTCAGACCATCAAACATGAAACAAACCTCATGAAATATGCACTAACAGAAATTAATTGTGCAACACCCAGACATGAGAAAAATGAATGAAATTTGGTACCAAGTTTCCCCATATGAAAGTATTAAATGATTAAAAATTGAAAGTTTTATATGTAATAGTACAAGAATTACGGAGCAATTTATCATGTAAAATTTCTATATTTTTATCCTACAAGTGGTGAATAGTATGGTGTAATATGACACTTTTTTGTCCACAAGTTCTTGTTGATCAAGTATGCCAAGGCGAAGAGTGACAGCCCTCTATACCAAAATGTCAAACCGTGAGAAAGGTTGGAGGATTGGTGTGTTTGAAATGGGTGCTTCATATTGTGAAATCTCCCAAAAGGACTGGCCACAGTGCAATGTCAGTATACAGTGGATGAAATAAGGCTCTAGTACGCTTAGAGCAGGCATAAATCCATACAAAAGAATAACAGCATGCGAAGACCTCCGAATTGTGTGGGTGGCTGTTGCTGGCAGACCGGTGACTGCAGGCCACATCCAAGCAGTAGTTACAGAGAGAATCACCTCTCAGACGATTGTAAATCAATTGCTTGAAGCTGGGTTACTCTCTCTGACCCCTGAAGGATAACATCAGACGAGACTGAAAAATTGTGTGGGTAGCTATTGTTGGCAGACAGGTCACTGAAGGCCAGATCCAAGCAGTAGTTACAGAGAGAATCACCCCTCAGATTGTAAACCAATTGCTTGAAGCTGGGTTACTCTCTCTGACCCCTTAAGGATAACATCAGACGAGACTGAAAAATTGTGTGGGTAGCTATTGTTGGCAGACAGGTCACTGAAGGCCAGATCCAAGCAGTAGTTACAGAGAGAATCACCCCTCAGATGATTGTAAACCAATTGCTTGAAGCTGGGTTACTCTCTCTGACCCCTGAAGGATAACATCAGACGAGACTGAAAAATTGTGTGGGTAGCTATTGTTGGCAGACAGGTCACTGAAGGCCAGATCCAAGCAGTAGTTACAGAGAGAATCACCCCTCAGATGATTGTAAACCAATTGCTTGAAGCTGGGTTACTCTCTCTGACCCCTGAAGGATAACATCAGACGAGACTGAAAAATTGTGTGGGTAGCTATTGCTGGCAGATGGGCAACTGCAGCCCAGATCCAAGCAGTAGTTACAGAGAGAATCATCCCTCAGATGATTGTAAATCAATTGCTTGAAGCTGGGTTACAATCTGTGACCCCTATTCAATGTGTCCCATTAACTTGATTTCATTGCCCATAGTGTCTAACCTGGTGTAATTCAAAACACAAATTGACCCACAAATGGCATAAATTTGTGTTTAAAGATGAGTCTTGATTCTGTCTGTGGCAAAGTGATAATCAACAACGTGTACACAACCATAGTGGAGAAATGGCTCCCCCTAGTGTGATTTCAGATCATCACACAGGTCTAGCCACTGGTGTCATAGTTTGGGGGCTATAAGTTTCAACAGCAAGAGTGAGCTGGTTATTGTTGAAGCCACAATGACACTATGTGGATGAGGTGCTGCATCCTATTTGTGATACCCTTCATGTCCACCATCCAATTCACATCTTCCAACAGGACAATGCCTGTTCTCATACTGTGGCCACCATAACATAAGCCTTGCAATGGATTACAATGTCAATTTGGACTGCATTTGGACTTGCCCACAATAAAGCAGGTCTGAGATGCTAGGAGTAGACATATTAAATCACATGGTCACTCGGCACAAACTGTGCAACAAATGATTGCACAAGACATGTAGGCATAGAGACACATACCCCAAGTAGCATCCGAACACTTATTGATTCAATGTCGGCAAGGATCCACGAATATACAGGTGCTCAAGGTGTGTGCACTTCTTACTGACAACTTAGCCTGATCCATTTCAGTTTTTTTATCATTTCTTCTGGTAGGACCTTGGATATATCTAAAAAGTTTCCTAGAAGTCCACCGTTCTTGTCTGGATGTTACACTTTTAATTTCTGTCAGCATATTTCCAGATTTCAAGCAATTATATTAAAACAAAAAGAAAACATCCAATCACCTCTAAGCAACTGATAAAAGTTTGAACTAAAAATAAAACAAGGTTATGGGTCTCAATGTTTAAATTCCCTAATTTTGTAAATATTAGTAACACTTTGTGAATTACACATTTTATATGACTGTATATAACCTCAGTTTAGTAATTTTATTTTATGCAATCATAAGTACTAACAATTGTACTCATTTTACTGCTCAAGCACCCTTATTTATAAATTTTCCATCATCCAATCATAAACTATTTTTTTCTGTTACCACTTCTTCTGGTACCTATATTGTATAAATTCACAAAAATGACCATTTTGCAAGTTTTTTCTTTCTGATTTCACTGCAGTTATATTGTCTTCTAATTCCCTCCTTTTTTGGTTTCTTACGATTTCTTTTTCGTTTAGTGAATTTTATGTTTGAATCTATTTCTTTGTTTCAGAGTTCCGGTTACCAATTACATTCTATGATATAGTCCAAGAGCTGACTATTATAATCATTTATCTATAAAACCATTTACTTATTGTTTAATTTGTTTGTTTTAATTTATTTTTTAACCTTCTTTGCACTATTAGATTTTTGTCTAATAAATTCTGATTTGTTGTTATTCTTTACTATTACCTAAATTATTTAATGTTTTTCATCTTTTCTTTTTCATCAGTCATGATTGCATCTGAAATGTACTTCTCTACATAAAATATTAAATTCTCGAGTTAGAAAATTCCTGCAGGCATGCTTTTCCCTAAACATTCCACCAAATATAATTACTATTAACACCCCACTCCTGGATGTCTGACCTAATTCCACAAGTTGCTCTATGTCAAACATTATGTAACGCATAGCAGCAACACACCAAATCCAAAAACTTTATATCACATTGGAAAAATAATGCTGCACATTCAGAAGAGTTCCACGCATTTTCTATGCATATGTAATATCCATCATGTAGCTTACCATAATTACACTCATCACCTAAGTCCAAAATGATTATGAAAAATTAGTTAAATTGTAAATAACCTGCCTTGTAGCTACACTATTAAAGACTATAGCTACATTCCCCCTCATATACCAATATCTGTAACAATTCACCAATGAGTCTCTCCACCACGCAACCCTCCTGCCCTCAAACAATTTCCCATGCTGAAACAATGATTATTAAAACTACCTTCTAGTCCTCTCTCAGATCTCCAACTTTCAGTCTTCTCAAAACCTGTACCCTTTTCCTTGTCATCTAAAAGTGACCAAGCCACCCTTATCCAATACTTTCCAACAGAGGTGCAACAGAATGACACTATTACTTCACTCGAAATGGCAATGGGCAGTGCAGCTTGATTCTGTTGAAATTTCGTCCAGATTTGCAGTTGTATAGGACCATCCTCTTCAATTCTTTCAAGATTTCCTAGTCTCCAGTCCTCCCTCAGCCAGTTTTATAAAATCCTTTCACCACAGTAAAAACATCTGACCCCAGAGATATCTGTGCCATAAAAGACCTTTCTACTTATTCCAATATCATCCCATTTGCAAAAAAAAGAGCTCATCGTCAGTAGTCATGAATCACTTGGTAGGTGGCCGAAGCTCTTCATCAGTTATTCAAAAATGATACAACTATTCCCTCACCCTTGAAATCATAATTCTGTCTAAGAAGAAGTCTGCAACTTTGGCAGGTCCCTCGCAATTTTAATTTTACTCCATAATTGCCATGCAGTATCGTCTTTCCCCTGCTAATGAAAATTCACAAACATTGCAACAATGTTTGTATACTTATCGTATATGGTGTCCCATTATAATGCATATCAACCTTCACAGATCAACGTCTCCAAAAAATAGTTAGTCTTCTCCCCTCCAACCTTAAAGATATCCAGTCTCTCTTCCAACAACTACCACATCCGACGCAACACTTTTTGTAAGGCATCCTTTAGTTCACCAAAAGCACTCCCACTAGCTATCCCCAACAGTAAAATATTCTATAGATCAATTGTGAAGTCGCTTATGCTGGACTTTGAAATTTCGAGAAGAGTAATTGTCAACTCGAAGGAATTTCCCTGTATTCATTTCCATAGTGAAAACTTGTCATTAGAATCATTTTAAAGTGTATTCATTATATCGGTAAAAATTTATTTTAAGAGATAATTCAGTTTGTTCACATTTTGAAACACGCAAGCAGAAAAGTAAAAATCTAAGATTTGAAATATCTTTAAATTGAGTAAAGCTACAGCTGAATTTTTCTCACCAGCTATAGTCAGCATTGTCCCAAGTATTTTGACAGTAAAATTAACTAATTTGGCAAAGTTTAGAAAAAATGAACTTTTTAACTAAAAGGAATACAATTGAGAAAATTATATCAGTAGATAGCCCAAATTGAGATGATTACGTATATATAATGGTTTTGGTAAAAAGTTTAAGCATTTGTCAGATAATTAAGTTTTTAAACATAGATTGTCGCGGATTGTTGTTGAAGTGCGTAAAAATTCTGCCAAGTTGGTCATATGATGACTTCAATTTTAAGATTTTAGAAACTCTTTTGAATATTAAATTAAATAAAAACAGATAGAACATGATAATAAAAGTCCCTGTAAAAATTTCAAGTTAAGCTATTTAGTACTTTTGGAGATATTAATTAAAGAAAAAGTTGCTGACATCATAGGCTCTGGGGAGTCTATAAAAGATCTTGCAGCGAGCTCAGATTGTCTCACTCCACGCTAGATTTTCAAAGAAGTAACTTCGTAATATGTAGTCTCATTCTTTCGCCAGAAAGTGATCGCGTAACTTCAAGCTAATTAGCGGGGCAAACTGCTCCGAGCGGTAGTGGTAGCGGTTTCGGCAAATTCTAACATGCCGTAGTACTCACTAATGTTAGGGGGACTTTGTGAGTTTTGTCTTCTCATATGAATGTAATTAATCTGTGACTGTTGTTCAATGCTTTATCGACATATCTGGTACCAACAATGTACAAGTGAACTTTTGTAAGAATATAAGTATTGTGTTACTCTCAAACTGTGTCAAGTGACCTTATTTCAATTACCCTTCACATTTGGGGTTTAATACAAGTGCATGGCGGCTGATTTCATAATATTTTAAGTATCAGAAGGCTACACATGGTCATGAACTTAGCTGTTCACAGTTCAGGTGAAAGTGTTGTTAATCCCCCAGTAAAATCTTGGCCTGATATTTTATAACCTTGTTAAAATGTATATCACATACCCTTAGGGGGCATCCACAAATTACGTGAGGTGTTTTTCCGGATTTCTGGACCCCCCCCTCCCCCCTGGTGAGATTTCGTGAGATCTGGCCGGACCCCCCCCCCCCCCTCTGGTGAGATCTGGTCCGTGAGAACCCCCCCCCTACAAATCGCCCTGGAAACTTTTGTAGACCTTTTTTTTTTAGGTCACACCCTAACTTTTTTGACGAAATACCCTCCTAAAATCGACTTTGGCGCAAATTGTAGATCTTTTTATTTACTCTACTGTCCCCAAATTTTTCGCAAAATCTCACGTGAGATTTCCGTAGACCCCCCCTTCCCCCTGGTGAGATCTGGTGAGATTTCGCCGGACCCCCCCCTCCCCCATTTCACCTCACGTAATTTATGGATGTCCCCTTATGATAAAATTCACACTTCCATGGAACATATCTTAGTTCAATGCTTTCCTACAAATTTTCAACATTAATTATAAGATCTTCCGTTTTCAATTCTATAGTGAAGTCTGCAACACTGCCATAAGTATCTTCAACAGTTGTTTCTGGAAAAGGTTCTTCTGAAACCCCTTCTCGAGACTCAGTTTCACAGATGCTATTTTTATAATCTGGACACTTGAAGAAAAGTCTTCCTATAATACAACCCTTACTCTTACAATACTACAAACTTCATTTGTTCCTAACACTACACTCACGCCACATTCACACATGTTGATGTATATCTCTCCAAGCTTCAATCTGTCCATACCAACTATTCTCTGGCAGTACTTCTACTTAGAATACTGCCACCAATCTCATACTGTCTCTTCCATTTTCTTTCATTTTGTCTGGGTATCTATGATAAACAAATATATTTGAAACACCACACATTATTCCAATATCACTCATTTTCCCATTTGAGTTGGTTTATAATAGCTTTCCCACAACACATCACCACTGCTACAAGGGTAGGCTTATAGAAGACGAATAAAAACAAACAGCAAGATCGGGCAAAAAGTACATTAAATCATATATTTTTCGCTTTTCCAAGACATACAGCCCACAGACCAAAATTCTTGAAAGATCTTAACAACTTTGGTATACCTTTTCCAACAAGTATTTCTTGTCTGTTGCATGGCAACAATGTGATTGTATATAAATTGTTAGCCAGTTTTATAAAAGCAACAAACATTAAGATTTAGGCAAATAAGTCCTTTTTATAATGTGTTAATTCCTGTATATAAATAATAATTTAATGTGTATATAAAAATCTCCTTTATATTTTAATTATACTGTAATTTTTGTTTGTGCACTGTTGGTACAGAGTCCTCTATTTAATTGTTTTACTAATCCTTCATTTTGTAAACATGCATGTATTTTTTTGAGAAATATTCCAGCTGATGTGAAATTACTAGTTTATTATAATTATCCTGTAAATTTGTTTATCTGTACAATGCTTTACTCATTTGTACCAAGCCAATTATCTGTATAAATAGCTGATGGCTGTATAGTGCCATTTGGCGCTTCAGGCCAAATAAAATAAATAAATAATAAATAAGTACAATTCTTAAGCTTCGAAATCATCCGGTCTGAAGTTGATGAATTCATCCTGTGTATTTTGAGAAGCAGAAGTATGGAGACATGTTCTAGTGCTATGTCAACACAAGTTAAACAGTGTGCTGTTATTGAATTTTTAACTGCTGATAAAGTGACTCATATTGAGATTCATCATCATTTGAAGACTGTTTATGGTGATGATGCTGTTGATAAGTCTACTGTAAACTATT
>JARYHS010008074.1:23791033-23884776 GCA_031002005.1 Vandiemenella viatica | reverse complement strand
ATGTCTCACGCGAAACGGACAGATATGCTTATGACACTGGAACAGGATTTTTTATTCTTCTACCTGCTGAGAAAAATTGTTACGGATATACGCATCAGATGGATTTTTTTTTGTTTTTAATGAAACAAACACATTGAAAAATGGAGGAAAGGAACTGACAAGTTGCAGTAAATACATTGCTTGAGTAATGTTGCCTAAATACAAGACAGTTGAGTTAAAATCTTGCAGAGGTGAGAAGCCACGCACCGGTAGATTATTTAAATACCTACTTTCACGTTCGTAGCTACGCGTTCTAAGTTTCTATTCACAGAACTTAGTTTTGTTGCGATGAAAAACTTTTACGGAAGCAGAAGGATGTAATCAGTTTTGATATGGCCTATGTAAAATGAATTCTGTTAAACTCAGGGAAGTTATCAACCACAATGCGAAACATCATCTTGACATATCTGAAATCTTAGTACACATACAATGAAATATCACTGAAAATGATTCCTAGAAATGTTTGAAAAGAATCATCCGCAGCAATTACGGAAGTCAAATAATAGCTTCCTATCAGTGAGAAAACTTTTTTAAACAGGTGATAATGTAGCTTTTTATCATTACTCAGCTTATAGACGTTATAATATTACTCGCAGCCAGACCCTCTGCTTTAAATGGAAGCAAGTTCCGAGTGGTCAAATGCTCTGCGTAAAGTTACAATTTCCTCCTTCAACTATAACAGCTATTCTACAAACCAACTGCAGAGAATAACAGCGCTAAACTATAAAAATTTGTAACAGTTTGCAGTGAAGCTCTTGATCGCAGGGTCTTCTTTTCAGCTGACTCTTAATTTTCAATATTCGAAATATTAAATTATTTCAGATCCTTACGTAAAATTCGTCCTCATTCATCGCTGTTGTATTTTAGTATTTTGACACTATTTTTTGGTTCAACAGCCTCAGTAATTCGAAAAATTATTGGAGACCGTTACTCAGACTTAATGAAACTTGAGATCCACGTATAACCGTTTCTTCTTTGGTAAGGTATTTTGGGGTTGTTGTGTCACGAACTTGTTGGGTGAGTGGTTAACGCTCGAGACTGGAATTCGGAAATTCGCATGTTGGATCACCGGTCCGATTGTCCTGGACTTCGGTTTTCCTTGGTTTGCCGAAGTTACTCCAAGCGAATTGCCGCGACGTGTTTCCCGATTTACCATGGTGCGATAATTGGCGTTACTTCCCCAGCGTTCTCCGTGCCCTAATGACCTTTTTTTTTTTTATTTATTGGCCTTTGGTCTGCGACCATTTAGCCATCTTGCAACTACAACAGTTTACAATAACAATTTTACAATGGCAACATGGTAATAAGACCTTTATAATAACATTGCAATAAAAACATTGTAACAATAGTGCGATAACATTATAATAGCAACATTACAAAGGTAACTTTACAGGACATCATTGAGGTAACAAATTTCTTATACATTACATTTTATGGGCTTTAGATCTTTATGTTTGTGTCTTGCAAGAAGCGGATGATTGCATTGTAGACCTGTATATTTTTTGATTGTAGAATGGTAATTAGGTTCGCTGGGAAACTAACCGATAGCTGTTGTAATTGTTTGTATAGTCGCTTACGTTGAGCTTGGTATTGCGAACATGAAAGTATGATGTGGTTAAGATCTGAGGTCTCTTGATCAAAAGTGCATGTCGGGGAGTTAATTATTCGGAGGCGGCATAAATGTTGTGGATAGCACCCGTGTCCTAATCTCATTCTAATGATTGTTGTTATGTGTCTTCTTGCTATATTGAATTTTTTAAACCACGGTGTCCTTGGTATTGTTGGTTGAACTGCTGCATAATGTTTCCCTTTTAGTAGCTGTGTCTGGGCCCAGTCTTCATTCCACTTACTGTATGCCTTCCTGGTAACGAGTTGTATAAAATCGGTCCAAGGTAACTGAATGCCTAAGAAGTTCCCCTCATTAATACTCTGTTTCGCCAGCTGATCGACGGCTTCGTTGTACAGTATTCCTGTGTGACCTTTGATCCAAAGGAAATGGACTTGTATACTTGTTGAATATGCTTCTGAGACGAGTTTGATAATTTCATATAGGTACTGGTGCATCTTCGTATTGCGTACTGGGTTTTGTAATTTTTGGAGCACACTCTTGGCGTCAGTGAGTATTAGGATTCTAGCAAATTGTTTGTCTAACCCATACTTGATTGCTGCGCAGATTGCTAGGGTTTCTGCTGTGAATATTGACGTCTCTGCAGGTAATGCTGTTTGTCCGTAGTCATTGGTGGAAGGACAATAATAGCCGTATCCAACTCCTTCCATGGTTTTAGATCCATCAGTGTATATGTGGGTGTAATTAGGCCAGGTTACTTTTAGGAAGTGTGAAAGTGCTGTATTAATGTTTTTATTCCGGATGATATATTCTGGCAAGTGTATATATGAAGTTTTATAAACATAAACTCGTATGGATTTAGGAAGCCTGGGATGATGCGGCTTTTTAGTATCAGTGGTCTGATCTTTTCATATTCCTTATGTCCTTCTGCTAATAGGGGCATTCTCCTCACTAAAGATGGACCATTATCTTTATTTCCGCTGTACACTTGTGACAGCTTCTTTTGTACTGGATGTTCCTTTAGAGCACTTGTACGGATAAGGTATTTGCTTGTAAGGAATTCTCGGCGAAGGTGGAGGGGCATTTCTTTTGCTTCTACCAGAAGTGCGTTTGTCGGGCTTGACATCATTGTTCCTAGACATAATCTTATAGCTCTGAATTGTACTCTATCCAGTTTTTCTAGAACATATTTTGGTGCATTCCCAAATAAAATACTTCCATAGTCTAGTACTGGGCGTATTAGGGAGCGATATAAGGTCAGTAAAGTTGTGGGATCTGCTCCCCACCACGTTCGAGTGATAGATCGCATTATGTTTAGTGCTTTCCCCACTTTCATTAGAATGTAATTTATGTGACGGCTCCATGTTAATTTGCTGTCCAAATAAAGACCGAGTATTTTGGCTGAAGCTTCAATGTGGAAGGTATACGGTCCCAGGCGAATGACTGGTTCCTCGGGAGCATACCGTTTCTTTGTGAATACCACCACTGACGATTTGGCTAGTGAGAGCTTAAGTCCGTGTTCGGATATCCAGTTGGATAACGCTGTTGCCGCCTCATTTAACCAACGAAACGTTAATTGCAGCGAAGGCGACATGGTGTAAATGCATATATCGTCGGCGTATTGCACTATTTTAATGTGAATGCCAAAGATTTTTTCAAGATAAGCGGTGTATATGGCGTATAACAGCGGGCTGAGAATAGATCCTTGAGGTATTCCTTTAGTTTGTTTCCTAGGCCCGAAAAGGGTATTATCTTGTTTTCGTATAAATATCGTGCGTTGACGGAGCATGTTGTAGATACTTTGACAGTATAATGTGGGAATTCCCAATTCCTGCAGCTTTTTGAGCAGTATTGTTGGGGTTACATTATCGTACGCACCTGATATATCTAGGAATATAGCTGTTAAAATCCTTTTCCTGTGAAAGCCTTTTCTATGTCTGTGGTTAGGAGGGTAAGGTTATCTAATGTGCAATATCCCTTACGGAAACCAAATTGAGTCTTAGGTAGCAGATTATTGTGTTCCAGCCACCATTCTAGTCGTTGTTTTATTATGCGTTCAAACGTTTTGGCGACACAGGATGTTAGAGTTATAGGACGATATGACGTAGCCTCATTGGGTTTTTCCCCTGGCTTTAAAATGGGTACAATAATATGCGTGGTCCAATCTTCGGGAAGTATTTCCTGACATCCCAATTGTGTTAAAGAGCTGGAGGAGCAGTTGTTTCGCATTACATGGCAAATTTGCAATCATACTATAGTGGATTCCGTCGTACCCTGGTGCTGTATTTGTTGATTTTTTGAGGGCAATTTCTAATTCGTTTGCTTTGAAGGGTAGCAGGAAGCATGGAGGAAGCGCTCCAGTGAAAGGCTCTTGTAGTGGCGCTGGAGGCGATGCTACCGAGGGTGGAGCAATAATATCTGCAAATTCTTCGGTCCAGCAATATAGGGAGTGTGTCGGAATTTGTTTCTTTTTAAATTTGTTTATGGTTGCCCATACTTTTGATAGTGGCGTTTCTTTTGAGATTTTGGAACAGTAATTTTTCCAACTTTCCTTTTTCTGGTGTTTTAATGTCCGTTTTACAGCAGCGTCGACCTTTTTGTAACCAATAAAATTTTCCCAGGTTGGAGACTGCTTATAATATTTCAACGCCAGTTTTCGCTTTGCTATCATCCTTCCACATTCAGGGTTCCACCATGGAACTATTATTCCTCTTGGGTGATTTACAGCTTTCTTTTGCGGGATGGCGAGATGGGCAGCTTTATTGATGCAATTAATGAAAGTGTTATATTTATCTATTTCTGGGAGAGAGCTTGGAATATCATTAGTTTCCTTTTCCATGATTTCCTTGTATCTGCTCCAATCCGCTTTATTTAAGTTCCATTTGGAGCAAGGTTTGTATGGCGGAAGGTTAGTTGGGTTTATGGCCGATATCTCTATGGGAAAATGGTTGGAACCCAATGTGCATGAAAGAACTCGCCAGCTGAACTCCGAGGAAAGTGAAGATGAACAGAGGGTAAGGTCTATAGCAGACTTACGTTGTCCTGGCAGCGGGAGTACCGTTGCCGATCCGTCGTTTAGGATAAATAGCTCTTGTTCTTCTATTAGGTCCAATAGAATCCTTCCTTTGGTATCTGTTATCTCGCAGCTCCCATACTGTATTGTGCGCATTAAAATCGCCGCAGATTATTAGCGGGTGCTCCAGCTGTTGCATAAGGTTGTGCCATTCGTGCTCTGGAATGTTGTTCCTTGGTGGACAGTACAGTGAGACTATGGTAATTTCCTGCCGGTTTATCTTCACTCTGGCTGCTATTGCTTGAAAGGCTTCTATATGGGTGTGATCTATGCTGATCGCTGTATGAGGTATTGAGTTCCCGATTAGGATCGCGACACCTCCCCAGCCATCTTCGCGGTCATTGCGGTATAAGGTATATGATGGGAAGGAAATATTCCTGTTCATCTTCAGCCAAGTCTCTGATAAGGTTGCAACCGATATGTTTCGTGTACTCAGTGTTCTCACAAATGATTCTTGATTTGCAGTGAGGGAGCGTGAATTCCACTGTAATATAGTGTTCGCTATCTTCCTTAATTAAAGTTGGGTTTAAAGTTAGGAAGATTAGGCTCTACTAATGTCTCAATAGATTTTCTAATTTCATCTAATTGTAAGTCCTCAGTTCCACTGTCTTTCATGTATCTCGCCACTGTTAATATTAGATTGAAAATTTCTTCTACTATCCTGTTTTTCCCATTTACCATAATGGTAGGGTTCACTAGGTTTTGTGCTTTAGGAGTATAGGGGTTGTGGCCAATTGGTGTTGCCGACATTTGTGTTGGATAATACCAATGTTGTCGATAGTCGTTTGTCCTACTACGTTGCTGAGTTACGCTGCGTTTCTGCCTGTTCACCGTTATCCCACGGTTGTTGTTGTGTATCGCAGTGACCGCGATGTTCTGTGTTGGATGAGGTGGTTGCTCTCTGTTATTTGACAGTATTTCGGTCGGACCTTCCTGTATCTCTTCCTGGAATGCTTTTGCAGAATTGTGATTTAGAGAGTGGCTATGTTGTTGATCTACGTTTTCGTCTACTGGCGTATTTCTTTATACAGTGGTGGGAATTCCATTCTACTTTGTAGTAATGGTATATAGGGTGGCTGTCGGGGATGACTGGGGGAAACTTTCGATACACAGTTTGCATAAGACATTTTCTTTAGTTGGCCTTCGGCTTCTTTAAGGGACATGTTGTGAAATATAGCCATTTCGTGTACCTTTCTTCTAAATAAATATTCTGGGCAGGTCCGATCATGTGGTCTCGTGTTGGCCCTTACAGTTAACACATACTATTTCATTGGATTCACACTGTTGCACGGAATGTGGACCTCCACATCTACCGCAGCGTTGCCCGCTTCTACACTGGGTACTTATGTGATTGAATCTTAAGCATTTATAACATTGTTTGACCGCTGGGACGTATGGGCTTACTTCACATCTCGTGCCGTATAGGTATACGTATTGCGGTATTTTTTGACTATCAAATGTTAATATGCATGTCTGTAATTTCACAATTGATAATGAGTCGTTTCGTACAACGCGCTTTGTTATTCTTTTAACACTGGTTACTTTTACTGGGGATTCAATGTCTGCCATAATCTCTGCTTCGTTTAGAGTCATGTCTACTCCTCGGATAACACCCTGCTTTTTGACTAGAAATGTGGGGATGTATGCTTCTAGGTTTCTATTTTTAAATACTGCCGACTGAACTAACTTATTGGCTACTGAGTAGTCATCTACTTCGATTTTAATTCTATTCTTCCCTGACGGGGTAATGTTTATCAACATGCCCCTTTGCTTCCGGAATGTTGGTATGCACCAGCTTTCCAATACTCATTGGGTGTAGCTTGCCTAAATTACGATCTTTACTTTCGACATACAGGTCATAAGGGCCCGGATCGGAAGGCTTGAAATAATTTACTGATTTAGAAATAACTGGAGGCTTACTCGTGTCATGTGTTGATTCCGTCTGGCTGGTTGATGCTTGATCGGAGGCTGCATTGATCAGGGGAGGTGCTGTCATCTCCATATCTGCGACGGTCCGGTTGGCCTCTTCTTCTACTGCAAATCTTTTCTCTGCTGCTTCGGACGTGGATTCGCAAGCTCGCTTCCTGGGAGTTCTTGTAACCTTATCCTCTTCCAATCTGCCATCCTCTGCGATGTCCATGACTACCGTTTCTTCCATCAGCTGATTTGTTTTAACTACAGTTGCTTCTGCTCTACCTGTCGTCTGGTGGGTGTTTATACCGGGAGTCGTCGTGGGGTCGAGCGGCGAAGTACTACACGGCCCCCGCCCGTCTCCGGTATCTGATGTTGCTGCTGCTGCGTTTGTTGTTGATGTTGTTGTTGCTGCTGCTGTTGTTGCTGCTGTTGTTGTTGCAGATGCTGTATGTACTGCTGTTGTATGTGCTGTTGCTGGGGTTGCTGTAGTTGCTCCTTCGCTATGGTGACTGGGGTATGTATTGGCTCCCCCATGCTGTTGGCTGCCTGAAACTGTGTTACTTCGTTGGTAGTAAGATTCACCGGTTGCGTTTGCAAGGTTACGTTACTGGAATATATTGTCTCTAAGGCTGTCTTAATTGTCTGCCCCGTGTCTAGCGGGACAGACATTTTCGGTTGCACCACTGATTTGTCTATTTGTTTTCTGTTAGGTTTCTCGTTAGATTCTAAAATATAACTGTTTCACTCCGGGATTCACACTCCTCGTAGACTCACTAAGTAAACAACTCGACTAGCAATCGCACTCGCGGGCCGCTGTTTGAGGAAGTTACTTCCTCGGCTGCTCGGGAGGAACTGCTAATGACCTTGAAATCGACTAGTAGTAAAGCCCTCACCAATTAAAAACATTGTTACGTCTTCACAGTATTGAACTCCATCCTTCTATAGCTGTGATGACAGCTAATTAGTTGATACATCGATTAGATTGGTGAACATAAATCAATAATTTTCTTTCAGTAATAAGCGTGCTACAGGAGACAGTTAAGATCACAGTAACAGATCACCATTAACTGATTTAAGCGATTTGACGGAAATTGTTAGATTTTTATGATCAAGAAGTTTATCCGTTCTTACTATAACTTTGCTCTTAACGTCACTTACTTAGTTGTATACAACAATGACAGTAGAACAATTTCATCTGATAGGATGCCTGAATAGCATTTTGAATCAGTAACTGCTACGAAAACTAGTTTTATCGTATCGAAACTTTAGCTTGCCTTTCTATCTAAGTTAAAAGTAAGCCTTGGAAGCTGTACTTCTTTTCATGAAATCATTGAAATTTTTACCAGTTCTGTTGGCACTGACATTTTGGATGTCCACTTTCAAGTATATTTGTCAGTAATTTTGTGTATGTCACGGTCAACAAAATCCATGTTTTGGATTTCAGAGGATTAACGAAATAATTTCAGGCTAACAGTGGACTAGTTCATACTTGATTACCGTGGCCGGATTCCTTTACAATCCTTGGTAAATAATCTTTTCCGTGACATTTAAAAAAATATAACATTCATTTAAAGACTGAATGGGTAAAAAATAAACCAAGAAAGCATTTGTGTTAGTTTATCGATACGTGCAGCCTCTCCATTATTTTAGCTTCTCAGTTGGTGTATGTTGTGATTTTAGTGATCCACAGTACATTAAACACAAGAAGAACGTAACAGTTCATGAAAATCACTTATGTCCGAGGCTGGAATCGAACCGTCTGCTCCAGGAACTACCCGAGCGCTAACCACCATTCTTCCGGGTCGGCACCCGCGATGTCTACAGTAGCAGCGGATGAGTCCTACCGAGACCGCAGCAGAGGGGTCAACTACCGTTATACACATGTTGACCAGCATTACGTTTCCTTGTTCCCAGTTTCCTGTGTATTTCTCCAAACTATATGTCTCATAAACAACAGTTACAAAATATAGAAACAATCGTTCATTGTAATTCATTATTGATTAGTATCAGCTTCTAAAATTTTCGCACTTGCGAAACTTCTGGTTGTATTCTGGGTTACCAGTTGACTGGTAACAATTTTACCCCTCAAATCAGTGCAGGTTCTTTACGGACTACTGTCGGAAGAGTTCACCATAGTATTAACATCAAAATGGAGTGAAAAGTTGGCCTACTATAATAACTTCAAGTAGCAAAAAGCGTATAAATCGCGAAATAATGATTTCGAACGTGTCCGCTAGCAATCGCAGCAGTTCGTTAATTACCAAATGTTTTAAATCCACGTCCTTGGATACTTACCAATAACGTTTTCGGTAAGAACATCAAACCAACGTTTCACCTGTCGTTTGAGTTTTAACAGCACCACCCACAGAATATTGCTATAGCTAAAAAGCCGTATTAGTTTTTTGTTTTTTCCTGTTTATGAAACACCACTAAAACCACAAAGGTGACAATACTTTTTGAAATTGTGCCTTCAACTACTGACCCCTCATCATGTTTTTTGTTTTGTTTTGTTTTGAAAAGAGTGTTCATTTCGCCTTAAGCAGCTTTCGTTATTAATGGTAGGTGAAAATTAGTTTTTTTGACGCTAAAATACTGTCAACTCAGAATGCGTTGACGACATCTCATGTCACCGACAACAGTCATTTAATTATAACTTTTTCCGTATGTTTCTATAATAATTTTAAATCTAGTAGTAAATGAACAACATGTCTTCATAGTACACAGCAAAATTAACTAACTTCAAAAATCTGCAATTATTTGTCAACGCACTCACCTAAAACTATCTTTACATGGCAAATATTGATTTTATCATTAATAGTCAGTTATTTTAAGTGAAAGATGATCGGTATAACGTCTTCCTTTCTTTTGACGCTAGCGTTTCTTAAAAATTAATTTTTTGTTTGAAAATGTTAACTTTTAATGTTCTGTATGGACACGTAATTTCTCTTGAATGTTTTAAAAAACTAAAATGAAGTGCTTTCAATGTCTGCACAACTCTTTTATTAACGAAATACAATCCATATTTTCGTTTCTATAACGAATATGTTAAAATATGTCACGTTTTTTTGTGAGGTGGGTGAGTCTCAATTTTGGATATTAACATGAATGTACCACCTACCGGGTATAGTACTGTCTTGGTAGAGGTGTATAATGGGTTGAATAAGTCCCAGGATGAAATGTAGCGATGTGCAATTCAGGTCGTTCGGATTAATATGAGCATGGTAGTACAACACTGGAAACAAATTCCCGGTACCCAGGTAATAGCGTGATAGACCAGGTAACAACGATGGCATAAAATTGACAACCTTGACACGAGACAAAATAATTCGGAAAAAAGATCTTGGTCCTCTTCTTAAAGATATCTGAACATCTAGATATTCGTTTATGCGAAGACGAAGACGTGCAACTTTTTCTGGTTACAAGCTATAGGGACGATGAAGCGATAGCAATACGACTCCAATTCCCTTTAGGCAAGGAACATTAAAAATTATCAAAATTTATTTAGATTGACAACTCTTTAATCAATCAAACTATAGTGTAGCCAAAAATCTGTCCCAGAAAACTTAATACTGAATATAGTGGAATCGTATACGACAGAACAAGAAGAATTAACGTCTGTTGAAGTTCGTAGATCTGTAGTGACATCTGTTCTAAGTTACGGTGATAAGCGGGCGCTCATTAATGACATATGATGCTTTTACGGAATTCCGGACCCCACCCCCTCTGGTGAGATCTGGTCGGACAACCCCCCCCCCCCCCTCTAAAATGACATTAATTTTGACGGAGACACCCTCCTCCCCTTCTAATCGACCTCGTAACTTTTTGAGACCCTTTTTTTTCAGGTCTCATGCTTCCATGGGCGGTTATACTTCCCCTAAGGTAGGCTATTGGACGAAATACCCCCTCCCAAAGTCGACTTTCGCGTCATCTGTGGATTTTTTTTTTTTTTTAGCTCTACAGTCCTCACGTGAGACTTTCTGTTGACCCCCCCCTCCTCCAACCTGGTGAGGTTTCATGAGATTACGCCGGAACCCCCTCCCCTCCCTATTTCACCTCACGTAATTAATGGACGTCCCCTAACGACGATATCGACGAACGGCATAGAAAGTTATAATTAAATATTATGTACAACACCATATGCGTCAGTTTTCCGACATATTCGCTAATCATAGTTTACGACAGAGCACTCCGCAATGATGGAATCGCACTATTATTCAGGTGAAGTGATTGCAGCGCCCGCCTGACAGGCACGCAACCATATAAGCATGAGAGTTTAACACGTCAGCATACCACCCACTGTGAATTTCCGTTGCACGTGCGGTCTGACACGTACGCCAGGGAATCCCAGCTTTTCATGAATTTTGTATTTGACGGTCGATTACATTTAGAATTTATCTCCATCGAGACAAATATTATGTACTCAACGTGTCTCATTAATATCGACATGATAAAATAGGTTGACGTTAGTTACTTTGGACAACTGCTATACCGACGAAAGTCATACCAAACTTTTCGTTTTAGGAGCGAGTAGAAAAACTGTAACTACGTCGTGGCTGATGCAGTTGGGATGACATACTGAGTTTCACTTTCGATCAAATTTCAGATAGTTTGAGTCATCAGCAGAATTTTTTTTAACTGCTTTACGTCTCTCAACAGCGAGGTCTTTAGAGACGGGAAAGGATGGGGGGCAGGGATGGGCGCAAGGAATGGGAAGGAATTCGTCCATTGCCTTTTGAAGGAAGCATCCCGGCATTTGCCTGGAGTGATTTGGGAAACCATGGAAAACCCAAATCTGGATGCCCGGACGGGGATTTGAACTGCCGTCCTCCCGAATGCGAGGCCATAACGCTAGCCGTTACACCACCACGCTCGGTCATCAGCAGAAAGGACAGTCGTTGCAACACGATCCGCAATCTCAAGATTGAGTGCCAAATACCAGAATTATATCCTAAAAATGTCTGCAGAGAATGCAAAAGTCATAGTTGACGCTAATCCGATCGCTGGATTGAGACGTTAAATTTGAAACCCCTTTGGTGACTTTCCACAAAAGCATAATAATCTAAATTAGCGCCAGCAGGAAAGCAAATGACCGTACTCTACTTTTTGTATGGCTTTACGCCTCGTCGACGTCAAGGTCATTAGAGGCGGGACGGGATTGGGGACAAGGAACGGGAAGGAGTTCGGCCATGACCTTTTGAAGGAAGCATCCCGGCATTCGCTCGGAATGATTTGGGGAAGCCATGGAAAACCCAAATCTGGATGCCCGAACGCGAGGCCAGAACGTTAACCGTTCACCCACCGCTACTTAAAACACTGGGCTATGGTCAAAATTAGCCAAGACTAATTTCCAATAATTTTAGAAAGATTAAGTAGAAAGTACCAACATGGCACAGATCTGGCTGCCACTAACGTATACGGAGAGCAACTAAACATATTGCAGCGCCTTAAGACAAAAAGTGACAGAAAGAGATTATACTGCTCTCTCGTAACGGGCAAACGAGTTGAAAGAGGTGTTAGGCAAGGTGATCCCATCTCTTAGAAATTATTTCCAGCTGTCTTGGAGATGGCAATGTCAAAACTAGAATGGGCAGAATAGAGAATAAGAATCAATGTCAAAAGATTTAATAATTTGAGATTCACCGATGACAATGTGCTTCTAGCCAACAAAATTTATGAACCCCAAATCTTACTTACACATCTTTTATCCTAGCATAAAGCAATTGGTCTGGGGATGAATCTTTCAAAAACAAAAGTTATGTCCAACAAATGGGCTACAGCGTTGAATACATATAAATATAATATCTTTACAAAATGTCAATGAGTACACTTATCTTGGAAAATTTTTAAATTTGTAAATTTCTCGTTGCCTCAAGTTGGGATGGCAAGCTCTTGGGAGGCATTCAACTATCCTTAAATCTAATATACCCTCAATTCTAAAGAAAATATTTTACGATCAGTGCATTTTTTCTAAGTTGACTGACGTCTGTGAGAAAGACTTGGACGCTAAAGTAATTTATGAAACTTAGAACGGCCCAAAGAGCCATAAAAAAAGCAATGCTTGGTTCAACTAGAAAAGAAGATGGGAACTGACATTAGGTCAGTTATAAAGGTCACAGACAACTTAGAGAAGACAGCCTCCTTGAAGTGGTGATGGGTCGGCCATGTTTTTTTTTTTATCTGCTTAACGTCTCTCTAACAGCGAGGTTTTTAGAGACGGGAAAGGATGGGGGGCAAGGAATGGGAAGGAATTCGGCCATGGCCTTTTGAAGGAAGCATCCCGGCATTTGTCTAGAGTGATTTGGGAAACCTTGGAAAATCCAAATCTGGATGCACGGACGGGGATTCGAACCGCCGTCCTCCCGAATGCGAGGCGAGGACGCTAACCGTTACACCACCACACTTGGTCCGGCCATGTTGAAAACTGCTGAAGTGGAGGCCAAGAGTTCATCAGAGACTGAGATGAAGACCAATGGATCTATGGAACCAGGACATACGTAGGGTTGTCAGAATTAACTGGCAGGGTATCTTCCACGATCGTGGAGAAGCTTGTTCAAGCTCTATGTGAACTCATAACTCTAAGAGGTCATCATTTCAGGATTTTTATTTATTTATTTATTGTGTCCAGGACATAAAATTACAAGTTGAAACAAAAAAAATAATTAATTAATATTGAGCTTATGGACTATAGAACACAATTAAATGGAGTATGACCAGAATTCCGCAAACCTGATGGCATTCTCATTTGCCCTAGAAAGATCGTCGATAGTGCAGGTTTCCGGTAGTTTCCTGCTTACCAGAATATGTATGTGGGTCCTGCAGCTCACCACATTAACATAGTTCGTTTAAAGTAGTGTAACCCCATTTTGATATTAGATCTACATCGGGACACTTCAGTTCTTAATCTATTTAATGCCTTCCATATGGCATATAGCTGATTACACGCTGCGGCCGGTGTCTTTGATATTCCTCCAGTGCCCTTCGAATTTCAGGATTGAAGTGGCTGATGATAATGGTACATTATACGTTTTACAGAAAATCCCTGATAACTGGTCGAACATAAAAATTCGCTTAATGTGGCTGTTACCACCTCCTGTTCACATATTCTATGAAGCCATTAAGTCAATTAGCGAACGACTTCTATGAAATTCTGGGCTCACATTTTACCTTCCAGTTCTTGGTCCAATCTCTTGCGACAACTAGATAATTATATGTTAAAACTTCTCAGGCTTCAAGCCGCGTCAAAGTTGAGTCGTCTGCTGACGTTTCGAAAGATTAAACCGCTTGCGCTAATGGTATCAATGTGATTTTAAACGGAACTTGACAATGAAAGCGGTGCTTGCTTCCGAAACGTTGCCAGATGAATCAACTTTGACGTTGCTTGAAACCCGAGAAGTTTTTCTACAGCATTGCCACCGCGAAAATGTACATAATTATAATTTCCTTTCTCTAACGATATCCAAGCAACACGAAAGCCGGCTGCCGGCTTCCTAACAATCACCAAACATTTCACACATTGGGCAAATGTCAAGTACTTCTTTATAATAAATAAACTATACTACCTTTATATAATCACGTACTGATGAGCTAATTAGCTTATTCTATTTATCAGCCTTAATTTTTTCGAAATTAAATAATAATTTGAAGTATGCGCCTATAAAGTTTAAATTTGGCTACCAGTACAGTGATTTTGAACTGATTTCGCTATTGCCAGGGGCTAGAAATGTTACTTCAATTGTGTGCAGTCTCTACGGTATGAAAATTGTACCTTGCAGATGGAATGGTCTGATTCTCTCCAAGAACAGTGGAACCGTTATAAGTGATTAAAATTGCAGAGAGATGATGGCGTGCACGCAGGCCAAGTAGCGCCCTCCTCTGTGTGACCCCGCAGGGTATTGTTACGTCATGATCAGTGGGTGCAGGGCCGTCAAACGAAATGGAAGCAACTAACAAATTACCAGTATGTCTCGTCGACATCAAAGGGCGCAATATCAGAGTGTGAGTTAATTCGAACGAGGCAGAATGATGGGCTGGACTGATGGTACGCATTGCCATTGTGTCGGCTCCCACTGACCACAAACGCCTCACACTACAATGGATAGGAGAACGCCGTCACTGGCGTGCTGAGTGGCAAAATGTAGTTTTTTCGGACAAGTCCTACTTCAATTTCTCCTGCAATGATGGTTGAGTACGTGTCAGACGTGAACGTGAACACGATTGGGCAGTCCGCCACTAAGGATTGCAATCCCGCAGTGTTTTCAATCCCGCGGGATCCGCGCGGGATTTGCGCCAATCCCGCGGGATCCGTGCGGGAATGGTACAAACAGTTTTTTAACGCATATATTTAAAACATAGTTACTTAAAACGTTAATAAATTAAATAATAATTAAATTAATAAATAATTTTTAATGTTAAATGATAAAAATTAACAGTTAACAATATTTTCATTGGCAAAATGACATTAAAACCTTTTAGCGTGTCTTAAGTGTATTTCGAGATTTTACATTTTTGTTTTTTAATCTAAACCAATTTTTAAATAAATAATAAAAATGGAAGATATTGAGTCTTAGGTCATATTAGGTGCCTTACAATACATCACATAAGTTTAAAAATATGGGTTGCTTAATGGCCAAGTTACCAGAGTTTTTTTTTTTTTTTTTTTTTAATTCTAAATAAACGTTCCATAAAACCGAGAAAAGCATTCCATTTCACAAAGTGAAGTGAATATACTCTGTAAAGTGTAGACTTGGCTCAGAATATGATCTCATATCTTTTTGTCACTGTACAAGCACGAGACTTGGCCTTTTTTTGCGTGATTCATTATTATATCTCCTGATTCCTTGATTGATATTACAGTTGATTCAATGTTATTAAAAGAAACTACTGACCAACACGTAAACTGTCAAGTATTTCAGATTTAGCTTATGTGGCGTAACGACGTTTTTAGAGTGGAAATTATTATTTTTTTTAGTAAGAAAGGAGACTTTCTCGGCGAATGATTGCAGCGAAGTCCTCATAGGTTGTATCTCCGGATTTCATTGCAAACACACGAAATTACACACGTGAGGAAGACGGCGGGGGCAGCCGTCGAAGTATGGTGCTCCTACAACACAATTCGTCGATACACCCGTGAAAATTTCATTATAACTTTTTTTTACCTTTAGTCGAAATAATAACAAGGAAAAGAGGGATTAATCAAAAGCCTGAGCGGCACATGTAAGCAGGTGGCTTTCGTCAAAGAAACGCATTGAGGTAGCGGCCAAAACAACAATAAGTCAAAGGATATACAATTTCCTTTTGATGGCTGTTAAATAAATAGGTACGCGATCGTTAAAATTACGATAACATTAGTTTCATATTAACGAATAATCCAATTTTCAGCAGCAAATTAGGAAATTGTTACAATTACTTTATCTGCAAATACACAAAATGGGAATAATGAAACCGTGAATAAAAAGCTGGAACCGTGTAGTTCAGATAGCGTGTGCGACACTTAAAAAATAATTATATAGTTACAAAATCGTACTAAATACGCACCATAACTCAAATTACAGAAATGTATACTCGAAACAAACGTAAGTTTTGATGAATACGTAAAAGTGTATTGATTTACTTACGAATGACGAAGGTTGACAAAAACAAACGCTTGTTTACAGGAGTCAAATGCCAACTGGAAGGGTACAGGCAAACAGTGTAAAATATCCGACAGAGACCGAGTGGGGCAGCGAATCACGCAGACTGACACGCGTTTCCGCCGGATTTTGCGGATCCGCTTAATTTTGTGCGGGATCCGCCAGGCTGTCTAATGATGCGGGATCCCGCTTTGCTGGATTGCAATCCCTATCCGCCACGTGTATTAGATTTGGGGCGACATTGGCTATAACATACGATATCGCCTCCTACATACTGAATAGCAACCATCAAATAACGGAGGTTTTGCAACTCGAGGCACTGTCCCTCCTGCAAGCAGTTACACATGTCATATTTGAGCAGTACAGTGACCAATCACATTTGGCAAGGCGTTTCCAAAAAACGACGGGTACCACTATTCCCCTGACCTGCTTTCCCGCTGGCATGTCGCTAGGATTGTTGGGCCGCGGGTAACCGTTTGGGGCCCCTGCGGCCGGTCATCGCCCCCTCCCCCTCGACAGGAGGGCTCGGGATACATTTGCCCCACTTACCCCTCCCCCCGCCTAACTAACGCCGGCTCTGGTCGCCCGTCAAACATGGCTGGGATATAGTCGGTCAGGAACATGTTCATTACTGTACTCTTATAACCGCTATCGAGGTTTTGAAGGCAAACTGTAAACCGCATGATAGTGTGTTTGAAAGCAGCTTATTCAGGGCCTCTTTGTTTCCATGCCACCACGTCTAATAACTCTGACCGCAGCACTTGGTTGCTTCAAACCATATTGAATTTCATGTCTCCTTCTTGGTGTTGCAGTTTTTACAGACAATAGATATATTCTTTTCCTCAGAAAAGTATTATGTGCTTCAATTTCTGTATTTAGGCTTCAATTGAGTAACTATGTAGGGGAATTATCAATTTGTTTCCCCCCAGATTTTTTAAAAATATTATTTTTGCCCGTGTGCACATACAAACTGCTCACAATTTTTTTTCTTGCACAAAATTTAGGACCCATAAATAACTGGCCCAGTGAAATATCCATAGTTATTAGGAACAATAATCTGAACAAGTAGTTAGTGAAATATTTTTATCTGTAGTGGTTACGTAGAGTGCTGAGATTAGAGCAGAAAGAAAAAATGGGTCTAAAAGACAGTAAGAAGGGTTTGAAAAGAAAAAGTAAGAATTACAGAAGAATCATCTTCTTGTGCCACTCTACCAAAAAATTTGAGAAGATGACAGAACAGCACAAGAGTAGTGGTGAAAAATGATCCAGAAGTGGTGTATTATGGCTTCAGACTACGAAAATCAACACTGGGCAAACAAGGAAATTACAAGAGAGGCAATGACCTAATAGTGTTATTTTTGGACATTGTGAAAGCATATGAATGCTTCTGTAGAGAGTAATTATGGGAAGCACTGGAAGTGAAAGTAATTAGTGAGGGATTGATTGAGAGTGTTAAATGAAAGTTTTATGAAATTGAGTTTGAAATGGGAATCATAATTCATGGTGGACAGTGGACTCGGGTGGGGAACTGCTCTCGCCCAACATGTATTCATTATTGTTGTGCGTAAAATAATAAAGGTGACCGACAGATTGGGGTGTTTGCAGATGATGTGATGGTATGGGGAAGTGCAGGAACTGCTGAATGGTTCTAGGGCAAAACCGCGACGGACAAAACCGCGACGGACAAAACCGCGAACGGACAAAACCGCGAACGGACAAAACAGCGAACGGACAAAACCGCGAAAGGACAAAACCGCGAATACAGACCACCACAGAATGCTTGGATCTGCCATACCGGACTTGCCTCGGAAATGCCCGAAAGTCTCAGGGTTTTGACTTTGGCTGCCGAATTTACCATTTGCATGCGGGGATTTCTCATGCGACGGCAACAAAAGATCGTCCAGGCAAATTGTTCGCTCGACTTGAGAAGGATCAGTTAGGCCGAACCTACCGGAGATAAGCGGGTCTTCCCACTCACTCCATTGTTAAGGCCACTGTCACTCTTCTCAGGTATACAGAAGCCCCATTAAGCTGCATTCCCACCGCGCGTCGGGTCTAATTCTTTATTAACCTCAACCAAAACAAAATCGTCAAATGCGAAGTGATGACGCTTGACAGAATAATATTTTGGTGCATAAGAGATCAAAGAGTGAGGGGATAACTTGTAGATTATAAATTACATATACACAAAATGAGTTACAGTACTCCATAATAAAGTAACCCTAGCTGCGATCCACAAATCATTTAAAACTGCGTTAGGATAATATTTTGGAGCATAAGAGATCAAACAGTGAGGGGATAACTCGTAGATTTGTCCGTTTCGCGGTTTTGTCCGTTTCGCTGTTTTGTCCGTTCGCGGTTTTGTCCGTTCGCGGTTCTGTCTGCGCGGTTTTGTCCTCGCGGTTTTGTCACTTCGCGGTTTTGTCCGGACACGTGCTGAATATGTGGCAGGGAGTAGTGGAGTCTTATAGAATGCAATTCTCTGAAATAATAATAAGGATCTTAAAAGTGCAAGAATAGGAGCAACAGACATCTTAGAAAGAGACACCTTCAGACACAAAGTAGACAAATGGGAAGTTATAACTGACCAACCCAAACAAAAACAATACAGACCAAAGTGGTCGGAAGAATGCAAACAAGCTTTCTCGGAAAGAATGAAAGCCTATTGGAACAATAAGACGAACTCAAAGAAACCTTGATTGGGTCATTTGCTTAACGTCTTCCATTTATTGGGAGAATTCGCCAATAATAATAATAATAAATACAACTGTGAAGGAGGATAGGGCTAACTGTGTCATATGCAGTTGTTACAAATTGAAGGTTGTAGAAGTGTTAGAGTTTTTATGACATGTGGTAGAACAGAATGAGAGAAACAGGAGATAAATAAATTAATAAAAGATGTGGTAAATTTACAAGAGTTCTACAGGAGTGCAAGAGGCCTGATTTGGATAAGGGATATGTCACAGAAGTGTAAATGGAAAGCTATGACTGATGTACTGCTTTTGCATGACAATTCAAGACCACCCACCAGTCATCACATCACTGAAGAGATTGTGAAAACTGGATGGGAAGTCTTGTTTGCCCCCCATACAACACTTCCATCTGTATGGACTGATAAAAGAAGTTTATCGTGGGATTCACTTTGAAAACAAAAAGGCCTTGAAAATGTTCATGCGTCAGTGGCTTAGGAAGCCGTACCATGCTTTTTACCACACTGGAATACATGCCCTTGTTAAAAGGTGGAGCAAACCTGTGAAAATGGATGGAGGTTATATTGAATAGTGACAAATTGATTGTCAATATGTGCATCTGAAATTCTTCACAGTTAAAAATAGAGAGAAAAAAAGTTTTTGACTGACCCTTTTACATCAAACTAAAAACATATGGAAAACCATCTACATATCCTGGATGATGCCAGAAAAAGCTGAACCAGTTTTGATGGATTCTTCTTCCATGCTTTCCTATAATAGAAGACTGAAAATCTTTCTTGTTTTCTGTTTCGAAAATATTTGTTTTTAAGACTGAATCATTAAAATGGCGACATTTACCAAATACGAAGACTGCAAAAGTTAATGAATAGTTGTGTATGAGGTTGAAATTATTGGAATAATTTTAATTCTACTTCTAACGTGACTTTCGTTTCTTGGCAATATTTAATCATGATTTCATAGCTTCTTTTCTATCCTTGCCACCAGAAATGGCAGACTATCATTTCAAATTTACTTTAATGACTTCAGCTTTTATCATATATGAAGCACTGTTTCATATTCTATATATGCACTATGTTTCCAGTCATTTATCTGTGCTTATTTCGTTTAATTTGTTGCAGGATTGAATTTTCAGAACTATCATGAGTGTTAACTGTGTGTCAAATTCTTAATTAACCATGTATGGGAAGGAATTCAGCCATGGTTTTTTGAAGGAAGCATCCTGGCATTTGCCTGGAGTGATTTGGGAAAACCATGGAAAACCGAAATCTGGATGCCCGGAAGAGGAATTAAACCTGCATCCTCCTGAATGCAAGGCCAGAACGTTAACTGCCATGCTTGGTGCAACAAGCAACTGCCTTCACAAACTACTTTTTGATAAAAATAAACTATACATTTGGCTCATAAAATTAACCAGTTTTTTTTATGGCTTTATCAACACTAAGCTAATTATACATGGGGAGATAATGATGCACAGTGCTTAAACCAATAACTGGGAGTTGGGAGGACAACACTAATGGTTGGAATGCGTAGAATAAACTGTAGAAAATGCAAATAAACAGCAAGCGATGAGGTACCAAATATAACTAAAGAAATGATGATTTGGTAAAACTGATAGAAAAAATTTCCCAGAGAACAGAGATTGTAAAGAAAGAGTATTATCAGAGACTAAGAATACGATATTTTTGCAGTCCAGTTTCAACATAAAACTCGCACTGAGAAACAGATATTGATGTTATGTAATTATGGGAGGCGGCATGGGTCTGCTTGGTGGTGAGGGCAATGAGTGAGTGCAGAACAGTGGTTCCCAATGGGGCAGTACTGCCCACTGGTGGGTGTTGAACAGTTCAAAGGGTGCATTATGGTTCAAGGCAAATTTGGGGGGGGGGGGCATCGAAGACCAACCACTGTCCTTCTGTTTTACAGTAATATATTCTGCTTTTTCTGATTTAAGGACTGCATCAAAGCAGTTTTTAATTATATTCCCATGATTGTATGTAGCCATAAATTTATTAGCTAGGAAAGGAAACATATTTTCAATATAGAACACAGCAGTTTAAGATTGATGATGACAAATAAGCACCAAATATAAAAAAATTAGTGTCATTATACCTAGCGCAGCTGTCTAATCAGTAATATGTTTTCTTAATGTATATTTGTTAAGCAAACTGTGATCAAAACACCAATAGTATTTATATAGTTTAATGAGATAGTTTTAGAAATATGTCCTTGTTTTTCTACATATATATATATATGATGATATACACTTCACCCTTTCCCACGGCTGGGGAAGATTGTCTGAATCTTTACCACCGGGCTATGGTAAGTGATGGTTGATATGGAAGTCTCTGAATAGATCGGGAGAGGGCAGATCCGAAGTTAACCTAGCAAGATGGGGCTATGCAGAAATCGATCACATCAAGTGCACTGTGGAGAAGATCAGACTGTTCAGCACATGCTCCAGTGTCAATTGTATTCTTCATCCTCCTCGGAAGATGATCTATAGGAGGCCTCAGAAAATGCACTGGTAGTGGGCAAGTTTTGGTCTAGTACAATTTGATGTTTGTAATTGTGTAACAATATATTTCTGACACAAAATAAATAAATACACATCACCTAACAGCAGTGCCATTGAATCATTGTTTCAAAAAGTGGGTTAAAACCATAAAAGTCAGAGCACTATGGGCTACATTATTTGATTACAAGTAGTAGTTTTTTTTTTTCTGGAAAGATGATGGGGAGTAATTTTTTGTTCAAAAAAGGGGGGCAGTGAGTATTTTATTATTTTTTTAATGAGGCCAAAAAAGGTTAGGAATTTATGGTGTAGAGCAGTGGTTCACAATTAGTGGTACGCGTACCCCCAGGGGTACGTGAGATTGCTTCAAGGGGTACGCGCAGTAATCTCTTGGCTAAGGTAATCACTCCGATAATTAAAAAAATAATTATGAAAACAGTACTCGCCAAAAATATATATTAAGACAAACTGTGTGTGTGAATTATATTTCTGTAATGCTGTTGTGCGAAGCATTCGATTGGGATAAACGCAATTATTTATCATTTCAGCTATAATGGGGGTACGCGATAGTGAGCTCTTTCTTGAAGTGGTACTCGAGAAAAACTAATTGGGAACCACTGGTGTAGAGCATAGAAGTATGCAGGTTGTTTTTTCCAAGATTTTAACATCAATGGGTTTATAATAGAAAAATGTTGAAAGTTTTGCAAGAAGTAGTTAAACAGATTTACAGATGGTAGTTTATGTTAACTAGTAGATTCCTGACATCTGGTGTTCTGTGAATGGACTAATCCTGTCCCGATAACATGGACACAAGGAAATTCTTTAATGATATGCAACACGTTTATCTGTATCTGAATAATAATAGAGCTGTCAGCTATGCATGAAATCAATTCTGTGAATATAAAAGAAAAAATAGGTCTTAGAGTAAAAGCAATTACATTTTTAATATACATATTTAAAAAATTTAATAATATTTTCCTTTTGTCAAATAAACCTATATCTTAGAACATGAATCAGTCTTTTTAGGTACATAATCAGAATATATATATATATATACATATATAAAAAAATTATAAGAAGAAAACTGAAAAAAACACTATCAAACATTGATACAAATATACTGAATTCCATTTTCAAATTCCAGATATGAACTAACAGCAGAAAATTTAAATAGCTTCATAAAAAATTAATGAAATCAATTTTTAAAGACTTGAAACATCTTTCAGCCAGAAGAAAAAGATTTGTAACAAAATACTGGGAAAAAGTTAACATTACATATTCAGAATTAAGTCATACTGTAAATGCAAGTATATAATAAAGAAAACAAATAAAATAAAATGTTTCAGGGAAACTTAGACTGTTAAACTTCACTGATATCCTATTTCCAGCAATATTTGTTGTTAATTAGGATGGAGAAACAAACAAGTGATTAATGTTAATCAGTTGCTGCAGTTACTTTATTGTACTCATCAAAAAACATTAAAATCAAGGAACAATTTTTATCCTGGATGACTAGGGTATTATGCTAACTTTAAACTAAGACATAATACACTAGAAGAACCCTTTAATATATTAATATATCAAGAGGTGAAATAAAATTAAGAATATGGATGAAGTTTCTAATTGTGTCAATTCTCAATAAACAATTATAAGGAGTCTAGCTATTTGAGTCTTGATTGCAATAATCATTTCTAAAAGGAATGTTGTAAATATTTTGGAATCTTCCTACGTAATTTGCCTCTTGCTTAAATATTTTGGACAGAATATGCATTCAACATACTGGCCACAAATTAAGGCTGTCAGATCACAAAATGTTGTAAGTGCAGTTACAACATATAAACATTTGTACAAATTAAATTTAACTGAGGCTGAAGGAATATTATAAAACTCTGAACAAGCAACATAATAGAGTAGTACAAATTAAGATATTTTATAAATTTTTTTCACTGTTGTTTTATCTACAGCTAGGTCAATAAAGACAAACAGATTATGAAGCAAATAAATTTCTACTAGTGTATGGGATTTTTTAATTTGAGTGTGAAATATGCATTATTATTATTGTTATTATTTTACAGTGAGCACAGATGATGATAGTATAGATAAGGCTTAGAAATAGAGCAATTAACTGACAAGTTTGGTATGCATGTTGATGGACAACTTGATATTAAACATCAGTTGTATGTAAATCAGAAGATATTTCAGGTGAAATGGAGGCAACAGGACAAATTAATAATGCCAAACTGGATCTCTGTAAGGCAATTGACAATGTCACAGACTGACTGACTGATGCACAAAAAATTAGGGACGATCAGGATGGGACATCCTGATTTGACAAATCCTTAAGAGATAGGATGTGAAGTTTCTGCATAGATAATGCAGCGTGAGGAATGATTCTGTTGTAGAGTTGTTCAGAACTCAACTTGTTTGCTGGTGATATCGCACAAAATAACTGATTCAAGAGAGGTGTGAGTGGCTATATAGAGGTCTGGACTGAATATTTAGTTGGACAAATTAGTACAGACTGAAGATGATTGCTAAAAGAGTCAGCTTATAATGTGCACTAGTAGAAGAAAAAGGCTTATGTAAGGTTACGTAGAGTATGGGTAATGCTGGAAGAAGTCATGGTAACTATCTCCGTTGGCAGGAGGCATTGGGGAAGATTTAGCAAAAGGTTTAAAAACAAAGGAAGTAAGAGGAAACTGTCTACAAAATTTTGGAGAGAACGTTGCACTAATATGATTATAGTCATTATCAGATGACAGAAGACAGGAGTATAGAGTGATGGGCAAATGTGAGAGATATTTTTGTGATTAGGTCTGGATGACTATTGGTCAAACAATTAGGGGTAGAATGTGGCAGAAAAGAGAAGACCATGACCATAAATTACAAGCCACCTGATACTAGAAAAGTTTTCATCCTTAGGAAGCCATAAATGATATAAGTCAAATAAAGAATGAATGATATGTAAAAATGAGCTTCAGACATAAGTAGATGTGTAAGCTCAATTACAATTATTATTATTATTATTAAGCTTAGTGTTCAGGGTGATCTGAGAGTCAGTGACAATACCTGAATAACCTATGGGTGCGCCATCATATCCTAAACCACTGCACTTCAATACCCAACAAACAGCTGGGAAAAATACTATTACAGCCAAGTGTTTAGCCAAAAAATTGATATTTTTTCCAGTGTAGCACAGTATGCATTTAATTTTTTTTAACTGCAATGAATATACAACTGCTTGAGAGCTGTAAAGACACTGGCTATAACATTGATCTTGTATCAACTAAATATTTCTTCATAGCAATATACCTAAAGTTTTATCATTGACAACATTCACAAACAGAATTGGTAATTTTGATTTCCATAATGCGAGAGGTAATAAAATTAAGTGACACTAATTAATTTTACAGCTCTATTAACTGTCAAGCTACAAGAAAAATGAAATTTATAGATGAATCACAACAAAGTAACAGCAGCAAGTATTAACAAATGGTTCAGAAGAAGATAATCAACAACTAGAGTATTGGCAAGTTACAAAATATTCCTAATATCTTTTACGTACAGTAACTAGACATAGAAATAAATTTCAAGTGTCTTTAGAAATAGTTCACAACTATAACAGGCATTCCTTTCAATCAGCATGGATCTTCTTATGCTTTCTGAGACCACCAGATTTAGCAAATGTCTTCCCACAAATCTTACAGGAGAAGGACCTTCCACCTGAATGAAGCTTGTGATGTGTTCTAAGAAGATGAAATTTAGGGAACACATTACCACAAATAAAACATACAAACGGTCCTTCACCAAAATGAATTTCTTGGTGCTTTTTAAGATCACAATATGTTACAAATTTCATTGAACAAGTATCACAACTGAATGAACGTTCACTAGAATGAGTTTTTTTATGTCTTCTAAGTCCACGTGATGTAGCAAATGTCATTACACAAACATCACAGGCATAGGGTCGTTTAGCTAAATGAATTTTACGGTGTCTTTTTAGGCGAACAGAACTAGTGAAAGTTTTTGGACAAACATTACACGAAAATTTCCTTTTATCTGAATGAGTTTTCTGATGACTTTTAAGGTGCGCAGACACGGAAAACCCTTTGCCACAAGCATCACAGGTGAATGGATAATCATCCACATGAAGTCTCCGATGCCTTTTGAGGCTGCCAAAATCTGCGAAAGGCTTATCACAAATTTCACAGACAAACAGCCATTCTTTCAAATGAATTCTCTGATGCCTTCTATGATGACTAGGTGAAGTAAATTGCTTGCCACAAGTATCACAAGTAAGTTGTTGTGCATCAGAAGCAAGTATTTGATTAGCTGTATGGTCATGGCCAAGCCTAAAAGAAGTAACATAAATAATAAATTAATTACACAAATTAAGAAAATTCTATATTATGTAAAATTTATATAAAAACAATTTTAGGATATAAAATTATTAAAGCATAAGTTAACAGGTATCCACAGGAAATACCGCTTTCAGACCATCAAAAATGAACCAAAACTCATGAAATATGCACTAACAGAAATTAATAGTGCAACACCCAAACTTGAGAAAAATGAATGAAATTTGGTATCAAGTTTCCCCATATTAAAGTATTAAATGATTAAAAATTGAAAGTTTTATTTGTAATAGTACAAGAATTATGGAGCAATTTATCATGTAAAATTTCTATATTTTTATCCTACAAGTGGTGAATAGTATGGTGTAATATGACACTTTTTTGTCCACAAGTTCTTGTTGACCAAGTATGCCAAGGCGAAGAGTGACAGCCCTCTATACCAAAATGTCAAACCGTGAGAAAGGTTGGAGGATTGGTGTGTTTGAAAAGGGTACTTCATATTGTGAAATCTCCAAAAAGGACTGGCCACAGTGCAATGTCAGTATACAGTGGATGAAAGAAGGCTCTAGAAGGCTCTAGTACGCTTAACTTAACTTAACTTAGTCCACAACCCGAAGGTTGGTTGGATCCTCCCGAAGGAGGCATACTAAGCCATTGTGTCAGAGGTAGGACGGCCAGTTCCTTTCCTCTGGGACCTACAGTTTAACGTGGAATCCGAACCACGGAGCGTCCTGGCATAGCTCATATGAATAAACACAACTCTCAAGATTCCTGTGCCTGCCGGGATTCATGCCCGGGGCAGGAACAGCGAACGTTTTTGAAAGCAAGCACTTAGGCACTGAGCTACCAGAACGCTCTTCTAGTACGCTTAGAGCAGGCATAAATCCATACAAAAGAATAACAGCAAGCGAAGACCTCTAAATTGTGTGGGTGGCTGTTGCTGGCAGACCGGTGACTGCAGGCCACATCCAAGCAGTAGTTACAGAGAGAATCACCTCTCAGACGATTGTAAATCAATTGCTTGAAGCTGGGTTACTCTCTCTGACCCCTGAAGGATAGCATCAGACGAGACTGACAAATTGTGTGGGTAGCTATTGCCGGCAGACGGGCAACTGCAGCCCAGATCCAAGCAGTAGTTACAGAGAGAATCACCCCTCAGATGATTGTAAATCAATTGCTTGAAGCTGGGTTACACACTGTGACCCCTATTCAATGTGTCCCATTAACTTGATTTCATTGCCCATATTGTCTAACCTGGTGTAATTCAAAACACAAATTGACCCACAAATGGCATAAATTTGTGTTTAGAGATGAGTCTCGATTCTGTCTGTGGCAAAGTGATAATCAATAACGTGTACACAACCATAGTGGAGAAACGGCTCACCCTACTGTGATTTCAGAACATCACTCAGGTCTAGCCACTGGTGTCAGTTTGGGGGCTATCAGTTTCAACAGCAAGAGTGAGCTGGTTATTGTTGAAGCCACAATGACACTATGTGGATGAGGTGCTGCATCCTATTTGCGATACCCTTCATGTCCACCATCCAATTCACATCTTCCAACAGGACAATGCCTGTTCTCATACTGCGGCCATCACAACATAAGCATTGCAAGGGATTATGATGTCAATTTGGACTGCATGGTCCCCAGACTTGCCCACAATAAACCAGGTCTGAGATGCTAGGAGTAGACACATTAACTCACATGGTCACCCAGCACAAACTGTGCAACAAATGATTGCACAAGACATGCAGGCATAGAGACACATACCCCAAGAAGCACCCGAACACTTATTGATTCAATGTCGGCAAGGATCCACGAATGTACAGGTGCTCAAGGTGTGGGCACTTCTTACTGACAACTTAGCCTGATCCATTTCAGTTTGTTATCATTTCTTCTGGTAGGACCTTGGATACATCTAAAAAGTTTCCTAGGAGTCCACCATTCTTGTCTGGATTGTTACACTTTTAATTTCTGTCAGCATATTTCCAGATTTCAAACAATTATATTAAAACAAAAAGAAAACATCCAATCACCTCTAAGCAACTGATAAAAGTTTGAACTACAAATAAAACAAGGTTATGGGTCTCAATGTTTAAATTCCCTAATTTTGTAAATATTAGTAACACTTTGTGAATTACACATTTTATATGACTCTATATAACCTCAGTTTAGTAATTTTATTTTATGCAATCATAAGTACTAACAATTGTACTCATTTTACTGCTCAAGCACCCTTATTTATAAATTTTCCATCATCCAATCATAAACTATTTTTTTCTGTTACCACTTCTTCTGGTACCTATATTGTATAAATTCACAAAAATTACCATTTTGCAAGTTTTTTCTTTCTGATTTCACTGCAGTTATATCGTCTTCTAATTCCCTCCTTTTTTGGTTTCTTACGATTTCTTTTTCGTTTAGTGAATTTTATGTTTGAATCTATTTCTTTGTTTCAGAGTTCCGGTTACCAATTACATTCCATGATATAGTCCAAGAGCTGACTATTATAATCATTTATCTATAAAACCATTTACTTATTTTTTAATTTGTTTGTTTTAATTTATTTTTACCCTCTTATTTTTTTAACCTTCTTTGCACTATTAGATTTTTGTCTAATAAATTCTGATTTGTTATTATTCTTTACTATTACCTAAATTATTTAATGTTTTTCATCTTTTCTTTTTCATCAGTCATGATTGCAACTGAAATGTACTTCTCTACATAAAAAATTAAATTCTCGAGTTAGAAAATTCCTGCAGGCATGCTTTTCCCTAAACATTCCACCAAATAGAATTACCATCAACACCCCACTCCTGTATGTCTGACCTAATTCCACAAGGTGCTCTATGTCAAACATTATGTAATGCATAGCAGCAACACACCAAATCCAAAAACTTTATATCACACTAGCAGTTACCCGCGACTTCGTCCGCGTTGAAGAGTGTTGTAATATAAGATTAACTTGAGAGGTTTGATTGCTCAGTGGTTAGGGCGTCCAACTGGAGATGGAAAAGTCCCCAGCTTGAATCCCAGTCTCGGAGAGGATTTTCAAAGGCTCTTAGCTCGACCTTCACATCTGGCGTAGGTTGTGTGACGTGAATTAAGCCACAATGCTCACTTGGTTCTGATTCCGTGTTCAACTGTGGGTCCTCTATGTCCGGTAGGATTACTGGGTTACGTTAAGAGGCTACGAATGGGACTGATTGCGGAGACGTAAAGAAGCCTTGTCACCAGGTCAATACGACCATATAATTTATTTTAGAGCTATTTTTATTAGTAATAGTAGTAATAAATGTTGCAATAAAATAACAAAAATCTATTTATGTTCCACAACTACTTCACTGAAATTTTAAAACAGTAAAAATATTCTGTTTGTAAGGAGTATTTTCAGTTTAATATATCCGTATATACAATATTGAGGATTTGTCTCCTAGGTTTTAGCTATTTTCATAGCCCTAGTATTCTTACATTTCTCTGAAAGATTTGAATTTCGTTTACCCAGCATCTCTAAAAAATACTAATTTCATCTCGTGAATAAAAATGAGTATAGTTTTAATTAATGGGAGCTCAAAACGTCAAAATATTAGCAATACATTGATGGAATCGACTAAATATCAACAACAACAAAAATACTAACATCAAAACAGTAAATAAATACTTAAGTGGCCCAAGGACGTTCATTTCCGTTAGTAAAATTACAATACTAAAAATGAATATTTTGATTTGCATTGAATATCTGAAAAAAATCTTAAAAAAGAACTTAATTTGCTCTTTGAATATTTTTTTTTTAAGGATATATTGGTTTCATCAACAGAAATTTACATATTATAGTAGTAAGTAGGCCTATAATAGTAATTGATTCTTTTATCCATAATGATCAGTGGTATTGTGGTAATGGTTTCTCTATCTGTGGAAACAACTGAATTGCCTGTAGACCAGTTTACTATAGTTCATTCTTTTCGACCCATTAATTCTGCGCTAAAATATGAATTTCAATGTTAAAGTAGTAACAGATTGTTTCTTCATTATTGGTTTCTCACTCTACAAACAGAATTGAATTACTACCGGCGAATTACCACTCCGCTTGTCCGCCACTCCATTATCTGAATAAAACATTGATAAATTTCAAAAATTTACTTCGGGCAACGCCGCATGGTTCTGCTAAAACGTCCAAGCTTACTATAGATCTTTTGATACAATATTGGTACAAAGCGATACATGATGTCACTAAAATGGCACTCATGAAAGAAGCTTAAATAACTAATAATGTTTCAGTTCTCATTCTGGCCCAGGCTGCGTTTTAAAATTACCGCTAGAAAATCAAAGCTTCTATCACTCGCACATTAATACATTCACTATATTGTATGTTAGTGACGTCATGAATAGCGAAATAAAATTGACTTATTATTAACACAGTAAATTAAATACTGAATACATCTAAAACTACATTCAGCCGCATGAACTATGTCGTCAGCTTCATGACAGTTATTGAGGTAACGTAATTAAAAAATTTATACTAAAATGCTTTTAACTTACAGTGTACAACGGAATGTCCGCAATTCTCTACTGTCGTTAATAGTGCTGGTCAAATTTACATCGCGATAAAGTGACTTTTATTGCTCGTGATTTAGTAAGGTGTATAATGAAATTAATTGTGATAGTAATTTATGATATACTAATTAGGAATTTTGATATAAAAATTCTGTTACCACTCGAAATGTAGTTCCAGAGCATTTAATGTGTTCGTATCGTTTGATTTTGTAGCGGCAATATTAGCAGAAATAGTGGTTTGGTTGAAATGCTGCCTGGACCAGAATGTTTTTGTTACAGCAGAACACAGAAGTTATTATTAGTAATAAGTAAGCAGCTTTCATATGTTCCGTGCAAATGAGGTGTATTGTGTTGTAAACGACTTCCAGTGTTACTTCATGAAACAATAAGTTTATACATCAGCCCATTGAATACATTCGTTTTAAGTGTAGCATTCGATAGATATTTGCAGAATATTGAACAGTGAGTAAAAAGCAGTACTATTTTTACAAAAATTCTGAACGAAAAATAAGAAGGGTAAGTTAAGTTTTAAATTTCGGCAAAAGTAATTTGTAATACAGAGACTGTGTAGGATCAAAAAAGAAACAGGAAATAAATTAAACCGAGATAGAATGGAATCCTTTACATTTTTATAAATACGACATATGGGGCACGACCATTTTGCACTTTAAGTGAACCGACTTTCGTGCTGGTATACTCATAGCATTTTACTTTTTTTTTTTCCAAGCTTTGATTTTTTTATATTTCTTATAACGCATATATTACGAACGAAATTATGATGAAATATTTGATATGTCATGCTATTTTATGCACAAATGAAAACATCTCTTTGCGAACTTGACAACAATACCTACCTTTTTTTATTTTTAATTTAAGGTTAAGTACAGATTTATATTTCCTGCTCCCAAAATATTATTTGTCTCGTGCGTCGGTTTTATGGCTTTTAAACTAAACACAAACTTGCATATGTAAGAAGGTATCTGCTTATATTTCTGAAAAGTAGTGTTTGCGATTTACGTAAAAAGCAAAGAGTAAACGTGGCGGTTATCTACAAAGTAGAAAACTCTTTGTTGCTTCCGAATTGATATTAACGGCAATTTCTAAAAGAACTATGAGTTTTGTGGGATAAAATCTATCCTATTGCACTTCGCACGCAATTAACTGACTTCATGCTAAATTTCATTTAAATATGTTTAGTTATTAAGGCGTGATTGATTGCAGACGTACATCCAAACACACATCCGAACTTTCTCATTTTCTCATTTATAGATATATAGATTGGAAAAATAATGCTGCACATTCAGAAGAGTTCCATGCATTTTCTATGCATATGTAATATCCATCTTGTAACATACCATAATTACACTCATCACCAAAGTCCAAAATGATTATGATAAATTAGTCAAATTGTAAATAACCTGCCTTGTAGCTACACTATTAAAGACTATAGCTACATTCCACCTCATATACCCATATCTGTAACAATTCACCAACGAGTCTCTCCACCACGCAACCCTCCTGCCCTCAAACAATTTCCCATGCTGAAACAATGATTATTAAAACTACCTTCTAGTCCTCTCTCAGATCTCCAACTTTCAGTCTTCTCAAAACCTGTACCCTTTTCCTTGTCATCTAAAAGTGACCATGCCACCCTTATCCAATACTTTCCAACAGAGGTGCAACAGAATGACACTATTACTTCACTCCAAATGGCAATGGGGCAGTGCAGCTTGATTCTGTTGAAATTTCGTCCAGATTTGCAGTTGTATAGGACCATCCTCTTCAATTCTTTCAAGATTTCCTAGTCTCCAGTCCTCCCTCAGCCAGTTTTATGAAATCCTTACACCACAGTAAAAACATCTGACCCCAGAGATATCCGTGCCATAAAAGACCTTTCTACTTATTCCAATATCATTCCATTTGCAGAAAAAGAGCTCATCGTCAGTGGTCATGAATCACTTGGTAGGTGGCCGAAGCTCTTCATCAGTTATTCAAAAACGATACAACTATTCCCTCACCCTTGAAATCACAATTCTGTCTAAGAAGAAGTTTGCAACTTTGGCAGGTCCCTCGCAATATTTAATTTTACTCCATAATTGCCATGCAGTATCATCTTTCCCCTGCTAATAAAAATTCACAAACATTGCAACAATGTTTGTATACTTATCGTATATGGTGTCCCATTATAATGCATATCAACCTTCACAGATCAACATCTCCAAAAAATAGTTAGTCGTCTCCCCTCCAACCTTAAAGATATCCAGTCTCTCTTTCAACAACTACCACATCCGACGCAACACTTTTTGTAAGGCATCCTTTAGTTCACCAAAAGCACTCCCACTAGCTATCCCCAACAGTAAAATATTCTATAGATCAATTGTGAAGTCGCTTATGCTGGACTTTGAAATTTCGAGAAGAGTAATTGACAACTTGAAGGAATTTCCCTGTATTCATTTCCATAGTGAAAACTTTTCATTAGAATCATTTTAAAGTGTATTCATTATATCGGGAAAAATTTATTTTAAGAGATAATTCAGTTTGTTCACATTTTGAAACACGTGATCAGAAAAGCAAAAATCTAAGATTTGAAATATCTTTAAATTGAGTAAAGCTACAAATGAATTTTTCTCACCAGCTATAGTCAGCATTGTCCCAAGTATTTTGATAGTAAAATTAACTAATTTGGCAAAGTTTAGCTATCAGTTTTATTTAAGAGAAAAAATGAACTTTTTAACTAAAAGGAATATCAATTGAATAATTTATCAGTAGATAGGAGAGGAAGGAATCGAAAGATTATTCAAGCTGATATCAAAAAGTTATGAAACAGGAGAAATTCCAACTGATTTTAAAAAAATATCATCTTCACACTTCCAAAGAAAGCACAAGCCGACAAATGTGAGAATTATCGCACCATTAGTCTAACATCACATGCTTCAAAATTACTGACCAGAATAATATACAGAAGGATGGAAAGGGTTGTAGAAGAGATAGTAGGTGAAGATCAGTTTGGGTTTAGGAAAAATCGCGGAACAAGGGAAGCAATTCTGTCTTTAAGATTAATACTTGAAGGGCGGATCAAGAAAAACAAAGATACTTTTATGGCATTTGTTGATTTAGAAAAAGCTTTTGATAATGTTAGGTGGGATAAGATGTTCAAAATTTTAAAGAAGTCAGGTCTAAAGTATCGAGATAGAAGAATACTTTATAAACTATATAAGAATCAAGTGGCGGTAATAAAAGTAGAGAATCACGAGAGACATGCATCAGTTAAAAAGGGTGTGAGACAAGGTTGTAGTCTATCCCCATTAATATTCAGCTTGTATGTAGAAGAAGCAATGAAGAAAGTCAAAGAAAAATTTCCATGTGGCATAAGTTTTCAGGGAGAAAAAATCAGTATGCTATGATTTGCTGATGACATTGTCTTGTTAGCAGAAAGGGCTGAGGATATTGAGAAGTTATTGAATGGCATGAACAAAATACTGAAGGAAGATTTTGGACTGAATATAAATCAAAGTAAAACAAAAGTGATGAAATGTAGCAGAAATGATACCAATAGTAGATTAAATATAAAAATAGGATCTGATGCAATAGGAGAAGTGAGTGAGTTCTGTTACTTGGGAAGCAAAATTACAACCGATGGCCGAAGTAGGAATGATGTTAAAAGCAGAATAGCACTAGCAAAAAGAGCCTTCATGAAAAAGAGAAACCTTTTAGTTTCAAATATTGATCTAGGAATTAGAAAGAACTTTTTAAAACTCTATGTGTGGAGCACAGCCCTTTACGGTAGTGAAACATGGACTTTAGGAATACCGGAAAGAAAGAAACTTGAAGCATTTGAAATGTGGTGCTACAGAAGAATGCTGAAAAGTAAGAAATGAACGAGTTTTGGAAATGATCGGTGAGAAAAGAAGTTTATGGAAGAAGCTTACAGGAAGAAGAGACAGGCTGGTAGGTCATATTTTGAGACATGCTGGATTGGTTAATTTGTTAGTGGAGGGAACAGTTGAAGGTAAGAATTGTAGAGGTAGACAGAGATTAGAATATATGAAGCAGATAATTGAGGACGTGGGTTGTAAGGGATATGTAGAAATGAAGAGGTTAGCACAGGATAGGAAGGGATGGAGGATTGCATCAAACCAGTCTAAAGACTGACGACAGCAAAAAAAAAAAAAAAAAAAAAAGATAGCCCAAATTGAGATGATTACGAATGTATAATGGTTTTGGTAAAAAGTTTAAGCATTTGTCAGATAATTAAGTTTTTAAAGATAGATTGTCACGGATTGTTGTTGAAGTGCGTAAAAATTCTGCCAAGTTGGTCATATGATGACTTCAGTTTTAAGATGTTAGAAACTATTTTGAATGTTAAATTAAATTAAAACAGATAGAACATGATACTAGAAAGTCCCTGTAATAATTTCAAGTTAAACTATTTAGTACTTTTGGAGATATTAATTAAAGAAAAAGTTGCTGACATCATAGGCTCTGGGGAGTCTATAAAAGATCTTGCAGCGAGCTCAGATTGTCTCACTCCACGCTAGATTTTCAAAGAAGTAACTTCGTAATATGTAGTCTCATTCTTTCGCCAGAAAGTGATCGCGTAACTTCACGCTAGTTAGCGGGGCAAACTGCTCCGAGCGGTAGTGGTAGCGGTTTCGGCAAATTCTAACCTGCCGTAGTACTCACTAATGTTAGGGGGACTTTGTGAGTTTTGTCTTCTCATATGAATGTAATTAATCTATAATCTTCAATGAAACTGTTGTTCAATGCTTTATCGACGTATCTGGTACCGACAATGTACAAGTGAACTTTTGTAAGAATATAAGTATTGTGTTACTCTCAAACTGTGTCAAGTGACCTTATTTCAATTACCCTTCACATTTGGGGTTTAATACAAGTGCATGGCGGCTGATTTTATAATATTTTAAGTACCAGAAGGCTGCACATGGTCATGAACTTAGCTGTTCACAGTTCAGGTGAAAGCGTTGTTAATCCCCCAGTAAAATCTCGGCCTGACATTTTATAACCTTGCTAAAGTGTATATCACATACCCTTATGATAAAATTCACACTTCCATGGAACATATCTTAGTTCAATGCTTTCCTACAAATTTTCAACATTAATTATAAGATCTTCTGTTTTCAATTCTATAGTGAAGTCTGCAACACTGACATAAGTATCTTCAACAGTTGTTTCTGGAAAAGGTTCTTCTGAAACCCCTTCTCGAGACTCAGTTTCACAGATGCTATTTTTATAATCTGGACACTTGAAGAAAAGTCTTCCAATAATACAACCCTTATTCTTACAATACTACAAACTTCATTTGTTCCTAACACTACACTCACGCCACTTTCACACATGTTGATGTATATCTCTCCAAGCTTCAATCTGTCCATACCAACTATTCTCTGGCAATACTTCTACTTAGAATGCTGCTACCAATCTCATACTGTCTCTTCCATTTTCTTTCATTTTCTCTGGGTATCTATGATAAACAAATATATTTGAAACACCACACATTATTCCAATATCACTCATTTTCCCATTTGAGTTGGTTGATAATAGCTTTCCCACAACACATCACCACTGCTACAAGGGTAGGCTTATAGAAGACGAATAAAAACAAACAGCAAGATCGGGCAAAAAGTACATTAAATCATATATTTTTCGCTTTTCCAAGATATACAGCCCACAGACCAAAATTCTTGAAAGATCTTAACAACTTTGGTATACCTTTTCCAACAAGTATTTCTTGTCTGTTGCATGGCAACAATGTGATTGTATATAAATTGTTAGCCAGTTTTATAAAAGCAACAAACATTAAGATTTAGGCAAATAAGTCCTTTTTAAAATGTGTTAATTCCTGTATATAAATAATAATTTAATGTGTATATAAAAATCTCCTTTATATTTTAATTATACTGTAATTTTTGTTTGTGCACTGTTGGTACAGAGTCCTCTATTTAATTGTTTTATTAATCCTTCATTTTGTAAACATGCATGTATTTTTTTGAGAAATATTCCAGCTGATGTGAAATTACTAGTTTATTATAATTATCCTGTAAATTTGTTTATCTGTACAATGCTTTACTCATTTGTACCAAGCCAATTATCTGTATAAATAGCTGATGGCTGTATAGTGCCATTTGGCGCTTCAGGCCAAATAAAATAAATAAATAATAAATAAGTACAATTCTTAAGCTTCGAAATCATCTGGTCTGAAGTTGATGAATTCATCCTGTGTATTTTGAGAAGCGGAAGTATGGAGACATGTTCTAGTGCTACGTCAACACAAGTTAAACAGTGTGCTGTTATTGAATTTTTAACTGCTGATAAAATGACTCATATTGAGATTCATCATCATTTAAAGACTGTTTATGGTGATGATGCTGTTGATAAGTCTACTGTAAACTGACTGGCAGTAAAATTTCATGATTACAAGCCTGGAAAAGTCATAATTGTTGATGAAAGTTCAACTGGCATCCAATCACTGTCACAGATGATAAAAATCGCAAACTCATTGACGATTTGATTCAAAATGACTGGTGCGTATCGCAAAACATATTGCAATATCCAGGGAATGTTTTGGCTTCATTATTGAACAACTGGGATACTGTAAAATCTATACATGATGGGTACCACGTCGCAACTGTAGAGGCTCTGTAAATCCTGAAGTTTGAACTGATTCCACACCCTTCATATAACCCGATCTTGCGCATTGCAATTTATATTTTTTCTCCCCTTCTACTCAAGAGAGACCTCAAGGCTAATCATTACACCTCTGATGATGAGGTGAAGGCAGCTGTCAAATCCTGGATTTGAGAAAAGTCGGAAGAATCTTGCAGTAACAGAATGTAAAAACTTGTTACACGTTGGGAGAAATGTGTTAGCCTTAACGGTGACTATGTTGAAAAATAAATATATGATTTTGAAGCTTAAGAATTGTACTTTTTGCCTGATCTTACTATTTGTTTATAATTGTGACCTACAAGGATGTTGTGCATTTCTCTTCAGCCTACCCTCATACAATCAGACTAAATCCCTCTACAATTAGCTGTGAGAGAGTTAACACTTCATTCAGTTCCCCAAAATGAGATTCCTCCTCCTCAAAATACCACTGCCCTTCCCTGAGATTGCTTGAAAAAATAGCTATCTGACCACAAAAATGTCCACATTCAATAGGACAGTCCTTCCCCATTGCAATAATCCTCACTCTGAGAGTTGCAATATGTACTCATCAATGCCCTATTTCACTAATTCTGTCACTGGATACAGCATTCCTAGCACAGGAGATACTTTCCTCACTTACAAAAGATGCAAGCACGAGGGATGCAACAACACACAAATTTAAACAAGATGAACACAATTCACAATATTTTCAGAGAATTTTTAATCACATGGGAGTGTCATGTTAATCAACAGACTCTCACTCCTCCCAAAATACTTTAAATGGGTGTTTTTGTTTTTGAATTTACCTTTGGAAACTGATGGGCTTACTATCCCTATCTTTCATTGCTTTTTAAGTAGCTTTGGGCATTTTTCCCTCTAATTTTTAGTGTTAAAACTATGTTTGTTATGAGTCTCATTAAAACTATGTAAGTTATTTTAACCTGTTTCATTTAGTACTTACCTTGATACCAAATATTCTATTTTGTAAATACAATCTTCAACGAAACACTTGAAACGAAAAACGAATCTGCAATTTTCTACCATTTGTGCACCTGATAAATACTAGTGCCCATTTTGTTATTTTCCATTAAGGATTTGTTTTACAAGCAAGAATTAACATTCAAGTGCTTTACAACAGATATGTTAAGGTAATCATTACATGATAATTTCATCCTGAAAATAATTAATTCTTTGAAGTGTGTGTTTACTCACCTTTGTTGTGATCCATCTACTTGATAATTTTGATTTGGATTGCCATGACTTTGAGTCCACCTTTCTGAGGCATCTTCAAGGTTAAATGAACACACATGTACATGTTGCTCCATTGAGTCAATAAACACCTGACTACAATGTCGGCAAATGAATGAAGGCACCTTTATGTTTAAGATATGGCTGAAAATGTGCCTTATCAACAAGTAGTATGATGGAAGATTTTCCAGACACAATACACATGTAAAAGAACATATATTAAAAACTTCTGGTGCTGATACTGTGCTTTCATCTGTTCCAAACTCAAAATTATGTACATTTGCCAACTCCTCTGTGATTTCAGTTTCCAGGTTATTACTTTGAAATGGTAATTTTAGTTCCAGATCAGATGGTATCCTGCAATTAAACAATAAGTTTCAGTTAAATATAACATAGGTAGAATAAAACATAAAGCTTACGGAATAAAATTAATTACTTCCTTTTTAATTATCATAGCAGTAATGATCTTTCTTTTAGTATGTTCAACCTATTACTGGAAGTCTATAAAGATGACTTAATGTGAGGGAGTGCTATGAGAATTGCGCTATGTTTACAGTCATTAATTCTTAGCACTAATGTGGTACTCCATTGGAGTGACATGTAATATGAGACGGGAAGATGGGTACTTTCACAGCATTTGCTTACAAGATTACAGAAAATCAATAAAATCTGTAATTGGGTCAAACAGTTCACTGCTGCAGAGATTTGACTCTGCACTGACCTTAACTCTCCATGTATACATTATGATGAGGCTATAAAATGATCAACTTACTGCTGGGTCACACCTAAATCAGATGTACATTACATCAACACGAAGACACAATGGAGGATTAGAAAAGAACTAAGAACTAAGAATGATGGAAATATTACTTTTATTGAGAAATTATATATGATATATGATGACAAAGGAGAAGGAGTATATAAATTTTTGTGTACTATATGTATATCAGAATGACACATAGGATACGGGATCCACATTTTGAGTATCAAATACAGGAGTTGGAGGGGGTGCACAGAATGGCTGCCAGAATTATCTGTGGAAGTCACCAAAAAACAAAATCAGTAACTAATATGACAAACGAGCTGGAGTGAGAGTCATTGGATGATAGAAATAGGGTGAAAAGAGTCATCAGTGTGTGAAGCAAGGAAAGATATTGGTGGGAAAATTAAGAGAAGTACTTGGAAGGGTAAAGATGACCATGACGACAAGCTGGCACTTGAGTTCTGGCATAAGGGTGTGGAAAAATTTTCTTTCATAGGAAAGGATGTAAGGGATTGGAGTGAGATTGCCACTGGAACATGCACTCCATAACAATTTTTTCAATTATATATATAAGTTTTCATGCTGAATTGGTCATGGAAACATTTTCAACATCATGCTTGCTGATATTAGATCAAGAATAGGTTTGTATAAAAATCTCAGAATGATGTTTGTTAATTTTTTGTGCAGCAGTTGAAAATTGTGAAAGAAACTTGTATTAACAAATACATAAAACAGTGAATACAAGATAGTTTTTCAGTGTAAAAATTATAAGGATAACTAATTGTTCTGAGATGGAATTAAATTTTATTTAACTGAGTCTCATCACAGGACAAAACAATAAATGGAGAAAAGCACCAAAATATTTGAAATTGACTAGTTGAAGAAATTCATGAGAGAACAGCTAATTCGAATAATTACAAAAAAAATCCAATGGATCTGTTTAAAAAGGAATTTTCACCACTGGCAAATTAAAAAGATATGAGATACGAATTGGTGAATCATTCAATGTATTCTTCAGGATTTGCCTCTCTGCAAAATATGTCTCCTCTTAAATATCAAGTTCTCCCTAGTTTCAGAGGTATTTTGCAGACATTAAAGCTTCAGAAATAGATTATAGAATAAACGTAACGAACGATCTTAGGGGAGTTATCGTTGAAAACAAAAGAAATAATATAAGATTGGTCTTTCACTGACAGACCAAGAATTCTTTACAAGGAACCACAGATTTAATATGGAGAATCTAGTGTGTATCATACTAGCAATTTTACAAATAAGAAACAAAAAGTCTTATGAAGATTGATTGTTGTAAATGATCAACTGAAACAGGGTTTCCCAACCTGGGATCTGAGGACAAAATAAAAAATAAAATGATTAGGTATGAAATCATAAATGAAGACATAAGAACACACAAATTCTGGCCACAATGTGTGAGATGCGAGTCAAACTATCAAATGACAGTTCTAGAACAGCCAATTTACAATTATTATTACTATTTCATTACTCTGTGTCAATCATAGTCTAATCTTTTAGGGGTCTGATAAAAACTGTAAGGAAAAGCTGAACTAAAACCAGGTTAAAATATGAAATCACATTCTAGTGACGTAACAACGATATGTAATCTTCTGCTGAATATTAGAAATAAACAATAGTTATGAAACTCTTTGCTGCTACTGTCTTTTTGACATAACTACGAGACATTAGTTATCAAAAATGTGCAGTTACCAGTTTTCCACAATCAAGAGGTCCGTTTAACAAAATGTTCTGAAATATGAACATCCTCATTTTTTCAGACTTCTGCTTTATCACTAATAAAGAAATAAACATGGAACATATGGGTTTAATATTCAATTTTTCATATACTGAAGCATTGTATGATAAATTTTAGATGCATACTCTCTTACTTCTTTGCCCTCTGTCAAAGATTCTTATATGAGGTGACTAACTCTTTTTAAGAAGAGCTGATAATGCAGTCACTTTACATCCAATATCTCATTTTAAATATTTTAAAGAAATGTTTTACTGTGAAGAAAAGTTATAGCAACATGAGGTATAATCAAAAAGCAAAGAGAAATTTGAAATTTCACGTGCTGTATCTTTTTTATCAAGTTGATTTTCTTGTGTGTTTTTAGCACTGGCAGTAACATATGTGTTAATTTTTGAGTAGCTGCAATGCTAAGTATGTGTGAGGTACAAGAATTAGCAAGATGTAGTGAGTGGAAAAATGTCAGCTCATAGTTTGTCTGAAATTTTGTGTTAGAAATTGAAATATGTGCAGCAAAACATTCAAAATATTAAAGAAGACCTTTGACGATGGTAATGTGTCGCAACCATCAGTTTTTGAATGATACACACACTTTCCGCTAGTTTGAGAAGACACCGAAGATGAGGCGAGGTCTGGGTATCCTAATAAGTCCATCAGTGATGAAAACAAGGAAACATTTAACAGATTGTGCTTATAATAGAAATATTACCAATAAAGAGGTGTATGAAGAATTAGGAGTACCACCTACAAATTTCACAAAATTTGTGTGAAGCAATCTGGATAAAATTATCTGAAATTTATAGACAACTCATGGATTTTGATCATGACAAAGCACTATTGCTACCTCTTTAGTTATTTAACAGTTTTTGGCAAAACACAATACCACTGTGATACCACAGCCACCATATTCTCCAACATGGTAACCTATACCTTTCTCCCACTTCTCAGACTCAAATAACACTCATAGGTCAACATTTTTCAACAGCAGACGAGATAAAGTTGAAATCACAGACTGAGCTCAGAACCATACCCAAAGAGAGGCAATCAAACAGTGTTTCCTCCACTGGATACTGCATTGGCATAAGTACATAACATCAAAGGTAGGAAATTCTGAATGGAATAGGATAAACATTGAAGATTTAATAAATAATTTCTGAAAAAATTAAAAATTCTGATTACTTTCTGATCAAACCTCGTATACTGATAAATGAGATGGTATTTAATGAATATAAACAGCAGTTAAGCTCATAATATCTCCACATATGCTGATCCAGCTTAATGTCTATGCAATGAAATCTTCCACAAGATTTATACATAAATCACTTAAGTTTTGATTGTTAAGTAACTGTCACAATAAAAGAAAAATTAACTTGGTCCACAACACACAAGATTGGTTGGATTCTCCTGTTAGAGAGTGTATGAGAGAAATGTCAGCCAACTCTTTTTTCTTCTTCTTCTTCTGTGAAATCTGAACCATGGAGCATGCTGAAAAAGTTAATACGAACAAAGCAAAACTCATAAAAATTTCTGGTAGCAACAAGATTCAAACCCAGAAACTTGAATTTTGAATGCTAGCACCTTATCGACTAAGCTAGTGGCGTGTTCATGTTATGATATTCTGAAGTAATTTTATTCCATAGTAAAAACTTTATTCTGCTTTTACACAAATAATACATTATAGTTACCAAAATCCTGAATACCAGAAAAAAAATTATTTCTAGATACTGTTAATGATCCATCTAAGCCAATGATTCGAAGTTTATTTGATAATTCTTAAATGCGGTATACCCTGCAAGAGTCATGAAAGCCTGCCAAACTGTTAACAGCACATACACTACAAAATTTCCATGCTGTAGAAGAAAGTGTTGGTACTGACTCAAGAACCTCTGTTAAATGTGTACAAGGTAGTAGCTATGGGAAAGGGGTAAGCTCTTCTGCAGGGTCAGTTAGGCACAGACTACCAAGTCACAAGTTTTTCAAACCTAGTGGAACATTCAGCCAGGTAATAGAGGATATAGGTTCACTTTGTAGAGATTTCACTAAGAAGAGTAAAGTAGTGATAGTGGGGGCTGTGGGGAAAAATACTGATAGAAATGCGAGTTACATTATAGAGTAAGGGAACCCACACTGCCCCCCACCCCCCCGGGGGCATGTCAAACATGTCAGGGGAGGCACAAGGTGCGAGGTAGCTCCACCACAGATGGAGAAAATACCCTAGCTCTACAACAATGCAAGTATTATGTCTCCTTCGCTGCGTCTTAAAGTTTAAAGTTGAAAACCTTAATTCTAACATGACATACTCAGTGAGTTTCCTGCAACAGGTCATTGTTGGTACTGAAAAGTAAGCCTTTACCTTATTAATTATAACGTTGAGGGAGAAGAGAGAGTGACATGAGAAGAATTATTTTGATGGGAGGGAGGTGTGATACAAAAAACATTGGGGATCCCTAGTAAAGAGAGTGACCTAAAGAAGGTGGGGAAGAAGGAGGAGCAAACCAGGCTTGAGCTCATGATGGTCTCAAGTCATCACGACCAGCCACAGTTAAACCACGCTGTGAGAAGGGTAAACATGGAAACAGAGGTTCTACTTGGGAAAAACATTAGGATGATAGTCCCTAGTTGTCTCATTAAACTAGTCTCTCAATATTTCTGTCATTTTACAATCCTCAATGACTTCAACTCAATTCTTATCTACAATAGTCTGAATACCTTCCCTTCTTCTCAGTTTTCCAATATTGCTATAGAAATTTCTAGATACATCATTCAGTTGTCCTAGAAATGTCTAAAATTGCAACTGAAATGTATGCTCCACTGCAATTCAATTAAATTAACTTAAATTTCTTTAACAATTTAAAGTGTGAGTGATCTGTCAACAAACAAAGTAAATGTGGAACAGAAGACTGCAAAATTGATTCATGGAGGATATCATCACTTTTCTAAAATTATTTTTTGGTGTGTAATTTGAGATGGTGAAATAACTGAGTTGCATATTTTTTTTTCTAGATGACAAAGAAAATGTTGTTACTGTCAAGGGTAATTGATAAAGACTATGTCAATTGATTGCCAGCATATGCTGTTTCAAGGGTCACTGTAATAGTGTATACATCTCAATAAAACTTAAATTTTATGGCATTTTTGTTTTGGTTTTACTTAGTGATTTACAGCTCATGGATATCAAGGTCATTAGTTCAGGGAGAGGATGTGTAACAAGGATCGGGAAGGAATGCAGCCATGGACTTACAAATTAACTGTGGTGGCATTCATGTGAAGAGCTTTCAGGAAATCACAGAAAACTGAAACCAGGATGGCTGGATCAGGGACTGAGCCCATGTCCTAATGTTAACACTAACCCATAAGACTTAATAATTTTATGTACGAGTAATGTCAAAATTTGGTGACATAAACTGGTCACTATTTTTACCTGATTTGACAGAAACAGATTTATTTATCTGCTTACAGGAAACTGATAGTGAGTATGAGGAATTATGAGGGCTAAATGACAGCAGTCTAGAAGAAACAGGGTAAATTACTGAAAAGTTGCACCAGAATATAATGAAAAGTAGAGCTAAAAAAACTATTAACAATGCATCCAGATGTGGAAATTTGGCTGATATTGAATTAAGTGAGGGGGGGGGGAGGGGGGGAGACCTATTTATTTACAAGGTGCACAAAAGCAAAATCAAACAATGCATTTAAAGCAATATCTGTATTGTGAAATATGTTGTAATTCTGTCAATAACGGAAAGGATAATGAACATAATAAACCAATCGGAGAGGATTAAAGGTCTTAGGCTAGTTGAAGCCAACATAATTTTCAATATAGCTCCAACCGGACACACTGTAAGAATGTTTTTTCTCACTAGTAAAGACACATATGCGACACATTAAAGTATTCAGAAGCAATTAAAAGAACTAGCACTCTACCATGTTCAAAATAACAGAAAAACTGTGGCATCGATTTATTGAAAAATTTATAAGTTGTAGCTCAAAGTCTCTTGGAAAAAGAAAGTACAAATGAGCTCCTAAATTACAAAGGTTGGAAAAATGTATCATGACAATTTATGATTTCTTAAAAAATGAAAATTATAATTCTGATTCACAATGAGCTTTTACTATATCAAAATATTTATGAAATTTTTAAAAAAATGTATTTAATTTAGTCTTACCAATCATAGTTTTGTGGTTGTGGCAAAATACACTGCTGAGTATCTTCTGTTTTTATATACTGTAACAATATAGAAAAAATTATATCATAAAATTATACTAGCTTCAAATTAAAGTAGTTATTCATCACAAGATATTAGTTAGTATTTCTAAGTTAGCTTTTCTCAGACACAAGCAATTAGAAAGTGGTGACATGAAAGTGTCATTAAGCAATAAAATAAGGAAGTATAGGAAGAATAGACCATCACTTACTGCACATGAAGGTAAGAAAGCCAAAAGAACATGAAACCATTAACACAATTTACAATATTTCAATTTAAAACCTTAATGATGTAAATAGAATTGGGCCATTTGGTAAGGAGTCACCATGGCCTACCACATCACTTCCTTTAGATATAAACAAAACAAAAGAAATAAAAGTGAAGAGCAAAGAACATTGGGCTAAAAAAGAAAAGGTGACACTGGATAAATGGTGCAGATGTTTATATGTAGGTAAAGTGGATAAAATGCAATTTCAAACACTTTAAACCAGTGTTTCTCAACGTGTGGTCAGTGGAACACCTATGGCCTGCAAAGAAGGGATAAATGGTCAGTAGGCAGAATTTTAAAAATTTAAATATAATTGAATTAGAGATATCATAACAAAAAATAAATTAGTAAAAATTGTTTACAGAGAAAGGATAGTGTACTTGTTATGTATAAGGCTATAAGCAAATATAAGCTTCAAGCCAAACAGTCTAAAATCCACGAATATTTCAACGAGGAAAAATCTGGTATTTTGAGGATATGATTGCATTGTTACTATAATAGTCTATGCATTAAATATGTTTCCACGAATATATATCTATACACACGCACACACACTATATACAACAACAAGAATGTTGGTAGCATTCCCAAATCGATGTCCAGCCATGATATGAAGGGAGGGGTAGCACTGAAAACATGTTACTTCCTTAGAGAGCATTCCTTGATGGTGTGCTCCACACTCTGGGAAGGAGCTATGTGGTCACAGACGGGAATCCTGAAGTCTCCACTTACAGAACATGGCATTGCATTTGGCATGACCTGTTCTTAGGCGGTTTAGTTTGACCCACAGGTATCTCTTCAGATGGAATCCCTTAAGTCCAATTGTAAGATCTTCAATAGCTTTATGTTTCACAGATGCAAAGTTACAGCTTTGTTACCATTTTTCCTTGATATTGAAGTCAAATACGACATGCCATATCGAATTTAAGACGAGTAAGGGGATTAAGTTACTGACCTTTTTATGAGTGTATTTTTGTATACATTGGTGCCTGTAAAACTGAGTAGGGTTGGACAGAGCTAAAAAATTAAGCCAGTATAAGTTAGTGACCAGCAGAATTATTTTTGACATTTTACTGATCCTTGGGTTGAAAAAGGTTGAGAAACATTGCTTTAAACATTCTGAATAGAGATAGGAAAAGTCAAACCATCATGTTGGAAGCAGGAGGGCAGTGAAAACAACATTCAACAAACACAAATAGTCAATACCTCACCTGTCCCCTTAAACAAGTGAAAGAATTATTAAATATGTGGGTCATTGCACTGGTGTGACCATACAAATGATTAATGCAGTTAAAAACTTGATTTATCATCATGACAGTTGGAAAATTGAAAATATGATGGCACTTGACAAATTAAGTGGTTGTAGCTAAAACAAGTAACTAAAGAGAGTAAAAGATTTTCAAACCCAACAGAAATATGGGTCAGCAACCTGATCAGTGCTTACAGCTCCAAGGATCTTGAACTTACTTCTATTTTGTCTGAAGCAAAACACTATTGACCACACTGCAGTTTTTTTTTTTTTTTTTTTTTTTTTTAATTTCCGAAAGCATGGAAGAAAATTTAGCAGAGGCTAAACCCAGGTGGTGTTCTGGTGGCTCAGTGGCTAAGGCGCTTGCTTTCAAAACGTTTGCTGCTCCTGCCCCGGGCACGAATCCCGGCAGGTGCAGGAATTTTGAGAGTCGTGTTTATTCATATGAGCTATGCCAGGACGCTCCGTGGTTTGGATTCCACGTTAAACTGTAGGTCCCAGAGGAAAGGAACTGGCCGTCCTACCTCTGACGCAATGGCTTAGTATGCCTCCTTCGGGGAGGATCCAACCAACTTTCGGGTTGTGGACTAACTTAAGTTTTTTTAAGTTAAACCCAGGTGATAATTAGTCCACAATTATCTTGAGTGACAAATGCAGATATTTGGATCTGTAGAACCAGCACTGATATGTTTGACAATATAAGAGACTACAAGAACAATCAAGCATAAATCCAGCAACTTCTGTGATACCTTTAATATGAACACCCTTTTAAAGGTTGGTAAATGGAAACACCTCACTGACTTATTGTTCTGACATCAAATCTTAATCACAGTAATTCAAGAAAAAATACAGGTTACAGGATCTTTAAGTGTAAAATTGTCAAATGGGCTATGAAATGAATCCTTCAGCAATGGATTAATCATCAATTCAAAAACAGATTTCACCTCCCCTAGTATCTGAAACTTAAAATTTTTCTTTTTGAAGCAAGAACAACTCCATCTTGAATGTACATGCATTGATAATTCAGGTAAACAAGAAAGACCCTGAAAGAACAGAGTAAGAAGGAAAAAAAAAAAAAAAATTCTCTCTATGACTCCTAACTCAAAGATTATCTTGTTTAAAGACTTTAGTATCCTGCTGGACAAAAGAAAATTCCAAGAAATTCCCAGAAATTGCTAGCATCACCAAAGGTAACTTGTAGAACCCCAAAACATTCAAGATGGTTTAATATCAAATGCCTGCCCAATAAACATGAGACTATGATGTGCATAAAATCCAACATCGCCACTGCATTGAAAGGACAATGGTAGGTTTGAAAAGGGAAATTTCTGTGAAGCACCAACCTTATTTCAGATTATTGTCTTCCCAATATCAAAGTAACGTTGCTACTGGAAAACAAAGAAAAAGAAAAAACATACCCCAACAAGCATTTCCGATTCTCTGCATCCAGCTTCTGAGCGAATAACTATGAGAAGTCCTGGTTGGAAGAGTAAAGACAACAGTGTTGCTAGCAAAACCAAGAAAGAAATAATACAATATGGTGATACGGCAGACAGCTTGTCTGGCAGAGGTGGAATTCACATGTGGACCAAGAAAGCAGAACTTCCTTAATGTGAGACAGCATGCTTCAAGTCATCTGTGGGGTGAATCACAGATTAAGAGCCACAACTCCTGAGGCATCTATAGAACCTTTAAAACCAACCTTAGCAAATACAATCTGACCCTACATTTCAAAGATTCAGCTGGCAAAACACCAACAACAAAACAACTGTCAGTTACTCCAGAAAAGCTTAGGACTGTTCCTCAACTGAAAAATTTTAAATTCCAAGTTCATTATTAAAGACAATAAAACTGTTCATCCACCAACAAGAGAAAAAGTCAAATAAATCATCCAACAAAACAGGGCACCTGATAAGGACTCAACAGTTGCTGAATAATGGAAGCACATGGGTAACAAGGTGAATTATATACTAAGAGATCATTAGCAAGGTTTAGGAAACTAAAATGTTAACCAATCACACCCATAGTAAGAAACACTAATCTGGCATTTCTCTCTCTTTTCAGTAAACAAAATTCTCTTAAAAATGTTTCATACAAAATCAGAAGAATTACTGGATCCACAGAGAAATTAAGAGAGAATCAGCATAAAACATTCATGTTCCAAACAAATTATGAAACTTAAAGCTATCATTTTATACTGAAAATCTGAAGCAGATGATATCTGTTGATTACTACAAAGCTACAACCTCAGATCACTTATCCCAGATCACATTTCCCCAAGATCAAAGTTAAGATGTTTGATTGGGTCACCCTAGTACAAACTCTGAAAATAAGATAGAATAGGGAAAATAAACAGTTACCCGTCACTTACCACAGATGAAGGCAGGAGGGCGAGACACGTAAAAACACATCTTTCCCCCTGCCATATGTCTCGCCTCCCACATGACTAAGACTAAAGTCGAAATATAGTGCAATTCGTTTTTGTGTTTTTACGTGTCTCGCCCTCCTGCCTTCATCTGTGGTAAGTGACGGGTAACTGTTTATTTTCCCTATCCTATCTTATTTTCAGTGCCTCGCGGCAGTTTCTTTGTTTCCTTTATCCACTAGTACAAACTCTGAAAGAAATGGAGTCAACACCAATACAAATAATCATACAACTATTGACTGATTTAAGATGCTTTCAAAATCAATACAGGAATCAGCCAAAGATGGCTATGTACCTCAGACCGTTACTGACGAGAGGCTTAAAGAGCTGCGTACTGAAGGAATCAAAAATGGATTCAGAATGGGCTGCAAGAACATTATTGACTGTCTAATTGTCACATATGTTTTTTTTTTTTAATTTCTTAGACAGAACTGCAACACAAATCAAGCAATTTAAGACATTTATAGTACAGGCCAGCCTCCAGATACCCTTTAAAAAAACAGAGTTCATAACAAATTCCAAGCTGACATCCAAGGACTCAGGAATGTGAGCAGAAAACTTTAAATACATAGGCCAATTGATAAAACTACACATCTCTGAAGAAGAAGAAAAAAGGAAATGGCAAACCAATTAACCATTCCTGAACAACATCTTACCCAAACTACTCGTATGGTTCAAATAGACAGATGACATATTTATAAACCAGACACACAGTGAAAACTGCCTCCTGAAATTCCTCAATTCCCTAAACAATAGCCATTATATCAAACTCACTTGCACTTACTCCCACACACACACCACCTTCCTCAAAGTGGACATTTTTTTACAGAAAAGTAATCACTTTCCAATCTAGTATAAGCCCTTGTCATCTATTCATATGAAGAATCACTTTCCAGGTCCTCCGAAAATCTAGTGTAAGTCCTTAGCCCTCATTTCACTGCTACCCTGCCCCTCTCCCCGAAGATTGTTCAAAAAACTAATCTCATGCTACAACCAACCTTTCACACAACTATCATTTTCTTTCTCTAACAACTGACTATAACCACATATTTAACAGCCTGTTCTCTCCTGGTCTAATATCCACTGGCCAAATCCTTCATCATCTTCCTTTTCTAAAATGTGCATCCTTCTCAAATCCTGAGCACCGTCCCCACACATGCTCTAACAGAACAACTGATTTCAAGAACATCTTGATTCACATATACTCACTTTCTCCTCTCCTCCTCATGGATCTTTACCATTCAACAAAATTTGCAACAAAGTTTGTAACAAATGTTCAACCATCACTACTTATCCCAATCTTACCACAAAGAAAACTTTTCTTATTGTTGGACATACCTCCAGAAATATGACAGATGTCATTTAACCAACTTATATGTCTCATTGCACTAGGTCATATGTAGGCTTCACCACCGACCAACTGTTCACCAGAATGAATGGCCACAAGAAAACAGTTTACACTGACAACCCAGTGTGGCAGTTCCCACAATTTTAACAAATTTAACAGCTGTTTTACAGATCCATTAGACTCATTCCCAATGCAATAAACACTTCTAAACTCTATGGATGATAACTAGCCTATTAACATATCCTGACACTCGGCATACCCCTTACCTCAACCTCCAGTAAGACCCCACTACTAAACTTATCACTTATTACTATATTTTTTACTGTATCTCTTTCTTAGTAAAAACCATTTTATTTTTATATAAATTTCATTTATACATATTTAGCTAAGGTAGGATACGGAAATTTAATCCAACATTTCCCCACATAACAGCAGCTAAGAACGATTAACATAAAAAAAAACCAATGAAAAAATATAGCAAAATATTTCAGTACTGAACCTTCGTCTTGAAAGTAGCGTAGACACTAAGAGTGAGGCAGAATGCAAAGCTAATAGAAACCCTGTCACCAGATCATTACAACCACACAGAATTAATATTATTATTATTTAATATATCTGTAGCTATAAATAAGACATGTTGAGCGTATGGTATTCATAGTTTTAAGTTTTCACTTCTGTCAGCAGTCCCTAATGACTGCCAATTGGCTTTCTTTTTCTTTTTTTTAACTTTGTACCCCATCTCCCACAGTTTCTCTACCTCTTCACCCCACTACCAACATCCACACTCTGCCCACAATTATCATTTCCGGTTTTAGTCATGTGAAAAGACTTGGTATGTGTGCACTTCCAATGCCTTTGCTGTATGAACAAGATAGAGTTCTTATAGGAAAGTATTGTATAATCTGTTTGTCTTCATGTGTTCATCGCCACTCTACCAACTTTATCTGCAATAAGTAATGTGTTTACTTTCCCTTTATTCTTTAAACTATATACTTAACACTGATCAAGGTTCCTTCAGTTCTTAACAATCAGATGTGAAGACTTACCATATCTTGTTTACTGAGTAATGGATCTGGTACACAGCTTGATTCATCTTCATACAAGTATTCCTGAAATAAATTAATTTTATGTTTATTATGTTGGGACCAGTATACATAAATAACTGAAACAAAAGAATGTAGGATCAGAAAATGTTAAGGATTTGGAAGATAAAATGAGTAACATATTAAGAAAAATATTTGTCTTCAATAATAAGAAAATTGTAATTGAATTGCATTCTATATTTTAAGGTATATGTAAACAGTGTGGTGACAAGAGTGGTACATAAGAAGCACACTGTTGGTGCCTACTATGGTGTTGTCACTAAGATTGGAGAAGCATCATCAGCAGAACACTACTACCACTCATTTGAATAAGTTGAGTGAGCTGAGAAAGCTGAGTATGGCTGTTGGAGATGTTTTTACACTATCCGCTAAGAAAATATGACGCGTGATGAAACAAGTTATGTACCACTCATTATTCAAACACATTGGATTGGTGAAAGCTATTAAGGTGGAAGAGCAAACCATAGTAATTTAAGAACCTTACACTCCTTCAATACCCAATATAACTGGGACCCAATTTTGGTTATCAAATATAAGAGCTGGAGGGCTTGCAAAGAAGAGCATTTAGGTATGTTTGTGGAAATTATCGCAGGACTCAGTATCTGATATGATAAAGGAGCTGGATTATGAGTCATTGGAGGACAGGAAGAGAGTGAAGAGAGTGCTGGGAATGTACAATCAAATTAAATTGCGATGGAGCATACGCTCTGGTGGCAATTTCCCTACACCCCCATCTTCCCTTTTTTCTGCACCCACCTACATTTGCCCCCTACAAATTTTAACTTTGAATTCTTTCAACATTTTTGGTAAATTATTCATCATTTCCCTTGGTAACTTATTCCAATCATTGACACCCTTACCTAAAAAAGAGAATCTTCCCACACCCTTGTGCCTGAAATCCAGTGCCAGCTTGTGGCCATGGTCATCTCTTCCCTTCCATGCACTACTTTTCATACCTACACCAATATCTTTCCATGTCTCATCCCCAGTAAACACCTTGTACACTCCCATGACCCTCTTCACCCTCCTCCTTTCTTGCAATGAATCCAATTCTAGCTCTTTTATCATATCTGTTACTGATTCCACTCTGCGATAATTTCCAGAAACGAATCTAGCAGCCCTTTTTGCACCCTCTCCAACTCCCGTATTTGATACTCAAAATGTGGGTCCCATATTCGAGCAATGGTCTGACAAAAGTTATATAACCCAGTTCTTTTACTTCCCTCATACATCCCCTCATCACTCTCACCAACAAACGCAGAATTTTGAAACCTTTTCCTACCACCTGTCCAATGTGTCCTGCCCATTTAAGCTTGTTATCAAATGTAATGCCAAGATATTTACATTTCAAGTCTTTGAGAAGTAATTCTTTCCCCACCTTATAATCATAATTAACCTTTTGTTTTTTATGTGTGTTTCTAATAAGCTGACTCTTCTTTGCATTTATCTTCATCCCATGTTTACCAACCCAATTAGATATCCTGTCCAGATCACCCTGCAACTGTTTACAGTCCTCTACTGTTTTGATCCTTTTATATAACATTATGTCATCTGCAAACAATCTAATTTCAGATAATAAACAATCAACACAATTATTCATTAGAATAATGAATAGCAATGGTCGCAATACGATACCCTGTGGCACTCCGATTTTTACTTCCACTTCTTTTGATACTGCACTTCCTACCCTAATTTATGTTTTCTTACTTTTTTAAAATCTTCTACCCAGAAAATCACTTTCTCATCCACTCCAATAGTTTTTAATTTATTTACTACCATTTTATGGCTCACTCTGTCAAATGCCTTTGATAGATCTAGTGCATGAGGATTGGAGGGATATTGATCAAAGAATTAGGAAGGGGCACTCGATTTCATGCATAAGGGAGTGAAAAAATTTTCTTTTATGGGTGAGTTTGTCAGGGATTGGAACAAATTACCATGTGAAGTGATGAATAATTTACCAAAACGCTAAATGAATTTAAAATTAAAATATTTAAGGTTTTCATTTGACTCACCCTCGTACAAAGGGAGGATGGGAGAGGACAAGGAACGGAAAAGACCACAAGTTAATTGTCGCAGTCAAAAATTCACAGCAGCAGTTTATAAAAATCTTACATCAAGATGTTTGTCCAAGATGAATTCACTCTGAGCCCTGCCTTCACTTCCGGCACAGCTTGCTGTGTAATGTGAAGCACACCAGAACATTTCTGTGATTTGGATTCCACGCTAAACTGTAGGTCCCCTGTATCCAGCAGGATTAGCGGGTACAGTTAAGGCAGCTACAACAGGGGCGGAATACGCAGCCAATAGAAATCCTGCCACCAGGTCATTACGACCAAATGAAATTATTATTATAGTTCCATACGTTTCTAGGTATATACTTTTTACGTCATACTGATCCCTCAGGGGATATTTTCCATTAAGTAATTTGTAATAAAATGTAAATTAAAAACAAAATATGTTTGTTTGTCCTTAATTTAACTCTCCGATAGTCTTTACCAATTACTTTTGAAAACGTTTTTATCTTTACTAGTGAATATTAATTTTACAACATTAGAGAGTTTAGAATAACATTGCTGAGTCACAGCAATGCGTGACCGGGCCAGCTAGTAATTTATATGATAATATTTTACTTCAGAATATGGGAGTTACTTTGCCATACAAGTGTATTTTGACTCACAGCCTGCCAAGAAGTAGCATTATGCCTTCTGTCTATGCAAAATTTTCATCAAAAAATATATTAATGCTTAGGAAGAAAACTATCAGCACATCTCAAGTTTTGTGGAACTAAATAGATATGTTTTGCTGCTTCCAAATAATTTAAGAGTAGACCTTATGTATCTACATCTATATCAACATATATACTCTGCAATTCACAAAATTATGAGTGGCAGAAGGCACTCAACACCAAAACTAATTTCTATGCTGTACATTCCCATCTTGAATGGTATGAGGGAAGAAAGAACTCATATAAGCATCAGTGTGGCAACTTATTTCTCCAATCTTATCTTTCCTGTCATTGTGACTTAAATAGTATGGTGGACAAAACATTACGCTATCTCACTTGTGCATAACAATTTTTCAAGATTTGACCTATGAATTGCAGCCTAGAATTACCTCTACCTACGACCAAATTAATGTGCAAGTCCATTTCATGTTCCTTAGCAGTGTTACGCCCAAACACTTCACGGAATTGACCATATCAACAACTCTACTGATTACTTTGTATTTCTGAACAAACAGATTATTTTTGTTAGTTATGTACATTGCCTTGCACAATTTAGTGTAAGTTGCCATTTGTCACACAATGCTGGAATAACATCCAGATCACACTGAACATCTAAGCAATCAGCTGAATTCCTTAATTCCCTATAGATGCCCCATCATCGGCGAACAATCTCAAACTGCTATTCACTTTGTCTCCGAGATTGTTTTTAAAAATTAAGAAAAGTAGTGGTCCTTTTAGACTTACCTGAGGTACGCCCGATATAACGCCTATGTTAGAAGACGTTTCACCTTGAACAACGACATACTGCGACCGACCAGTTAGAAAATACTTATCCACCCCCATATTCAAGCAATGGTCTGACCAAAGTTTTGAAACCCAATTCCTTTACTTCCCTGGTACACTCCCTCATCACTCTCCCCAATAAGTGCACAATTCTGAAACTTTTTCCTACTAACTGTACAATGTGTCATACCCAGTTGACTTGTTATCAAATGTTATGCCAAGAAATTGACATTTCAAGTCTTCAAAAGTAATTCTTTCCCCATGTTACAATCATAGTCAATGTACCTAATAAGCCGATTCTTCTTTGCATTTATCTAAAACCCGTGTTTACCAACCCAGCTAGATATCCTGTCCAGATCTTCCTGCAGCTGTTCACAGTCCTCTACCGTTTTGACCTTATTATATGTCATATGCAAACAAACTAAATTCTGATGTTATTGATTATGACCCTGCACTTTGAAATTCTCTCCATGAATATCAGCATTGCCTTACAGTACAGCACAGTAGCCTGTGATACAGCAGAGAGAGATGTGAAACTTATGAAAGAATATAACAATCTTATAACCCAAGACAAAGATCAAATACAATACTGGTTGCAAACAGATTACTGGTGCCATTTTCCAGCTTTCATTATATTTAAAAAAAAAATCAAACTTTTTTGTAGGCCAATTTAATGCAAATAAAAATCTTATTATACTAATTAATGTAGTTATGTTGTACTGTGTTTATTTAAATTATTCTTATGTTTAAAAATAGTTTAAATTTAAAAATAAACAACAAATTATGAAATTTTTTAATTAATTTTTATTTTATCTCACGTTGGTGCATATGTTAGGGTTGAGAAATTTTTACCAGTTACTTACTGACAGGAAAGGAAAAGAAATAGGGGTTAGACTAATAGAAATATCATTTTTTTTTTTTGTATATATGTTCTCCATATATCACATTTTTTATATAACCAACCACATCTTTTGCTAATTCTTCAAACTGTACTTACAGCCATTTTAGTTTGGACTTATTAACTGAAATTTTTTTTCTTTCTTTCTTTATCGCTCACTGATATCAAGTTGGTTAAAGGAGGGAAAGAACTATGGGCAAAAATGGGAAGGAATTTGGGCACGGCATTTTGCAGGAACCATACCACCATTTGTCTTGAGTGAAAAATCGAAATCTGGATGGCCAGCTGAGGATTCAAATTTACATCCTCCTGAATGGGAATTCAGAATGATATTACTCAGCCACCATGCTTGGTTGAAAAATTTCAATATTCTAGCCAAATACCATCAATTCCACTTATTTTTACTTATTTTAATTCTCTCTTCAGTGTGCCCCATTCTTCATCTGTTGTTGTGTACCACATTTAAAGTTTCTTTAGACATCTATAAACAGTTTTCCTTTTAGCCAAATTCCAGGTGGCTTCATTTAAGTTTCCTTACTCTCTTGAATTTGAATCTGCAATTTATTGCTGCCTGTTTATGTTAAGTGTCAATACAACTTTCTAGGTATGCTTTGTCCTGGAGTTCTTTGTTAACCATTTTGTAAATTGACATCTTATTGTATCAGCTCAATTTTTCTTTCACTAAGATTCTTAAATTAATGTCTTCCACAAAATGAAAGTCTAAAAACCCTGAATTTAAAGTTCCTTTGCTGACTTTCTGCTCTGACACACCAACTTTTACAAATGTTTACAATTTGATTGGACTTCCTAAGCTTTTTATGATTGCAGGCTTATTTTGGTAGACTATGTAGTATTAATTCAGATCATGCATTCACACAGAATACATCATCCATTCAAAGTTTATAAAGAAGGAAATATCACAAATCAAAAGCATCTGTGCTCTTCAAAACCCAAGTTAATTGTTATTGGCACATGTTCCTTTTTTCCGTCTCTTTTTATTCCACAGATGCCAAAACAGGCTTCAAAACCAACAATCACCCCTGCATAAACAGACCTGTCAAAACCACCGCAAACTAATTACTGTATACATTTTATCTAATAAAAACTTGTACAACATAAATTTTAATATCCTTTTAACTAATAAATGTTACTTACACAATCGCCAACTTCCTTAACAAATACTGCTTCAAATTGTTTCCCAGGCTTCTTACGTGACCGTTTTTTTCGTGGTCGTAAACTGGATACCTAAAATAAAAAATTACCTAAATAATTACTGCATTTTTTAGTAGATATGTAAAAAGCAGAATGAAATCATTCCAACTGAAATTATTATTATTTATTCACAAATAGCCTCTGGCTAAATATATTTAGCAAAATTATATGTAGACTATATACTGTAATAACAAAACAAAACAAAAACTACTTCAATATGATAATTTTTACAAAAACCACAAACTTTCCAGCCATTTACCCACTTTTTCCCTTCTCATCAAACAGATAAAGATTACTTTATTTCTTGTGGTAATTTAAAGTATATGACTATTCCTTTATATATATATAAAAAATTACCACTCTTTTGAGCCTTAACACCCATCACATGAAAATGGTTGTAAATTTTGATAATGTAGTTTATTATATAGTAATTACGAGGGTGGTCCCAGAAGTACCCGGCCTGACTGAGAGATGGCAGTAGTTGCTTGAAAAATATCCCTTTATTTCAAAGCACATAGTCTATGAAGCACATGTTTCAAGTTTGAAGACGCTACGTTGTTCCGTATTTATTTGGCAACAATTAATCTTGAACGTTGTAAGTAAATTTGTGAAAATGGAGAAAATTGGTAATCTTTATGTGATACAATACTTTCATTTAAAGGGCCTCAGCCCAACCGATATAAAAACTGAACTAGATTCTACTCTGGGTGAGTCTTCCCCTTCGTTTACAACAGTAAAATATTGGGTGGCAGAGTTTAAAAGAGGCCATATGAGCTGCCAAGATGAACATCGCAGTGGTCGACCAAATGAGGTGACGACTCCAGAAATGGTGAAGAAAATGCACAAAACGGTACTGGATGATCGTCGACTGAAAGTTCACAAGCTAGTAGGCATAGTAGGCATTTCAAAAAGTGTGGTACATTGCATATTAACTGAAAATTTGGACATGAGAAAGTTATGTGCAAGATGGGTGTCGCGTTTGCTCACACTCGAGCAAAAACAGTGTCGTGAAGATGTTTCAATTGAGTGTTTAGCAATGTTTCACCGCAACAAAGCTGAATTTTTGTGCCGTTTCATAACCATGGATGAAACATGGGTCCATCACTTCACCCCAGAGACAAAAGAAGAATCAAAACAATGGACTGAAAAGGGAGAACCTGCTCCAAAGAAGGCCAAGACCGTTCCATCTGCAGGCAAGGTCGTGGCGTCTGTTTTTTGGGATGTGCATGGGATAATTTTCATTGACTATCTTGAAAAAGGAAAAACAATCAACGGCGATTATTATTCGAAGTTATTAGAACGTTTGAGCAAAGAAATCAAGATAAAACGACCACATTTGGCTAAGAAGAAAGTGTTGTTTCATCATGACAATACTCCAGCTCACAGATCCGTTATTGCAATGGCCAAAATTAATTAATTAAAGTTCGAATTGCTACCTCATGCACCCTATTGGCCAGATTTAGTTCCCTCGGATTACTTCCTGTTCCCGAACTTAAAAAAATGGCTCAGTGGTCAAAGATTTTCGACCAACGAAGAAGTGATGTCGGCAGTTAATATCTATTTTGAGGAGCAAGACAGTTCTTTTTATAAAAGTGGTATCGAAGCTATTGAAAATAGCTGGAATAAATGTATAGAGCTGAAAGGAGACTATGTTGAAAAATAAATACAGTTTTTTCCAAAATTTTTGTTTTTTCATTGCTAGATTGGGTACTTCTGGGACCACCCTCGTAAAATGTATTCAAATCCTCCTGGTTTGAATGAATACTATCAAACTTGTGCAGACATTGTCCTGCCTGTGTGTGTTTATATATATATATATATATATATATATATATATATATATATATATCAATGAAAGACACAAAATGTTGATTGATTGAAAAAATAAATTATCACGAGTTTTGGTTTCTTTAAAATGGATAAAACACGTTATTCGCATTATGGCACTTACAAAAAACAGCCAGAACACATTGTGAAAAGGGTCACAACATGAAATTTGGGCCTGGTCCAGGTCGCATTCCACACACATGATGACTCACTTTTTTTTTTCATCCTTGTAATTGGACGGGGTAAGAGAAACCGTGGACCAATTCGTCGTGAACACAAAATACTGATAAGCCACAACGTGTTGTCGCCGTTTTAAAGAAACCATAACCATAGTCTTCTTTTTTCCCCTCAAAGAGTGTAACATACATATATATAATGTAAAGTACCGACCTACCTCTCAAATCGATTATGTTAGAATTAACACAATGCCAACTATCACATTCAGTAAAAAATGATTACTAATTTGTGGAAAGTTTTAGCTTTAATTTCTCAGCTTTCCAATTCCACATCAAATTGAAATATACACCCATTTTAACTACCAAATGCTAAGGATCCTAAAATAATTTCTTGTTGACTAATAAACATTTACTGTTTCTCTCATGTTTGTTCTATGCCCTTCTTGATTTCGCATTCCTACCTCTTCGTTTTGTGCAGCGCATGCTTCAGAATTAAGAATTCTGATTCTTTCGTTTCGTTCTTCCATTCTCCTTCAAGTATGTTACACCGTCTCAATGCGTTCTCTCTATTATATTGAGTACGTCAACCGTTGTTTTAGTGGTGAATCGCTGGCATTTTTCTATTTAACACTGAATTTAAATTATAAATATTTTATATATGGGGAGCACTATCATAACCATGGTGATGCAATTTGATGGTGTATTTTTATGCAACTTGACTAGAAAAAGTGAAGAATAGTTTTTTTTAATATCTCACCTATTTTTCAAGATATAAATTGTTAAAAAATAATTAAAGGTAATTTCCTTGTGGCTTAGGTGACGTTTTTCTTCTGGTCCAGGCCACACTTCAAACTAACTACAACCGGTTGTAGGAAAACTAAACACCCATTGTGCATTTCAAGCGTATAATATTTTTTTTGGTCTAGCCTGTATCTTAACCCAACCACCTTAGTTTTGTGACAGTATATGTTGAGAATTAGTGAAATAACAAAAAACACTTTTGATTTGGCTCGTCGAGTTATATAAGAATCCATCATCAAATTGCATCTCCAGGGTTAACGCAGAATCACCACTAAATGTAATGAGCGAATTTCACTAGTTGTAAAACATATTAATACTTATAATGTGAATTTTATGGAAAACAAAATATTGTTGACATGAGCTGTATGTTACAATACACAACGCGATTTACTTAAAGTTAACTGCAATTAACAACTGCTTACTATAATCTTAATTATCTTTGATTTCAATCTGACAAGAGAAAGTAACATCTTATCATCTACTTGAATGCAAGAGCGCTATTGTCATGTTTAGGTAAATTAAATATTACTTACACTTGTTATGTTTAAATAACATATTCTGTTTTATTTTATTGCACCTACTACATATAATAAAACTTGCAAAATATATCCACATACGCAAAAAAACATATTTACAACAGTGGCAATGTAAAGTTTGGTGAGCAATTCTTCTATAATATGGAGTTATCTGTGGAATCGAGGTTGGTAAAACCTAATTTTAAATATAAGAATTATTCTTCGGCACCACCTATCGGAATGAAAATGGCCTGTATTGGTCCAGTGGTTTGTGCGTGATAATGCGGTTTACGCACGCCTAGAGTTTTACATACAAAGATATATGGATGATCTGTATATTATCTAGAAACTATAATATGTTGTATAAAAATGAAAGCTGGCACGTATATTTATTACATTCTTTTATTTTTATTGGTATAAATTGAAGTTGCTGCACATGTCTGGTTAATTTAATTTATATTTTTAAAAAAACTTTAATTAGAATGGAGTGCATGGCAATTTCCCTACACACCCATTTTCACCCACCCCCCCTCCCTTTCCTGCAACCTCCTACATTTGCCCTCTACAAATTTCAACGTTTTTGGTAAATTATTCATCATTTCTATTGGTAACTTATTCCAATCCCTGACACCCTTACCTCAAAAAGAGAATCTTCTGACATACTTGTGCCTGAAATAGAGTGCCAGCTTGTGGTCATGGTCATCTTTTCCTTCCATGCATTACTTTTAGTTCTTATACCAATATCTTTCCATGCCTCATCACCAATATACGACTTGTACACTTCTATGACTCTCTTCACCCTCCGTCTGTTCTTTTATCATACCTGTTACTGATTGCATTCCCCACCTTATAATCATAATCAATCTTCAGTTTTTTATCTGTGTATCTAATAAGCTGACTCTTCTTTTCATTTATTTTCATCACAAGTTAATCTTCCTATATTTAATTTTTTTGGGTGGCATTGCAAATAATTTTCAGTACTTAATGTTTAGTTGAAGATCAGGCATCCAATGATAGTTTAGTTATGTGGGAACAAAATAAACTGCATAAAAACAAAATAAGAATGGAATATCATACACCTATAAACAAAAGAAGAATAAAAAATGTTCTCCTTGCTCAAATACCTATGTATACCAAAAGCACAATCTAGAATAATAGACTTAATGCGCGTGGTAACACTCTGAGCTGCGAGTGAGGCCCCAGTGCATGGCACCACCTGGCCCTTCAATAGCTACGCCCCTGTTGAACATACGGATTTAAAAAAATTGAAGGTTAAGAACAGATTCGTGTTTCCCACTCCAGAACTATTAGTTTATCAAGTATATCAATTTTCATACTTTTAAAACTGAACATACCATTGAATATGTCGTAACATTTTTGCTTTATATTTGAAAAACAGTCAATGCGATTGACATAGGAAACAAAGAGTAAACGTGGCAGTACCATCAAGGAAGTAGAAGACTTTTTAGTGTCAGCGAAATGAGAATTGATGATGATAATTCTCAAAGGAACTGTTCATTTTTGTGACTAGTTATAACAAAGTGGATAGCATAAAAACCTCCTCCATGAAAAAATACACATATGGCACAAAATCACGAAGGTGGGATATTTGCTTTGGAAGACTTTAAAATAACCAAATTAATTTCTTTTCTTAAAAATAAATACTGAGAATTATTATGTTGTTTAATATTATTGCCATATATGTCAGCCCATTAAGAAACTGAGTATTTTCATTCATTAAAATTTAAAATAAACACAAAAAACCATTTCGGGAACGCATCCTTAAGTGCTAGTCCTGTAGTATAAAAGCAACTAGAACAACGAAAAATGAATAAATAACACCATGAACAAATAATACTGCGAATAATTGGTAAAACTTATTCCAGCTCTTAAAAAAATTGTACAAAATAAAAATAAGTTAAACTTTGTCTGATTTCGAACGCGTCACTTCAATGAACAAATTCATAACTATAGAAAATAGTGATTAGGTAGAATCGCAGGTGAAACTAGCGAGAACTCCATCATTGAATTTGGTCAAGTTAGCAGTCAGTTACTTTGTCACCAACAAATTAAGTACAATTTCACAGGAAAGTAATTTTTGATCGAATATTTAATCACAATCATTCCTGGAGCGCATCTAAACATTTATACAGATAAGAAATATCGATTTCAACCACATTTACAAATAAGTATTGTTATTGAGAAGCTGTGTCAAAGATAGCTTACTTTTATGTCATGCAGATGTTTATTTAAAAATGTCATTCCCGAGATGTTTTTGGACATGACACGTGTTCCCGAAATGATTGTGACATTTCTGAAATAATGTCTCTTCTCAAGTAAGGATCTAAAACCGAAGAAAGCATTACAAGGTGGTGCAGGATATGGTCTCACAGAATTATCCTGTTGACAAAGGGCCAGGTCCCGAAACATTCATTGTTTTTCCTGTTCTTGTGTTTTTTATGTGTTCACCCCACGAAACCATCATCTAAGGTAAGTGGTGGATCATTTTGCTATCCTTTTTTTGTAAATCCATTCGTACTTAGCTCCTATTATTTCCTGGTTACTATATATATAGGGCTAGACAAAATGATTGCAGTTATTTCAGAAAATTACTACACATTTATTATTTGACATTTACTTACAAGATTACACAGATATATAAACAAACTGTGAAAGTTTTTTTAGTGTCTACAGATGCTCAATATGCGCACGTTTAGTGACTCTGCACACATCAAGTCTATAATCGAGTTCTTCCCATACCCGATGTAGCATGTCTCTGTCAATGAGAGCAAACGCATTGGTGATGCGAACCCGCAGGTCTGGCAGATCAACTGGTACTGGTGGCACAAACACTGTGTTTTTTTATGAAAAACCAAACAAAGACCAGACGTGTGGGTTCGCATCAACAATGCATTTGCGTATATATAGGAAACAATAGGAGCTAAGTAGTGAATGGATTTACAAAAAAAAGGATAGCGAAATGAACCACCACTTACTTTAGATGATGGTTTCGTGGGGTGAATACATAAAAAAGCACAAGAACAGGAAAAACAATTAATAATTTGGGGTCAAGTCCCGAAATATTCATTATTTTTCCTGTGATTTTTGTGTGTTCACCCCACAAAACCATCATCTATGATAAGTGGTGGTTCATTTTGCTATCCTATATATATATTTCTGGCACTTGATTTAATTTACTTGCGATGGAGCGTACGCTCCTGTGGCAATTTCCCTACACACCTTTTTCTCAGATTTCCTGTAACCTCCTACTTTTGACTTATACACAGTTAAACTTTAAATTATTTCAGCATTTTTGGTAAATTATTCATTATGTCTCTTGGTAATTTATTTCAATCCCTGCCCCCCTTGCCTGCGAAAGAAAATATTTCCATATTCTTAAGCCAGAATTGAGTGCCACCTTGTGGTCACATTCATCTATCCCCTTCCATGCACCTCTCTTAATTCTTCCACCAATATCTTTCCATGCCTCATTATCAATATATGCCTTTTATTTACTCCGATGACTCTCCTCCTGTCTTCCAACAAAACACATCCCAGCTGTTTTTATCATATCATTTACTGATTGTATTCCGTGGTAATTTCCAGATGAATGTAGAAACAATTCTCTGCACCCCCGCCAACTCCTGTATTTGATATCCAAAATGTGGGTCCCACATTACACCACCATATTCAAGCGAAGGTCTGACCAAAGTTTTGTAACCCAGTTCACCTGATACATCCCGTCATCACTCTCTTCAACAAGTGAAGGATTTTGAAACTTTTTCCTACTACCTGTCCAATTTGACCTACCCAGGTGAGTTTGTTATCAAATGTTACGCAAAGCAATTTTTTCCCCACCTTATAATAATAATCAACCTTTAGTTTTTTATCTGTGTACCTAATAAACTGACTCTTCTTTGCATTTAGGGAGCGTGCACAAACTACGTGGCTCGGTCCAGGGGGGGGGGGGGGGGTTGCCTGAAGGCTACGCTGGGCTACGTGGGGGGAGGAGAGGGTTCCGAGCCAGGACACGTAGCTTTCCTTTCATAACATTTTTCACAGTTAAAATGTGGAACAGAACTCACAACAGCATGTGAATATTTATTTCCCTCAATTAATTATCTCCGTATGTAATTTACAATCGTGTGAAAAGGAATTTGATACCTTCTTTTGTTGGTTCTGAATAACCTTTTTCTGACTGCAAATAGTCTGATACAAGGTCTTCTTCCTCAGTATGAAGTCAGCAACATGAATGGAGAACTAAACTGTAGACCACACACTATGCTGCTGGTACAATTTGTGGTAAGAGGTATGAAACAAGCAATAGTAGTGATTGAGGTTCTATACTGGTAGCATCTATTTTCAACCAATAAAAAAAAGCCCTACTTCCTGCCAACTACCTGAGCTGGCTCCAGCAGCATCTCACCTGCTTGTCTGGCTTTCTTTTCACTCCATCATGAAGACCATGTAGAGCACCTGGAAATAGATAAATGTCTCATTGTATCATCACTATTCTGAACATACCACTTATTAAACTATATATTATGTATACAATGAGCAACAGGTGACTCTTTTAAATTGACAGCTAAAAACTTTTTAACTAGATGTTAGTCAAATATCAACCTGGCAAAACTCCAGTCAAAATGGAATAAGTAGAAAAGTTGGTTCTGCATGGAATTCATTTCACAAAGAGTAACTGCAATGCACACTACTAATAAAAAGAGATACCAAAACTTTAAAATTTGGAATTTTTGTAGTTCTATCTGTCTACTCAACACTAAAAAACAAATGGAAAGATTTTAATGAAATTACACAGTCACCAGTTAGGATACAGAATACTTTTTATCCAGATAAGTAAAATAATTCATAGACCACAACTTAAATTTTGAAGTGTTTGTCTGTCTGTTACTTAAAAACTAATGGACAGATTTTAACAAAACTTCACATAGTGATAGCTTATGCCATCATTAGCATGCTGTTTATCCTGATTAATATCATATTTTGTCCATGAAACAGTTGCAAAAAATGTAAATGTTGGAATTTTTGGAATTTTTGAGTGTGTATAGATCACACAGAACCCAAACATTTCATCAAAACTCTACATAGTTCTAGCTTGTCACATGAGTTATAGCTTACATTATGATTTGACATGACATTGTAATTCTGACGGAAATAAAAACTATTTCAGTAACTTAATTATTCCATTATAGAATCTATCCATTTAATACTGTCTGGTGCAAAACATTCTCACATTTAAAATGTTTCCTATAATTACCTTACCAGGATATATTTAAATCATAAAAACTTTAACGTGTCGACTTTGTGATTCAATTAGGGATTTTATATAAAAGTTTATATACAAACAAATATTGCAATCTGTTTATTCCAGGCAGAGCCACTTCAAATATTGCTTGGAGAGGAGCTATGTGAACAATGCTGAAGTGAGTGTGTGGGTGATGAGTAGGGTTTGGATCTTTAGGAAAAGTCATATTTTTTTTCCTGGCTTCTTTTTGAGCTGAAATACTGTATTAAACACCGATTCAACATTTCTGATTGTATTTAAATGTATTTTATATAGCATATAAATGCATATTCAATCCATTTTTCTAATTTAAGTCATATTAGAATAATATTTATGATCATATTGTCATTTTGAGGAAAAATCTAGTAATTTTTTAATAGAAGTTACAGATGAGAAGAAATTAAGATATTCATAGAAATATATTCTTGTTGTACATTGGAGAAAGAAACAAAACTAATTGTCACTGAATTGGTCAGAATTCACCAGTCAAGAATTAAAATAACAAATTATTAGATAACTATGTACGTTTTCGCGGCGGCAATGCTTTATAAAAACTTCTCGGGTTTCAAGCCACGTCAGAATTGAGCCGAGACGACTCAATTCTGACGTGGCTTGAAACCCGAGAAGTTTTTCTAATAACAAATTATTGTTAGTGTTTGCCTGCCTTTTAATTTCAACAATGCAGCAGCAGCACGTCTGTGTCCAGCTGTGTCAATCAATGTCTCATTTGTAACGGTAACGCCAGAGCTGAGTCCACTGCAGGGACCCACCGATGAGTTGAAAGGAAGCATTTGCACACCACATCTATAGCCTAGGGACCCACAAAGCCTAAATGCAGCCCTGGCTTAATGGGAAACTCCTCCATATCAAGGTCAGGCATTTCTCCCATACCAGACTCTATACGTCGAGTCAAGCACAAAGCCATTGGTCCCCACTCAGGACTTGTCACTTGTATATCCTCCCACCTAATACATCAACTCACCTGCAACCATTGCCCAGCTTCCTACATAGTTCTGACAACAAATCCACTGGCGGATTGAAAGGACACAGACAATCAGTATTCACTCTGTATCTTATCACACCACCACTCATGATACTAACAATTTCAATGCTTGCTTCATGGCCCAGGCCATCAGAGTCCTCTGACAATAGTAGCATATCTGAACTCAGAATGTGGGAACTGGTTTATCAGCATAAATTGGGCACCAGACAACCACCAGGACTTAATTTAAGACGGCACCATATTCCTCCTCCTCTTCCACCCATTCCCCACACACTACCATTTCCCACAGAACCACTGTTCACCAGAGCTAAACTTTTGGTAGTTTGTAACATTAAATTTGTTTTTATTTCTAATTTTTTTTTAATTCTTAAATTATCAAATTTTCAATATTTATATATGTTTTATATCTATATAAAAGATAAAAAAAAAATATTTTCTGCTGACATCTATCGCATTTCCTCAATGGGTTTCTATGATTGGGTTAATTATTTTTGGGTTTATGCCTTTCAACTCCCATCCTCACCTCTGGCTATATTGCTTTTCCCCCACCTTGTGCTGCCAGCCTGGCTTGCACACTCAGTTGGCTGCTAGCTTCCATCACGCAGCCACCTCGTTCTTTTGCTGAAGAAGGGCAATAAGTCTGAAAATTTCATGCTCTTTGTGTGTACAGTTTTTTTTCTGTATCTTGAGACTGCAGGAATCTTCTGCTATGGTAAGCGGTGGGAAAAATAACCCTAACCCATCACTTGCCACAGATGAAGGCAGGAGGGAGAGATAAACAGGTAAAAAACACAATAACAAGATGTGATCACATCCCGTCCCGCCACATGATTCATCCTTGCCGGCCATGCCATTCACCAGACACCCGTCATCATGTACACGACTGGCTCCCCCTGGTGTCTCCCTTTTGCAAGAATAAGGGAACATGCCGAAATATTGCGCGTTTCTTGTATTTGTTCTTTTTTGTGTTTGTCATTCCCATCCGCCTTCATGTATGGTAAGTATTGGGTCGTATTTCTCCCTATCCTTCATTAGTTCTATCGCCTTAAGATGTTTCCTGCTCATTGTTGTTATATATATTAACTACAATAATTACAGTTTTAACATGGAACTAAAATCTATATATATCAATAAATGAGAAAATGAAAAAGTTCAGATGTGTGTTTGGATGTACTTCTGGAATCAATCACGCCTCAATAACTCAACATATTTAAATGAAATTTGGCATGAAGTCAGTTAATTGTGTGCGAAGTGACATAAGATAGATTTTATACCGCAAAAACGCACTGTTCTTTTAGAAATTGCCATTAATATCAATTGCAAACAACAAGGAGTTTCCTACTTCGTGGATAGCCGTGTCACGTTTACTCTTTGTTTTTACATAAATCGCAAACACTACTTTTCAGAAAAAAACCTTCTTACATATGCAAGTTTGTGTTTAGTTTAAAAGTCATAAAACCGACGCACTTGACAAATGATAGTTTGGAAGCAGGAAATATAAATCTGTACTTAACCTTGAATTTAAAAAAAGGTAGATACTGTTGTTAAGCTCGCAAAGAGATGTTTTCATTTGCGTACTTAAAATCTCAAATATTACACCATAATTTCGTTCATGATATATGGGTCATAATAAATATGCCTATGAAAAATCAAAGCTTGAAAATAACATAACGTAAAATGCTATGAGTATATCAGCACGAAAGTCAGTTCACTAAAAGTGCAAAATGGCGTTGCCCCAAGTGTCGTATTTATAAAAATGTAAAGGATTCCATTCTATCTCGGTTTAATTTACTTCCTGTTTCTTTTTTAATACTATACAGTCTCTGTATTACAAATTATTTTTTCCGAAATTTAAAACTTAACTAACCCTTTTTATTTTTTGTTCAGAATTTTTGTACAAATAGTAGAGACTATGATACACGAAATAGTGTTTTTTACTTACCGTTCAATATTCTGCCAATATCTATCGAATGCTACACTAAAAACGAATGTACTTAATGGGCTAATGTAGAAACTTATTGTTTCATGAAGCAACACTGGAATTCGTTTACAACCCAATACACCTCTTTTGCATGGAGATTATGTAAGCTGCTTACTTATTACTAATAATAACTAAATTCCTTCTGCCTTATGCTGTAAAAAAAACATTCTGGTCCAGGCATCATTTCAACCAAACCACTCTGTTAATATTGCCGCTACAAAGTCAAACTATACGAACATACCTCAACATATTAAATGCAATTATACACCTTACTAAATCACGAGCAGTAACAGTCACTTTATCGAGATGTTAAAATGACCAGCAATATTAATGAAAGTTGCCTTAAAGTTGTAGAGAATTATGGACTTTCTGTTGTACACTGTAAGTTACAAGCATTTTAGAATACATTTTTTAATTATGTTACTCCAATAACTGTCATGATGCTGATGACATAATTCATGTGGATGAATGTAGTTTCAGATGAATTCAGTATTTAATTTACTGCATTTTCATGAGCGCCACATTGCCAACGTCATTATTTGGGTTCATTTAGTATTGCGATCTGAAATAATGAGTCAAGTTTATTTCGCCATTCATAACGTCGCTAACATGCAATAGTGAATGTATTCATGCGCAACTGATAGAAGCTTTGATTTTATAGCAGTAATATTAGCTGAGTTTGTGATTTGGTTGAAAAGCAGCCTGGGCCAGAATGAAACATTATTAGTTATTTCAAGAGCGCCATTTTAGTGATGTCATGTGTTGCTTTGTTCCGATATTGTATCAAAAGTTTTATAATAAGCTTGGATGATTTAGCAGAACACGTGGCGTTGACCGAAATAAATTTTTGAAATTTATAATTGTTTTATTCAGATAGTGGAGTGGCAGACAAGCGGAGTGGTAATTTGGCGGTAGACATTCAATTCTGTAGACAGATTGAGAAACTGGTTATGAAGAAAGAATCAATTACTACTTTAACATTGAAATTTATATTTTAGCGCAGACTTAATGGATCGAAATGAATGAATTATAGTAAACTGGTCTACAGGCAAATCAACTGTTTCCACAGATAGAGAAACCATTACCACAATACAACTGATCACTATGGATAAAAGTATCAATTACTACTATACTTACTACTATAATATGTAAATTTCTATTGATGGAACCAATATATCCTCAAAACAAAATCAATATTCAAAGAGCAAATTATGTTCTCTTTTTTTAAAGATTTTTTTTCCAGATATTCAATGCAAATCAAAATATTCATTTTTAGTATCACAATTTTACTAACGGAATACGGAAATTAACGTCCATGGGCCACTTAAATATTTATTTGCTGTTTGGATGTTAGTATTTTGTTGTTGTTGATACTAAGTTGATTCCATCAATGTAGTGCTAATATTTTGATGTTTTGAGCTTCCATTAATTAAAACTATATTCATTTTTATTCGCGAGATGAAATTAGTCATTTTAAGAGATGCTAGGTAAACAAAATTCAAATCTTTCATAGAAATGTAAGAAAAACTAGGGCTATGAAAATAGCCAAAATATAGGAGACAAATCCTCAATATTGTATATGCAGATATATTAAACTGAAAATACTCCTAACAAACAGAATGTTTTTATTGTTTTAAAAATTCAATGAAATGTGGAACAATAAATAAATTTTTGTTCTTTTAATGCAACATTTACTTATTACTATTACTGAACCCTGAGGAAAAAATTAGCTAAATTTTTTGTATGGAGCAGAAACATGGACGCTACGCAAAGAAGATCTAAAGAGGTTGGAAGCTTTTGAAATGTGGGTATGGAGGAGGCTGGAGAAAATAAGTTGGGAGGACAAAGTAAGGAATGAGGAAGTGCTGAAACGAATAGGAAAAATGCCACTCATAAAAACAATATGAAACAGAAAAAAGAACTGGATTGGATATGTGCTGAAGAACAAATGCCTGCTTAAAACTGCTCTGGAGGGGACTGTAAATGGAGAGAAGAGAAGAGGTCGGCGAAGGATGAAAATGATGGATGATATAATGATAAACGGGAGATATATAGAAACTGAGAGAATGGTGGAACAGAGGGAGGCGTTGAGGGCTGTCACTGTGAGTGGACCTGCGGCATAGCTGAGAACCCTTGATGATAATGATTACTAATAAAAATAGCCTTAAAATAAATTATATGGTCGTATTGACCTGGTAACAAGACTTCTTTAACGTAACCCAGTAATCCTACTGGACATAGAGGACCCACAGTTCAACACGGAATCAGAACCAATTGAGCATTCTGACATAATTCACATCACACAACAACCTATGCCAGAGGTAAAGGTCGAGCTAAGGACCTTTGAAAATCCTCACCGAGACTGGGATTCAAGCTGGGGACTTTTTCATTTCCAGTTGGATGCCCTAACCACTGAGAAACCAGACCTCTCAAGAAAATCTTATATTACAACACTCTTCAATGCGGACGAAGTCACGGGTAACTGCTAGTCTTTTCATATTTTTTTTTTTTTTTTTAAATTGAAATTTTCATATTTTTTGAGGTTTTGAAAAATTACAAAAATTTATATCACATTACATGTCATACCATAACACATTTAATGCAGACTACAATCACACAAATTTCAGAGATTTAGATCAAATCATTTTTGTGTTGCTGCTGTTTAAAGATGTCAAAGCAATGGCAAATTTCTACAATTTTTTATTTTTTGAAAATTAATTTCTCAAAAACAAAAATTCCAAGAAATCTTAAATTTTGTATTTTTTGTCCTCTTGATAGGTACAATAGATAACAAAAAGCATTTAAAATCCCAATTATAAAGATTCAAAAATATTGTTTCCTGATTTATTTTACATGGAATGACCCAATTATTTTATTGGCTAAGTAATATTAAAAGGTACATTTTGGAGAGTATATATATATTATTTGAAAATACTGAACCACTATCAATGAAATTATGGAGTTTATTTTGTCTCTATTAAGAAGGACAGAGAGGTTGATTAAGACATGGCAAAGCAAGCAGGTTATTCCAAGTAGGCACAGCCACTCACAGAATAAAGTTTATTAAACATGTGTCATGTGAGAGTACATACCTGACTTTTTACTTCGAGTATTTTCAGACACTAAAATTGTTTTTTATGTACCCTATTTTCTTCTAATTTTCCAAAACTTTCAATAAGTTCCTTCATTCTTTGTTTTTTGCGTTTACGTGGTTGTTCTTTTCCGTCAGATGTTTCAGCCTGGCAGTCAAATTTTGTAGGATACAACCTGGTTTCATTCGTATTTGTGACACTGTTCCCATTACATGGTACTGCATATAATTTTCCATATCATTTGGCAACTGTAAAAAGAAAATATTTGTAACCATTTAGAAATAATTAATATGAAACTAACTATGAAAGTAATAATTTATTTATCAGCAAACATTTGCCTGCTGCTTTAAGGACACACACACATACAAATAAAAACACAAAAAAAAAAAATACATAACTGTGCTTAATATCCACAATTCGTAGCTTAGCATTCTGTTTGATGCTCACAAAAGCCCAAAACAGTTCAACTGTTACTGTCCATAAGAATAAAATTTGCATAATTTAATTTAATTGTGTGGAGCACATGCTGTGCTGGCAACTGCACTACACATCTATTACCCCCATTCTTATTATAATAATACTGCCCACGACTTCATTCGTGATTGTGAAGAATTTTGATTGACAGCTACTGACATGTAACCTCCATAGTGCACGATGGAAGACTCGAGGCTAATACTACACACAAATATCAGCGATCTGTGCAGGGTATTTACGGCTGCAAACTGAAATACAGAGACACACGTCTTTGGTCGAAATATGAAAACGCCGTCCGTCGACCAATTTCAACCAAGGATTCATGTAGTTATACTGTTAGGTGTTTATAAAAAATATAATTACATGAATCCTTTTTCACTTAATGTTTCTTTCCTCACAGACATTTATAAAATAAATCTCTACTTCATTTAGCCTATCACTGACGTCAAACTAATCCTCCTGTAATTTTCAATTCTATTCCTTAATGGACTGGTACTACCATTACTTTATTCCAGTCCTCTGTTAAGCAGCAAACAATATTTCAAGGTAAGTTGCAATATCATAGCCCTCTATCTTAAATACATCAATGTTATCAACACCAGCCCCTTTGCATTTTTTTTAGCTCCTTCATAATTTCTCCCAGATCTTTAAACAAATTTTGTAGTTTGTTTATTTCTACTGAAACTGAGAAGCTTCTTCTCTGATTTACTCCCTCCTATCACAGGATGACACTCCCCAATGCTCCCATCTAACTAAACCAGTCACTCAATATCTTTTCATTTTCAAATTGGCAACTTGTTCTCCATCCATATCCATATTTGTCTGAATACCTTCCATTCCCTCCCCCACAGATTTCTAAGATAGTCTTACGAATTTCTAGATGCATTGTTCAGTGGTATCCCTGTACCAATAATATTCTTCATTCACACATCAATAACTTCCCCCTTAGCTACTATTAATTCCTTGTTTAGTTGTTTCAAGTATCCTCTACTGCCTCATTGTCTGTTAACTTAATTGTGTTCTCTTTTCACCAATCTCTCTAACGTCCTTAGCTCTAGTATGTAGGTTCTGTACTCCTCTTTACCTTCTGTTTTGGAATAAACATTTCTTCTCCCTTTCTTATTATCTCCTTGAACTCTTCCTATTTAACTTCAATGTACTTATGCCTTCCTTCCATATGATGAACCTTCTAGGACCATCTGTAAACTTCGTGGATCCATTTTGGCCTCCTTTGAAACCCCCCTCCCTCCCTTCTACGCCTACCTTGCCCATGTGGATTTTGCCTTGACCTCCCTTCCCCCCCCCCCTTGGGTGGGAACACTCTTTGTTCTGTTATATCTCTGCCAGAATATTGTTAAAACTATTGTTTACATAATTAACATGACTCATATTAGCTTTATATACTTTATCATAATTATAAATATTCTGAATGAAATAGTGATAGATCTGTTAAAGCCTTTGACACAGTCAGTCATCAAATGCTACTCAACAAATTAGAAAAATGAGGAATAATGGTAATCTGTCAAATAGAATTAAATTTATGATTATAAAAAGCAAAATAGATTTGAATAACGTAACATCCAACATGCTCATTATAAAATCAGGAGCACCACAGGCCTCTGTGCTGGCACCTCTGTTGTTCAGTCTCTATACAGGGCATTTCATTTATGATGCATCCGCATGCACGGCAATAATCGCCCGGCCCAGCGGCGGCTCGCTTGCTGGCAACTCAAACTGCGCAGCGCCTGTGCTCAGAAACGCCTCTTGCCTGCGTTGATGTCTTACCTTATAGCACGTGCTGGAAATGTTGGCCATTGGCTTCAATACACGCTTGACATCTTCTAAGGATGTTTTGGCTAACTCTCTGCAGTGTTTGTGAAGATATATTATTAATTTTAGTTCTTATGTTTTCCTTAAGTTCCTTTTCCGTATGAGGATTTGAATCATAAACACGCTCTTTTAGCTCTTTTAGGTAACCCCACAAAAAGAAATCACAAGGTATCATGTCTGGAGAACGTGGAGGTCATAATCCATGACTGATAATTTGATTGTAAACATGCTTTAAAGCACACATAGAAATTTTGGCTGTATGGGGAGTTACACTGTCTTGTTGAAAATGACCATAATTTCTTTCATCTTCTGTCAGCTGTTTAAAAAAGGTTTTTAAAATATTGTCCACATAGCGCTAAGATGTAATTGTTTCAGAAAAAACACTGGTCCAATAATTCGCCACGCACTAATTGCACACCAAACTCCAACTTTAACATCGTGTCACGGCTGTTCCTGGATAAGATGTGGATTTTCTGTACTCCAGTAACGACTGTTTTGACTGTTTATGCGTTTACGTATTGTCAGAGCATGGAAGCATTGTCAGAAGTGGAACTTAGGGAAAACATCATATATATTATTTCTATAAGGTATTTTTTTGTCACAAGCCTATATCTTCCTTCGTACTTAACCGAAATCAATGAATGAGGTGTCATTTTATAGCTTATGGTCTCCACTTTGGTTAAATCGTATTTTAAGCAAGAAAGTTTTCGGAAATCGACCCTTAAAGGGCAAAAATGTAAATTTTTGTAAAATGCTGTTTTCTGTGTTAAGAGTCAGTTATCTCCCTGGATACCTATCTGAAACCGTTTTATGAACTATCGTTTTAAAGATTAAGATCTCCGCTTTAGTGACGTCTATATTAAGCCAGAAAGTTTTCGGAATTCGACCCTTAAAAGGCAAAAGTATCAATATTTTTGCAATGCGTTTTTGTGTCACGAGCGATTTATCTCCCTTAATATCTAACCAATATAGATAAATGATGTATCATATTAAAGAATAAGGTCTCCGCCATGGTAACATTATATTTTAAGAAAGGAATTTTTCGTAATGCGACCCTTATAGGGCAAAAATTTCACTTTTTCTAAAATGCGTTTTTTGTATCTCGAGCCATTTATCTCCCTGGATATCTAACCAAAATCGATAAATCAGGTAGGATTATGAGGAGTAATGTCTCAGCTTTGTGACATCATATTTTAAGAAAGAATGTGTTTGGAATTCAACCCTTAAAGGGAAAAAGTATAAATTTTTCTATAACACATTTTTGTGTCACGAGCGATTTATCTCCCTTAATATCTAACCGATATAGATAAATGAGGTATCATATTAAAGAATAAGGTCTCCGCCGTGGTAACATTATACTTTAAGAAAGGAATTTTTCGTAATTCGACCCTTATAGGGCAATAATGCCACTTTTTCTAAAATGCGTTTTTTGTATCTCGAGCCATTTATTTCCCTGGATATCTAACCAAAATCGATAAATGAGGTAGGATTATGAGGAGTAATGTCTCAGATTTGTGACATCATATTTTAAGAAAGAATGTTTTTGGAATTCAACCCTTAAAGGAAAAAAGGTATAAATTTTTCTATTACCGATTTTTGTGTCACGGGCGATTTATCTTCCTTGATATCTAACCGATATAGATAAATGAGGTATCATATTAAAGAATAAGGTATCCGCCGTGGTAACATTATATTTTAACAAAGGAATTTTTCGTAATTCGACCCTTAAAAGGCAAAAATGTCAATTTTTCTAAAATGCGTTTTTTGTATCTCGAGCCATTTATCTCCCTGGATATCTAACCAAAATCGATAAATGAAGTAGGAATATAAGGAGTAATGTATCAGCTTTGTGAAATCATATTTTAAGAAATAATGTTTTTGGAATTCAACCGTTAAAGGAAAAAAGTATAAATTTTTCTATAACCGATTTTTGTGTCACCAGCGATTTATCTCCATTGATATCTAACCGATATAGATAAATGAGGTATCATATTACAGAATAAGGCCTCCGCCGTGGTAACATTATATTTTAAGAAAGGAATTTTTCGTAATTCGACCCAAAAAAGGCAAAAAAAGTCAATTTTTCTAAAATGCGTTTTTTGTGTCTCGAGCCACTTATCTCCCTCGATATCTATCCAAAATCGATAAATCAAGTACGATTGTGAGGAATAATGTCTCAGATTTGCTGACATCATATTTTAAGAAAGAAGTGTTTGGAATTCAACTATTAAAGGGAAAAAGTATAAATTGTTCAACAACGTATTTTTGTGTCATGAGCCTTATATTTCCCTTGATATCTAATCGATATAGATAAATGGCATATCGTATTAAAGACTAAGGTATCCGCCGTGGTAACATTATATTCTAAGAAAGGAATTTTTCGTAATTCGACCCATAAAGGGCAAAAATGTCAATATTTCTAAAATACGTTTTTTGTGTTTCGAGCCATTTATCTCCCTGGATTTCTAACCAAAATCGATAAATGAAGTAGGAGTATGAAGAGTAATGACTGAACTTGGTGACATTATATTCAACCTCACTATTCATCGCATTTTATTCGCGAAATTTTCGCACGAGTCGTCTAGTAAGAAGTAAAATTAATAATATTTTTTCAGAAATGGTGTAGAGAGTTAGCCAAAACATCCTTAGAAGATGTCAAGCGTGTATTGAAGCCGATGGCTAACATTTCCAGCACAGGCTATAAGGTAAGACATTGACGCAGGCAAGAGGCGTTTCTAAGCACGGGCGCTGCGCGGTATGAGTTGCCGGCAAGCGAGCAGCCACTGCGCCGAGCAATTATTGCCCTGCATGCGGACTCGTCATAAATGAAACATCCTGTATAAAGGATATTCAAATACCAAAAGGAAAGAAAGACACAATAGTTCTTCATGTAGATGATGCAACTGTGAAGATGTCAAAACATCAAACTATGGGGATATTGGAGACAAAGAAACTGCTATTAGGCATTACAAATAAGATAGGATAGGGAAATATAACATGTTGCTTACCACAAATACAAACTACTTAACAATATTTTGGTTAATCACCTTACTCATGTATGAGGAGAGACATTGGAGAGAAAGATGTGACAACTTCCTAACTGCCATATGAACTTGTGGGAGGGTGGTGTTTGAACCAGCAGTGGAGGGAGAAAGTTAACCAATGATAAATGTGGAACAATCAGTCAAGCTACATGAAATTTATTTTAAAAAATATATAATTTCATCTGTTATTGGAGTAAATAAATAAAACTAGAAGGATATGAAAAATTCATCACACTGTTCTTTCCTGCTCAGGAATTCATTAACCAGATCCTTCACTATGAACATGACTTCCTTCCCTGAAATACGTGCCCTTCCTCCCAAAAATCCTACCTGCTGCTCCCCACCTTGCCTTAGCAGACTCCTAATCTAAACATCATCTTGGTCCACAAGTACTTACCATATGACTCTCCCAGACCTCCACAGGGATCTTTCCCCTATAATACACCCCACTGCAAAATATGCCGCATACAGTCACCACTACCTACTCTAATCCATCAAAGCAGAATCCTTTCCTATTATTGGACACACCACCTACGCTACCACTCACCTTATTTACCAACGTGCCCTGTCTTCACTGTACTGCTTGCTACATTGGTCTCACCACTCAATAAGTACGGATTCTGCAAGGTGAATAGCCACAGGCAAAAAGTCTATGCTTCCATCTCAGCCCATCCAGTGGCAGCTCATGCCAGCTCACATGATTCCAACAGTCCCAACACCTGCATCATAGTTAGAGCTGTCATGATTTTTCCAAACACCACCAGCTCTTCACAACTCTGTACATGGAAACTGGCCTACAAACAGGGGTGGTGGATCCAGGATTTTGGTTTGGGGGGGGGCTTGAGCGGACTTTTGTTTGGGGGGGGGGGGGACTTGAGCCTCCTCGGGCCTCGAATCCGTAGAGCTAAAAAAAAAAAAAGTCTAAAAAATTACAATGTTGGGGGTGGACCCACTTTTGGGGGGGGGCTTGAGCGCCCCCTAGCCCCCCCCCCCTGCCTACAAACATATCCTAGACACCAGTCACACCCCTGGCCACAACCTATACTAAACATGCCACTTACTACTTTGCAACTTTACAGTCAGTTTTCTCATATATTTTCACATATGCATATATTTTTAGAATATTTTTATATCTGTCTAGTTTTATTTATTTACTTATTTAATCCTGTAACAGATAAAAATTGTATATATATATATATATTTTAAACAAATTTCATCGTACCTCTACTGATCATCACATTTATCGTTGGTCAACTTTCTCCCCCCACCCTCCAGCATGTTTCATTCATTTAGCAGGTCTGGATGTGAACACTTCTTTTCCCTTGCCATATGTCTCGCCTTCTACATGACTAAGTTTATTAACCGAAATATTGTGAAGTTGTTTGTGTTTTCTGTATTTTTTACGTATTCATCTCGCCCTCCTGCCTTCATCTGTGGTAAGTGCCGTATTATTTTTCCTCATCCTATCTTATTTTTAAACTTCAAACTATAGAATCTAGAGACAAACCTTAATCTGTACTTTCAGAAACTAGCAACATGGTTGGAAGATAATTATCTTGTAACTAACCTAAATAACATATAAATGGTATCATTTTTTTTTTTTTTTAAAAATTGTACTATGTAGATTTAAGCATAAGCAGTGAGCAAATAATTGATACAAAAGCAGCTAACTTGTTAGGGAGCCAAATTGACAACCACATTAATTGGAAAATCAGGTGGATTAATGCTGTAACAAACTAGCCCCTACTGTTTATATAGTCAACTACCTCATAGAATTCTGCACTAGTTATATTCTGATTAGGTATCATCTATTTCTCTTTTTTTAAAAGCCAACTGAGAAGCTGTGTATTAGTGTGGGGAAGATTCACAGAGAATAATATGATGAGAATATTAAAAATACAAAAATAAATAATTAGAACAATGCTAAAACAAAAAAGAATGGTTTCATGTAAAAAATATTTTGTAGATTTTAAGATTTTGATTTTTTCCATGTATATACATACATAAGACTATGCTGCTTTCACTCACTAAGAATGTTGTTTAACAGAATGAACAAGTACAATTGGTATGAAACACATAATACAACTGATTTCAATTTACAAGTAGACAACACAAAAAAATTTGAAAAATGTACTTCCTATTCTGGGGCCCAATTGTTCAATAAGCTTCATACAGATTTAAGATTAATCAGTAACAAGAGAACAATTCAAGCATAAGGTTAAAGAGTATTTATGCGATAAAGCCTTCTACTCAATGATGGAACAAGGGAAAGTATGGCATGAATAAAAAATTGTTTAAATTAACAATGTATAATTAAGCAACTAAGGAAAATGAAAGCGGCTTCTAGGCGATATAAATACATACCAAAGTGGATGGATGCGATGAGAGAACACTAATGCTGACAAACAACTACACAATATTTCGGCATATGCCTTGCTCACAAATAGAAAAACGGGCCATTAGGCTCGGAACATGTGTGCACAACGAACGTTACCTAATGACTAACCATGTAGTGGGGGGGGATAAGGAGTAGACTATCGATATCGGTATACAATGTCTGAGATACTGTATTTAATATTTTGGCAGGCGATGGTAAAATGAGCAAATGTAGTAATGGTACGGTATAAACATGGCAAAAAAAAAAAGAGGTAGTGATGGGTTAATTGGAATTTAACGGTGGTTAAGTCCAGGTGGGTGTCTCATATCCAGGATATTCTGGTACACTAGTTCCCATCTCCGGAGTTCTGCTGCAGTGGTGCTGTCAGGGAAAACTCCGACTGCTCTCACAGTAAAACAGTCGTTGAGGTTGTTGGAATCATGGCTATTGGCATGTTCTGGTACTGGAAGGTACAGGTTACTAGTATGGACTGTTTGTCTGTGGCCATTAATTCTAACAGAGAGTTGCTGTGTGGTGAGGCCTATGTAAGAACTGGTGCAAAAGCGGCAAGTTAGTTGGTATATAAGATGAGTGGTTGAACAGGTGGCATGTCCAATAATGGGGAAAGTTTCTCCTGTGGTGGGATTGGAATATGTAGTGGTGGGTGGAAGCATGCTGCAGGTTTTACAGCGGGGTCTATTACAAGGATAATATCCATATGGTGCTTTTGGAGAGTCTATCGGAGGGTATTTGTGGAATAAGATGTTCTTAAGATTGGGTGGTCTGCTAAAACAAGCACGAGGGACATTGGGTAGAATTTTGGGTAGGAGAGTACGCATTTCCAGAAATGAGCGAAGGAAGTGATACCCCTGTCGCAAGATATGGTTGATGGACTCGAGGCCAGGAGAGAACTGAGTGACAAAGGCAAGGCTATAGTTGGTTTTTGTAGGAGACAAGTGAGAGTGGTTATGTGGAGGGTGGTTGATCGCGCGGGAGATCTGTTTATGTACAAGATCCCTGGGGTAACAACGGGAAATAAGGGCTTGGGATAGGTTTTGTGAGTATTGATGGAGAGAATGAGCATCAGAGCAAATGTGACTTCCACGGATGGCAAGGCTGTATGGGAGGGAACGTTTCGTATGGAATGGATGGCAGCTATCAAAGTGTAGATACTGCTGTAAATTAGTGGGTTTGATGTGGACTGCGGTATGAAGGACACCGTGCCTGAGCATGATGTCAACATCGAGGAATGTGATGTGTGAGCGGGAGTAAGTCCAGGTGAAATTGATGGAATTGTTGCTATTGTTAAGGGAGTGGAGAAATTCAAGGAGGTGGTTTTCGCTGTGGGTCCAGATCATAAATATGTCATCTATGTATCTGAACCACACAGTGGGTTTAAAGGGAGTGTTGTTCAGGAAACGTTCCTCCTGATGACCAAGGAATAAGTTGGCATAGGATGGGGCCATGCGGGTGCCCATGGCGGTACCGCGGATTTGGTGATATACTACAGAATTAAAGGTAAAGAAATTTTTGGAGAGAACTATATGGGCCAAGGTTGAAATGAGTATAATTAACACATATTTGTCAGTGACATGTATAATGAGGTAAAAGATAAAGTAAATATATAGTAGAAATGTATAAAATGTAAGTGTTTGACAAATCAAACATGTATGTGTAGAAAATGACTGGTTTCATAGGTTTAGCTAACTTAAGGAATTAAATTGTTAAGGAAGATGGAACATACTTAGTATTATAGAACCTAATGTACCTTTGACTTGTCCTAATTCAATATACAATTTATTATATGTAAATGATATAGGGGACCAATAAAATTATTGAATGAATGAATTTTGCATCAAATCCAGATTTTACAGACACTGATGTCAGAGAAGTGAAAACTGCAAGGTAATTAAGTGACAGATATTTGAATTATTAAATTTGTATACTTTAGTAAATTATTTATGTAGGCTATAATTTGAACCAACAGACACTCTGGAATAATCAACAATTAAATTTCTGACAGCGAAAAATATGCATATAATTCAAATATTGGTCTAATATATTAGAAGAGTTTGTTACCACAAACTCTGCTAATGTGCCCTGGACCAAGATGACAAGTGATAGTTTTTCTTACAGGTAAGAGACAAGGAATTATATTGAGCATTATTTTCTAACAATTGTATTAAGTTAATGAATTGTAAAGAAATGACTTGCCAGAACACTCCGTTCAGCCTGTCATTTTTGATGGGCTTGGGAGTTAATGAGATAATAAAGTAGCAGAAAATCATTTAAGTAAAGGTATTGACTGACATGGGGACCATCAGACATGTTCAGAACAGATTTCAATCTCCTGCATATATGTTGACGTGTATGCACCCTGTATGATTGTGACAAGAGTCACCATGGTGTTGGCAATAAGGTGTCCACCTCATAATTTTCCAACCCAGGTTCAAATCCCCGCAATATCAAAAATTTTCATTTATTTCTATATCCAGAAATTGTTGAGCATTAATTTTTGCAGTTCTATCATTACTATGTCACCACCATCTGATGATGAATTAGTATAGAATTCGACAAAACAAATCAAAATTACAGGATAAAATTTTTTGATACTTCCCTGAGTTTTCGAGATATAGCATGTCAAAAATAAGTTATAGTACAGTTCCTATGAAAGAAAGTACGCAGAAAAAGATTAAGAAACAAAATTTTTTATTATTAAATTCACTGCTTGAATAATAACTTAAGGCACCTAGGGTGTTGTCCAAATTTGTTCACACTGTCAATAAATTCAGTATCCTTAGATAATAAGTGTTATATATAGGCTAATGTACACTGACGGAAAAAAAAATCCCAACACCAAGAAAAAATTATTGTAGAGTAATGAAATTTGGACAATGCATTTGTCAAGTTAACATGTTTAATTTATTAAATTTTCAAGATCACAGGTTAATTTAAGCTCAAGAAAATGCATTTCAAATGTGAAATACTGTTAAATTAATAGCCGGTGTAACCTCCAGAATTTTGAATGCAAGCCTGCAAACGTGAATGCATTGTGTCATACAGGTTTCGAATGTCACTTTGTGGTATGGAGTTCCATGCTTGTTGTACTTGTGCTGTCAATACTGGGACGGTCAGTGCTGGCTGTGGATGATGCTGGAGTTGTCATCCAATGATATCCCATACGTGTTCAATTGGAGACAGATCTGGTGATCTCGCAGGCCAAGGTAACATGTCGACACTCTGTAGAGCACGTTGCGAGACAACAGCGGTATGAGGGCGAGCGTTATCCTGTTGAAAAACTCCCCCTTGAATGCTGTTCATGAATGGCAGCACTACAGGTTGAATTACCAGACTGACGTACAAATTTGCAGTCAGTGTGTTTGGTATAACCACAAGAGTGCTCCTGCTGTCATAGGAAATTGCTCCCCAGACCATGACTCCAGGTGTAGGTCCAGTGTGTCTAGGCCGCAGACAGTTTGGTTGCAGGCGTTCCCCTGGCCTCCTTCTGACCAACACTCGGCCATCACTGGCACCAAGGCAGAACCTGCTTTCATCAGAAAACACAACAGATCTCCAGTGTTGGTCAGAAGGAGGCCAGGGGAACGCCTGCAACCAAACTGTCTGCGGCCTAGACACACTGGACCTACACCTGGAGTCATGGTCTGGGGAGCAATTTCCTATGACAGCAGGAGCACTCTTGTGGTTATACCAAACACACTGACTGCAAATTTGTACGTCAGTCTGGTAATTCAACCTGTAGTGCTGCCATTCATGAACAGCATTCAAGGGGGAGTTTTTCAACAGGATAACGCTCGCCCTCATACCGCTGTTGTCTCGCAACGTGCTCTACAGAGTGTCGACATGATACCTTGGCCTGCGAGATCACCAGATCTGTCTCCAATTGAACACGTATGGGATATCATTGGACGACAACTCCAGCATCATCCACAGCCAGCACTGACCGTCCCAGTATTGACAGCACAAGTACAACAAGCATGGAACTCCATACCACAAAGTGACATTCGAAACCTGTATGACACAATGCATTCACGTTTGCAGGCTTGCATTCAAAATTCTGGAGGTTACACCGGCTATTAATTTAACAGTATTTCACATTTGAAATGCATTTTCTTGAGCTTAAATTAACCTGTGATCTTGAAAATTTAATCAATTAAACATGTTAACTTGACAAATGCATTGTCCAAATTTCATTACTCTACAATAATTTTTTCTTGGTGTTGGGATTTTTTTTTTCCGTCTGTGTATAAAAATGCACTCCCCCTTAAAGTAATTCTGTCGGCGCCCGTGGCTTTTGGTGACGTTTTTTCTTGTTCAGACCGTATTTCAACCAAACAACAACCACTAGGAAGAAAATAAAACACCTACAGTGCATTTCCACCGTGTGGATACAGAAGTTTTGGTGACTTTTTTGTTTGATCCAGGCCAGATCTCACCCTAACCTCCTCACTTTTGAGATACAATATCTCAAGAATTAAGCCAGATTATATATATCTATATATTTGTTCTTTATTTTCGATTTGTCTCGTCGAGTTACATACGAATACATCATCAAATTTGACTATGGCGAAATTTTTCTTTTGGTCCAGGTCGCATTTCAACCTAATCCCGTCAATTTTTAGATACGATATCCGGAGAAATAAGCGAGATATCAACAAATTTTATTCTTTACTTTCAATTTGTCTCGTCGAGTTACATAAGAACCCATCATCAAACCTTGGCAACACGGTTATCGTAGAATCCCCTGGATTTTTAATTTTATATCTTCACTTACAAACTTTCATTGCGTTAGATAATATTTAAAACAAACCACATTACATACACTACAGCGTCATTTTTTCTAGAAATTTGTTTTTTTTTTTTCCAAATGAATTCTTCACGGGTGTAGGCCTACTACTGGATTGTGTTTTTGCAATAAATCGTTACACCCGTGAAGACTTCATTGCAATCATACGCCAGAATATAGAGACGGAAAGCGGCTCCAAAACGTCGCTTCAAAGTGATGCATTCCCCCGGTAGGAGGCCCGAGAACTTATCACACGGCTGATACACCGGGAAGGTCTACATTCTTTTATACGCCACGAAAATCTCCATTCTTACATCATTTTTTCACTTTTTATTAATAAGTTTATTGTTTTGGTGCGCTCTTTTGTTGAAATAGATTTTATTTTTTACTTTATTTCATTTTCGTCGTATACTCGTATTTATAGCTACTTGTATTTCGTCAAGATGTAGGCCTATTTTAAAGGACCATCGAGAATTTTTTTTTCAATATCTTTTTAATTCCATGCAGTGGCAGTGTGTAAATGGTTGAAAATAAAATTAGGTACGTAACGAAAACAGATTCGCCTACTACCCAAATTTCAAGGCATATTACGAAATCATTGTTAATTTACTGACCGAAATAACATATTTTATTGCATCTGGTAGATGTAATGTGATTTAAATATTATTTCACGAAATATAAGTATGTCAATGAAGTTGAAAAAAAAGAAGAAAGAAAGAAAATTCGTGCTTAACAATTTCTGCAGACAGAAATATCTGATATTCGGGGTATTTGAACCCAGGTCAGAAAATTATAATGCAGACACCTTACCACCTACCAGAGACAATTTTCGTAATTGTAAAAGATATTTAGATTTTTGTTTTTAGGTGGATAGATAGATATGTTCACTTTGATCCCATGTGAGAATGTAGGACGGTACCATAGACATATTACCTTCAACATATATGGAGGAGATTGAAATCTATTCTTAAAATGTCGGATAATCTGTGTGGGATTTAAAAAGGTTCGCATTTGCTTTGGATTAAGCTTGTATAAGAAATGATTTGAAAAATATACTTATGAACCTTTTGTAAAATAAGTTATGATTATAGATTGAATAGGTAATGTGTTGTTATGTATTTTTGGATTACTGCAAATCGCGATTCCGCAAAGAATAGGCGTCATAATACTGTAATAGTCAAACGCAAGACACTGCTAGAAACACTTTCCAAAGTACCTTTAACGGTGCCACGCTAATCCAGAATGTATTAGAACCTAATTTTTGCTTGAAAATAATTGTCCAGGCTGTATTACAACGGAATTAGTGCTTGAAAACAATACGTCTTGTGATTGACTTCAGCAGTACTATAATGTAATTAGTGAATGTTGTAGCGGAATCGCTATCTGCAACAGAACCTACATCTTAACAAATGTGACATAACAACATTAAACACTATGTACTTACATCAAAATGATCTTCACAACAATATAAACAACTAGTTGAAGATACTTTATCTCTTCTCATAGCTTTACACCACTGTTTTCTTACATTATCATGCCGTGGAACATGAAAATACACTTTATCAGGTGCATTTGTTGTTGTATTTTTGCACATAGGTACGATACAATATTTATATAATGGTTTTCGACCTCCTTCCATATCGAAATTACTTATAAGAACGCAAAACTTTTGCGATAAAAAACTCCACAATATACGTCAATATAATCACGGACGCTGACGTCACTGTGGCAGTGAGCCAAAATGGCAGCGTTAAAAATGACCAAATTTGATTGCAGTTTTAAAATATTTATTTTAATCGATGTTATATTTTTTACGATTATATAACAGTAAAAAATTGATTAAAAATAAAGAATACATGCAAAACGTTAGTCAGACTATTACTTGAATATGGTAGTGTAGTATTGGGCCCACATCTTGTATTGTCTCTGGCGCACATTTTGGGTATCGAATATAAGAGTTGAAGGGTGTGTAAAGAAGGGCTGCTAGATTTGTCTCTGGAAATTACCGCAGAACAAAATCAGTAAATGATATCATTCTATAGTTCGCAACCATTTTTTTTCTCCTCTGCCTTATGAACTGATACAAATGTTACACATTGCCAGTCCATTATGATTATATAACAGTTCACATACTGTATGTACGCAATTTTAGAATAAACAATGAATAACACAACAACACGCTATTACGTTTTAGTAATGACATCAAGTACAAACATGTTTAAGTTATCATCAATTAAATCTTATGTGGTGTTAATTTATTATGTTATGGTTTGATTAACACATGCCACTTATTTCAAATTATTATATTTCAGAAAACTAAAGAAATAAATAACCCAAGTAGATAAATAATACTAACAGAATGCAAAGAGTAGCAGTAGCTATAATAAAAAAAAGGTTAGAGGCTGCTTGTGATGGAATAAAAAAATGAATAAAGGATTACTGATTGGAGATGCATGATGAGGGAAAATTACTAATACTAAAAAAATCATTGAAGCTTATTAAACAATAAAAGATGGGGTTGCAACTGGGAAATTAAAGGGTAATGTTGAAAATGTCAAAAAGCCAGTTATATGACTTTTACTAATGAACTGTAGAAGTATAATGAATAAAGTAACAGAGTTTAGTAACTTTTAATAGATCTGGAAATGACAAGTAGTTATAGATGTAGAGTCATCGTAAAATGAAATAGTACTAGATAGTGGGGTTTTCCTGGACAATTATGGAGAATACTGCAGAGATAAGGAGCAATTGGTTGAAGGGATTTGTGACTATCAAAGACTTTTGCAGTTCACTAATGATCATAGATCAAAGCAGTGGATGAAATTAAAGGGTGATAAAAAAAAAAAATCAGTGTGTTGCCTGTTTACTGTAGTGGAAGAATGATTGATAGAGGTATTACTCTTGGAGTGCAACTAAATCCATATTCAGAGATCAGCGTGGAATGATAATTATTGGTGCGGATCTAAGTTTACCAGATGTCAATTTGGAAGGAAATGAGAATACTTGTCTCACACCTCCACCAACAGGAAATTAGTTTGCAGATCACTGCAAAACTGTTTTTGTTAGTGTCATACACATTTAGTTTTCAGGTCTGCGGAGTTTTTCTACTTAGCCATACAAATAGGGAAGCATATTCTCAAGTTCTTCTTGGTATGCAACAAGTAGTACACCAGATGCAAGGGAATGGGAATTTGCAATTACGTCAGTAAGGAAAGAAGGAATCACACAAATAGTAGAGTAGAATTCAAGGGGACAAAACATGTTGGATGTGTTCCTAATAAATGATGACCTTGTGTAGTCTTAAATTAAATGATGACCTTGTGTAGTCTTAAGTAACTGAATGAATGAGTGATCATGAAGCAGTTCTGATGGATATTACAGGGTCTCATAAACCAGTGGCCAAAACTGAAGGTGGTAATAGCTACAGTTATAAAATGAAATATATTTAAAAACTGAAGAGAGATTTCAGGGAATGGATCAGTACAAGGAAGGAAGATACAAGTGCAACAGAGTCGATTTAGGAATGAATGAATTTCTTATTATTATTCCAAAACAGAAAATAAAGAGAAGTGCAAAACCTACTTACTATAATAGGTAAGTGAGAACACTAAAGGGGTGGGTAAGGAGGGAAAACAACAGTGTAAAGAGACATACTTGAAACTAATAAACAAGCAATTAATAGTAACAAAGATGGATTTATGAAGAATATTATGGATAAAGGGGGAACAACTCAATGATGATGAAGAAATTTCCATGGCTATGTTGAAAACTAATGGAAAGATTGTCAGACAAGGATGAAGAAGTAGTTACTGAGCATTTTAAAAAGGCGGGAGATATTAAGTAACTGGTTAAATTAGGCCATTAGAGACTATCATCTTGGTGAGGGAGAAATTAAATTAGTGGAGGAAATTCTCCAAATTACTAGAAATGATCAGACTGCAAAATTTGAAATAGATTCTGAAGAAATTATGAGAGAAGTAAGAAAGTTAAAAAAGCTGTAAATAATATTGCTACAAATGTTCTAAAGATAGCAGGTCACAATATTGTAGCTTACACTGAAATATTATTTAGATTCTATAGTCTTACTGCTTACGAAAGGACTGGAAAAATATGATAGCAGAACTGGTTCATAAAGGAGAGACAACAAATAGAGTTTAAATTAACAGGCTGATTAATCTGACAGCAGTGGTAGGTTAATTGATGGAGAAAATGATATGCAGTCTCATTAAAAATATACGTGAGGAAAGAAACCAATTTGCGAATTGACAACATGGCTTTATGTAAGAATATTCATACGTATTCCTCTGAAGGAAACACTTCAATCGAGTAGAGGGAGATTTTGATTAAAAATTATTTTAATTTTTCCCAATCTTAATCTATCCCCCACCCCTCCCCAGACATCAGAGCTGTGTTGGGAGCTTATTGAAGATATGAATACCAGTATACCTGATCCCTGTTTTGATAAATGACAACATGTAACCATAGTGATAATCAAGCACACTTTTAGTGCTACAATTGTGTATTTTAATATTGGTTTCAAACAGAATATTATTGATGAGTTTAAAGGATATTAATGTGCATACATTCTTCACTACAAATATTAAAATTCCTAACCTCTTGAACATTTCTCTGCATGAAGTTTTACCACTAACCCCTCACTTCTTGGTTCCGAGTACTTTGGCTCAATGAGTTGAATTAACCACAATATTATATTATTTGACATTAGGGAGATAAAAGAAGTAATATAAACTAGTTTCCTCATCCTGAGATAGCGTACACTTCAAGCTGTAACAACTACAAATATTGCTGCACCCAATCGCTTTAATCAATCCCGAGACATGTACCCTCAAATTTAAATTATGATCAATATGCAAATCTGGAAATTTCACACTCTCTACCTTTTTAATGGACTGGTTTGCAGATTTTATATGTATGCCTGGAGTTAATCTGCAAAATGTACTGACATTTTTTTTATTTCTCCAATAATACAATTTTACATTTTTATGTTCATGCATATCTACTTTGACATTTCACCACCATCTACAATATATATAGTGGATACGTTAAATATTTGGATAGGAGAATAATCATCACTTACCAAAGATGAAGACTGCTGTGGCATCGAAACACAGAAAACTGCGGTTTCGTGTTTCAACGCAACAGCAAGCTTCATCTTTGATATGCGTTTGTTATTCTCCCACAAATTAATCCACATCACAATAGCTAACTCCTTTCACCACAATATCCTCTACTCTATTCTCCATGGAGTAGCTAGTCATGCCACAGGCCATGGTGTGTGCATACCCCTTCTTGCCAAATGATCCAGTCCTAAGTGCATGTATACGGTTTTAAACTGAAATGTGGTGAGTTATGTACATGGTTTTGTGTTTTAATGTTCCTTTGAAACATCCCCCCCTTTTTTCCTGTCTCCATCCATAGTAAGTGACTGATTATTTTCCATATCCTCCCTATCTTTATTGCATAACAACACTATCCGATGATGTACTGAATTGGATACATTGAATTTTATCAATGTTCAAGCACAAACCAGCAGCTAAGAACCAGCTATTAATGTGGTCAAATATATAATTTTAAATACACTCAGTAGAAAAATACAGAATATTTTTAATTCCTACACTTGTTTCATCTGTAAAAAGGCCATATTTGATAAACTATGAACTAACTGATAGAGCATGAAAAAATTACTGTAATTTTCATTTCATTCATTAACATCATACTACAATATCTTAATTTTTGTATTAAAATTTTCTTGACAAATGCAGTCAATGTCTTAAACAAGTCATAAAATATTCCTTCTAAAATATTTCCGGTGAATGTAAGTATAGCTTGCTCCATTGGAAGACCTTTTTAAAACTGAATTGTGATGCATTTACTGGTATTTTTGTTTCAAAAGTGGTGCTGGACATTGCTTTTTCAAAATTTTGAACATCGTCAGTAATGAAACAGAACAGTAATTGCTCTGTTACTTATTACATTGCATGTCTAATCTGTATGTAGATTTTGCAAAGTAAGAAATAACATCACAAGGGGTGCCAAAGGTGCTAAATCTTTTATAAAGGGCGTTTATTTGTTACAACATTATTTTATAGGGAGGTTTAACAACAACAAATTTAGGCTTATTTGGAAAGGTTCCCTGAAGTAAAAATATATAAAACAACTACCTTAGTGTAGTATATCTCTTAGTTTTATGGAGAAATTTCAATTAATCTGTTAACTCGTCGAGCATTTGTTCTTAAGAGATGTGATAACTTTTCTAGTGTCTTCTGGAGTAGCCAAATGTACAAACAGACTGTCAAATTGTACTTGGAAAGCTGTATCAATGAAATCCACTCTGTGAGCTACTGAGCTATTGGTAGTCAACTTACTGACAACAGATAGAAAATGATTATTAAATATATCTGAAAAGAAAAAACTGGAATCTTGGGGACTTCACTTAATATAATTGTATGCACTTACTGGCCAGATTATTTTTTCAAGTCTCTTTTTTTTTTTTTTACAATATCCCATATGGTTTTAATTTTATTCCCAGTGATCAAGGGGGGGGAGGGGGCTAGGGGGCTCAAGCCCCTCCCCCAAAAGTATCTGGGTCCACCCCCGACATTGTAATTTTGAGATTTTTTTTTTTTTTTTTTTTTTTTTTTTTTTTTTTTTTTTTTTTTTTTTTTTTAGCTCTACGGATTTGAGGCCCGAGGAGGCTATAAAGACTCAACCCCCGCCTCCCTAAAACCAAAATCCACTGAAGGCAAGCCCTCTGAACCAAAATTCACTCATGCCAAGCCCCCCCCCCCCCAAACCAAAATCCTGGATCCGCCCCTGCCAGTGATCACCTTTTCATGGGGAAGCTACTTTCAACATAACCTACTAAAAATATTGTTTCTTTCACTTCGAATCTTGTAAACTCTAAACATGAAGTATAATGAACAAAGTAACAGAATTTGTAAACTTAACAGAGGTACAAGAACAACAATTACATGGGTAGTCTTGGTAAAAGAAGTAGTACTAGACAATGAGGTTTTTCCTGATGGTTACAGAGTGTACCACAGGGACAGAGTAGCAATTGGTGGATGGGTTCTCATACTGGCTAGCAAAAACTACTACAGCTCACTGGTCATTATACATCATGTTCACAAGTTACTTGGAGTAGATTTCTGGGATATTAAAAAAGAAAAAAAATCAGGGTGTTGGCTGCTTGCCATAGTGGAAGAATGAATGATAAAGATGAGACTCTTGGTGGGAAACTTAATTCATACTTAAGAGTTTAGGGGTGAGAGCAGAACGGTCATTATTGGTGGAGATTTAAATTTACCAGGTGCCAGCTATGGAGGTAGGAAAAGAGAGGAGACAAGGTGTTGCTTAAACTGCGAAGCAGCCTGTAAACATCGGAGCCGACTGTGCATGCGCAGCCGCCATCTTCGTCAGTTCGGAACATCGGTCTGTTTTCATTACCTTCCTGCTGTGAACATTTCATGTTCAGATATTTCAAGGTGTTTTATAATGCCAAATTGTGTTGCCTATGGTTGCACAAACGGAACAAGTAAAAAACAACCTGGAATAACATACCGAGCATGGCAGTGTAACGGTTAGCGTTCTCGCCTCGCATTCGGGAGGACGGCGGTTCGAATCCCCGTCCGGGCATCCAGATTTGGGTTTTCCATGGTTTCCCAAATCACTCCAGGCAAATGCCGGGACGCTTCCTTCAAAAGGCCATGGCCAAATTCCTTCCCATTCCTTGCCCCCATCCTTTCCCGTCTCTAAAGACCTCGCTGTTGAGAGACGTAAAGCAGTAAAAAAAATAAAATGGAATAACATTCCATAGGTAAGTCACGTTGAAATTATTGTTCTTGAAGTATTTGTAGTGCAGTGTCTGCAAGACATAATAGATGTCATTATAGATTTACAGTACCTGCTAATAAAGTTTATTCACAGCTCTCAATAGGACAACGGTGTTATCAAATATTTGTTGATGCAGAGAACCATTTTATCTTACTATTTTTCACCTGTGGTTCAAGTTTACATCGCGATGAAGCGAATACATTCATGTGCTTTAGTCCAGTTGTACCTAATTTATATTGAAAGTGTATGATGAAATTAATTGTGATAATTTGTGATATGCGATCTAGCAATTGTAATGAAGTCCTTTTTGTTGTTATCTGAAATGTAATTCCCAATACGTTTAAAATGTTTGGTTGCATTTGCGTCGTTTGACTTTTTAACGCAACATTAAGTCAAATTGTGATTAGGTTGAAATGTAGCCTGTTGCAGAATATTCTTTTTATAGCATAAGGAACAAATTATTTATTTGTTATTAGTACTTTATTGAGCACCTTGTTAGTGACACAAGCTTGCGACTATTGATATATGGTAGCAAGATAATTGCACTGGCCAGTTCTAACATTACCGTGGCGTGAATTCTTATGTAACGTAACAAAACTAATTGAAAGTAAAGAACAAAATTTTTTGATATCTCGCCTAGTTCTCTTTCCTTTTGGTCCAGGCTGCATTTCGATCTAACCACCTCACTTTTGAAACAGTATATCTCAAGAACTATGCGAAATATTTGGGGAAAACTTTTTTCCCTATGGCTTAACGTCTTGTTGACATAGAGGTCATTAGATGCGGAAAAGGACAGCTGGGAAGGAATTCAGCCATGACTGTTTGACAGAACCATCCAGGAATTCACCTGGAGTGAATTAGGGAAAACTTTTTGTCCTATAGCTTTACATCTCGTCGACGTTGAGGTCATTAGAGGCGGGAAAAGGCAGGTGTCAAGGAACGGGAAGGAATTCGACCATGCTCTTTTGACAGAACCATCCAGGCATTCACCTGGAGTGATTTGGGGCAACCGTCAAAAACCCAGATCTAAGTGGCCGCTCGGTGATTCGAACCCACATCCCCCCGAATGCGGGGCCAGAACGTAAACTGTTCACCCACTACGATGATTTGCACCAAGTAAGTTCCCTTAAGAAGATACATTTAGAATTAAATGTCTAGAACGTGAAAAAATCAGTCCTTAAGAGTACTAGGGATTTATTCAATGATTACAAAATAGCAATATGACCCTCCAGTATTTTTTTTCTTTTCTTTTTACCACTGTAGGGCAGGGCCGGCGCTAGGAATTTCGGGCGCCGGGTAAAATGATGGGCGACCTTTTTTTTTTAGCTCTACAAACTAGCCGGGCGACAATGGGCGGATTCTTGGCTTCGAGACCTGGGGGCCCCTGCAGCCGGTAATCGGGGCCCCCCATCAGCCGGCGGGCCCGGGTACATTTGACCCGCTTACCCCCCCTAACGCCGGCCCTGGTGTAGGGGGGAGAAAAAAAAGTTATATTTCTGCATACAAAATTCCTATCAAAAATTATTTGCCAGCTTGTTTTTCTTAAATTCTAATGTTTGTGGGTTATATAAATTAGGGTATTTATAAATGTGACCCCATAAGACTTCATTTTTAGTAATGTGATGATTAAAAACGAAGAAATTCTTCCGTT